>CM036553.1:24573203-25173203 GCA_020745685.1 Tautogolabrus adspersus
ACAATGAAAGGTCGTGTTCAGTAATAGCATCGCTGTCCTCTTGTTGAGCTGGAAGCGGCTTCCCAGAGATCCTGTGGTTAGTGAGGAAGTCCCAGTGCTCCATCTTGTGGTGAAGTAGCAGAACTGCATGTAAGGTTTTGATGCCCATGCATCTATGGCCAGACTTTCTTTGACATGTTTTCTCGCTGGAGGTTTGTCAGTGCAGTTGAGACGAGTTGAAAGGACAGAAGTTCAGTTCAGCTTTTGTCCATCGTTGAGAAGACGCTGAGTCCTGATCTCTGAGGAGAGGAGGGGAGGGGGGGTTGTTGCTAGTTGCCATTTGCTCTGCATCTTCTCTCTTGGATGTTTTTGCCGAAGTTCATAGTCAAGGTAGCAACAGCATAAGTACACAAGACCATGATGCTGCTCCCCACAAACTGTGACGAGGCTCCTCGCTTTGCCATGAACTTCCAGCCTTGCCTCTGGTAATGAGCGTCTGCTGCCCCGGCTGTCTGCGTGATCCGCTCCATGCCTCCGAACAGCTCTGTTAGCTCCTTCAAGTGTCTCTGAGATCAGCGTCAGTGCTCCTGTGTCTCTCAGGATGAATGGTGTCTCAGAACTCTGAGTCCCCTCCTCGTCTTTATGTACTCCACCCTGTTTGAACACGTCAAATCCTCAGACTCAGCGGGGTGCCAGAGTGCGTCAACAACACCTGTGGGACACGGACAGATTTAGCAAGGTGTCCTGTCTGCGGTGTGAAGTGTACAGATGGCAGTCAATAATAGATCGAGCAGAAGTTCAGTCTGACACTGTTTGTATTTCAGGACAAAGGTCAGCACCAGATACAGATCAGAACCATGACAAGAAACCATCCATTAAAGCCTCTTCAAATGTTTCTCTTAGTGAAAATGCATAATGATATCAAAGAAGGGACTCATTAAAGGAGCAATATGTAACTCTGACACCTAGTGTTTAAAATGGGTACTGCAGTCCAAATTCTAAACATTACAGAGAGCTGTCTCCCCCCCGCCCCCCCCCTCTCTAGAGTGGATGCTCACGCAGGTCACCATGTGGTGAACACTGAAGCTTCAGTGTTTATCCAGCTCTGCATCGGTCTGTAAACCTTTCTGTGTTCTAACCTCTCTCCATTTTTCAAAAGCATCTCCAATATTGATCCTAGTTTGAGCACGTTTCTGCTCGTGGAGCTTATTAGAAACATGCAGAGGCTTTTTAGGTCGGGTACAATCACTTCTATCTGAACCAGTTCTCTTGCCCGCTTCCATCGCTGCAACACCTGTTGGTTTGACCTGATAACTGCTCTCATATCTGGCAAACCGAGGGGCGTCCAAAACGGCCGTGTGGGGGTGCCTTAAAACCGCCTACCTTCTCTGGTCCAAACAAATCCAGACCATTCAGGACCAGAATCTAAAGTTAGAAGGAGGACATACTGGCTGCTGCATTGTTGTCAGAGAAGCCAGCACTTCAACATAGCATGTTTCCTTAATGTCTGATCATAGAGTAAGCTCACTTCATCATCTTACTCCTTTAAGAATAAGACAGAAGGAGAGGAAACAGGGGACGAGATGTTAGTAAAGGAATCAAGATTATAACAAAATGTTTGTGAGTTATTTTAAGTTTGTAAATTGTTGTTGAACCTTCATGATGTGTTTGTCTTCCTCTTTTGTTTCAAGTTGTGTTATAATGTTAACAAGATGAGAATCAGGAGCTTGAAATCCCAAACAGAGGCCGAGTGTGTGAGACGGGTTCAGACTGAATGTTGTCCTCAGTGTTTAAACTGTGTGTGTGTGTGTGCTTGTTTGTTTGGCGGTTTGTCATGGCCGGCGCCCGCACAGACTCCTGTTTGTATTAAAAGCACAAACTCTGCCGCCTCAGATGGATGGTCCAAACAAAGTGCAGCGTTTGTGTCATCAGTCTCCTTCTGAAATGTCACCCTGAGCGAGCACGTTCCCGCACTAACACCGCTTTGTTTTCACTTCTGTTCTCTGATCTCTCCGCTGCATCTCGACATCTCCATCTTGTCTCTTAATCAATGATCATAGACTTCTTTTTGCTTGGGTTGGTATCAGGACTCAAGGCCGCCCATAAGAGGGGGACAAAGGGGAAAGACTTCTGGGGTCCAGTCACATGAGGAGGGGTCACGGAGATTAGCAACAACACGGTCTATCCTAACTTTAAGCAACAATGACCACATTTTATTTGACACTTTAATACTCACCAGAACCTCTTAAAGCAACAAACACTAACTGTTGTTGCTTCAGTGCCTGTTTCAAAATGTAAACCCCCTCTTCTTAAAATGATACAAACTTTTTGCTGTTGTTGTAATGTCACCGACGTTAGCTGGCCGTCACCGACGAAGCAGCGGGAGCAACTTGGGGTTAAGTACCTTGCCCAAGGACACATGGGACATGTGGCTGCAGGAGCCGGGGATTGAACCCCCGACCTTTCGGTTAAGGTACAACTGACTCTACCAACTGAGCCCCAGCCACCCAAAAAGTACCAAAGCTTAAAAAACCCTTCAGATCTTCAGTCGTATTTTAACCCAAAGCTGCTGCGAGCAAAAGAGAGAGCAGCGATGGTCCATGAATTGCATTTTTTTTTAAATATTATACGCTCAGTACATTTGTAGATTTGTTGACCCCGTGGTGTTTGTGTGTTGCTGTGTTTGTCTGATAACGTTTGTGTGTGTGTCCAATGATCCTCTTAAGGCGCCCGTGTGTGTGATGCAGCTCAGTGGAGGGTTTATGGACGTCCTGCTGGGTCGGGCCTCTTGGCTGCCACGAGGAGAGGCACCTCTAGACTTAAAAAATGAGACACTTAGTACAGCAAGATTACCCACAATGCACCCCACTTCAGCTGTCTGGTGTTTAAACTGGTGACATCAGCCTGTGGGTGTCATGAAAGTCTGGGGCACAAAAAGAGGACGGCGGGATGGGAAGAGTTAAGGAAGGAAGGTGGAAACATTGTTATCCATTGTTATAAAGATATAAGCAATGCCGGTCCATCTTTTCTTGTCTCCTCTTTTGTCAGGAATAACGACACAAACCTTCAGCACCTTCGACTTCACACGCTTTGCCACAGAATTTGACATCTTAGTTTAATGAGGCTGCAGAGAGCGTGTTGTTGTGACCCTGTGATCGTCTCACGGATTAAGATGAACTCACTGTAATTGATCAGATGCAGGGAATGACACGCGGTGTGAAAACAGACCAAACATACATCCTCTTAACGTCACAGATTAGATGAGGATGTTCTCAGAAGGAATCAAATCAAGCACAAATTAAATTAAGCAGTGTTGATTTGTGAGAGGTGGAAGGAGACATTTTTACGTTCATGAAACCACAGAGCTCGACTTTAATGTGTGAATACTTTAACATAACTAGAAACAAAGAAAAAACACATCATGAAGGTAAAACAACAATCTACAAGATTACTCACAAACATTATTTTTTGTAATCTTGATTCCTTTACCAACACCTCGTCCCGTTTCCTCTCTTTCTGTCTTATTATTAAAGGTCCAATCAGTGAGATGATGAAGTGAGCTTACTCTATGATCAGACATTAACAATGCAGCAGCCAGTATGTCCTCCTTCTAACTTTAGATTCTGGTCCTGAATGGTCTGGATTTGTTTGGACCAGAGAAGGTAGGCGGTTTTAAGGCACCCCCACACGGCCGTTTTGGACGCCCCTCGGTTTGCCAGATATGAGAGCAGTTATCAGGTCAAACCAACAGGTGTTGCAGCGATGGAAGCGGGCAAGAGAACTGGTTCAGATAGAAGTGATTGTACCCGACCTAAAAAGCCTCTGCATGTTTCTAATAAGCTCCACGAGCAGAAACGTGCTCAAACTAGGATCAATATTGGAGATGCTTTTGAAAAATGGAGAGAGGTTAGAACGCAGAAAGGTTTACAGACCGATGCAGAGCTGGATAAACACTGAAGCTTCAGTGTCCACCACATGGTGACCTGCGTGAGCATCCACTCTAGAGAGGAGGGGGGGGGGGGGGGGAGACAGATCTCTACAATGTTTTAAATGTGGACTGCAGTACCCATTTTAAACACTAGGTGTCAGAGTTACATGAGATGTATCTTTAACACAGACATTTTGCTGAGTGCGTGTTTGCATAAGTCCAAATACACACAGCCTGCAAGCTCACATAGAGGATTCTGAAAAAGAGATTTGACCCAGATGTTGCTGTTGGACACAAAAAGCCTCATTGCTCCCTCTCAGAATAATTAAGAGCTCAATGTCCTCCTCAGACCGTAACAATCAGGAAACATTTATAAATATTGGAAGCATGACAAATCGATCATCATGTAGCCACACAACATTAAAACAGGCGTCAAAATAAAAAGATGCTAATGCGTTCCTGAGGAAGGCAGTCAAATATCACAGATTTACAATATGCCAGCTACGTATATAAACAGCTTCACTAGACGATGTTTTAGCAATAAATCCATTTTATCGATTTGTTCCTATTTGTAGTTCAGGAAGATTTTTAAAGTCATGAAGTCATCCTGTACTTTGTGCTGATGATAGCTTCACTGACTGAGCTGCTGCAGCTGGAAGAGAAGAAGCTGTGACCCGGAATGCATCACTGTTCCCATCTGCTCACAGACTCTGTGTGTGTGTGTGTGTGTGTGTGTGTGTGTGTGTGTGTGTGTGTGTGTGTGTGTGTGTGCGTGTGCGTGTGCGTGTGCGTGCGTGCGTGTGTCTGTCTGTGTGTGTGTGTCTGTCTCTGTGTGTGTGTGTGTGTGTCTGTCTGTCTCTCTGTGTGTGTGTGTGCGCGTGTGCGTGTGTCTGTCTGTCTCTGTGTGTGTGTGCGTGTGCGTGTGTCTGTCTGTCTCTGTGTGTGTCTGTCTCTGTGTGTGTGTGTGTGTGTGTGTGTGCCCACATGCATGTGATAAAGCCATGTGGGTCATTTCCTTCTCAGAAACATGGGCCTGGAGAAAAAATAGTCAAACCCACAAAATCTGACCAAATAAAAAATGATCATTATTTCAAAGGTCAAAGGTCGAAGGTATCTTTACTGTCCCCACAGGGAAATTGGTTTTCAGCCGGAAACATACAAACAGAAACAGCTCTGATAAACAATCCACAAACATTTACTACATAAATAGGTTACACATAAAACATAAAAGTCAAAGATCATCCTGTGAAAAGAAATGAGAAAGACAAATAGCAGCAGGCACAAAAGAGACCCGACGCCTTTTAGTCTTCAGCACAGACACTCTGAACCATCAGGCCAGGGGTTAGAAGATGGCCCTCGGTATACAGAGGGTGATCCGGGCACTGCAGGAGAGAAGTCTCCTTTCTGACCACCGGCCTGCTGTAGAGGTCGTTAAGTTGGACTTGACTCCTCCCAGAAATCTAGCTCGCCACTTAAACAAGGCTACCAAGTCTGTTTTTGTTGGCTAGAGCCAGAATACCAAACTACCAAATTTACAATTTACTGAGTCCACATGATTCTAGTAAAAATAAAATTGTATTGATAACTATTTTGATACCACAGCAACACAAAATAGAAGTCTCAGGCACCCAATATTTGGTCGTTTCTTGTTTTTAATTACAAAAATATGCAAGCAAACTTCTGCACATCGTCTAAATTGCACAAATTGGTTTCCAACATTTCGGTACCGAAGCTTTGGGAACGATCCGAAGATCTGCCTGTTTTTTATAAATAAGTAGGTACTCTGCGAGACTATCAGCAAGTAAAATAACAGATTGTTTCATTTTTGACATTTGGTATTGAAAAGGATCGTTATATTAAAAAAATGTTGACAACCTTATGAGCTGTGAGATTTCAAAAAGATGCTGATTGCGATGCCAAAGCAGCTGAAAAGGTGCAAAAAAGCCCAGAGGAGGTAAAAATCAACGTGAATCTGAGTGTGGTGACACCAGGAGTGACCTCTCCTGCATCTGAATAGTCATGGGTGTCAGGAAGACAGAGGGGAACGTTTCTTCCGAGGGTGGTATAACAGGGACGCTCTGTCCTTGAGTAGCATCAGCTCTTGTTCCAGACTAAACTGAGCAGCTGTTAGTGTCCAAACTCAAAGTGATTACAAAATCCTTATGTAAGAGGATATCAAAGCAGCATCCTCTCTGTGTTCAGCCGCCGCTCGGCACCAGCACTTCATTTTGCAGTGACCATAATGACGACATTATGAAACTCATGATGTGTTCCTCTGCAGCCAGACCTCCACCTGTGTGTGGCTTCTTACAGTCTGCTCAGTTAAACCCGAGCTGGAGCACAAATCAATAACCTCTCCTGCCTGCTATGTGTCCAGCAGCTCCACTGCGACAGACTCATCGCTCGTGACTTTGACGGCTAAAAAAGGGCCAGAAAGGCATCGCAGCTTTGTGTGTATAAAAGGGAGTCAACAGTGTCTGTTTGTCAGAGTGTACACAGGACACAGTTCAGTACAAAGCAGAACCTGCAGTGTTTAGACGATGGGGCTCTCTGACAGCTCCATTTCATCTCACAAATAACAGCCTGCCTCTGCTTACTGCGGCTCTTTCTGACCAGATATCTGCTTCTGTGAACACATCCTGCCACCGTTAGAGAAAATCAGATTTCACTCTTTAGACATTTTTGATATCTTGTCCTGTTATCTATCTGTCTGACTGTCTGACTGTCGGTCTAAGTCTGGCTACACATTAGACGATTTTAGGCCCGATTTGAGGCTTTTCATTGATGCATCAAATTTGAGGCCTTTTTATGGCAAGTAAAACATGACACTGCTGTTTGCTCTTGAGGACACCTAGGATCACCAGTCACAGCAATCTGTGCACAAAATGTACCGGCAACATAAACGTTGAGTTATTCAAGTCCTGAATAAGTGGACAGGCTGAGAGACAGAACTACATCGACACCTGTGGAGCCACAGTCGTCATTCCTTCAGTTATGAATTCAAATGTTTATCAAACAGAGATAGAGCTGAAAAGCATCAGTATAAAAGTACAAGATGTAAACATGTCCAAGTAAGCCAGAATGCTGACTGACATCTATACTCCTGAGAGAGGTAACAAACATCAAAATGATAACAAACAACCAAATTAAAACCTAAATACATCGTGCAGCATTTAAGTAACAATGAGGTTTTTCTTAGTTTCCTTAAATGAGCAATATTAAACTCTGACCCCTAGTGTTTAAAAGTGGTACTGCAGTCTAAATTCTAAACATTGTAGAGAGCTGTCCCCCCCCCCCCCCCCCTCCTCTCTAGAGTGGATGCTCACGCAGGTCACCATGTGGTGGACACTGAAGCTTCAGTGTTTATCCAGCTCTGCATCGGTCTGTAAACCTTTCTGCGTTCTAACCTCTCTCCATTTTTCAAAAGCATCTCCAATATTGATCCTAGTTTGAGCACGTTTCTGCTCGTGGAGCTTATTAGAAACATGCAGAGGCTTTTTAGGTCGGGTACAATCACTTCTATCTGAACCAGTTCTCTTGCCCGCTTCCATCGCTGCAACACCTGTTGGTTTGACCTGATAACTGCTCTCATATCTGGCAAACCGAGGGGCGTCCTAAAAGACCGTTCACCGTAAATGGTATCACCTTCAAAGAAATCAGTGCATCATCTGCATACAATTAAATATTGATAAAATATTGAGTGTAGAATACTAACGATGCTAAAGCTTGTTGAGTGAAGGTTGGACGAAAATAGATTCAGAAGTCTGTGTTATAAATACGTTTGCAGACAGCCTTTTATTTACAAAAACAAACAAAATGTTAGACATTGATTTGAACTCAGACCAGCAGCATCCCTGCAGACTTCCTGCCCATTTCCGTTAAGATGGGTCAGCGTGGGCAGAGTTTGGACGCCGCTCTGCTGCAGATCTCTCGCTGCGTCTGGCACGGATGAGGTCATGGCGATGTGGGCAGCTCGGACCATATGTTGCATAAAAACTGTGGGAAAGTCCTAATCCCCGGAAAACCATTAAGCAATGACTCTACCAAACAACCAACGGCCTGTCAGTCCATCCATTTTATTTGAGTATTGTTTCCTCATTGAAAAAAAAATAGGCTCCATTAAAAACATCATGTTATACATTCTTTATGTGACATTTGCATTACATTAGGAAACATCGCTGTCCGTGGTGCTGAATGTTGCCCCAAGACTATAATCATAGACTTTAAATATTAACGGACGAAGCCTGAGTCACCCTTCTGTTCCTGCAGGGGGCGCTGCAGTCCCATCGATGGCGGTCTCCATGCTGGAAATGCTGTCTCAGCGTAACTTCCAGTCAACCTAACGACAGGCTGAGAGCTGGAGCTGAGGCGGGTTTTAAGCCTCCTGACAAACGTTACACCGCGCCCACCTGTCAATCAGGTCAGCTACACTATGGATAACATGTATTGGTCATAAAATCAAAATGAATGTGTTATAAAAAAAATTCACCTCTGCTCAGTGTGTTCCCATGAGGACAATAACCAATCAGATCTCTTTAGTTTTTTGAACCAGGCTGTAAACATGTTAATGTCTGCTGTAAAAACAGGATTTTTTGAATGGGTGTGTATGTGACTTCCTGTGCTTCTGCAGCCAGCCTCTAGTGGACACTCGAGGAACTGCAGGATTTTACACTTCAGCATCAGCTTCATTTTTCAACACCAGAGGTTGCTGCTTGGTCTATACAACTTTTTATTTAACATTCATTGATCCAGGTCAATCCTTCTGAGATCAGAGATCTTTTTTTTTCAAAATACAATAATCAGCTAAAACAGTTTTGTACAGAAAGACTCTAAGGATTAAAAAACATTCAGACTAACTCAGCTGTGCAGGTTAAAGTCAGACTGCAGGCTGTTCCCAGCAACATGTTGACCCGGTTCATGTAACTGTATTCACTCATGTAAGTTAACTGTAAAAAAGCAGCAGTAACTGCTCTGATGTGTTGGAAACATCCTCATCAAGAAGTCTCTCCTGGATCAGGGTCGTGTGTTTCTTCATTCACGTGAGGAGGGACTCTGCTGCGCGCGCGGGAGGAGGGGCGAGAGGGAATCCCATGAAGGGGTTACAAATATCGCGTTACTGCTGTCTGTCGCCCCGTCCAGCGTCAGAGGTTGGAGAGCGACGTTTGGATGGATGAAACGAATCGGAGCTTCAACTTTCGGTACCTCCTTTCCTTCCTTTTTTTAAAAGAGGGGTTATAGGAAAGGCACGCGCTCTCCTCTCTGGCATGCACGGTGATGTTTAGGGGACCGGACAGGCTGCTCCGCGGAGGATCGGCGGTGATGTCAGCCCCACCGAGGAGCTCCGGGATGAAGCGCTGCTCAACTGCTGAGCAATAGAGTGTGAAATAATCGCTGAGCTTTAAACACGTTGTCCTTTTGAAATCAAATGTGAGAAGGAGTTCGCGTTTCATGGTTGAGATTCTTCTAGTGACCAAAAAGAAGAAGAACTTGGGTTACAAGCGTCTCGTCTGTTCCTACATGGACTGTGTTTCTGCTGTGACAGATCGGGCCTCCTGCCGCTCGGCTGGACAGCATCAAAGCGCACAAACCTCTGGCAAAATGTCAAGGATGCTGGGAGAAGGAGCGCAGCCCGCAGAGACAGCAGCATGACTGGCAGCTCTGAGGCGCAGGACACAGGTCAGAAGTGGAGCTGAGGGAACCTTTGGGCTGTTTTGTATGAGAGTCATGGGACTGGAACTGCTTGAAATTTGTCCATTTCCTTCGGCTTGCTCTTCGACGTGACACCGGACTCTTTCTCTCTCTGTTTGCGTCGTTTGGGCTCCGTGTGCGCCTGGACGCTGCTGCTGCTGCTGTACAGATCGGATGTGGATGCTGCAGTCCTGCTGGATCTGAAAACGGATCATTAAGTGGGGACAACAGATTGATTATCAAGGGGAAACCCCCGCTAGGATCCCCTTCATTACGCCATGGATGACTCGGGGATAATACGGCGCCGGAGGCTGCAGGTGAGCTCGTTTGGTCGTTCTCTCGCCCTCAGCTTGTCATGTGTGTCTTACTTTTCTTTGACATCTTTTTATATTCCACCCCTCTAAGACATGCATCATCTCCTTAAACCACAGCCAGATTTGTAATGGTTGAGATCTCTTAGATATTAACATGCAATATGGACCCATAATGTAGATTCTTATGCCAGCAACCTATCCATACCCCGGTGCATTTCATGAATATTTCCCCACTGAAGCTGTGGCTCAAAAGCTTCTTTAACATCAGTGAAATAATGTTCTACATCTTTGTCCCTGTTAGCTCCAACACTGCTTCTTTAAATGAATGCAACCACCAAGAATACGAGAATATAACACGTTGCTTTGGTGCAGACTGTGGACTAAGGAATGGCTTTTTCTCCAGTTGTTGATTCATTAGATAAACATGTCCTCTGTTACTCCATCATTAAATACTAAAACATCAGAAAACAGAGAGGACATCGAAGTTACCAAAAGTCAAAGGGGATGTGTTCAGGCAGCTGATTGTGTTTCTTAAAATAAAATAAAATCCACTTATCTGTGATTTAATGCTTTGGGAAATGGTAACGCTCCACTGGGGAGCCCATTTCTGCTCATTATAGTTTACCCAGGAACAATAGAAGAGCTCAGGTGTTGCCTCTCTGATTGCAGTATAACTGTCTGTAGCCTAATTATGATGCTTTAATCAACAACCCCCCAAAGCTCTACAAGATACTCTCATTTGTGTTCCCCACAGGGTGTCTCAGGTGCTCAGTGCATTGCAGCAGAATGACCCCAATATATATACATTTTGCAGGATTCTGTAACTTTGCAGTCATGTTTTTGATTGTCATATCTGTGGTTTATTTAGCTTGATTACACGGGCAGACATCTAGACAGGTGTGTGTTTTCTAACCTGGGCTGAAAAGACCAAATACGTCATCAACCTTTGTACGACTGAACCACAAACACCTCATTAAAATGTTAAAGGTCACATATTATACAAAACACTCTTCACCATGTTTCTCTAACACTAATATGTTTCTAGTCTGTCTACAAACCCCCCAATGATGAGAAAAGTCCATCCTCTCCGTCTTTTGCCTGCTCCACCTTTCAGAAAATGTGTGCTCAAACAGGCCGTTTGGAGATTTTCCCTTCATGACATCACAAAGGGCAGTAACCCCTCCCCCAGGTGGGTGACACTCCCACAGCTAGGTGTTTGTTCTGCCCTCTGAGTCTGCCTTCACACCGTAAACAATAGGACATGGAGCGAGAAAGCCCGAGCCACCAAAGCCCTTCCAGAGAGGGGCGTGGTCAGACACAGCTCATTTACATTTAAAGCTACAGACACAGAAACAGCCTGTTCTGAGCAGGGCTGAAATAGAGGGGTTTATAGGCATGATCAAATACAGGATCAGAGTGGATTTAGAACAAGACACTTCACACACATGTTTTGAGGAGCTCTGAGACTTATTTACACTGAAGAGGAGGAGAATATGTGACCTTTAAAAACATAGATATGTCATCAAAAAGCTGGGTAACAACCCACACGAAGCTGCAAAATCAGCCACATTTATACAGAGCACCTGAGCAGGAGGTGATCGAGCTCACAGGTGTGAATGTGGGGCACAATCACATACAACAACATGTGCAAAAACAGGAGAGAAAAGGAACTACATAGGGAGAAAATACACATAAAGATACATACAGGATTCTACAACATATGACAATGAAATGAAACAATAATGTAGTGTTAGAGAACAAAGAAACAGAATATACAAAACCACAATAATTAAGGCTCTAAACTTCAAACACCCGAACAACTACAGAAACGGACCGAGCTTTTACAAGTGCAGGTGAACTGGAGAGGAAGGAATCACTGAACATTTTTTAATCAAACTCCTGCACACTTCTACGTCTAAAATGCATAAAAACATTGACAATGTCTGGGCACATAAAGCTGTCAATGGATTTGTGCAGACAACGTGCAGGAGTTTGCCTGCAATAATATCAGGTGTTTAGGACTTCTATTTTGGTTTCTGTGGTATCAAAACATTTAAAGTTACCATTGATTAAAGCGTATTATTCTAGTATTGTAACAACCCTCATGAATGCTCCAGCCTCTCTGTATTAAATTCTCACTCATGCATACAAGTAAGCAAGTCCAAATGACTGCGTGCGTCCATTACGGAGCAGCTTGCTAAACCACGGGTCATACACCCCCATCCCCACCCCCACGCCTACCCGACTTCCTCCCCCTCCGTCTTTGTATGACTCAGTCGAGTGTGCTGAGCAGAGATGAGAAGCCTCCTGTGGGCTGGTGTGTGTGTGTGTGTGTGTGTGTGTGTGTGTGTGTGTGTGTGTGTGTGTGTGTGTGTGTGTGTGTGTGTGTGTGTGTGTGTGTGTGTGTGAGTGTGTGTGTGTGTGTGTGTGTGTGTGTGTGTGTGTGCAATGATTGTGATTCATTTGTTAACACTTTTCTTACATATAGAAGTTATTCATTTTGTTCACATGGACTTGAGTATCCCAGTAATGATCAGGTTTTTTAAGTATCTTGTTTTTGTGTTTGTGCATGTAAACACAAAGCCGAATTCAGGAACCGGGATAAGCCCTTATCCCTGTTTTGAGAAACCCCGTTGTTCTACCTGGAGAAGAGAACGGGGATTCTGTGGCATGAACACACCTTACCCCTCTGACAGCTGCCGACTTCCTGCTGCCTCAGCAAAACAAACGTGTCGGCAGCAACAAGAGCGTCTTTCGTCTGGAGCGCTTATTAATATAAAGGAATAATTAACAGCTAGCTTATAGTGCTTTGAAAGTGTTACATGATACAACAAACATTTTGTAAATTCCCTGCTAACTAAATGTTAGCTAGGAAGTGCTAACATGAGTCGTTGCCTTAAAGACAATGAATAATTAAAATCCTGCTAAATCATATTTGAAGTTTTAACTAGATATTTTATAACCCATTAGCAATGCTAAGGCAACAGCTACCTTTAGCATTCAGCTATTTACATGTTTAAGTGTTGCACAATGATGAGCTGAGAGCTAGCATGATATAATGTGTGAATTCCTACCTAAATGCTAGCCAGTAACTGGTTGAAATTAGCAATGCTAAGACAGCAGCTAATGTTCAATGAATCAATCAATCTTTATTTGTATAGCGTCAATCCATAACAGTGTTATCTGGAGACACTTTACAATGTTAGCTTTCAGCCGCTGACGAGCTTCAATTAGACTACCCGCATTAGCTCCTGTCTCAAGTTAGCTAAGGGGTTATAACCTGTTTTACTTTGGAGTAAGTCCTGATAATAAAGCAGGCCTCCAGGTGTTCATTAGGGATTTTAATGTAAACGGTAACCAAAACTTTTCCATTCCATTCTGACTCTAACAATGATCAGATTTGTGTTTTTATATTACTGACAAACTTGACCACGGCAGTTTGAAACAATGACAGCTTTTCAGCTTCTAACCCTGAGCACTCCACCAGAGAGAACTGGCCGCTGTGTGACTGTGGGGAATATTACTCTAAAATAAATATATAAACGTGTCAGTGAGTGTTTTAAACTGCACGTCTAAGCCGCTCAGAGACAAATTGACTCCCATTACAGTGAAAAAGAGAGATAGGGGAGCGGAAAGAGGGTATAAAGGAATCAGCCGAGGATTAGCAGCGAGGTGTGCTGATGGTTTCATGTCTCATCATCCTCGCCGCTCAGTCCGCCGCTCTGCCGCTGTGATGTATGACAGGAGCTGCAAGGGAATTAATCATCATAGAGTCAGAGTCACAAAGTCACCGCCGCAGTTTTCTGGATAGAGGCACGGCCGGCTGAATGATGTGGTGTGTGTGCGAGTGTGCAGACTCATAGTTCAAGCAGGGATACATTTTTAAACTTCCATAAGATTCTAGTGAACATTATCGAATCTTTTTTGATTCCATGGCAACAAAAATAGAAGTCCTAGACACCCAATACAGTTTTAGAACCGAAACGTTGCCAATATTTTTGTGCAGTGTCAACAGTTCTCTCTCTCTCTTGCAGCAGCTTTGATGAATATGACTGAAGATTTGTAGTTTTTCTTTCAAGCTTTTGTACTTTTCAATATTATGGATCATTCGATCGAAAAGTACAAGAGGAAAGACGGCTCAACAGTGTGATATTTTATGGAACATTTTTCCCGGTTTTAATCCAGCACTCCTGTTTTAAATCAAATGTTCATTTATTTGCCAAAACATATTTCAATAAAGTTTTATCTGAGTATTTTGAAATCATAAAAACTGTATTTTTCGCTTCCTGTAAAATGTTTCAAACGTCTGATGACTCATCCTGCGCTAAGGGGCGTTTACTAATTATTCAACCAATTAAAAAGCTTTGTTGAAGCTAACATCTGTTAAATTCATCCTAACGTTATGTCCCGCCTTCCATCCTGTGATTAGTGCTGTCCCGTTTCAGTTAGGGTTAAAAATACGTCACGACACAGCAGTGATGCTGCATTCATGAGCTCCTGGGATGGTCCCAGTGTCCAAGTTGGGAAGTCCTTCTGACTTCAGTGGACTTCAAGATTTGTCGGGTGTCTCTGTTCCAAGTTATATTTGAGCAAAAAGCTGCAAAATGTGAATTAACCAAAAGTATTTTAACATTAACAAACATCTTTTGCCCCCCATGTGATGACGAATATGACCTCAAGTCGGGCACCGGATTCTGTCCCGAGTTTTTGAGTTGTTTTTTCCGACCTGAGCTGGCGTTCATGAGCATTTTCTAACTCGGTCTGACTCCACATGAGTGCAGGGAAACATACTTTAGTAGTTCTGTTTGATGGGGACGTTAAGCTTGCAGAATTCGCTCTTTAAACAACAAATCTTCAGAGCTAGTTTATTTAAATCTAAACACTTCCATTGTGGGACAGAAATAAAATAAATGTCTGACATAATATGAAGAAGGAGAAGGACGAACAAGGGGAATAATTCTGGTTAATGAATGAGAGAAATGTACGACTACCATCCCTCAGAATGTTATAGGGTCAAAAATACCACAGAAGAAGAAATTAAGGAGGAGGGACTTTGAACTACAAGATTATAGTTTTTATTAAATATAAACCTTATCACATTATATTTTGTGTAATTATAACCATAGTACAGTAGGAGAGAAAGGCGTATTGACTCTGTTCCACGTGGACGTTAAAACCTGATATGTGTCATCATTTACACGCATGTGCTCGTGTGATTGGCTCTGCATGTTCTCTTCGACTCCCCCGGGTCTCATCATCCTAACCGTCACTCTCTCTCTCTCTCTCTCTCTCTCTCTCTCTCTCTCTCTCTCTCTCTCTCTCTCTCTGACACAATCTAAAACATTCACAATCTCGCAGCACCATATGGTGACACACCCTACCCCCCCTGCAGTGAGGGTCAGGGGTCGCACCCATGATGCTTTGCTTCGACATGACTAGCATGATGAGGCCCTGCTGCACTCTGTGACGCTGCATTTAGCTTTGAGGTGCATTAATGTGCAGCCTAATCTCATGCACATCAAAGAAAGACAATACTCATACATGATAGTGATTTTATGAGGTACGATTAGTGCGACTCCATTTGGTGCAAAAACAACATGAACCTTACAGCCTTACAGGAAGCCTTACAGGTCACTCTGTCTTTCTGAGGTTGACTTGTTCCTCATTTTGATGTAATGTTGATATATTAATGGGAAATACGACCGTGAGTCTGTACATCGTGTTTTACTGACTGGATGCTCTATGCATTCCCTTGTCTGACTTCCTGTCTGAGTCAACCTGCTCTATTCAGCTTGACGCGTGCTTGCAGCGAGCTCCGCTGACAGACAGTCCGCGGCGCGTGCAGTGGAAACAAAAGCATTGACTGGTGAGGGCACGATCAGCTCGGGATTGGGCGCCGCAGACAGAAAGCAGCGCATACGGATTCTGTGGAATCTGCCAGAGAAGGAGATGGCTTTAAAATGTCGGGATTAAATGTTATCATTAACACAGTAAGGAGTTACGTATCATATCGTTGAGTGTATCGATACATCCCTAAAATATGCATCTTTTTTTTTCATATGTGAACCTTCAGATTTTCCATCAAACATGTTTAAAAACAAACTTTCTCCTCCAGTCATTTTTACCGTTTGTGTCATCCTTATATTATAAAATAAAATAAATGGCTGCACACACCGCCAGACCATTTGACCGTCTAGTATTCATGACACTCACGCTCCATCCCCGACCATCAGCCCCTCTGGCTCTTCCATCCGTCAAACACAGACAGGTCAGTCCGTCACTCCTACAGACGATGACAGGTCCGGTCTCCATCTCACGCTGATTGATTCCCTTTTGTTCGTCTCTGGCCTCTGCTACGCTCCACCATTTCTCTTGTCCACAAAATGATTGGAGCGGCCGGCTCGTCCCGACTGAGCAGCAGTCTGCTTTATAGGCAAGCAGCTCATTTCAAGCCATTTCATTATTACAGGAGATTGAAAACTGAATGAAAACATCTCAAAGGAAGGGTAAAATATGAGATCGATCTAAATGAGACATTTAAAGGTGCAGCGGTCTTGTTATTTTCTATTACTGTGACTACAGGGAGACGCTGCGGTCGCTCACCTACGGTGCACCGAAAGGGACAGAATAGCACGCTAAAAAATGCAATATCAAAAAACATAATGCATTACTTTCGGACCTTAATCTCATCGCTACTAACGTGTTATTACTGACAGCTCATATATTTTATAATCACACCAGTATTGGAGGGGTACTCAGCTAAGAGTCTGTCGATACCTACGTCATGGTGTCAGGATCCGTATATGGAAGGAGAAAATGGTATCAGAGCATCTCTATTGAAAAGGATTTACATACATATTGTTTACACTTCTAGCAGGACTGAAGAGAAATGTAGATACATGCTCAAACCGTCGCCTGATTCCCCAGAGTTTAAAGCCAAACCTGCATAAAAAGAGCAGCCGCTTTCTGTCAGAGAGACGAGTAAATATTGTGTGGAAGCGTGTTGCTTTCTAATCTGTGATCGCTGAGCATGTCATGTCTGTGACGGAGCCCACCGTCTGTTGTCATCCCTCACCACCTCCAGACTTCATTAGCAGGACCCGCAGAGCATTAAGCTCTAAACCCGGCTAACCCATCAGCCCCCTTTTTTAAACGTTCTTTGTGCATGCTGCGATGTGGCAAATGAAGCCGTGCATTGTGCAATACAGCGAGGCGTTCTGACACAATAATTATACCACAGGAGACTTAAGTCACAAGGAGTCCTGGCTGCAGAGTGTTTGGGTAGGAGCTGGAAAACATGACGGAGAGCCATTGTACTTCTTTATCCCGTGGAAGAAGCGGGTCTGTTAGTCACAGTTTATGCAGCGAACAAGCAGGCTGGTGTTTTAGTCTCCTGATACACGGAAAATTCCAGAATTCCAGCTCAGGGTTGGAAGCTGTTGTAATCTCGTGCTTCTGTGCTCCTGAGTAGAAGCTGTTCAAATATCAAGTATGTGACTAATAAGTATAATTTACCACTGACTGTAAGATTATATCATCATGGGGTATTTCCACAAGTGCAACGTAATGTCAGGCAGGAATTTACTTCAAACTAGTGAAGAAAAGAATCATGGTTAATCTGTAGTCCGCCACAAAAGGGGCATTTTGCATTTTTATGACTGACACACCCTTGCACTGGTTTACATCCTATCTCTCTGGCCGCACTCAGATCGTCCCATCCATTTTGAGTTACTACCGGTGTTCCTCAGGGTTCTGTCCTGGGCCCCCTTTCTGTTTATCATCTATCTACTTCCTCTTGGCCATATCTTCTGTGAATTTAACATCCAGTTCCATTACTTCACGGATAACACCCAGCCCACCTCCTCCCTCCTGCCTACTTTCCTCTCTGATTGCCTAGAGGAAATCAAATCCTGGTTCTCCTGCAACTTCCTCAAATTTAACGGTGACAGTGACAAAAACAAGGTTCTCCTCATCGGCACCAAATCCACTTTTTCAAAACTTGACAGTTTCCTCTCACTATTGATCTCTCCTCAGTTTCTCCCTCCTCCCAGGTTAGGGTCTGAGCATCATCCTCGACAGCACACTATCATTCCAAGCTCACATCAATAATGTCACTCGGTCCGCCGCGTATTTCGATCTATGCAACATTAATCGCCTTCGCCCGTCCCTCACACCCAACAGAACCGCCATCCTCCAGCATTGATTACTGCAACTCCCTTCTCTGCGGTGTCCCCCTCAAGTCCATCCACAAACTTCAACTGCCGCTCGCATCATCTCCAGAACGTCCTCCGTTAATCACATCACTCCTGTTCTTCAGCAGCTTCATCGGCTCCTTCGGTTAAATATCACATCGACTTCAAAATTCTGCTCCTCCCCCTTAAGGCTATCCATCACTCCTCTAACCCTCTCTGAACTCCTGCACATCAACACACCGACCCGCACTCTCAGGTCTTCTTCTTTTATTCAAGTCACTGCACCACCCGCCTGCCCGCCCTCCTGACCACTATGGGGTCCAGAGCCTTCACCCGCTCTGCCACCTGACTGCCCACCAGACATCTGTAACTTTGACTCTCTCTCCATTTCTAAATCTCATCTCTAAAAACATATTTTTAAACTAGCATATTCAGTCTGAGTTTATTTAGCGTATAACCTCGATCACAGCAGTAACACATCCTAACAGCATGCCTGCTCCTAAACCTGAGCATGGCGTCGGGGAAGATGGCGGCGTATTAACATCGTGAAATTGAGTTGTCACTTTCTGACCTTTTTGAAAATTAAAGTTCAGGATTATGAAAAGAAATTTATCATATAGATTACCAGAATAATAATATGCCAGTGACAATGACTGGGTAATCATTTAATGGATTTTTTGTGGGGGTTAATAAAAGCTGTGCCACACGAGGATTTAATAAAAAGCCACAGCAGGACAGGGATCAATTATCTCTACAGTCCTGCAGATTTACTGTTCAGTTACTCTCTTATTGTCTACGTGTTGTTTTTGACTTAAAGCATCATATTAAAGGTTCCTACTTCTTACTTCAGGCCGCAACAGAGGACTGCTTTGATTAATGTGCCAACTGGTTCTTTTATTGTCTACACATCCCTGAACATGAAAGAGCTCCACAGAGAGACATCAGACAGACTGTGAGCAGATGTCTACAGGTCTGGATTCAGATCATAAACAGCTACAACTGTCTGTTCTCTTTAATAAAATCATTTCATAATTCAGCCGATTTGACGTGTTCACACAGTGGCCAGCTTCCTTGTTTCCTTCTACTTCGGATGAGAAGCTCAGTGCTGTTTAATGTCTTTGATGTTCAAAGACAAATCAGACAAATCAGGATCATTTCCTGCCGTTTATTTAATTATTTATCAGTTTATTTTTCAGGGATAATACATGTAGGCATTGTTACATCTAATTTAATTCAACCGCTGATCTGTAAGATATGTAGTGATTCAGACAACATGCTATGTTGAAGTGCTGACTCCTCTGACAACAATGCAGCAGCCAGTATGTCCTCCTTCTAACTTTAGATTCTGGTCCTGAATGGTCTGGATTTGTTTGGACCAGAGAAGGTAGGCGGTTTTAAGGCACCCCCACACGGCCGTTTTGGACGCCCCTCGGTTTGCCAGATATGAGAGCAGTTATCAGGTCAAACCAACAGGTGTTGCAGCGATGGAAGCGGGCAAGAGAACTGGTTCAGATAGAAGTGATTGTACCCGACCTAAAAAGCCTCTGCATGTTTCTAATAAGCTCCACGAGCAGAAACGTGCTCAAACTAGGATCAATATTGGAGATGCTTTTGAAAAATGGAGAGAGGTTAGAACGCAGAAAGGTTTACAGACCGATGCAGAGCTGGCTAAACACTGAAGCTTCAGTGTCCACCACATGGTGACCTGCGTGAACATCCACTCTAGAGGGGAGGGGGGGGGGGGGGGAGACAGCTCTCTGTAATGTTTTGAATTTGTACTGCAGTACCCATGTTAAACACTAGGTGTCAGAGTTACATATTGCTCCTTTAATGTTGATTTTATTTGGTAACTGATGGGTTAGGGTAAAGATTAGACTTGATTAGCCAGTATATATTGTCAAAAAACCTCAATGAAGCAATGTTCCTTCACAGCATTGACTTACAGCGTTACAAAAAAAGTACACGTAAACTGAGCGAGTGTTCACGTTGTTCATGAGTTCTTTAGAAACCAAGTATTTGACATTTTTTATACACAGGATTTAATACTGGGAGTTTAAAGCATGCTTTCAAATCTCTGTGGTATTATTAGTTCAATGACTACGTTAAAAAGAGGTGACGTTGTTGTTGTCAGGTCACAAATATCTGCAGGCCCATTTTGCGTGGATTCTGCACTTTACTTTTATTTTGATGTGAGCTGCTGTGAGCCTCAGTCAAGGATCTTGACTGGTTGTTCCTCGGGGAATACTGTATTCGGTGCCTCTTGCATTTTGCATTTTCGCCGTGTTGGCTATGTACTTTTGTCCTTTGTCTTTCTACTGTCTTGATTGCTGTCCTTGTACTGACTGCTGTCCTTGTACTGACTTGCCGCAAAACAAAATCGCCCTCCGGGGACAAATAAAGTTAAAGTTGAAGTTGAACTCTTGATTAAGTTATTGGCTGCATCTCTGAGCCAGCCTCAGGTTCAGTGATTGTCTGTTTAGCAGCTTAAAAACATCCCTAACAGTCGTCAGTAATCGAGGCTTGTTAGTTAAGGTTAACCCTCCCCATCATGGAGAAGAGCTTCCTAATGCCTCAGGCTCTTGTTAAGCATCTTCTCCGTGTCTGTGACAGCTCAGGGTCGATGACCTGATCGATGAAGGACAAAGTGAAGAGGGATCAATAGGTTGAACATTCAGTTGTCCTTGTGAAGACGGATTTATCTCTGTAAACGCGTAAACCCTGGAGACATGCAGGCGAAGAGCTGCGTAACACGAGGAACCTGAGGCCAGGTTGATTGTTTCTATAGCGTGAGTTTATCCTCGGTGTTTTGGTTTGTCGGCTTTATTTTATATGATCCATTGGACCTTTTGAATCCTCATAGCAGTGACTTAAAGTAGGTGCTGGTAACTTGAATGCATTAAAGAATCCATCGTGAAAAGAGTGTTGGATAGGGGTTGTGTTAACTTGCAAAGAGTTTGTGTCTGGCGGTGGAAAGACTGATCTTTTAGGGGCTTTTTTTATGCTTTTATTTGGATAAGAGTGGATTGAGCAACGAGGGGGGGGGGGCAGGTTTAAGTCCGACCTGTGCCTCCTTTCCAGCATGTCATTCCTCACTCTCGCTCCCTGATTTCCTACTTTATCAACTATCCTGTCAAAATGAAGGTTAAAAAAGACCCCGAATAAATCTTTAAAAAGATGGTATTAAATCTCCTGAACAGTCTAGATTACATAAAAACATTGGCAATGCATTCTGTGCAGGAGTTTTTTGCAAGTTTTGGAAATCAAAAACAAGAAATGACCCAATATTGGGGAGCAACTAGTTCTTCTATGTTGTTACCATGGTCTTCTCCTCTGGAGGTAGCTGTTCTCCCTGACAGAGACTTCTCCTTATGGTGACCAGTAACACTTTAACCCCTCTGCTGCTCAGAGCTTCGTCTTTGTAAAAAAGGCAGCCACACTATAATAAGTATTTCGTGCTACACAGGAGGTCAGTAAAAGCAGGCCCACCCGTGTTCACTCACACACATAGAAAATCTTTATGTGAAGGTTAACCTGATAATTGGCTGGTCTGTGGTTCGGAGGCGGTCGATGCAAAAGCTAACAGCACCGTAACAACATCACCCTGCAGGCGACGGGAGAGGGCGTGAAGCAGCTAATGCATTAATTACATCTTCTACTATACGCTGTGTAACGGCTCACACCTGAGGCACACAGTGAGAAGTCCCCTCCACACCTCTCCTCTCATCCCCCCTTTGTTTACACCCTCTCTCCCTCCCTCCCTCACTTTCACTGTGTGCAGGTTTTTGTAAAGAGCTATGTTGTGCTTGCATGAGATCTGGCTCTGCTCACACTGTTTTCATGCGGTGCAGGGAGTGATGGCTGCGGCTTCAGTCTAATGTCCTCTGTCCATCTGGGCCGGGGAGAGGGGAGGGGAGATAAAGAGAGAGAGAGAGAGAGAGAGAGAGAGCAACAGAGATGTGTCAAAGCAAATCTTTTTTGGCTGACTGGTTTGAAAATGTTTCGTTACTCTGTGAAAGTTTACATTTTATTTTTTTATGTACCTGATCTCCTTGTTTGTCTTCTTTTTCTGTCTTTCTTCTAGAAGGATCTGCCCCTGCCTCGCAAGAACAGCAGGTGAGTGTTACCTCCTCTCATCCCTCCCTCTCCTCCCTCTCTTCCTCTGCTCCCGCTCTCTCTCCCCTCTCTCTACTCTCTTTCCTCCCTTTCTTCCCTCTCCTCCCTCTCTCTGTCTTTTCTGTCCTCTGGGGACAAACTGAAGAAAAACAATCACACACACGTAGCAGCTGCCGAGCGCGATTATTAGCAGGGTGTGTTTTTAAAGCTCTGAGGATGTTGGAGAGGTGCTGTTTGTGAGAAGTGTGTTGTCCTCCTGGTGACTGAGGAGGAGATGTCGTAGGGATGCTGGGAGTCTGTCCGAGTCTGATTAAGACCAGCCGGGACGTTTAAAGGCCGTCCATGCTGCTGAAATCCATCCTGCCTTTTCCAGTCATTCTCTCCCTCCGTCCTGCTAATGCTCGGTTGTTTACCTCTTTCTTTTCTGCACTCATCTCCACCCCTCTTGGCTCAGGCCCATCCATCCCTCTTTCTTCAAACCTGTCTCTCATGTAAACACTTTGTCTGGTTACAAGTTTATCACTGAATTCACTGGGACCTTCAGCTAACTTAGAAGAATTATGGGGGGGGTTTGATGAAGGATAAGAGTTATTCACAATAAGGCGTGTAGCTGACCTGATTGACAGGCGGGCGCGATGTAACGGTTTGTCAGGAGGTTTAAAACCCGCCTCAGCTCCAGCTCTCAGCCTGTCGTTAGGTTGACTGAAAGTTAGGCTGAGACAGCATTTCCAGCATGGAGACCGCCATCATGCAGTAACAGACGGGTGACACCGAGGCTTCGTCCCATAATATTTACAGTCTATGGTTCAAACTTGAGTTGTGCCAGTGTTTGGTTACCATGGAGACGTACGATGCAGCTCTTGACTGTCAGTCAGCCCCGCCCTCAGTCGAACAGACCTACAGACCTGCAGCATCATGCTGCATGCTGCTACACCCACGACACAGACAGACAACAGACCTTTGCTCTGAACTTTAAACTGCTGCTGAAGATACATTTTAATGAGCAAGCATAAGAGAAGAAGAGATCTTCAGCAAGAAAGTAAATGTATGATTATTTATTGACATTTTAAGGTTTGCTTTAAGAAATCTATCTGCACTTCTTCCCTCTCTGCAGTGCGTATAGATCATTATTAAGAGAGCATCAGATTAAAGATCAGTAGTGCCTTAATAAGGCTCTTAAATGTGCTTCATTATTACCTTAATGCTCCACTGAGTAAGAGTATATCTCTGAACTTGTGTGTGTGTGTGTGTGTCTCTGCAGTCCCAGCCCACTACGTCTGTCTCCGCCCTCCTCTTGTGTCCCGTCTCCTGCACCATCCATCTTCTTTGTGCAGCCTCCTCGTCCTCATCCTCATCCTCACTCATCACGGCTAATCAAACATGAAATGAAGCCGCAGACAATCTTTCGTTTTTATAAGAGCCACTTCCTGTTCTCTCTCCCTCTCTCCGCCGTGTGTCTCCCTCAAATCATTCTTCCACTTTTTCCAGCACATGCCCCCTCTCCTCTGAGACGGCCTTTACAGTTTTTGCTGTGATTTTCTACATGTTAAAGGAGCAGTATGTAACTCTGACACTTAGTGTTTAAAATGGGTACTGCAGTCCAAATTCAAAACATTGGAGAGAGCTGTCTTTCCCGCCCCCTCCTCTCTAGAGTAAACCGAGGGGCGCCCAAAACGGCCGTGTGGGGGTGTCTTTAAACCGCCTACCTTCTCTGGTCCAAACAAATCCAGACCCTTCAGGACCAGAATCTAAAGTTAGAAGGAGGACATACTGGCTGCTGCATTGTTTTCTTAACGCTAAATTCTTCATGAGGATGTTAGATCTTTATTAAGCTTTTTTTATCAGGAGGTTTACTTTAAAAGTGAATCCCATAATCTGTCATGTCCTTCCTGATATTTCTCGTTCACATGAGCATCTCATTCAGTCTGCTGTCTGCTTCCCTCAGTAAACACAGCCATTCAGAGCGTGTGTGTGTTTGTGTGTGACGTGTTCATCGTCATCTGCATGTTTTTTTTTATTCCATTCAACATCTGCCTCACAGTTACGTAACGACCCACATGACCTTGTCCTTCAGTCATATCTTCGCTCTCTGCTGAGTAAGATTCACTCTCTTCATTCATTCACGTCAGCCTGCAGAGAAAAAAGCTTTTAACTCCATCGGATTCTTTTATTGAGAACACGGGAAAAAACACACGAATAAATCAGCACATTTCACTCTGCACTGAAGCATCTTCGCCTTGAGAAAATGACCCACAATCCCCTGCTGCCTTTTGTTGTTCCTCTCTTAAAGACAGACCCACCCTGTCTCCCTCCATCCCTCCCTCCCTCTTCCTCCCTCTCTCTCTCTCTGCCACACTTGCGCAGACACACACACACACCGTATAGAAGCACATCTAAAGGGTGAAGGAGCGACAGTTTGCGTTGAATTGCAATGAGACCTGATGCTCTCTGACTTCTCTCCCTCGGCTCTTTCTGCTGCTGTTGCTTTGAGCTACGCCTAGAAACCTGCGACATGTTCCGACGCACAAAAAGGTACAACTACAGACGCAGAAGGAGTGCTGAGTGTTTACTTTCTGTCATATGTAGTGGCTTTGGTTGATTCAAAATCTCTGTGATGCTTCTCTTTTCTCTGTTTGAGGCTTCAGTGTCTGCAGCAAAATGTACAAACAGGCTTGTAGTGAAAGTTTGATGAGTGTTTAAGGTGTTTACAACGAGCAGATGTGTGACTGCATCAGCTCATGTGTTGTGACTCTTGTGTTGCTTAGTGTTGTCTTGTGTTGTGTTGTGCTGACCTGAGTGTGACTGTGACATTACGTTAAGGATAAAATCAAGCCCCTGACTCATCAGATTGACATTTCCAGCAGACCTGCTGGTTCGCTGATTCACCGTCTGACGTTATCAGTCAAAGACGACATGAGCCGAGGATGAGTCCAAAGTTTGAGATGGATTTATTTTCGTTCTGGGTCTGACTCACTGATGTTGATGGTTGTTTTCCCTGAGGTCTGATGACAGGTGGGTTATTTGACATTTTACGAGGCTACATACTTCATTTGTGCAAACCTTAAATGTTAAAGTGGACTTTGGATGCTAGACCCTTAAAGGTATTTAAGTCATACCTGTTACACCTGCTGGCTGTCAGTGTCACAGAGGCCTAAAGGTTGGATGTAGTGGTTCCATTGGGGAGCCGTCATTGGAGGTGTAACTGAAGCATAACAACATCACTGTAAAAATTGGAGCCAGGAGGATGGAGCGGCGCTGTGAGAGTGTGATACACATAAAGTTACACGTCACGCCGCACTGAAACGCTGAGACATTACACAAACCAATGTAACTTTCGCTGCTTTGCGAAAGTGCTCATGATGGATTAAGCCGGGTCTTTGTAATAAAGCAATAAGTGAAGGTCTTTTACCTGCTTTTTGTAAAGCGTCTTGAGATAACACTTGTTGTGAATTGGCGCTATTCAAATAAAGATTGATTGATTGATTGAAAAGTGCTAGACACTAGTGTTGTAGTACTCGACAAAAAGTGGTCTCGAGACCACTTATTGGAGGTCTTGGTCTCGGACTCGAAAGCATTTTTACTCGATCTGGTCTCGGTCTCAGACGGGGCGGACTCCAGATTTTAAATCAAGACCGGTCAAGACCACCACTGATGCGCTGATGCACGTGCATGCTCAGTTACTTTCAAAGTCGAGTGACCATCTTGTCTTCGTTTTAAATCTTTTCCACGTGTTTGATAACTGCATGTGAGGGATCACAGCTATAAATATCTATATCTATCTCTGCAGATCGAACATAGATCAAAGAAAGATATCTGCCAATATATCGCTATCGGATTTTTCTCTCTCTAATATCGATATCAGTTCGGACCCAAAAATCCCAGCTCTAATCCAGACTGTACTCTGTGTTATATTATTTACAGAGAGCCGACCACCATGAAGAGAGACCGTGGCAACATTTAGTGATTTACAGGGTGAAGGAAAAACGTCCTTTAAGAGGCAGAAACCTCGAGCAGAACCAGACTCAAGTTGAAAAGTCGTCTGCTGAAACTTTGTCGGGTCTACACAAAGAATCTGCCCAAAGTCGGCCGGACTATCGTGTAGGGTGAACCGCGCTTTAAGAGATGTTTCCTTGGAAGAATCTATAAAGAATAATACATTTTTTGCATTCATTAAAATAATTAATATGAAGACCCACTTCCCTTTGTGTTTTTAATGGGTCTGATCCGTCACTCTGATGTCAACAGGCAGAACATCTGAGCTGACCATAGACTGTAAATATTGGAGCTGACATTAAAGCTCGGGGGGGGGGGGCTCTTCTGCGGATTTAGTGCTCAGTCTCCTGCAGTGACTCCTTTCTCCCCTCTCATGTGGAATTAAAGCGGCTTTTATTTCAGCGGGGTTTCTTGCTGTGACACACCTGAGCCCAGACACACACGGGGACATATGGAGTTAATGCAGCAGTCCATCAAACTCCTAAATAATGAATGAAATGACGACGTTGTTCTATGAAGTCAATGATGGATTCAAACATGTCACTGTGGAAACGTTAACACGGCAAAGTCACAGGCAGGAAAGAGAGAGGCGACAAGCGGGTGACTGATTAAGATAATGAAAGTGAAGGTTGTGCAGGAGGGTGAAAGGAGGCGACACTGAGAGGGAGCGCAGCGCCCTGGGGTGATATCCTTGTCTGCCCGTCCATTAGGGACCGGCTCACTTTGGTTACGTGAGCATCCGAGACGCGCATGCTCACTTTCACCGCCTCTCTGCACTCCTCTGTCTTCCCCTGGTCTCTGTTTTGTCCTTCTCGTTTCTTTCATTCTTTACGTAATGTTCTTTCTGCTAAGTGAGGAAAGATTCGGCCTTAAAGGTGGAGTCAGTAGAAATGTTCGCTGCAGCTTGTAAACACAACATTCAAACTGGGCCCCTCCTCCTGGGCCCATCGCCCACTGCAGGGTTAGTGTGGACGTTCACCAGTGGTGATTCTAGAGTCTGTCGGGGCCATAAGCATTCATCGGGGCCCGTCCAGCCAGCGTTCATCACCATGAAGTCTGCCAGTGTCCCGACTCTTACTCGTCCTCCTCACAGATCATTCCTCTTCATTTTGCTTCGCTGACTGTCATCGACAAACTTTGGTTTTCACAGCCGAAACGCGTGTGATGCTTAGCAGGGCACGGAGAGTGAGTGCTGTCAGTTGGGGCCGCCTTAGGGAGGTTTCATACTGTCATTGCAAAATGTGCACATTTTTAGTCACTGCTATGGTTTAAAGTTTGTTAGCCCTTGGGTGCCCCTCTACTGGCATGGGGCCCCAAGCAGTTGCTTCCCTTGCCCCCCGACAAGCAGCACCTCTGATGTTTACTGATTGTAGCTACACTGCAAGTTACGGCAGGCGAGCGCAAGCTAACCGCTGGCGTTTGTCACCTGCCTCTCCAACAGAAAGCAGACCAACTCCACATGAAAAGCTAACACAAGGTTCACCTCACTTTGATTATATTTTCTCTTCTTTCCTGCTACGTCCACGTCCGTCATATTTGCAGGTTTGAATCCCGTCCAATCGCTGAATTGTTTCCACTCCTAAAGTTCAACATCCAATCACAGAGCTCGCCAGCGGCCTACAAATAAAAGTAACCATACTGAAATACATTTTACACGTTGTCAAATGACATTAAAATGATTATGTAGCTGTATTAGTAATGATCTGATGTATATTGTTGCACTAGCTTGATGCTAGCTTATCCGACGAAGCTTGGACTGGAAGTACATCACCTGAGCTGTGGTTTAGCATGTTGCTAACAGCATGCTAACGGTCGGGTTAGGACTTAGTAATGTTTGAGTATGTAGTTTGTGGTTTCAGACACAGCCTGTGACTTTGTTGTTTCGATATCGAAGAGTATTGAACGTTTTGACAACCTGACAGGGGACTTGGCTGAGGTGTGCCGTGTGGCTAACACACAAACAGATGAATGCCGTCCTGCAGACACAGAGCCACACGACTCACTCTCACACACACACAGTCGTATCTGCATCTTCTGCTCGTAAACACTCTTAAAGCGTTCACACTCCACTTAACCAATTACATTCAAACCAAAGGAGGTCAGTGTGAGGTCGAGAAGACACCTGAGTCAGACCGTAGAGTCGCTTCTCCTAAGTGCTGCATCTTCCCTCAAGAGGACGCAGGATTCAGTACGCACAAGCTGAGGTGCTACATCTCCCATTATCTCCTGATTCAGTAAAGTGCCCCGTCTGTCCTCTCCTCTTTGAGTAATACGACTCTTATTCTCTTTGATCGTCCTCTCCTCCTCCTCCTCCTGTCTCCCTCTCTGAGCTTCTTTTACGGGAAAACACTTCTGTCTCCTGTACGCACTAAATTTACCCGTGTGCACGATAGAAACTGCTCCTGTCAGCTGCTGTTTCTTCCCCAGACTGAGACAGAAAAGAGCTCAAATAAAAAGGGTCAGCGAGAGTGCGTGTTGTTTTCTCCTGGTCACTGTGTTTAAGCCGAGGCCGTGTTTTTTGACTTTTAACACAATGCTCAGTGCAGCTGAGTGGAGATGTGATGGAGCTGAGAGACGACAGTGTTTGGCCTCAGGCCTTCAACACGACCGCTTTAAACTCTGTCCTTGCCTTTTACTGCTGCCTGCGTGACCTGCTGCACAGCTTCTGTTGGATTAACTACTTTAAACAGAGTTGTAATAAAGTCCAGTTCATATTAGGGACGAGAGAAAGGACAAAATATCTATAACACAAAGTAGTGTCGACCTTATTTTGTGACGCTTATGGCATTAATGAGGTCGACACAGGTTAAAAGAAGACGTGGAGGCGATGTCGGACAGCGGTGAAAAGAAGATAAAGGACAGAGAAAGCAGCCGAACTGCACGTTTCTGCTCGTGGAGCTTATTAGAAACATGCAGAGGCTTTTTAGGTCGGGTACAATCACTTCTATCTGAACCAGTTCTCTTGCCCGCTTCCATCGCTGCAACACCTGTTGGTTTGACCTGATAACTGCTCTCATATCTGGCAAACCGAGGGGCGTCCTAAACGGCCGTGTGGGGGTGCCTTAAAACCGCCTACCTTCTCTGGTCCAAACAAATCCAGACCATTCAGGACCAGAATCTAAAGTTAGAAGGAGGACATACTGGCTGCTGCATTGTTGTCAGAGAAGCCAGCACTTCAACATAGCATGTTTCCTTAATGTCTGATCATAGAGTAAGCTCACTTTATCATTTCATTCACTACACATCTCACTGATTGGTCCTTTAATAATGCAGCCTGATTTACAGATACAAAACCTACTTCACCTCAAGTAGGTCATTGTTGTATTAAGTCAGTTTTTAAAGGATTCAGACTGCTAGGTGTCACTCTGGCCTGATGACTTATTTCACATCAACTAGTTGCTCTCACCTGATGGTAGGTGATTAGATTGATATTTCATTATATCTCTCAACTATTGCGTTACCAGAAGTGGTATTACCTGAACATTGTTTTTCCCCTGCCTCTCCCTCCCTGTGGTCCCCGGTCGGCGTTATTAGGAGCCTGGTTGCTGCCTAACAACAAGACGTCACGTGCCCTCGGCTCCCTCTCCTCCCGATCCCTCCAGGGTTGAAGACACTAAATAAACTTCCTTCGTTTTTGCTCCTAAAATAAAATGAGCCAGCCTTGAGATGCTGCTCTAAAACTTTACCACAGATTTGCATAAAGAATAACGATGCACGCTTCATGGACACTAAATTCAGAACTCAAACTAAACGCCTTTTTTTTTGCATTATCCTAAATAATAATGATTTATGTACCACTGTTGCTTCCATCTCCAGTCATTCCTCCTCCATTCATTGCTCTCCTGTGGAGGTAAACACACCTCCTCGTCTGCAGCTTTCTCTCCTCTCTGCCTCCGCCTCTTCATTTCTCCCTTTGAAGTCTCTTATAGTCGTACTTTCTCTTCTCCCCCTGTGACACCTTTAGACCCACTTCTCTTTGCTGCTCTGTATCCTGGAAACATTTCTGTAGTTTCATATGAATGGGCGCTCAGCTGTGATCAATATTAAAGGTCTCTGTGCTGTAAAGTAAAGGGTGCAGAGGAGGAAGGCTCCTGTGAGTCTGGCTTTAAGGCGTGTCACCTGCTCACACTTCCATTTGAATAATACCCCCCCCCCCCCCTTTGCTTTGTTTATACAGTTGTTGTGTATGAGCAGCATAAATACATACATGAGCTTGTGCAGTGGTGGATACATGGCTCATCTGGCCTTTAAAAAACTGATTCTGATTCTGTCAGATTGGATCTCAAGTAAAACCTCAGAATCTCACTGTTTCCCTTTCTAATTCGTCTGTTAATGAATCAGCTGAGGGTCCAGACAGTGAAGCCCTAACTCCTCTTCAGCTCGGTCCTCATGTCCAAACATGATCACGTTCGGCTCCAGAAAACCGACATGGCAGCTGCAAGTACACATAACTTCAGGCTCAAAAACACCAACGGGTGACGTCAGCGTGGCTCCATCCATTATTTATACCGTCTATGCTAACAACGCTATCTTCCTGCATACCTCCCTCCTCCTCCTCCTCTGCACATTCATCCCTCTCTCTGGCCCTCAGCAACAGCCGGTAAAAACCAGACTCACTGAGTGAAGTGCAGTGAAGTGTGTCTCCCCCTCTCCTCACCCTTCCTCCCCCCCACACTCTTGATCTTGACCATCGAGCAGAAACAGTCCCCCCCCCCCGGCTTCACTCTGAAATTTGGACTCTGCATCAGCAGCTTCCACCTACTCTCTGGATGCTTGAAGTACACACTCGCCTGTTAGTGTCCACATGTTTACACATGAAGCACAGAACACGAGAGGACAAATGGTGTTTACAGCTACAATGATTCCCTGCAGCGCTGAGAACCCATTTACTAAGAAGACTAACCTGCTGCTCAGTCTGACTTTATTTCACTCGCTCTGTTTCTTTCTGTTGGAGACACAAAGGTAATAAAAGAGAAGCTGTGCTGCACTGAGGTTCACATCCCCCTGATTTGAGCATCCCTTCACTGGCTTCTTGTTGATTTTAAGATTCTTTCACAGCCTCGTCCCCTCCTATATTCCTGAGCTTTAATCCACGTATGAGCCAGGACGCAGTCTGAGATCCTCTGGTAGCACTCTGCTGAAGTCCAGACTGACAACCAAACAAGACACAGGGCTTTTCATGTCAGAGCCCACACCCCCAAAAAAGTGCTCTTCCCATGTTCGCTGCCTGTCAGCACCTTTGAATCCGATCAGACTGAAAGCTGTTCCTTTGCACTCACTGATGTTGTTTCCTCGTCTCTTCATCCTCGCTTGTGTTGTTCTTACTCTCTGATGTTCGCCACTTTGGATAAAAGCGTCTAATCAATGAGTTGTAGAATCAGTGCGTCCTGACAGCGTGTCAAAAAACAACAACATCTACTCTGTCGGCCTCCCCGCTCCCTCCACTCTCAGCTGCCGTCCCATGGGTTCACATGTGAGCAGCATTTCTTCTACACACGCACACACGCACGCACGCACACACACACGCACGCACACACGCACGCACACACGCACGCACGCACGCACGCACGCACGCACGCACGCACACACACACACACCTTCATTGATGATTGCAGTACAGAGACGTAGGATTGGATCAGGATCAACACAGTGAGCTGAAGATGCACAGAGACAACATTTACAGTGATTTTTGGGGCTTCTTATTATCTAGGTTAATAATTAAAGGATCTTACCCTCGCTAAAACCGTGACAACCATCCAATATAATCATTTAATTCCCTATCACCGCCTCAGAAATGACAATAAAGTCACGAAACAGAGCGAGCACCATCCAATCTCTCTGTTTTTATTATTCTAGCTGCACGCCGGATGTCCTGATGGATCCGATCTATAACTCCTCTTATGGATATCGATCACGTACGCAGATATGGCTGGACTTAAAATGCAACGCCGATAACTGCTTTGTGACATTTCACACTTGCTCAACTGGATCAATAAAATCCTGACGCTGTTCTATAAAGCTGCAAGAATCTCACACACTAACACACACACACCATGCAGCGTCTGATCTGGATGAGTGTGTGTGTGCCGGTCACAAGCCCACCTGTCAGTCAACTCAGCCACGCCCCTTATTATGCAAATGTAGGCACAACTATTAGTCTTAAAATAATCAAAACTGATTCGTTATCAAAGGAGATCTATTCTGCTGATCCATATTTAAATAAATGCATAACGTTACAACGTTCGATATCCATTCTAAACCTCAGCAACGTTTTTTAATCACAACACAGTTGTTGGCATAATCGTGGTTTCCTGTTGCTCTGAACGAGACGTTACCAGAACCGGGCGAGATGTCAGGTTCTGGCGACGTATCAGAGCAAAGCATGGAGCAAAGTTTTAGGACACGCCCTCACCGGCAGCTCTTTCAAGGACACGCCCACCCCGGCAGCTCTTTCAAATGTCCTTGTGACTGCAAACAGAGCTGGCCAATCAGAGGAGAGTGAGCACGTGGGGAAGGGAGGGCCTTAAAGAGACAGCAGCTGAAATTAAAAATGAAGCGTTTGATGATTATATGATTATTACGCCAGTATCAGATAAATAAGAAGGTTTTTGAGCAAAACAACTAAAAACGCTACTCAATAGTTGTCCCAGACATAAATGACATAAATAATAGTGAACGTGAGTATATTAGAACTCCTGAACAGTTTTAACAAACAAAGAAATGAGCTTAGAGACCAAAACTGTTTTATGAATCAGGCTGTAAACATGTGAATACGGTACTGGTTGGGATTCCTCGGCTTTAGCAGCCAGCCCCTAGTGGACACTCGAGGAACTGCAGTTTCTTGCTCTTCAACATTGGCCGCTTGCTTCCTCCTCAAAGCTTGCTGCTCAATTTAGCACCTGATGGTTCGTTAGTCAGACACAGTGACATCATGAGCGTGATGAATCTGTGAGGTGACTCAGTATGAGCCCATAATTAAATGAAGTCATAGAAAAATAAATGTTTCTGCAATATTTTGTAATTTTTATGATTCTCATCTGGCTCTACGTTCTTCTCTTTCTCTCTCGCTTGTTGCTGATTTCTCTCTGTCTCTACCGCTCTCTTTTCTTGTTCTCCCTCTGTCTCACTCTCTCTCTCTCTCTCTCTCTCTATCCTCTCTCTCTCTCTCTCTCTCACTCTCTCTCCCTCTCATTTCTTATCTCGGCTCGGGGCAGGCAGACAGGGACGGATGACTAAAGGAAATTGAATTCTCCTTATCTCTGCTGTGCTCCTGCAGCGAGCCCTGCGTTCACATATATCTGCTACTTAATGCGCCATACACAGATTCTTTGCACATATTCCTGCAGAGACACACAACTAAGTACTTCAACAAAGTAAATGCAGTTTACTCCTTAACTAATGTACGTGTCTCTCTCTCTCTCTTTTAATTTGTTTTATTTGTAGTTGTCGTACAAGCAACAGGAAGAGTCTGATCCTGACGACCACGTCTCCCACGCTGCCTCGCCCACACTCCCCTCTGCCGCTCCCTGGACACCTCGGTACGTATCAGAACACATATGCTCCAAAAAAAAAGTATTTAAATGTATATGTCTGACATTGAGGGAGATTAGTCTGGTTACTTCGACCACTCTCACACCTGCGAGCTGAATCTGAAGCTACAGACAGATGACAGTTAGCTTGGCTTTGCATAAAGACTGGGTCTGACCTGAAGTCGTAAAAACACATCTTAAAATACTCTAAAACTCACTAATTAAAGAAGCTATATGTTACTCTGACACCTAGCGGTTAAAATGGGTACTGCAGTCCAGATTCCAAACATTAAGGAGAGCTGTCTCCATTCCTTCTTTTTCTTTGTCCATGTGGTGTACGATAGAAACAGCTTAATGACTCTTTATCTAATCTCATTTATAGACGCTTTGTGTTTCTCATGTCTCATCCTCTGTGTGTGTCCCCGCAGGAAGCAGCCCTCTGGACAGCCCACGAAACTTCTCTCCGAGCAACCCGGCACACTTCTCATTCGCCTCCTCCAGAAGGTCACTGCTTTAAAACACACTACAAAAGTTCATGATTTCATTATCAGTCTACTCTGCTAAAAAGGCGGAGGAAGACGTATGTGGTGCACCGACGTAGTGTTAAAACAAAGTGGCTTGGGGGGCCGGTACCCTTGTGGTTAGTGTGCACGTCCCATGTACAGAGGCTTGAGTCCTCCAAGCAGGTAGTCCAGACTATGAATCTGACCTGTGGCGCCCTTTGCCACCTGTCATTCTCCACACTCTCTCTCTCCACAATTTCTGACTCTACCCACTGTCCTATCCCTGAAAAAAGGCCAAACATAAACCTTATAAAAAAGGGCCTTGCTAGCAGAAGAAGTCGTCTGGTGTGCAGCCAGCCTTCAGGTACTGCAAACAGGTGTTTGAGGGAGGGAAAGCCGAGCAGAAGCAAGACGATTAGAGCTGATGTCAGCGTGAGACTCAGGGAGGAACAAGTGAGCGTCAGAGAACAGACGAGGTGTGGATCTCTGGTCGGTCGAGGTCTCACACATCCTGGTGAGCAGGGAGCCTCTTCCTGCACGCACAGGCTGACTCATGGACGACAGAGCCAGGACATGACATCCTCAGTGTCCCGCTGTTTATTCAAGCTGCTGCAGTAACACTGCCAGCTAGGGCGTGTGAACAGGTGGCCATGTTTGTGTGCGTCTGTGTTTGTTTACTTGTGCTTTTAATGCTTTTAGGATCTATTGTCAAAAGAGACCTGTGTTGTGTACAAAGTTATAAACATACAGATTTAACCGTGCAGGTCACAGATATATAGAAATGAACTAATAAACATGTTCACAACAAGGAAAGCCTGTGCACGTGGGAATGCACATTAAATGCAAACAGTCAGGCGGGGGGTTGTGGGGACGACAGTCCGATGGTGGTGGACTCAAATATATCCAACTTTTGTTTTAGTGCAGCTGAGATGTGCCCAAATAGTTTATTGAGAATATAAAATATATTGTATGAGTCAGTTTTTAATGATTTAATATTTGTGTTGTCTGCAGAGCTGACGGACGCCGCTGGTCTTTAGCCTCGCTGCCCTCATCTGGATATGGAACCAACACTCCAAGCTCCACGGTAACATTAACTTAACATTGTTGTCTCGATCATTTTCACCACTTCACAAGCTCAACAGTAGTGTGTTTCAGGAAGTAAAAATCCATTTTCTCCATAATGAATGTGATTATTCGCCATGATGTCATAACTATCCAAGGTAGACTGACCACGAGCTACCTGATGCTCCTGTAGGAGACACAAGTTCTCGTTTTTTCCAATCTTTTTTTTCAAGCAGAATCAAATGTTTTATAGTCGCAAGTATTCAGGTAGCTGGTTGACTCAGTTTCAGAATAAGACGGAGGTGAATGTTTTGATGACTCATCAGTTTTGATTTGATGAAGGATAAGAGTTATTCACAATAAGGCGTGTAGCTGACCTGATTGACAGGTGGGCGCGGTGTAACGGTTTGTCAGGAGGCTTAAAACCCGCCTCAGTTCCAGCTCTCAGCCTGTCGTTAGGTTGACTGAAAGTTAGGCTGAGACAGCATTTCCAGCATGGAGACCGCCATCGATGGGACTCCATCCCCTGCAGGGTGACAGCACTCAGGCTTCGTCCTTTAATATTTACAATCTAGGTTATATGCTGGAGTTTTGATAGTTTCAGTTTTTTCATGAATTTTCTGTTTTCTCTCCTCCCGCTCTAATGTTCTTGTTTTCTTCCTCTTCTCCCTCTATTTCCTCTCATTATCCTCCAACCGGCCTCTCCCTCCTCTTCCTCTTCCTCTTCCTCTTCCTCTTCCTCTTCCTCTTCCTCTTCTCTCGCTCCAGTCCTCCAGCTCCTCTCAGGAGCGGCTGCACCAGCTGCCGTTCCAGCCCACCATGGACGAGCTCCACTTCTTATCCAAGCACTTTGGCAGCACCGAGAGCATCACGGACGACGACGGGGGCCGCTGCTCCCCCCACATGCGCCCACGCTCCCGCAGTCTCAGGTCAGCAGCAGCAGCAGCGGCCAAGAGATTAAACCTCTACCCTCCTCTTTTTTTAAAGGAAGCTTCCAAAGCAGATTTACAGGATCTGCAGCCACTTGATCCTGTTATTGATTTTATGTAACCTGACCTCAATTTTTCTGTTTGAAGCAAAACCTCTGAACTACCTTAGAATTAGATTTGGACCCAAAATCAACCAGGAAATAGAAGAAATGTAACACTTTAATAACCTGGATTCAATGATAAAGGTCCAATCAGTGAGATGTGTAGTGAGTGAAATGATAAAGTGAGCTTACTCTATGATCAGACATTAAGGAAACATGCTATGTTGAAGTGCTGGCTTCTCTGACAACAATGCAGCAGCCAGTATGTCCTCCTTCTAACTTTAGATTCTGGTCCTGAATGGTCTGGATTTGTTTGGACCAGAGAAGGTAGGCGGTTTTAAGACACCCCCACACGGCCGTTTTGGACGCCCCTCGGTTTGCCAGATATGAGAGCAGTTATCAGGTCAAACCAACAGGTGTTGCAGCGATGGAAGCGGGCAAGAGAACTGGTTCAGATAGAAGTGATTGTACCCGACCTAAAAAGCCTCTGCATGTTTCTAATAAGCTCCACGAGCAGAAACGTGCTCAAACTAGGATCAATATTGGAGATGCTTTTGAAACATGGAGAGAGGTTAGAACGCAGAAAGGTTTACAGACCGATGCAGAGCTGGCTAAACACTGAAGCTTCAGTGTCCACCACATGGCGACCTGCGTGAGCATCCACTCTAGAGAGGAGGGGGCGGGGGAGACAGATCTCTATGATATTTTGAATTTGGACTGCAGTACCCATTTTAAACACTAGGTGTCTGAGTTACATATTGCTCCTTTAAACCTCAAATCTATGAATGATTCATTTCAGTTCTAATGTTGGTCTGTTTTTCTCCTCAGCCCGGGACGTTCCTCCTCCTGCTTCGATAACGAGATCGTGATGATGAACCACGTGTACAAAGAGCGCTTTCCAAAGGTGAAACACGCACACACAAACACACTTTGTTTATATCTGTAGGCCTGCAGAGCATTTTACCAATTTTAAATCACAATTACTGCCTAATCCTATCACGTCAGAACTGAAGTATTAGAGGAATAAAAAGGGAAATAATTTAAGATCAAACATGCTCAGATTGATATGGATGTTCGGTATAATAATCCCAAACACAGATGAAATAAAGGAGCCATGGGGCCTGCTGAACCATAACAAACAAGATTATAGTACACTGCCAAGACGCGATAAGTTCGCCCTGTCAGAGGGAGCATTAAGTTCATTCACTGCACTTATAAATACTTCAACAGCTATAAAGAGTTGAACAAAAGAGATTTCCTCTTTGGCTTTTTTATTTTTTGTGCATGCTTCGGTTGTGTCGAAGGAAACGAGCTGAAAGCCTCCACAGCCTCATTGGGCCTGTATAGTTTTTTATAGAGTTCAAACAAGGTGAAAGCTCTTTGGGTTTTTATTTTTGCGTCGACTGGAAAAAATGAGTCCTCTAAAGTGGTGGTTCTCAATTAGTGGGGCGGGACCCAAAAAGTCTGTGAAGCCTTCAAACATGTTAGCTTTATTCTGTTTCTATGTTGTTGTTTTTTTTGTTTGAGGAAGAAACTTCACTATTACACTGCTGCAGTGGTTAACGCTGTCCCCTCACAGCGAGGAGGTTCCTGGTTTGAATCCCCGTCTGACAGGAGCCTCTCTGTGTGGAGTTTGCATGTTCTCTCCGTGCATGCGTGGGTTCTCTCCGGGTACTCCGGCTTCCTCCCACAAAAAACGTCACCTGCCTGATGTTAGATAACAATGCAACAAAATACGTCCCTCTGCAGGAATTAAATTAATGAAGGAAGGGAAACGTACACCAAGCTGACAAAAAATCAACAGAAAATATAAAACAGTGAACACTTTCTATAATACCCTCCACCTTTGCTCTCCACCAGGCCACGGCTCAGATGGAGGGGAGGCTCGACGAGTTCATTCAGGCGTTCTCTCCTGAAAACGTTCTCCCGCTGGCCGACGGCGTCCTCAGCTTCATTCACCATCAGATCGCCGAGCTCTCCAGAGACTGTTTGGCCAAAGCTCGAGAGGGTCTCATCACGTCGGTCTACTTCTTCGAGCTGCAGGAGAACCTGGAGAAGCTTCTCCAGGATGTGAGTGAGCTTTAAGGTTCCGCATGAATAATCTTAGTTTGAGCTTCTCTGTGTGTTGACATTATTACAATCAGCTGATAATTATGTTACAAATAGAAAAGCTGCGTTACTTTTAACACGTCACTGAGCTTTTTAGAAACTCTCAAATAACAAAGTAGATTGTGAAGTAAGCACGCCTTTGTAACAAAAAGGAAAAGTTTGTGAATCGAATCATGAGAAACTCAAAAGATTCACACCGACCCTTACTTCGTTATTCTGAGGAAAGTTGCTCTTCACACCCACGTTGTCGTGAAGAGGATGCTGGGGCTTGTATGAGTGTGCGGTCGCCTTATTCAGAAAAAGAAGATTACATTTATAGAACTGGAAATCTCTGAAATTCAAGTTTCAACATTTGAGAACTTGGTAGACAGAGCACTGATCATGCTAGTTTTTCAAAAATTACCAAAACACAAAACACAAGATGATGCATTGATGCATTGGGGGGTAATTGAAGCTAATTGTGCTCATGATTATTGGAGCAGATAACAGGTATCAGGTGTCTCCATCAAAGACCCGATCTAAGCAGCTTGATTAGATCGCTGTGATTTCTCCGGGCGTCCTGGTTCTGGTTTGATTCAATCTGCGGAGTGCTTCAGATCTCACAGCTGCTTTTTGTCTTTTCTTTTTACCTGCAGTGCTGCATTCAGGGACTTTTCTGTGTGTGATTGTTTTAATTAATGACTCTAACTTATTTATTTTTTTACCTCTCTGTGTCTCCATCTGTCAGGCCGACGAGCGTTCAGAGAGCTCCGAGGTGGCCTTCATCATAGAGTTGGCGAAGAAGCTCCTCATCATCATCTCCCGACCTGCCAGGCTCCTGGAGTGTCTGGTAAGATGAAACTCTTATTTTCCGGTGTTTACCCATCATTAATCCCCCCCATCGTTCATCGCAGAACATTTCACGGCTCACCTTCTTCTCGTGAATGAAGACAAATTGATTTTCTTTCAATAAACACGAGCACCGATACTCTATTATAAGTATTTAAACACTGTGGCGTGTCAAACAGCAGGGAAGGAGAATCAGAACGAGCAGTGAAGGTCCGCTCAGTCTGTGTGGATGGTCCAGATATTTGCATTTAGATTACAATTTTTGCCTCCATAGTCGCTCTAACAGCAGACAGCGACCTCCTGCTGCCGGCCGCCTCCCAGCCTGACTCACCCAGTCCGTGACCACCGTGTCATTCAAACCCAGAGGAAGCATAAGTTTGTGTATGTGTGTGTGTGTGTGTGTGTGTGTGTGTGTGTGTGTGTGTGTGTGTGTGTGTGTGTGTGTCGTCTCGCTGAGTGTTTTTTTAGGTACCCGTGTGTGTCTATGTTTCATAACAGTCTACATGAGTCATGCCACACTGACGAGCTTTCTGATTATGAGTGAAAGCTGAAACAGCGGCACTGAAAATTGATTTTTCCACCCTCGTTTTCTGCACGTCGCTGCATCTGAATTAGAGAAACGTTTGAGGGCTTTCAGCTCCACCCGAACGTCCCTGACGCTAATAGGAAGATCAGGAGGAATAGGATACAGGGGCGAAGGGTTGTCGCAATACTGATATGAAACTAGGAACAAATCAAACTATATCAATACATGTTTGATACCATGGCAACAAAAATACAAGTCTGAGGCATCTAATATTGTTTAATTTCTCATGCAAACTGTCTCAATTGCAACTTTTCCTGATTTAAACTCAAATCAACAAATCTGGAATCAATTTCTCGGACAGAAATCCGATCTCCCGTCTGAGTCTGCCTCTGTGTCATCATTAATTAAACAGCTCTGAATCGCTCCACCTCATAACCTCATCCTTTCTCTCCCCTCTGGTCCGCAGGAGTTTAACCCCGAGGAGTTCTACCATCTGCTGGAGGCGGCCGAGGATCACGCCAAGGAGGGTCACCTGATGAAGACGGACATCCCTCGTTACATCATCAGCCAGCTGGGGCTGACCAGAGACCCCATCGAGGGTGAGGGACGGAGACAGAAATACAACAAAGCATTAAGTTTATTCAGGATATAAAGTAAAAACTGAGATGCTATCAGGGCGATTTGTTTTGTAACGCCTCGTCTGAAGAGACATCTGTCGTATTTCTCTGTACTCGTCCTGCATCTGTGACGTTTTAAACTTTTAGAAGATGCAGTAAATCACCCCGACATGCGTCCCAGAATGCACCTCATCTCTCCCACATACAGAACAAAACATTGTGAACCATCCGCAGCTCCTGCAAAGCCCAGCGAGTGTTTTCATAAAAGCCAGTTTTGTTTTCCAAGGACAGCACTTTGTGAATTTGTCAATTTTAACTACAATGAAGACTTTACGCCAAATTGGTGGCGCCATTGTATCGTAATCAAAAGGAGAGAAAAGTTTCCACGGAGAGCACAGAGGCTGCAGCAGGCAAAGGGAGTCCTCCTCATTTGTCAATATAATGAACATATGAAACGCAGATCTCTGAGTGCACGTCCACCTGAGGGGGGAGGTCATTCGTATGAGAGAGTTGTCATCGGTTGTCTCTCTCCACATGGCGTTGGATTAACCTCAGAGTCATACAGAGCACGTTTTCAGGATTAAATGTCCCATTTTCGTTTATCATCTGCACCTCCGTCCGTGTGCAAATGTTCTCCATCCGTCTGTATCTTTTCTTGCACGCAGCACAGTTTAAGTACCGTAAAACTTTAATTAACAGACTTTCATTTGCCTCTTCAATCGTCCTCATGTGCGTTCGTCCAACTTCTATCTCCTCTCTGATTTGTGTCCTCTTAGTTTGACTGTATCGTCATATAATATTTTTTTAAGTTTTATTTATGGGGCTTTTTACGCCTTAATTTAGAGACAGGACAGAGAGAGAGAGAGAGAGAGAGAGAGAGAGTGGGACAAGAAGCCACAGGTGGGATTCAAACCCAGGCCGACCGCTTGGGAGACTACAGCCTCCGTACATGGGGCAAACGCACTAACCACTCGGCTACCGGCGCGCCTTTCTTTTTAAAAATCCTTCTGTGTCTGTTGTCTTACATAACGAGTCTCCTCCTTTGTGCTGTTTTCAGTGAACTCTTGTTTCTTTGTGCTGAACAAAAAAAGTTATTCTTGTTCACGTTCTGTTTCCAGAGATGGTAAACCTGGAGAGTTACGACAGCGAGGGACCGCTGACACCTGAAACAGACGACTCCACGGAGGTGAGAATTTTCTTAAGTTAGCAGAGCACATTTCTCTGGATCAAGGTATCGGCACCGCATGTGTAACCTGACCTAAGACAGTTATTGTTTCATGAAACAGCTCGTCAAAAACCTGAACAGGACAGATGAGCAAAAACATAAACGGCTGTTTACGCTTAGAAAAGAAACGGATGTGACGTTTTCTTGCCGCTCGCCTTGATGCAGACTGCATCTGTTTTTTTTTTTGTTTTGTTTTTTAAATGTTTTCAACTCAAACTTTGTTGTCTGATGAGAAACAATCCATCTCTTTAAACCTGAGGACATAATACTGCTCCATTTTTAAAACTGGAGGTGAAATATAACTCTGGATTTGCTGTGCATGTGCTTATGCTGCTTCCACTGAAAATGAACCTGTGAATGACTCGGCATAAATTCTTGCATCCACCTAATTTAGCTAATTTGTGTTGAAAAGCTAAAAAAAAAAACAAGAGGAACCCCCCCCTCCTCCCCCCACCGCAGGCCATGAATCCAGCATTAGGCAAACGTCCAAGCGAGAAAATTAAGTTAAGTGGACAAAATAATCGACGAGTGATGACGAAGCAGTTATTTTAGCATACAGTTAAAATGTGCATCAACCGAGTCACACAGGATAAAGAATAACTGATGAATAAAAGTGAGACACAAGTTTTAATGTTCAGAAAAACAGCAGTCAGGTCTGATTTACAAACAAGGCCAACACACATATCCTCTGCAAACTGGCAGAAAGGTCTTACAAGGAGAGCATAACATAAAGCAGAAATCCAGTCTCTCCTGTGTAAATGTCTCTCTGAGTCATGACTGTCTACAAAGAGTGAGAAGCTCGAGTCCCGCTGGCTGTGTTGTTGTCAGAGCCGTGTTTACATGGACGGGACGGCCGGCTCCTCCCCTTGTGTATAAAAGCTGTTTTAGTCAAGAACTAGAGAGAAGAAGAAGAACATACTCACTGATTAGTTGAATGTCACGTAAGAGTTTTTAGATCACGCTCATTCTGTGTCAGTTTACATGCAATGTGAAGCTACGAGTTAACTAAAGAGCACTAACATTAGCATGCTAACACAACAATGCAGGACACAGGTGATTGCAGCTCTAGCCAATGTCAATTTTTTCTGCTGCTTGTGCTAACCTCCTTCGTGCGAACACGAGTGGAGGGGGGTTGGAGGTGTGTCGCTGGAGGAGAGCGGAGGCTTCAGTATGGAGGAGGTGTGGCCAAACAGCAGTTTGTTTTGGTTTCATGCTGGAGCTCAAGGGCGACATCTACTGGATCAAGAAGTTGAACATTCTTCCTTTAGGGGTTTTACTTTTGCTAACAACAGTTGTACTTTGTGTAGTAATAATGTTTTTACAATACTCAGAGGAGAACCAGGTACATTAAAGTGGTCCTTTCAAATATGGTGTCCCACAGGGAACCGTCTTTGGACTCATTCTTTTTTTCTTTCTACATGCTCCCCCCTAAGAAATATTATCCATTGACATGATCTGACACTTAAATCTGAGCGCTTTTCCTGATTTCATTTGAGTTTATTGACTGTACAGGTGATTTTATGTTTTATTGAGCGATTTTTGTCACACATCATTCTGTTTTGATTCACAGGGTAAAATTAGAGCGATGAAACCACCGGGAGAAGCAGATTTCCAGATGATCAAACTGATCAGTAACGGAGCTTACGGGTGAGTAGAGCAGAAGAATCTCATGTTTATTTTATTGTTGACTTGAAAGGGATGACTAGTTTCATCTCTAAACCAAAACCCTGTAATGAAACCTCTTTACCAAGCAGCACAGAAGCTGTCGAGTTAAATAAAGTGTATGAATGTATGTGTGCATTCAGTGCTGTGTACCTGGTGCGCCACCTGGAGACTCGTCAGCGATTTGCAATGAAGAAGATCAATAAGCAGAACCTGATCCTGAGGAATCAGATCGAGCAGGCCTTCGTGGAGAGAGACATCCTCACCTTCGCTGAGAATCCCTTCGTCGTCTCCATGTTCTGCTCCTTTGAAACACGGCGCCACCTCTGCATGGTCATGGAGTACGTGGAAGGTGAGAATTACTCTTTGTGTGTGTGTGTGTGTGTGTGTGTGTGTGTAGTCCACACCTCCCGTTACTCTTTTAAGTGTAAACATTCATGAGTTAGCAGTGTTGGTGATGCCCCCAATCCACACAACTGTTTCTTAAAATGTAGCGCAGTTATTCCCAGAGTGGGCTGTTGCCCCCTGGTGGGCCATCAAGGTACTGCAAGTGAGCCACGCAAGGTAATTTACAATACACAAGTTTTACAGATTTCTATTTGCACCTCCTTAGCTGCCTGACAAATTGTTTTTGTGTATTGGAAGTATAAAGCATTTTAAAGAGGAGTTCAGACGTCATAAATCCTTGAATATCTTTTCCAGAATGACTCAAAGAGCAGTCATCATGCAAACAGTTTTAAGGTCGTATATATACGTTTATGACGTGTGCTGCTGCCCTCTTGGCCAGGTCACCCTTGTGAAAGAGATCTTGATCTCAATGGGTTAATTACCTGGTTAAATAAAAGGTCGAAGAGATTGCATGATTGTTGAGCGTGTTACTCATCGCTCTGAATTGAAACTGAATTGTTTTTGGACATGAGGTACCGGGAGACGTTTGTGGTAATTGCTAACAGAAAAGTGACTTTGTGCTGGCAGGAGGAGACTGTGCCACTCTGCTGAAGAACATCGGGGCTCTGCCGGTGGAAATGGCACGCATGTACTTTGCGGAGACCATCCTCGCTTTGGAGTACTTACACAACTACGGCATTGTGCACCGCGACCTCAAACCCGACAAGTAAGACAAAAATTACTCGTGCAAAACATTGCCTGGTTGGATGTATTATACAGGAAGTTTGTACTCAAGTTTTCTGTTTCTGTTCTCAGCCTCCTGATTACCTCGATGGGTCACATCAAGCTCACAGACTTTGGTCTTTCTAAGATGGGTCTGATGAGTCTGACCACTAACCTGTATGAAGGACACATCGAGAAGGACACTCGAGAGTTCTTGGATAAACAGGTAGGGTTAAAAAAACATAGGTCTTTCTATGCAACTTTTCAGAGCAGATTGTCGGACCAAAACAAACTCTCTCTTTGGTGTTCATGTTGAAGTGCTGGCTTCTCTGACAACAATGCAGCAGCCAGTATGTCCTCCTTCTAACTTTAGATTCTGGTCCTGAATGGTCTGGATTTGTTTGGACCAGAGAAGGTAGGCGGTTTTAAGGCACCCCCACACGGCCGTTTTGGACGCCCCTCGGTTTGCCAGATATGAGAGCAGTTATCAGGTCAAACCAACAGGTGTTGCAGCGATGGAAGCGGGCAAGAGAACTGGTTCAGATAGAAGTGATTGTACCCGACCTAAAAAGCCTCTGCATGTTTCTAATAAGCTCCACGAGCAGAAACGTGCTCAAACTAGGATCAATATTGGAGATGCTTTTGAAAAATGGAGAGAGGTTAGAACGCAGAAAGGTTTACAGACCGATGCAGAGCTGGATAAACACTGAAGCTTCAGTGTCCACCACATGGTGACCTGCGTGAGCATCCACTCTAGAGGGGGGGGGGGGGGAGACAGCTCTCTGTAATGTTTTGAATTTAGACTGCAGTACCCATTTTAAACACTAGGTGTCAGAGTTACATATTGCTCCTTTAAAATCACACGTTTAATGTAGGTATAAATTGTTCTCTTTTGGATATATTGCTTTGCACACTGTGTTCCTCCACATGGTGATCAAAGTGAAGTTTAACATGAACGGCCCTTTGATGTCTTCATTTCCATGCTGAGATATTCCCCTCATTGTGTGCGTGAATCAGTTTGTCATTACTGTAGTATTTCTTTATAATCACTTTTCTTTGATAAGGTTTTTTTTCTTTTATTCAGTGTTCATGCTTTGAAATTAATCCTCATTATTTCTTGAGTATGGAATCATGGCAGCCAGAGGTCTCTTAGCATTCAGTGCGTCCTCATTTACATATGAAAAACCTTCACCGGGGCTTTCATCTTGTCTTGGCATCTCTGTAATGAGCCAGGTTGACATACGCATGCTTCAAACTCATGTGCCTGTATCTCGAGGTCAGCTGTGTCCCCACCTATGCTCACGGAGGAGATTTAAAACAGGTAGGAAATAAACTGACGTGACCAGCTGGTTTAAAGTGACCTGAAATCTGAAAAGTGAGTTTATTTCAGAACTCAGGAGGGTAAAGTGTGTAATCCTCAGGGCTGTGTGTGTCTTTAAGGTGTGTGGGACTCCAGAGTACATCGCCCCCGAGGTGATTCTCCGTCAGGGTTATGGGAAGCCGGTGGACTGGTGGGCGATGGGGATCATCCTGTATGAGTTCCTTGTGGGCTGTGTGCCGTTCTTTGGAGACACTCCAGAGGAGCTGTTTGGTCAGGTGATCACAGGTGAGACATCACGGGACTGAACGCAAAACATTCAGTGCTTACTACACAGAACTGTAAGAGGTGTGTTTTTAATTTTGGCTTGTGTGTTTTATAGATGACATCGTGTGGCCAGAAGGAGAAGAATCTCTCCCCGTTGATGCTCAGAATCTGATCTCCTCGCTGCTGCAGACGAATCCACTGGTTCGACTGGGCACAGGTGAAATAGCCTGAATAAAGAAGCTCAGAAAGACGGTGAAATCAAGTCACCTACATACTTATTCTCTCAACCTTCCTCTTCTTCTCCCTCTCCCTCTCCCTCTCCCTCTCCCTCGTCCCTCTCCCTCTCCCTCTCCCTCTCCCTCGTCCCTCCAGGTGGTGCTTTTGAAGTTAGGCAGCACTCTTTCTTTACAGAGGTGAACTGGAACAGCCTGCTGAGACAGAAGGCAGAGTTCATTCCCCATCTCGAGTCGGAGGAAGACACCAGTTATTTTGACAGTAAGTCTAGCGTAGGGGGGTATGAGGCACTAACATCAGATCCCTCTGAGCATCTTATTCATACAAACAGCTCAGGGACTTTAGAGTCATCAACATCTCTGATTTGTCCTTTCCTCCCCAGCCCGTTCTGAGCGCTACCATCATGTGCAATCATACGACGAGGACGATACCAACGACGATGAACCTGTGGAGATACACTGCTTCTCCTCCTGCTCCCCTCGATTCAGCAAGGTCTCATTCGAACGTCCCTCCTGCTTCTTTTCTTAACTAGACATGTCATCCCTGAGCACACAACAATAAAATCATCACTTCTCTCGTTGTGTGGAACCTGCAGGTGTACAGCAGCATGGAGCAACTGTCCCAGCTGGAGCATAAACACCCCGGGGTGACTCTGAGAGAACACAAGGTCCCGAGGGAGGATCGAGTGGCGAAGAGAGAAAGCATAGGCAGCTTCCCCCCTCCGAGACAAGAGCTGGAGGACTGGATCGCCTGAGATGTGAGTGAAGCCTTCAAGAAATGATTTTTGATACCGTCTAAATGTCTTCTAGAATAAACACGTTTAACACACAACGACCGACTTTCAGCAAAAGCATTAAACAATGATTGTTTGAGTGCTTTAACATAAACAACCTTTTCTCGTGAAAGAAAATCTGACTTTTAAACATCGCCTTAATCATCTTATAAAAACCCTCGGGGGAAATTCACCAGTAATGGATTTCCACTGATTGTGCGTCAATTGAGCCACGCTATCTGCTCAGTCTCACGGTCCAATTGTCAAAGAATAATGCGCTGATGATATTCCAGTGCAAACACACCTCGATATCAAGCGCAGACCTCCAGTGTTGAAAAATAAAGTCAATGCCGAAGTGCAAAATCCTGCAGTTCATCGAGTGTCCACTTGATGCTGTCTGCAGAAGCACAGGAGTCACATATTCTTACAGCCTGATGTTTCATGTTTAACGTTTATGTGGCTTTCTATCTCAAATGCAATCCTGCTGGCAGAAAATCAAAACTTGATAGTAAAGAATAAACACATTTCTTTTACAGGAAGCGCTTGTCCTGCTCTGAAGCCTCCTTCCTTGAGAGTGACTCCAGCCCTCCGTCCGGGGCCCGGAGACGATTCTCCGCCCTCATGGATACACACCGCCTGGCCTCTCCGCTGGAAGTCGACTCTGAGCTGCCCGTCCCGAGCAGGCAGCCTCCGGTGAAGGCCAGAGGGACTTCACTGGAAGGAGCCATGGGTGCTGTTGGCAATCAGGGCGATCAGAGACAGACGCTTAAAGAGAGCAACGGGCTCACAGCTGGAGGTGAGAGAGGACGTCTATGTTACCTGAAAGATGTATCTGATCACGATTTGTGACGGGGGTATTTAGGTTTGCATGAACAATTACACCCCACCAGATTTTAGCGACATAAAGGTGCAGACTGAAGCTTCTTATACTCGCCTTTTTTCATCACATAAACCTAGAGGCAACACTTTAATGATTTGATTGTTTCACAGATAAGATTTTGAGACCTGCTGATGCACCGGGGCCCCTACACAGCAGTGCTTCTATTCTGGGGCTTCCAGACCCACAGGGGCCCCGCGGGGCGACGACGGACCTGGTTCTGCGTCGAGTCCGTCACCATCAGCTCTCAGCCGAGGGAGAGAAACGAAACTCCCGACCAGGAACCAAAGTCATCAAGTCTGCGTCTGCTACCGCTTTGTCTGTTATCATCCCTGCAGGTAAGAACAATGTTTACGTGAATTTGTTACTCTCGATTCTGATTGTTCAATAACAATACTCTAAGGTCTGTTACTTTAACTCCTTCGCTCTCTTCAGTGGAGCAACACGGCGCCTCCCCTCTCGCCAGCCCCATGTCTCCTCGCTCGCTCTCGTCCAACCCGTCCTCCAGAGACTCCTCCCCCAGCAGGGACTACTCACCCATGGTCAACATCAAACACTCTCCCATCACCATCCACCGCTCGGGGAAGAAGTACGGCTTCACTCTGCGAGCCATCAGAGTCTACATCGGAGACAGTGACGTCTACAGCGTCCATCACATGGTCTGGGTGAGTGGTGTGTCAGCACAGTGAAATGTATGGTTTATATTTCTGTTGAAATAAAGAAATGTGTCTCATCACATCCTTTGATCTCATCACAGCATGTGGAGGATGGAGGTCCGGCCCAGGAGGCTGGACTCAGCGCTGGTGACCTCATCACTCACGTAAACGGGGAGTCGGTCCACGGTCTGGTTCATACAGAGGTGGTGGAGCTCATCCTGAAGGTGATGACTACCCACCTGTCTTCAGTCTGGTTTAAGCGTCTGCTGTAGCCACCCCGTGGTGGCCTACGCTGTCGTGAGCACTACGTACTTGTGCTTGGGTGTGTCTGTGTAGCTCTGCAATAATGTTGGAGTTGGAGCTGATAAATATCGAGCAGCAGTTTATTAAAAGGGCTTGTGGCGTTCTTCCTTCTGCAGAGTTTTGAAAATGGAAAACCAGAGATGCAGGATGCTACCCAGCGGTCCAATCACAGGGATTGCAGTTGCATTGTTTCGATGCGTAGTGAACGTCAGATCAAATGTGCTCTTAAATAATGTGATATATTTGGTCGTCTTCTCTGCAGAGCGGAAACAAGGTGACAGTCACAACGACTCCATTTGAGAACACGTCGATTAAAGTGGGTCCAGCCAGGAAGTCGAGTTATAAATCCAAGATGGCACGCCGAACCAAGAGGACGGGAGCCAAAGAGGGACAAGAGTACGTCACTGCAGAAAAAGATCTTCTGTCATACATTCAAACATCTTCTATACACTTTTTAAGTTTTTATTCTCCTCACTCTGTGATTTTTGTGTTTCCAGTAAGAAGCGAAGCTCACTGTTTAGAAAAATCACGAAGCAGTCGAACCTCCTCCACACCAGCCGGAGCCTCTCCTCTTTAAACCGCTCGCTTTCATCCGGAGACAGTCTTCCAGGATCCCCCACCCACAACCTCTCTGCCCGATCGCCCACCCAGAACTACCGCTCAGCCCTTGAATCCCCTCTCCTGGGTTAGTATGATGAGAGTACATGTACCTGTTCTGTCCTCACCTGGTTTGAACCTCTGCTTTCCCTGAAATATGGACTCAGATTGGATGGTATATTTAAAACCTGAATCACATGCAAAGTGAGACGTTATCGATGGTCTATAAAACAATTTAACAAATGGATTGGATGGGATTCAGAATATTTTGTATTTTAAACTTTGCGAGAAGAAAACTTCAGTAATAATAATACTTTTAAAACTGTTGTTCCATTTAAACCAAAAGTACAATATTTAACTTGTTCTGATTGCTAATTTGAATTCCTCCCCTCTCCTCAGGCACCTCCTCTCAGAGCAGCTCCCCGGCCTCCAGCACCCCCAACTCCCCCGCCGCCTCTCACCACATGAGGCCGAGCTCGCTGCATGGTCTGTCACCAAAACTTCACCGTCAGTACCGCTCTGCACGCTGCAAATCTGCCGGTAACATTCCCCTGTCCCCGCTGGCTCACACGCCCTCCCCGACCACCTCCTCCCCTCCGCCTCTCAGCGGCCACACGGTGGGGAGCTCCAACACCACACAGATGTTTCCTGCCAAGCTGCACTCCTCCCCTCCTGTCGCTCGCCCTCGTCCTAAAAGCGCAGAGCCGCCCAGGTCCCCCCTGCTGCAGCGGGTGCAGTCTGCAGAAAAGCTTGGTGCACCCATTCTTCCCTCTTCCTCTTCTTCATCGTCGTCTCCGTCTCCCCTGGCAGGTGGGGTGTCGCTACGCAAACACAGCCTGGAGGTGTCGCACGGAGACTACAGGAGGGAGTCCTTTCACTGCGAGCACAGCCTTCAGAGTCTGCTGGAGATGGAAGGAGAGAATGGACCTGCTCCTCCCTCTCCTTCATCCTCCTCCTCACCCTCTCCTCCCATGGGTGGGGAGATCGGAGGCCTGAAGCCAGCTCGGAGGATGGGGAGGCAGGAGTCACCGCTCAGCCGGGACACGCTGCTCACAACGAGAGAGAAAGACACCCAAACTACACCGCCTGAACCGAAAACAGAGAGTCCGGCTGCTAAAGCTGAGTCCAAGATCATCAACACTGACATCAAAACCACTGCAGAGGTCATAAAGAGCAACACATGTGTGTCTGCAGCGGAGATCAAGTCAAGTCCATCAGCGAGTGCATCCCCAGCAGAGACCAAGACGAACGCAGGAGACAAACCTCAAATTGCAAGCAGCTTAACAACAGCCTGCAAGAGTAAACTCAGCGAGAAAATCTCAACTGCAAGCTCATCAAAGAGCGTCCAACAGCAGGACAGTAAGCAGCAGAGTGCACAGGCAGACAGCGGGCCTGCAGCTAAACCTCAGGAGAGCACAGAGGTGAAAGTGAAAGCCGCTGCAGGAACAGAAAAAGGAAATGTGCAGAAAGTGTCGGCTGCAGAGCCGTCCAAGCAGCGGAAAGCCCCAGAGAGAGGAGAGAAAGGAGGCGGGGATAAATCAACAGAGACGACCAAGGTGAAAGGACCTGCACCTCCAGTCCCGTCCCACGTCCAAGCCCACGCTGCAGTCAGACCCAAAGGGGAGAAAGTATTGAGCAGTTACCGCGGGGCCAAAGAGGAGAGAACCCACCTGGAGGTCCTGGAGGAGAATCCGATGTCGCCCTCCTCTAACACAGTGTCTCCCTTCTCCACAAAGTCTCGCCCCATGTCTCCGGGAGATAAAGCCAGCTTCGTCACCCAGCTCACGAGTGTGGCCAAGACGGTCCTCGGGCCCATTAAGGGGGGGTCTCAAGAAGGGGCCAAAGGGAAAGACAACTCCAAGTCGAGTGATGAGAAGCGAGGCAGTGCAGCAGGAAAAGCTGAGGCTCCGTCTGGAGGCGGCCGCCGGGGAGCTCAGACGGCGACGTCAGCGAGCACAAACCAGCCTGATAAAGGGAACAGTCGCAGCTCCAAGCATCACTGGTGATAAAAGAGCTTCAGAACAAGTCAAACTCTCCCATGTAATGCCTTCTACTGTAGCATCACCGACATATCGTACATCATCATGACTCTCACAAAGAGGGGGAGGGAGGGGCTTAAACGCCTGAAGAGAAAAGACCAAATAGATGACGACATGTCGACACAAAAGATGTGAACAAAGAAGATCTGTGCTCATGGTTTCATAATGTAGGCTTGTGTATGTCCTGTATGTTCATCAAAGTGTGTTGTTTATAGAGAAAATGTCTTAATGCATGTCGGACACTGTAAAAACTCAAGAATATCAAAAAAAGGAGAGATATAAAGCAGACCTAAAGGTAGTGATCACTGTGAACAACTTTTCAACAACGTTAAATACGTGTAAACGAGCAGGAATCTGTCGTCAACGGGCATTAATCATATTTCACATCTTTACGTTCAGCTGACATAAAACCCCGTTCTTGAAAAGATGGGACGTTGTGTAATGCGTCAAGTGTAAAAATGCAGGATGTGATGATTTGCAGAACATTGAAACAACGTCTGAAGTGTAAAATCCTGCAGTTCCTCGTGTGTCCACTAGAGGCTGGCTGCAGGAACACAGGAAGTCACATACACACCAATTCAAAATTAACATGTTTACAGCCTGGTTCAAAAAAACAAATAGGTCTGATTAGCTCATTCTTTGATCGGCACACACTGTACGGGGGGTGATTTTTGTTTTTTAACAACTCAGTTTGGATTTTATGAATGATGCGTGTTATCCATAGTTAGGCGTGTAGCTGACCTGATTGACAGGTGGGCGCGGTGTAACGGTTTGTCAGGAGTCTTAAAACCCGCCTCAGCTCCAGCTCTCAGCCTGTCGTTAGGTTGACTGAAAGTTAGACTGAGACAGCATTTCCAGCATGGAGACCGCCATCGATGGGACTCCAGCGCCCCCCTGCAGGAACAGACGGGTGACGTCACTCAGGCTTCGTCTACTAATATTTACAGTTTATGGTTTCATCACATTCTGTTTTTATTTACGCTTCACACAACCAGGGGCGTGTCCAGACTTTTTTGGACGGGGGTGGCCTGAAGTTTGTGTGCACACACATGAATGAAGAGCATTTATTTACCCCTTCTGTCTGCACGGATCACATAAACCTTTAGGAAACAAGATAATAGCAACATAAACAACTTCTAAGCTTCATTCTTCAAGGACTAAAACAATATGTAACCCTAAACCCAAACATCTGCACCCTGAAAACTATGAGCTGCCTGATGCAACACAGCCTGAACATTGAAGTCCCTCTGACAGGGCAAATAGCCAATCATAGTCAAGGATTTTGGTGTGGCGCCATAAGATTTCAAGGGGGTCCCATGCCACCCCTGGTCACCCCTCTGGACACGCCCCTGTGCACAACGTCCCAACTTTTTCAGAGATGTGGTTGTGATGACAAAACAATAACATAAACTGTATTCTCATTGGTTAGTTAAAGAGTTCAGGCGTGTCGTGGTGATAGAAACTGGACAAAGACACCAAACCGTTGCCGATATTGGATAAGAGGGAGAGTTTTTGTTTAAGGGCTGAATTTCAGAAAGAGGATTATGAGGTGAACTTGCACAGGGACACTATGCAATGTGCGGATAACGCCACTTTGTTTGTTTTTGGTGTCCCCGATTTCTACGTTTACACTGAAGCTCAAGAAGAGAGGAGACGACAGAGGGAGAGGGTTGCAATAAGCAGAGCGAACACTTATAGTTTAAATGTTTTCCATTCATTACAGTGAAATGTGCAATGATATTTTTTAGGCTGTTTGTGTGTAAAGAACAAAAATGGAAGTGGCGCTCGACACAGAGTCATGTTTCTTTTTCTATGAATGCAGACGTGGTTTCTGTTGTTCCATGTTACACGTGGAGGAAAGTGCCAGTCTTTTTTATTTCAAGATGATGTGATTTGTTTTGTTTACAGTGAAATGTTTAAAATAATATGCAATCCAACAGTGCCCGGTTCTATCAAACTGAGCACCCTCCTCATGTGACACAGTAGTATAGACTGCACACACACACACACACACACACACACACACACACACACACACACACACACACACACACACACACACACACACACACACAGCCAGGGGGAGATGCGCTGGGAGCATTTTAAACGGGAGGTTTAGTTTGTGCAGACTTGTCTTAGACTGCCCCCTTGTGGACAACATTACACGTCACCAAAAGTCCAGAGGTAGAGAACAACATAAAGGTGTGAGCTTTGACTTGGTCTTAACATTTCATTAATTAAAACTCTGCCACTGAAGACACTTAGACCCTTCAGATGAACTGTCAGTCTTTCTTCACGCCACATGTACATAGTGGTCTTTAGACATTAAACATCCATGTTTGTGTGTGTTATTTAAGGATATTGCACTTTATTTTGCATCACATATTTCTATTTATTTGTCCTGTAAATTTATTTTGTCGTCTTTGTGTTCTATTTATTGAACTTTTTATTCTATTTATCAAACTTTTTTACACATCAGTTGGTGAAAATCTGCTTTACTATACTGAAATTAGCGATTTATACATTTTACATTTAGACGTAGAAATCTACCAAAATCTGTGTGACAGTGGCAGCCCCCCCCCCCCCCCCCCCATAGTGAGTCTGAAGTTGTGATGTTGCTGTCATAGCCATCTTTGTCATCAAGTGTTTGCCTTCTTGTTAATTATTTTAAGAAAAAAAAACAAACAACTGTAAAACTTCAAATAAAAGCCCGTCCCAATTTAAGGCCTTCGCCTGGTGTAGCCGCAGGTTTTGACAGATGAGGCCCCTTTGCATTCATTGTTGGAGAAGTTTGCAGATCAAAAATAAATACAAAAAGATGTGCAGCAGGTTGGCGTAGATGGGCTGGCTTACAAAGCAAGATCAAATGAGTGATTTCTAATCTAATTTAACGATATACGATTTGTTGCTGTTGCTGTTGAATATTCTTTCTGGTGTAAATCTAGTAAATAGTCTCATCTTTGCTGTGCACGAGTTAAATAATTAAAGGCCTGTCTGGTAGTGACGCCTGTCCCGAATAAAGGCAGGGCCATTTCATGGACTGAAACAAATAAAAGCCCCGGGCTGTTAATTGAAGTTTTTCGTCTCTGACTGTTGTTGTCCATTTCATTGCTCAATATCTACTCACCACTGTTGTGAAACCGATGCAACAAAAAGCCCATAGTGCAGAAATGTAATAAAAAGCTGAGAAATCCCTCATTTTGTCTGAATTTATTGACATAAAACACAAGAACATGAAGTTAAAAATGGGCAAAATAGAAGGATAACCAGAGGCGCGCTCTGATTGGCCCTCTGTTGACCAATCGCGACAGAGCAAATACGTAGCGAAGATAAACAGGAAGTGATTGCAGATTCGTAGCGCAGCTCTGTCGCTCTGCTTCAGTGATTTGTTTGCGTTTATTCCGTCCTAACGACGCGAAAAAACGACGAGAAACTTCAGGAGATAATTCAGAGACCTTCTGTAATTAAAGGAGACACAATGACGCTGCTGAAATCAAGGTAAAGACTTCATGTCGTTCTTTTATTACGTCTTTAATGCGCCGGTTTAGGCTGTAATGCCTCAAAAATATGAGATTTGTTATCACTTTGAGTTCATAAATGTGAAGTTGAATGTTTTTCTCGGCGCCTCTGTTATTGATTTGTAAGTCAACTTCGTTAAAACGTGCAGGAAACTATGAAGGTTGTCAAAACTGTCGATATTCTTATTTTTAAAACCGCGTGTTTTGAAACGGTTCAATCTGTAGTTTAATGATCGATGGTACCAGGAAGTACAATATTCAAAAAACATCTATTACATCAAACATTGCCAGCTAACTCCTGCACGTTGCCAATTCATGTGTACAAGTTAAACAGTGTGAATTCCCTTTCTTGGCTTTTTTTACATTTATTTTTTACATTTTAAAAAATAGATCAAATATACAGACAAAGCTAAAAACAAGGAGGGCGTCCGGATTGTCTCGATGTTGAACTATCATGTTCATAAAGTTTGTAAAATGAGGTGAAAGAAAAACGTTTCTATTCCTGTCCCCTTTTTTTATTTTAATCTTTATTTATTCATCTTAGGCCTTTCAAAATAAAATACAATAATTCAGTGAACTAGCTGAGCAATACATCAAATATACAAGAGACGGACCTTACATCTGATACGATTCCATTGTACTCATTGATTCATCAATCCTACATCTGTTTATGTGTTTATATGTGTTCAGCTGTACTCTGAGCAGGTGAGTGACAGAACAACAGACACACGAGCAGTGGCGGCTCTCAAGTCTGTTGGGGCCCTTGGCAAAAATCAACTAGGGGCCCCTCTAACCAGCGTTCATCACCATTCCATTATGTCTGCCACGTGTCCCGACGTTATCTGTCTTATAGCTTTGTTCAATCTGTAGAGACAGGTAGATATAGATGATCCCTCAAATGCAGTCATCAAACACTTGTGGAAAAGATTTATATTGAAGACGATGGTCACTCAACTGGAAAGTAACCGCACATGTATGTGCATCACCGCTCGACACTGGAGCGTGATAATACTTGTGTAATTATGTAATCCATATAGCGCCCTCTGCTGGTGAAAGAGAACTGCTAGTGGTATACAATGAAAACTCAAATGAAATGCTTTTTGACTGGTGAATAAATCGAGTAATGTCGGCGCATTTCAGAGAAAAAAATGAGCCGATAACGATGGTCGTACTTTAGCCTATTCAATATTTGAAAACAAATGTCCGCTTGTGCAGCAGCCTCTTCAGATGCTGATCGTTACATCAGCAGTCTTCAATCATTGATTAGGGGGCGGCAGTAGCTCGGTCCGTAGGAACTTGGGTTGGGAACCGGAGGGTCGCCGGTTCAAGTCCCGTTGCGGACCAAAATATGGAAGGTCTGGTAGTTGGACTTCTCTAGCGCTGTCGAGGTGCCCTTGAGCAAGGCACTGAATCCCCACCAGCTCAGTGGCTGCCTCCTGAGCACCTCCTCCATTAATGCATGTCCACAGGTCGTGTTTGTGCATGTGTGTGTGAGAAGCATGTCTCTCAATAACAGAATGTGAACTGATTGATTAGATGCACCTGTGGAGGTAACCATGTAGAGACACTCAGCATGCAGGTCTCACTTTGCACTGAAGAAAGTCATGGATGGATGAAATGTCTGCACAAATAGTTTTTGTCTTACAGCCGGACTAAGATTCAATAATAAAGTTCTTCATTCGGTGTCAGGAGACCATTTCTCTGTTTTCTCCTCAGTTTGAGAAACTCTTCATCCTCTTAATAGTCCTCCTCACTCCTCCTCACCCCGTTTCCACTAAGCGGTCCGGTTCAGTTGGGTTATGTACGGTACCCATTTATTGGCATTTCCATCGGCAAAAGTTGGGATTGGTACCACAATAAGGGAACTGAATCAAACCGGACTGCTTGGTGGAAACGGGGCTAAGACACCTTTAGAGCTCTCTTCAGGGCTAAGATTCTTTGTGAATAACTTTGACCCTAACAACGATCTAATCTTAACTAGATTCTCAGATAATTAAACTCTCAGAAAATGTCATTTTTCTACAAACTTTCTTAGAATTTTGTCACCAGGAGCAACTCTTAGTATTTAGGAAGCTTTGTGAACACAGCCCAGTGTGATATATTCCTGCTCCTACGTCTTGTCTCTTTGAGTGTGAGACTGCTGCTCGCTGCAGTAACCCTGAACAAGCACTGATGTTCAGTTTCAGAGGAAGCGGGCTAAATGTGGGTGAGAAGAGCGTCGCCCCTCCTGCTGCAACTAAATCAACATTTCTGAAATTCCTCAAGTCACACGGTGCAGTCACATGGCTTCTTTCTCAGAGAATTAATAACTTAACTGCAGCCGTCATTTAACATCAGTTCCAGTGTGGACGCTGCGTTCAGACTGAATCATGTACTGTGCATGTGTGCGTCACCCATCAGGCTTCTGTTTCATGTTGTCTTATGTTCCCTTCATATCTGCACAGGCTGCTATGGAGATAAGAAGCACTTTCTCACGCCTGTTATGAATCCCAGCTCCTCGTCGGCTAGCTTGGAGGGCCAGCCCCCCGAGGATGAGCTGACGGAGGATTGGCTCTTCCTCCCCGCTGAGTTTAACGGGACTCAGCAGCTGGAAGAGAGCCGGGTGGACGAGGAGGCCGAGGACAGAGGCAAACTCAGATCCAAGTTGGTCTCGGCATGGAACAGTGTCAAATATGGTCTGTTGTACTGCTATGACGTCAGAATTATTCCACATAATAACGAGGGCTGGGCGATGTGGCAGAAGACAGGATCAGGGTATTTTTTAGATGTTATCATGCTGTCAGTATGAAGACTATCCTGATACAAATACAACTGTCTATTTCTAGGAGATGAACTTGTTCATATAACTTCACCAGCGCATCAAAGACAAACTTCTGGCGTTGCATTCAAAAGTAGAAAAAGTCTTTTCAGTTTTCTAAACAGTTTGCTGCAGTGAAAAGTTGGCGTGTTGTCCTGCGAGTACTCCACATAATGCCGCTTTAGTAGAGTTGGTCGTCTCTCAATCGAAAGGTCGGGGTTCGATCCCCAGCTCCTGCAGCCACATTAACCCCAAGTCACTCCCGCTGCTTCGTCGGCGGCGTGTGAATGTGTATGAATGCCCATTAGTTAACACTGATGGTCACTTTACACAGCAGCCTCTGCCATCAGTGTGTGAATGTGTAGGTGTGACCTGCAGTGTAAAAGAGCTTTGAGTAGTCAGACTAGAAAAGAAATAATCAAGTTCTATGCCTGCAAAAAAACAGACTTCCTTATGAAGACATTTCCTCTGTGGGATTGGCTGTTAAGTCCCGCTACATCATTATAGATGTGAAAGTATTACGCTCTCCTGTCAAGATCGTATTGCCCAGCTCTAACTGTGAATGTGTATTATGAGAACAAATAGTTGTTGTTTATTTTCTTTGTAAGATGACAGTGTGTCTCTGTCCTCTTCGTCCTCTTCAAGGCTGGTCCTTGAAGCAGAAATCCAAATTCAGCAAAAGCTCTCCAGTGATCATGCTGGGAACGTCCTACGAGCTCAAGGATCAAGGTGCGGCCTGGAGCAGCGGACGCACATACGTCCTTAGAGAAATATCTCTTTCATGTGACTCGAGGGCATTTTATTAATCCAAGCTGTGTGTCTGTGTCAGGGGAGAGAGAGCATTTCCGGCGCTCCTTCACGTCTCTCCTGTGGTTGACGTACAGACGGGGTTTCCCTCCGTTATCAGGGGGCTCTCTGACCACCGACAGTGGCTGGGGGTGTGTCCTGAGGACGGGGCAGATGCTGCTGGCACAAGGCCTGCTGCTGCACCTGATGCCACCAGGTGAAAACTCTCACATGCACAATGCAGTCACTTAAGCTATATTACTGTAAACAAGCTAACATTTCATAAACTAATTCATATAATCCTGAGCTAGGCATTTATTTTATCAAACTGCATAACACTATTTAAGAGTACTGAAGGCAGAATGACTGACTGCAAACTTTTGAATAACATCAGACATTTGGATCTGGATTCTCCAGAGAATCCCTTTGGAAGTCCATATATGGTTACTGGTGGAAGTTGTTTTTTTCTTTTTCTTACATTACATTATCTGGATGTTATTTTGAGGTTGGACTTGGTGTGCGAGCCAACATGCCAGCAAAGACGACATGGACCTACAGGTGAGCAGCACAGAGCGAGGACTGTATTTAAAGGGGGAGACGAAGAAGAAAATCCGAAGACACAGCTTGGATTCCAACCTGGACAGACCCATGGAGGCTTCACACAGACGGGTAGTGACGTGGTTTGCAGACCTTCCTACGGCCCCCTTTGGGATACACACGCTGGTGGAGTTGGGGAAAAGCTCAGGGAAGAGGGCCGGGGACTGGTACGGACCTTCCATCGCAGCTCACATCCTCCGGTGAGACCACAGCTATGTTGTAAACACTCCAGCTTACCTTTCCAGCCTTTACGGGGTTGTTATATCCCAGAGGTGTAACATCCTGGAGGTATAAAATTCTGAGGGTGTAACATCCTGAGGGTGTAACATCCTGAGGGTGTAACATCCTGAAGGTGTAACATCCTGAGGGTGTAACATCCTGAGGGTGTAACATCCTGAGAGTGTAACATCCTGAGAGTGTAACATCCTGAGGGTGTAACATCCTGAGAGTGTAACATCCTGAGAGTGTAACATCCTGAGAGTGTAACATCCTGAGGTTGTAACATCCTGAGAGTGTAACATCCTGAGAGTGTAACATCCTGAGAGTGTAACATCCTGGAGGTGTAACATCCTGAGAGTGTAACATCCTGAGGGTGTAACATCCTGGAGGTGTAACATCCTGGAGGTGTAACATCCTGAGAGTGTAACATCCTGAGGGTGTAACATCCTGGAGGTGTAACATCCTGAGAGTGTAACATCCTGAGAGTGTAACATCCTGAGAGTGTAACATCCTGGAGGTGTACCATCCTGAGAGTGTAACATCCTGGAGGTGTAACATCCTGGAGGTGTAACATCCTGGAGGTGTAACATCCTGAGAGTGTAACATCCTGAGAGTGTAACATCCTGAGAGTGTAACATCCTGAGAGTGTAACATCCTGAGAGTGTAACATCCTGGAGGTGTACCATCCTGAGAGTGTAACATCCTGGAGGTGTAACATCCTGAGAGTGTAACATCCTGAGGGTGTAACATCCTGGAGGTGTAACATCCTGAGGGTGTAACATCCTGGAGGTGTAACATCCTGGAGGTGTAACATCCTGAGAGTGTAACATCCTGAGAGTGTAACATCCTGAGAGTGTAACATCCTGGAGGTGTACCATCCTGAGAGTGTAACATCCTGGAGGTGTAACATCCTGAGAGTGTAACATCCTGAGGGTGTAACATCCTGGAGGTGTAACATCCTGAGAGTGTAACATCCTGAGAGTGTAACATCCTGAGAGTGTAACATCCTGGAAGTGTAACATCCTGAGAGTGTAACATCCTGGAAGTGTAACATCCTGAGAGTGTAACATCCTGAGGGTGTAACATCCTGGAGGTGTAACATCCTGAGAGTGTAACATCCTGAGAGTGTAACATCCTGGAGGTGTAACATCCTGAGAGTGTAACATCCTGGAAGTGTAACATCCTGAGAGTGTAACATCCTGGAAGTGTAATTCAGTTGTGCGTTTCATTTTGTTTCAGGAAAGCTGTGGCGGCGTCAGCAGACGTTCCCAATCTGGTCGTGTATGTTGCACAGGATTGCACCAGTGAGTGATTTCTTTCATCAGTTTGTTTGATTTCTCTGCAGAAGGACTCAGAAATAGTTTTTTCCAAAGATGCACAATCGGAGAAAAGCCTCAGTGTTTAATGTTATCAACACATACCATCTCTATAAGTAAGAAGTTCCTGGTTTGAATCCCCATCAGACAGGAGCCTCTCTGTGTGGAGTCTGCATGTTCTCTCCGTGTTCTAATGAACCTGCTGCATTCTGTTCTCCAGTATGTTCTTCTCCACTCTTTAGTTCATGTTGTGATTCTGTTGAACTACACGTAGCATTGATAGAAAGACACATATTCTCATTATAACGTTGTATGGTGGTACGACATGTCTTACCTCAGGAGACCCCCCGCCCCCCCTCCTGTCCGACAGGGATAGTCTCCCGGTCTGAGGTTCATGTGTGAACAACAACATCAGGAGGATTTCAGGGCAGTTCAGGAGTGTATATGTGAAAGCAGCTACATCAGTACCAGGTGTCCAGGGCTTCAGTCTCGTCTACCTGTGTGTGTTTTCAGTTTATATAGAGGACGTGAAGCGACTGTGTGAGCAACCTCCTCCTCAGTCCTGGAGGTCCGTCATCATTCTCGTTCCTGTGCGACTCGGAGGACAAGATCTCAACCCCTCCTACATCACATGTGTCAAAGTATACAACCATATCTCACACATTTTTCTTCCTGTGTGCACTGAGGTACTTCACACCAGAGGCTCAGTAGTTACAGTGTTTTAACAGGGCTTTGTCTATGTTGACATCGTGGTTAGACAGCTCAGTTATAAATCCACTCTGCAGATATGAGGCAAAGTCAGAGTGTCTGACAGGAACTCTCCTCTCCACAGAGACTCTTGACGTTGCAGAGCTGCATTGGAATCATCGGAGGCAAACCAAAGCACTCTTTGTTCTTCGTGGGCTTCCAGGGTACGTGCAGCACACTGTTAGTACTTCATTATCATTGAGTGCTCAGCTGATTGATGTCAGCCCGCTCACTTTATTTCTTTGTGCTGTTGAAAAGATGACCACCTGCTGCACTTGGACCCTCACTACTGTCGGCCCACGGTGGATACAACCAAGCAGAACTTTCCCTTGGAGGTAAGAGGAACTTCTGATTCTCCTCTTCTGCTTTCTCTCTCCGTCTCGTTTCCTCGTGTGACAGCTGGCCTCACTCAGGTTGAACAAAGCCAAAGTATTAAGAATACACGTCACCTTGTGTCTCTAACACTAATATGTGTCTCTAGTCTGACTACAAACCCCCCAATGATGCAATGATGAGAAGTCCATCCTCTCCATCTTTTGCCTGCTCCACATTTCAGAAAATGTGTGCTCAAACAGTCCATACCTGTTTGAGGCTACATTCCTCAAGCTGGCGGTCCGGGTTCGAATCTGACCTGTGGCTCATTTCCTGCATGTCATTCTCTCTCTCTCTCTCTCTCTCTCTCTCTCTCTCTCTCTCTCTCTCTCTCTCTCTCTCTCTCTCTCTCCCAGATGTCAGACTCTAAGTATCTCTTAATAAAGGCAAAAAAGCCCCAAAATTTACCTTAAAAAAGGAATCTTTGTAAATCATCTTACTCAAGTATGAATGATTTATTTAATGTCCACGTCATAACGTATGTAGTAAAAGTGTTTTCTGTTTCCTAAATCTCTCTAAATCTCTATCTGTCGTTTCCTTTTTCTTTTCGCAGTCATTTCACTGTAACTATCCCAGGAAGATGTTGTTCTCTCGCATGGATCCCAGCTGCACCATCGGCTTTTATGCAAAAGGCCAGAAAGACTTTGAAGCAATGTGCTCGGCTGTTAACGAGGTAAGAGACTGTTTTATCGGTTTTATTTTGGTTCTCTAATTGAAGAACTTTTGGCTTGTAAAGATGCTGTTGTTGTAGTTCTTGGATAGTAAACTTACAACATGGGAAACATTTCAAACGTGGGCCCTGACTTCTTCTGACAAAATAATCTTAAAGGTGGAGTCAGTGGAGTCAGAAACGTCCCGAGTCAACCAAAACAAACTACAAACAGTAAACTCCAGTCAGAGGACAGGGTCTCTGCAGACACAGTCACCACCACACATGTACGGAGGCCCAGAAGGGACGATGGAGCAGCTTTACTTTAGTATATTTTATTTTGAAGGAAAAAGCTGCTGACTCCATCTTCAAACATCTTGTGCTTGTGTCTGTTTCTCCTGTAGGCTCTGTCCACGTCTGCGGAGACATACCCCATGTTTATTTTCGTGGAGGGAGCGAGTCAGGAAGAAGAAGAGGCTCGCAGAACATCCTCGAACGACATCACCTACATCCAGAGGAACGGTGAACACAGAAACGTGGTGCCGAGCAGCAGCATGGACGAGTTTGTTCTGTTGTAATCATGAGAGGATCAACTCTGCACTGAGGGGAGCACAGAGATCAACAATCACACTTTAAAGTGAAAGTCTGTAATCTGCACGAACAAACCTCCAAACCTCACGGACCCTCAGAAGAGATCAAACCTTTAATCAAACTGTATTTTTATTGCTCATATCTATTTGTATTTATTGTTTTAAGAGGAGAACATGTCACTGCATCCTCAGCCTGCACTTCCTCATCTATTGTGAAGAATTGAGATCGAAAGGACAAACATGTTTCTATGAGTCTGTTTCTGTTTTTGACAGGATGTGCTGCCTTTCACTAGATTAGAAAATTAAATCTTCACAAACATGTGACGCACATCAGAAGAAGAACAGATGTAGAATAGTAACTTCACTCATGCTGGCAGAGGAGAAAATGTGCTGAAGCTGTTTGTATGATCTGCTGTCGTTTATAGAAATAAACAGTTTATAAATAAAAAAAGAGACATTTAGTTCATTCTCTACACCGTGTGGACACACTTGTTGTGCAGTTTTTATTTAGTACTTCTTTCTGAGCCTTTAGGGATGTTTGAATATGAGTGTTGTGGCGGATTTGGCTTAGTGGTAGAGTCTGTGGTCCTCTGTGTAGTGATGAAGTCAAGACCACAATAACCGAGACCAAGACATACCCGAGACTCTAACCAAGCGGCAACCTCCGGTGTTGAGAAATGAAGCCGATGCTTAAGTGCAAAATCCTGCAGTTCCTGGAGTGTCCACTAGAGGCTGGCTGCAGAAGCACAGGAAGTCACATACACACCCATTCTAAAAAGCCTGTTTTTACAGCAGACATTAACATGTTTACAGCCTGGTTCAAAAAACCAAATAGGTCTGATTAGCTCATGTCTCGATCAGCACACACTGTACGGGGGGTGAATGTTTTGATGACTCATCAGTTTTGATTTGATGAAGGATAAGAGTGCCTGTCGTTAGGTTGACTGAAAGTTAGGCTGAGACAGCATTTCCAGCATGAAGACCGCCATCGATGGGACTCCAGCGCCCCCTGCAGGAACAGATGGGTGACGTTACTCAGGCTTTGTCCATTAATATTTACAGTCTGTAGTTCTTAGGCTGTTCTCACACTGCAAGCCTTAATGCTCATATCTGATTCTTTTTACATTGTTATGTTTGATGTAGAGACACCCAACATTCATCAAAAGTGAGCAAACACTTAAAAGTGGCGAGAAAAAACGTTTACAACTGGCAGAAAACTTAAGCACAACCGGACCATCTGCTGCGATGGATTAGTGAACATGATAAACATTAAATCTGCTTTTCATCAGCTGGGCATCTCATGCTCACTGAGCCAACAGAAGGCTGTAGACAATCCTTCCTGTTAAATAAGCGCTACTTAGTGGTTACAAGAACTATGAGCACTAATGTGTGAACTGGGAGCAGGGCCAGCATCAAACCTGCTGGTGCTTATGGGCTTAAACGCTGCAACAGTTTCACCCCAGAGTAAGTGATTTAAAAAGATGTAAATCAGGTGTTGCTCAAATTAAAACAACCTGCCCTTCTCTTGTTGAAGAATATATTTTAGAAAGATTTACAGAAAACTATGACTTGCAGATTCAAAGAATGTTATTGCAAAGAAACTGACAACCTTGTGTTGAAACCTCCTTTATTAATATTCATATTCAGGCGCCATAACCACACGTAGTCCCTCTTATTGTAGATACAAGGCAGAATAGGAAGGTCACGTTGACACATTATGGTATATACTGTACCATTGTGCAAAAATAAAAAATAGACATCCTTTATCCCTCACTCAGTAAAGCCTTTTTCACACATGCACAAAACCTCTGAAAAGTTCCAGAAGTGTTCAGGGTGGGCTTCATGTATAAATGCAAACAGACGAATATTTAATCCAGATATTCCTTCCAGCCCCTCGTAACATTTCTGCAATATTCATGAAAATCTAGTGCAAGCAAGTAAGTGGGCATGTGATGTTGTTAATATCCTGCAACCTGTGCGCGACAGGTGCGATCTGTGACATGTAAAGTGCCTGCTTCACACTCTTTTCTGCTCGCCTATGTTCCTTCCTACCCAGTTGATTACACTGTGATTAAAAGAATACATAATGTTAAGGCAAAATCTGTTATAATTGCGTCACACTCGAAGCAACAGAGTCCGCTATATGATGCTATAATGAGAATATGTGTCTTTCTATCAATGCTACGTGTAGTTCAACAGAATCACAACCTGAACTAAAGAGTGGAGAAGAACATACTGGAGAACAGGAAACAGAATGCAGCAGGTTCATTAGAGCACGGAGATCGTAGTGGTGGCGTGCAGACAGTCTATGCACCGTGAAGCAGTCACAGTATATACACGTCACTCCCCCCTCCAACTCATTCGAGGTGAGTTCGCCTGATTATATTCTGCTGCGTTACCACATCCGCTCACTCGGACTTTCTGCAGGAAAAATACTAGGAGGCTGGCAGAAGAAACTCCGGGTAAATTCTGCTGTTTGCATTCACACATGCAGCTCCCCCTGCAAATATCAGGAGTTTTTCAGGAGTTTTCTGCAAGTGTGAAAGCCCTATTCATTTACATTACTCTGTAGGCACAGCTCTCATGTCTCGACCATACTGCTGAAAATACAGATGTGCATGGTATTGAAGTTCAGGCAGCACTAGACGAGTGCAGAATGCTTGCTCCGGCTTGGTCAGGTTTTTCTGTATCTGATAACCCAAAATAGTGACAGTGTCAGTCTGCCAAGGTCTCACAAGGTCCTCCAGTTCCTCCGGATACACCCCCGTCCTAGCCACACATTTCCGTTTGATTCTGTTTGTGGTGGCTCTCAGTAGAGTAACCTCGCTGTTCAGCCTCTCCAACCCGTACTTTTCTACCTTTTCTAGGAAGATCTGGAGGAAAAAGTCATAGAGCTGCACGTCCAAAGTGTTCCAGGCACTGATCTGATCTTTAGTTTCGTCATCTAGGGGAATAACATCCTGGAGGGAGCGAGTGTTGAGGCGGACATATGCGAGTTCCTCCATGTCCAGATTCAGAAGGCTGCTCAGGAGGATCAGAGACTCATCAAAATGCTCCGCTATCATAACCAGCTGGAAGGTCTCCTCAAGTAGAGCAAGGTCAGTCCGCCAGGTAAAGTTCCACTGCTGGCTGTCTATACCAAAGTCAAAGCTCATCGGGTTCCTTCCCAGGCAATTCCCGGGTTCCTTGGGGTCCCAGAACGCATCAGGGGACTCCAGGAAAAGAGAGAATGCCGATTTGTGCCCCGTCGTCTCTGCTACCCTTCTGGCTAAAATGAAAGCAGGAACCGTGGAGGTGTAATATGAGAAGACAGACTCAAATGTCCGCAGAGGTTCACGGAGGATGGTGATGTAGATGGTGTTCCCTGGCATCACCTGTTTCAGCTGCTCGACGTCCAGACGCATGTTGCTGCAGAGAAGGTCGTACTGAGAGGAGTCGTCGGGTAACTCGTCCACATATTTAGCCCTGAATCTGAAACGAGGACAAAGAAAGACATTAATTATCATAAAACAGAGCAATCCTGAGATTTAGTGTCTACTTAGCGTTTAGCATTAGCCATTTTCGTCTAACATCATGCTCAGGCTGAAAAGCCCAAATGCAGTTAAAATGCTTTCAGGTTGTAGCGGGTGGATTCAGGATTCAGGTTTGCAACATGTAGGGTTTTCACACTTGCAGAAAACTCCTGAATAACTCCTGATATTTCCATTAGGAGCTGGATGTGTGAACGCAAACAGCCACATTTTTCGCACGGTCTTCACCCGGAGTTTCTCCTTCATCCTCCTAGTGTTTTTTCCGCAGCAAGTCTGAGTGAGCTAAAGTGACAACGCAGCAGGATATTCTCCGGAGAATTCACCTCAAGCCAAAGGGAGGGGGAAGTGACGTTTATATCCTGTGACTTATATAATGTGATCACAATCTGATTACAGACGAAGATTGCGGGGGCGGTAAACATTTCCATGGTCTCTACTGTCTTGTGCGCTAATCAGAGATGTCGCTGTGACACTCTAGGATTATGGGTATTGTAATTATTTTCCTCCAAATTGCAAATAATGACATCATATGAACTTTTGTCTTCCACAGGAGCATAAACAATCGTTTCACACTCAGGTAGCTCGTGGTCAGTCTACCTTGGATAGTTATGACATCACGGCTAATACTCAAATCAGCTTTGGAGAAAAAATTAACGGGATTTTTACATCCTGAGCCACACTGTTGAGCTTTACGTGAATATGGTGAATAAAGGTGTCGTACTTCTCTGGGTAGCTGAACATGTAGCTGTGATGAGGGAAAGCGAATGTGGCTCTGTCCCGTTCTCCCATGCGGAACAGCAGGTTTTGGACGGTGCTGCTTCCTGTCTTGTGTGTTTTGAGGAAGACAACAGGAGGCGTTTGTGTCCGCGGCTTCATTATGTTATAAGGACTGCCATCTTTCGGAGCCTGATGGTCATCAGAGGGATGTGCGTCACTTCTTCTTTTGCGTTCTTGGTAATGGTGGTCATGTCTTGAGGAGCCAGGATTGACTGCCGGTTGCGCTTTATCTTTCACTAACTTCTTATTCCAACCTTTGTGTCGACCATGACGGCTTTTGAAAGAAAAGAAAACACAAGGATTCAAGAAAAGCCAAATATAATACCAACTTTTACCAAATTTGATTCCAATACAGACACAAAAAAGTTGTGTAAGAACTGGAAACGAATGCATGATGTCACTTACCTTGACTGCTGCAACAAATAAGTACCTACAAATATAAGCAGACAGGTAACCCCCAAGGTCATCATGAGACCTGTTACACGGTATCTCCAAAGATGGTTGGCCAGCCGGTGGATGGTCATGTCTCAGCGGTCCAGTTTGACCAGACTTTGTGTTTCGGTGGTTTCCTTTGTGCCAGCATTCTGTGAAGAGCGGTGGACCGTCCACAGATTAACGCCACTGACCAACCTCTGACCCCACCTTCTTAAGCTGATCAGTCAACCTGTCAAAGGGCATCCAGCTTGCAGCGGTAAATAACAGTCAGTCATCGGAAAACACACGGATATTTAAAAATGGACCATATAATATTACGATGGTGAATGCTTGAGGGGATTTAGTGAATGTGCTGTTTGTATTGTTCAAATCTGTACACCCACACACACACACACACACACCCACACCCACACACACACACACACACACACACACACACACACACACACAGTCGTGGCAGATGGCAGAAGTTTTCCTTGTTGCTTTGCTAAATATTGCCAATGGCTTTGCTCATGGTGGATGATTGTTTGGTCTTTGTAAATAATACAACAAAGTAAAGTGTCTTGAGATAACATTTATTATGAATTGGCACTTTACAAATAAAGATTGATGTAATCAATTACTACAGGGAATAATAGACAGGCTTGGTAGGGTCAACTGGGTCAGACATTTTCATTTCTTATGTTCTAGCTCTACAATTAGGAGATTCATTGAGTTAACAAAATAACAGTTTTTGGGCAGCAGTAGCTCAGTCTGTAGGGATTTGGGTTGGGAATCAGAGAGATGCTGGTTCAAGTCCCGGTGTGATCAAGCCTTGACTGGTATCTGGAGAGGTGCCAGTAACCCCTCCCCCAGGTGGGTGACACTCCCACAGCTAGGTGTTTGTTCTGCCCTCTGAGTCTGCCTTCTCACCGTAAACAATAGGACATGGAGCGAGAAAGCCCGAGCCACCCAAGCCCTTCCAGAGAGGGGCGTGGTCAGACACAGCTCATTTACATTTAAAGCTACAGACACAGAAACAGCCTGTTCTGAGCAGGGCTGAAATAGAGGGGTTTATAGGCATGATCAAATACAGGATCAGAGTGGATTTACAACAAGACACTTCACACACATGTTTAGAGGAGCTCTGAGACTTATTTACACTGAAGAGGAGGAGGATATGGGACCTTTAAATATCCACCAGGTATTGTAAAATGATGTCATCCTGGAAAAGGAAGCCAAAGCACTTATAATATTAGGACGTTTTCACATCCAAAATACCCCAAAAGGCAATCTGGCGGCATGTTCGAGGTTTAGGTGAACAGAAAATATTAAGCAGCCGTTTAATTACATGCGTGGAGATCGTAGCGCTCGTGGGCAGACAGTCAATGAACTGACTCCAGTCACTGTATATAAACGGCACTCCCCCCTCCCATTGGCACAAGCTGAATTCCCCGGAGAATATCCTGCTACGTTCTCACATCAGCTCACTCGGACTTGCCGCAGAAAAAATACTAGGTGTCTGGCAGGAGAAACTTCGGGTGAAGTCAGAGAGAAAAATGTGGCTGTTTGCTTTTACACATGCAGCTCCTCCTGGAAATATCCAGAGTTATTCACCCTTTCCTGCAAGTGTGAAAGCTCTAACAAAGACAGGACGGATGTGCAGCGCTTTTACTCTTAGCGCACAAACGCTTCATACAAGAGCTCCCAAGCGTACAGTGTTTTTCTGCCAGGTAAAAACGCCAGGTGGACACAGGGCCTAAGGCTGTAGAGAGATGTTTTATTTGGGTGAGGGGTGGAGGGGTTGGGGGGTTCGCCCAAGAGCCAAATGTGATTGTTCCCCCCCTAGACTCCCCTGGCACTAATGCCAGTTCTAAGTAGTAGTCCACAGTGGAGCCAAGTACAGCCAAAACCTTGTTCTGTGGAAAAGCAGCTTATGGCAATCAACGTGTGAGTACACACTGTGTAGACAAACACGCACGTGACGGTGCAAAGAGTGTTTAACATATGGACACACTGAGCTTAGAGCAGTCAGAGGAACACCTGGATTGACCTCGGGTAGGCACATTGGATTAAACTCCCTCGTGTCCTCTTACTCAAACTTTTAAAGCTAACTTACGCCTACTTTACCCACATTATAAGGCTATTGTAATAATAATAAAATAATAATAATATCTTTGTATTACATTTACAATACAAAACTGGAATAAAAACAGACAAGAACAAATATTTTCCTGTTAAAAATGTCCACTTAACTTTCCACCTCGACCAGGCCGAGGCTCGAGTACAACAGAAACTCATGGAGGAGTCCTCGTTCCCCTGGATGACGTGATGGTACGATTGACCCAAACCCCTTCACCATTGGTGCAGTAATGACGATATCTTGGTCCATCAGATCTCCCCTAACTTGTAGAGGACCACTGCCTCTCACACAGCTCTCTTGCACCGATTCTCCGTCTGTATTGAGGTCCGGAAGAGACTGACCTCACGGAGCGGCTGAAACTGTAACCACAGTTCAGGCCAGGTAAAACCCATTACACTTAAATCGGTTGCCATAGCTACCAAGACAACAACAACAACAACAACAACAACAACAACAACACAAGTTATATACACTACATTATGATTAACTTCCTTGTCTTGTACCATCATAATTCAAGATTTTTAACTTTTTTCAACAGCATTTCTAATTAGACATCCTGTGGACAATTGGAGACTTCTACTTTTTTTATGACATTTTATAGACTAACGTAATTTCTCTACAAACTGTTCAATCTCCCCAAGCTGTTTACAGGCGTGTTTAACCCTTATGCCCTGCTAAAAAAAAGTTACGTTGGAATAGTTAACTACACAAATTTCCACTTGAACTTTAAACTGCTATAAAATTATGAAAGATTAATATTTTTACATAATTCCCACTAATTATTCAGACGGGTCAGCCGGTAATACTGATCAAAGAAAAAGAAAAAAAAAAAGTTTGAATATTGAATTATAGTGTATTTTAGTGTATTTAAAAAAAAAAATGTAAGTGGTTATGATCAAAACTGGCATCTAAAGGGTTAATTTTTAATGGTGATTAATGAAATCATGATATGAATCAAACAACAACCCCTTCATGAAAAGAAAGAAAAAAAAATTATGTAAAAATATTAATCTTTCATAATTTTATAGCAGTTTAAAGTTCAAGTGGAAATTTGTGTAGTTAACTGTTCCAACGTAACTTTTTTTTTCAATCTGACATAAAAAAAGAAGTAATAAAGCACCAAAATCAATCTTCCCACTAATTATTCAGACGGGTCAGCCAGTAATACTGATCAAAGAAAAAGTAATTTTTTTTTGGTATATATTGAATTATAGTGTATTTTAGTGTATTTTTAAAAAAAACGTTAGTTGTTATGATGAAAACTGGCATCTAAAGGGTTAATTTTAAATGGTGATTAATGAAATCATGATATGAATCAAACAAGAACCCCTTCATGAAAAGAAAGAAAAAAAATTATGTAAAAATATTAATCTTTCATAATTTTATAGCAGTTTAAAGTTCAAGTGGAAATTTGTGTAGTTAACTATTCCAACGTAACAAAAACACCTCACACAGTCAAAATAAAGTTAAAATGAATGAAACTCAAAAATTCAAAAATTCATTGAAAAACACACTTTCCTCCCCAATGTCATGGCTAGGGAACAATCACAGCCAAAATTACATCAATAAATGCACCCCCAAATACACACATTTCCCTCAGCAGGGCATAAGGGTTAAGCGATATTTACTCCCCTGTGACGTGTCGCCTTCAATCTGAAGGTTTAGAGGGCGTATTGTGGGTGACGAAGGGATCTACCCTCTGTAACTTCTGAGGTATTAACCGGGACGTTACAGGGGCAAGACAAGATCAGCTGAGCCAGAGGGGGAGGGCAGCGCTGTGTGTTTGTGCATGTCTGACTGTGTGTGGATGTGGAGCTCCAGCTGTGCCGTCCTTATGCAACACAAAAACACATTGTTAATTCACAGAATATAAGTATAATATTATGTTTAATATCCTGTTACTGGTGAACAACAAGTATAAGTTCTATCCCAATATTTGATAATTTCTTGTTTTTGGATACCAAAATTTGCAGGTAAACTCCTGCAGAGTGTCTGAATTTTACAAATATTTTTGCTACGTTAATGTTTGGTACTAAAATGCATTTTTTCTTATTGAACTCCCATAGAGTCTTGGCAAAGCAGGTTGCCATCGCAGAAACGGAAGCTTCAGTGTTTATCCAGCTCTGCATCGGTCTGTAAACCTTTCTGCGTTCTAACCTCTCTCCATTTTTCTAAAGCATCTCCAATATTGATCCTAGTTTGAGCACGTTTCTGCTCGTGGAGCTTATTAGAAACATGCAGAGGCTTTTTAGGTCGGGTACAATCACTTCTATCTGAACCAGTTCTCTTGCCCGCTTCCATCGCTGCAACACCTGTTGGTTTGACCTGATAACTGCTCTCATATCTGGCAAACCGAGGGGCGTCCAAAACGGCCGTGTGGGGGTGCCTTAAAACCGCCTACCTTCTCTGGTCCAAACAAATCCAGACCATTCAGGACCAGAATCTAAAGTTAGAAGGAGGACATACTGGCTGCTGCATTGTTGTCAGAGAAGCCAGCACTTCAACATAGCATGTTTCCTTAATGTCTGATCATAGAGTAAGGTCACTTTATTATGTAACTCAGGAGATGTCTTACAGATTGGTCCTTTACTGGTGATGATTGCTGGTTGAATGGGGCCCCTTGTGAATGTTTTGCCCAGGGAAGCACAAGACTCTAGAAACGCCCCGGCATGAGACCTACAAGTTGCAACAGTGCTTCATAAACACACAAAGAACAATCAATCATACCATATTTTCCATTTCTATCTGTTGTTTTTTTGTGTTATTCTTTTTATCTGGTTATTACTTGACACCGTGGCAGTATTGTTTCTATAACATTCATCCCATTAAAACATATTAAACTGAATTGAATTGACCTACGCAGTGGTGTAGTGGTGCCTGAAAACGTGGGTATACTCTTAATTTTCACCCACATTTTTTATGTTTAATGTCTGTCCAGCAGGCCTCTATTATAAACAATGACATGCAAGACTACTTGCAAATCAGAGACAGAGTAGGGAGGGCCATCCCTTCACCATCCTAGGAACAAAAAGCAGCACACTCCTGAATAGTCAGTCAATCAATGGTGTGAATCAGGAGAGATTTAGAAGTGGATATACCCTATGGAGTCAGGAAAATATATCCGTATACCTTGCACTACACCACTGGACCTACTCTCCCCTCCCCCACGTCGGCTCCTCGCGCTTTCATCCCCCCACTGAAGCGCAGCCTTCACTGCGCATGCGGGAAGCTGACGAGCCGGTGGATGGGGGCGCTGCCGAGTCGCTTGAAGCCGGGTCCCTGTGATACAATCTACTGAGAGAGAGAGAGAGAGAGAGAGCGGGGGGGGGAGGAAAAAAAACGACTGGGCTGGTCGGTCTTTGTTTCTGGCTAGGAGGAAAACCGACAGACGCTGCAACCGTAGTGGACTCAAACATCGCCTTTTTACCACTTGTGTAAGTCAACTTTTTATTTTGTAGAAGGCGGAGATGCTTTCGTCTGTGTTTGCAAATGTTTGTAGAGTATTTGTGATTTTTTATTCGGGTGTTTTTACGTGGAGAAAAAGCCCAGACCGACATTACAGTACCGCTGCTGTGGCGCGGCAGTATCGCAATGAATGAAAATTGTTTTTGGAGATGAACTTTGAGCGAAAGGTACGGGAGGCGAGTTGGATCAATCATCTCAAGCGATGAGAGGTGCTTTTACCTCTCACTTGTCGCCGCATCTGGACAAACATCTCCTTAAACGGCACATTTTTCTGCCTAATTGGCCTGGGAGAGCATGGCTGGCTTGGCTAAGTCGTTAGCATGCTAGCATTCACATATTAACACTGGCTTTTACTTAACCGGTAGCACTATTCGACAGAACACCGTATTTAACAGTTAACGTTACATTATGTACTTTCACCAGAGATAGACTTGTCGTTTTATCGTCGTGTTTATGTTTATGTTATACGAATGCTCTGCTAGTTACTGGACGACTTGTAAGCCCGAGAAATAACACTAATGTTAGAGTTAAGTTACAAAGAACACTCGACTCAGGCTAACAGGTGTTATGTTGAGATGTGCTGCCTTGTCGAAAAATACTACATAGCAGACGCTGCCCCTGAAACCTGAAATAATTGAGTTCCAAAACGTGCTCCCCAGACTCTAATAATTCACAAGGACGAGTAGTGTATTGATATTAATTTATTTTTTCATCGTTGCCTTATTTAATACGTGATATGGTTAGCATCCACTGTCGTTTTGCCCTATGGTGGCATTTTTCGACAAGGCGGCACTTCTCGACATAACACCGGCTAGCCTGAGTCGAGTGTTCTTCCAATTCTCTACGCCAACATTAGTGTTATTTCTCGGGCTTTTGAGTCTTTAAATGACTACCAGGGATCTCTTATAACATCATATTTAAAAGGACCATAAAACAACAAGTCTATCGTTAGTGAAAATACAAAATGTAACGTTAACTGACAGGGCTAGGCCCGGCTAATGCTAGCACAGCTGCTAATGCTAACAGCAGCTAAGCTAGCTGTATTGTGTTTGCGGATGTAAACATTGAAACAACTGTTCTGACAGAGTTTCTACTTTGTTTATCTGTTCTCTTGGTCAATTTTTTTTTTTTTCGAAGTCTTTGTGTGTGTGTAGCAGGGATTGTGTCTTGTAAAATTAGAGCGACCTCTGTGTGTTTTATTAATTAAAGTTATACCCTTGAAGTGGTAGTTTACATCTGTTTGTTTATAAGCAAGATAATAATAGCTTTAGCATTAGCTTCTGTGATAAATAGTAGCTACTCTTCCTGGGGTCTCCATATCTTCATTGACAAGATTTCATTAAATGGAATAAAACACATCCATGACATTCATACTGACAGTGCAACAAAACACATAACCAATGAAACAAACAACACAAACTCAAAAAGCTGCCTGATTCATACATCAGCTCAATGTTTATATATTCTCCACTTCAGTTGTTAAGAAAAGAAATACGAGAAGAATCGAGAAACTAGATCACAAGAAATAACATATAAATCATCCTATACAATGTCTTGTGTAAATAAATACAAGCTTAACTTTTTTTGGAAACATCTTGTATTACTTTCAGAAAACAGAAAGCTTGGTGATGATGTCCACGCCACCATCGCTCCATAATGCTCCGTCCTTTGCATTAAACTCGTTCGATAGGGCGGCAACATGTCAAAATGTTTTTTACCTTCACCAAGTCTCCTTTATTTGTTTTTTCTTTAAAGTTTGACCCGTGAAGTGATAGTTTAAGTATAATGCTAACATTATATAGTTGTAGCTTTACCTCTTAGTGCCTGATATGTTGTTTCCCAGTCTGCAGAAAGTGTTCTCTGGAAAACATTGTTCAATTTGTCTCCGACCATCTGTCACCTTTAGATGAAACAGGGATTCATATGTTAAGGAGGCAGAGCTCCAACAAAGGCATTACATGTTTTACACACCGAGGTGTTTGTTTCTCACGACATTCATTTATTTAATGGAGAGAAATCACTGAGAGCGTGCCCTCATTTGCAATGATGTTGAGAGAAGAATTAAAACAAGTAGCTGAGAGGACAAAAATAAATTATAAGTTACAGGAAAATAAAGCTGAGAAGGCAAAACTCCAGTTACGCTCTCGGTTTGTGCGCCCCAAAATGCAGAGGTGGCTGTAAGAGGTGGGGAAAAAATCCACTCATGTAAAAAATTGAGACTCTTCTAAGATTTAAAATCGATTACATTTTTTTTCTGCTTATCAGTCACTCCCTGCTCAGTGCTTAAGCTAGCTCTTTAAACCAGTAGAATGCCAAATAGAGCAACAAGAAATTCAGCCAGTGTCACAGATGACTGGAGTAGACCCTGAAGTATGTACTCATTCAAAAATAGACTTTCAATCCATGGATCAATGAATCCAGAATCGCTTTGGATCGAGTCGAATCGAATCGTGAGACACCCAAAGATTCCCAGCCCTAGTGGTTGTCCTCGGGGAGGGAGGCCCGGGTTCAGATCCGACCTGTGGCTCCTTTGCCTCATGCTGTTGTCTCTCTCCCTGGTTATCTCTATAATGAAGGCTTAAAGATCGTACATTCACCAGCGTCTCTTTCATTGTGTACATTTCCACAGATGTTCCCGTCGACTTCACGATTTGTTATTGTTGACTGCAGCGATGTAATGGTTGAGTTTTTCATGAATTACACAGAAGCGCTTTAAATGATTATATTTTTGGCTGCAACTAGAACAAAATATTTTCATGTTTTGTTAATTGTTTTCACGAGAGCCCGTCTGATTAATCGGCTGGTTGATAATATCTGCGGTATTAGCATATCATATGGTGTCGGCTGATTTTATCTCCAACATGTGCTGATATAACCGAGTTTACATTTATTATTGAACCAGGTTTTTGTTAAATATGAGTTTCCCAAAAACCAAGATGATAAATTCACAACAACTCTGTCTGAAAATCTTCATATTTACGATCCTGAACTCAAAGGATCTTTTTCTTTTTTAAACAAAAAGAAGTTTTTCTTCTGTGCTGTCAGTCAACATTCACTTTAGACACATTTAGACTTTCTCGTGTTCATAATTGTTGAAAGAGGAAGAACGGCCGGGAGGACGTTTCTGCACGGTGGATGACATAGTCAGAGACTCTGCATGGTTCTTGTTTTGGCTTTGGCTACGGCCCACAGCAGCCCGTGTTCACAATATTTTAATATACAATATATTTTTTATTGATCAATAAATACACATTTCAGGCGACCCCACGTGGGATCGCGACCCCGGGGTTAGGTGACCTCCCTTAGCCGACCTTATCTGACGTTTTTTGGCAAATTTGTGCTTCAGGAAGAAGAACGTTTGTCTTCTGTCTCATTTAAAATAAGAGGGAATCGTTTTCATTTTGTCAATTTTTTACCAAAAAGTTACACACTAAATATTCCTAAATTGATCGTGTTGAAAAGTCTGCTGTGTAACTTGGACTGAAGAGACGATGTGCAGTAAGAATGAAGTTGACAAACGTGCTCATTTGTTCCCAGTCTGATTCTGATCATTCCCATAACACCTGTCATCTCTCCTCTCAGGGGTACTCGCTGCTGCCACACACTTCCCGTTCCCCCCCCCTGCGAGATGTCCACTCCTGACCCTCCGATGGGAGGGACACCTCGGCCTGGACCCTCCCCAGGCCCGGGACCGTCTCCGGGAGCCATGATGGGCCCGAGCCCTGGTCCGTCTCCAGGCTCGGCCCACAGCATGATGGGACCTAGCCCGGGACCTCCTGGATCCGGACACCCCCACCCATCACAGGGACCCTCAGGATATCCTCAGGACAACATGCACCAGATGCACAAAGTACTGAACAGCTTTTTGTCTTGGGTTAATGAAAATTATTTAGCAACGGTTTCTTTTTCAGTTTTTGATCTGTCTTCTTGTGAGTATGTCGTTCCGAGGGTAATCACGTTATCCGAATTTCAAACTTGGTTACAATTCTTAATAACGGAATTCTTAAACATGCGATTAATCGTGATAAACTGTTGAAATTCAGCCCTAATTATAAAGCTATGGGTTAATTAGGAACTAAATACTAAGACCTCAAATAAAAATGTCTTCTGTGTTTGATTGTCTTTGTTTTTGTTTTCAGCCCATGGAAGCCATGCATGAGAAGGGAATGCCCGATGACCCCCGCTACAGCCAGATGAAGGGCATGGGTATGAGACCAGGGGGGCACAGTGGGATGGGACCCCCTCCGAGCCCAATGGACCAACATTCCCAAGGTAACATATCCCATAATACTGTTTAAAGAAAAACACTACAGCATGTTGCTGTCGATGTTTTCTGTGGCGTCTGAAGGTTGATCGTTCTCCTCAGTTACGTCAGAAAGATAAAAATGAAGGATCTTTTTGTCCCCGGGAGTCTCCACACAGGAAGAGAGATAACTCAGTCATGCAGACTTACTCTACACAGAGCGAGCGAGTGTGTGTGTGTGTGTGTTTGAACCCATCCAGCCGGTTTCTTTCTTGTGTCGCTGCTCGTTTTGGCAGTGTGAGCAGACAGCAGAGGGCGGGACCACTGGAGGGGCGGGGTTTAGGGGTTTCCCCTTTCAGGCGGCAACAAATGCAGCTGCATCCACAAAACCACAGCAGAGTTTGTCAGCAAAAGAAAATGAAAAGAGGGAATAAAAGGCAGGAATGTTCTGGTTAATATTTGTACTTGTACTCAAGAGAAATAAAAATACAGTGAAGCTTGTTTGAAGTCACAATCTGTTCTGTTATCAGTCAGCAGTGAGCTAGCATGTAGAAACGAAACAACACAGAAACCTCAAGCAGAACCAGACTCTGTTTTGTTTTTTTCATACTGTAAAGTCGTTGCATAGAACACTAATATCTTTTTGGGCCTACCCATGATGCATCTGTTCTCTGCTCCTCCAGGTTACCCCTCTCCATTAGGAGGCTCAGAGCACGCACCCAGCCCCGTCCCAGCCAGCGGCCCTCCCTCTGGCCCCATGATGCCCAGCGGTCCCTCTGGCCCTGGTTCTGGCCCCATGGAGGGCAGTGGGGACCCTAGCCAGGGGATGGGACAACCTAACCGTGGGGGGCCTCAGGGTCCAGGTGGACCTGGAGTTGCAGGAGGTGGACCAGGTGGTGCAGGTGGACCCACTCCTTTTAACCAGAACCAGCTGCACCAGCTCAGGGCTCAAATCATGGCCTACAAGATGCTGGCTCGCAGTCAGCCTCTCCCTGATCACCTGCAGATGGCCGTTCAGGGGAAGAGGCCCATGCCGGGGATGCAGCAGCAGCCAATGCCCAACATGCCACCAACAACAGGGCCTGGAGTTGGGCCGGGGGCGGGACCAGGACCGGCTCAGGGCAACTACAACAGACCACATGGTGAGTTTAACTTTAACTTCATTATTATCCTGAAGGAAATCTGATCAACAGCAGGCGTCAAGACACGATGTACACATAAAAGACACTAAAGCCCTTTTCACACCTGCAGAACGCAGCAGGATATAATCCTGAAATTCACCTCGAGCGAGTGGAAGGGGGTGGAGGTCAATTCTCCGGATAATATCCTGCTGCGTTCTCACATCAGCTCACTCGTTCTTTGTGTTGAAAAATACCAGAAGGCTGGCAGGTGAAACTCGGGATAAAGTCTCAGTGGAAAAGTTCAGCCGCCTGGTTTCACACATGCAGCTCATCCCGAAAAACTTAGTGAGTTGATCAGGAGATTTGTGCAGGTGTGAACAAGGCTTATGTCTAAAGGTGTATTACTGGCAGAATAAAGTGCAGTTTTAATGAAACCTGGTCAGATGGGAGTTCTCTTAGCTGTTGTACAGAGTTACAGGTTAGATTTCTCAGGTGGTATCTAAACATGAAGACGTAAAGTCTACCTGTTCTCCTTGTTTTAGGTATGGTTGGTCCAAATATGGTGCCTCCTGGACCTGCAGGAGTCCCCCCGGGTATGCAAGGCCAGCCGACCAACGGACCGCCGAAACAATGGCCTGAAGGTAAACTTAGTCCCAGCGGTGCAGCTCTGTGTTTGCTCATGTGATCACAGCTCATCTCTCTTGTTTCGTCTCTTTCAGGACCCATGGTGAACGCTGCTGCCCCCTCCAACCCTCCTCAGAAGCTGATTCCTCCTCAGCCCACAGGCAGACCCTCTCCTGCTCCCCCCTCTGTCCCCCCCGCCGCCTCCCCCGTCATGCCCCCTCAGACGCAGTCACCCGGACAGCCCGCTCAGCCTCCTCCCATGATGCTACACCAGAAGCAGAACCGCATCACCCCCATCCAGAAACCCCGCGGGCTGGACCCGGTGGAGATCCTCCAGGAGAGAGAGTACAGGTGAGACAGCATGTTACACACGGGAGAGAGAGAGTACAGGTGAGACAGCATGTTACACACGGGAGAGAGAGAGTACAGGTGAGACAGCATGTTACACACGGGAGAGAGAGAGAGTACAGGTGAGACAGCATGTTACACACAGGAGAGAGAGAGAGTACAGGTGAGACAGCATGTTACACACAGGAGAGAGAGAGAGTACAGGTGAGACAGCATGTTACACACAGGAGAGAGAGAGAGTACAGGTGAGACAGCATGTTACACACGGGAGAGAGAGAGAGTACAGGTGAGACAGCATGTTACACACAGGAGAGAGAGAGAGTACAGGTGAGACAGCATGTTACACACAGGAGAGAGAGAGAGTACAGGTGAGACAGCATGTTACACACGGGAGAGAGAGAGAGTACAGGTGAGACAGCATGTTACACACAGGAGAGAGAGAGAGTACAGGTGAGACAGCATGTTACACACAGGAGAGAGAGAGTACAGGTGAGACAGCATGTTACACACAGGAGAGAGAGAGAGAGAGAGTACAGGTGGTCATTTTAAGATTTGGAACTGTTGCTATAGAGACATCTGTTAGAGGTTCTATATCGTCATTCATTTTGTTTTTATTGATACATTCCTCAGGTTACAGGCTCGTATCGCTCACCGTATCCAGGAGCTGGAGAACCTGCCCGGCTCTCTCGCTGGCGATCTCCGCACTAAAGCCAACATCGAGCTCAAAGCGCTGAGGCTGCTGAACTTCCAGAGACAGGTAACCATGACACTGATTCTATTTTTAGTCTTTAATTGGTTAATTAGTTCAAAGTTCCCCGGCCATCATTATTTTGTGCGGTGAGCTTGATGACGTTTTTAACACGTTGTCTTTTTGTGTGTCTACAGCTTCGTCAGGAGGTCGTGGTTTGCATGCGTCGTGACACCGCTTTGGAGACCGCCCTCAACGCTAAGGCTTACAAACGCAGCAAACGCCAGTCTCTACGTGAAGCCCGGATCACCGAGAAGCTCGAGAAGCAGCAGAAGATCGAACAGGAGCGCAAACGCCGCCAGAAACACCAGGTACACATCAAAGAACAGAACCTGTTAACATCATGATATCCAATTCTTCTGTAGGGCGCAGTTTTAACATTTTGTTATTCCTGTAAACAAAACATATCTACTGAGGGCCCCGTGTCCACCACTGTTATTTTTCTGAGCGCCAACATCTTTTTTAAATTTGTTTCGCATCAGTAGAGTGATCGCAGCAGCAGGTGGCATCCTGGAGAAAAAGTGCAGAGCCAAGTCTCTGTGTTTTTGTGCAACCACTGCGAGTGCTCAAGTTGAAAATCTTTCAGTTTTACAGAAAGGCGCTGTTGACGTCACTGCCACTCTTTTCCAAATGTTGGATATTCCCCGTAGTTTTGCCGCCTACGTATCGTATCTTGAACCCACATCCTCCTCGCTCTGTGTCTGATCGGGAAATAAACGTTCTCAAATATAAAACATGCAGTAAAAAGTAACGGAGCAGTGTTGGTCATACAGCGGTCGTTGTCAACAGACTGTTGTCATAGAGCCAGGACGGAGGAGCACCGCTTTTCTTCTCAGCACACGCACAAATGCTTCATGCAAGCTCTCCTGAGCACACAGCCAGCGCTTTTCTGCCCGTTAAAAAAATGCTGGGTGGACACGAGGCCTAAGACGGAAAACCACTTTCAGAAAAAAATTAAGCTTTCAGGATGTTCTAATGTCAATGTTCGTTTACAGGAATACCTGAACAGCATTTTGCAGCATGCCAAGGACTTCAAAGAGTACCATCGCTCCATCACTGCCAAGCTCCAGAAGGCCACCAAGGCTGTGGCCACCTATCACGCCAACACGGAGCGTGAGCAGAAGAAGGAGAACGAGCGCATTGAGAAGGAGAGAATGCGGAGGCTGATGGTGAGACTCTAATCCAACACTTCCTGGTAGAAATGTTAAACGCGTCTTCTTATTGGTTCAGCACGTAACGTCTCCGTCACTCTGATTCTCTCAGGCTGAAGATGAAGAAGGTTATCGTAAACTCATCGACCAAAAGAAAGACAAGCGTCTGGCCTACCTGCTGCAGCAGACCGATGAGTACGTGGCCAACCTCACCGATCTGGTGCGAGCTCACAAAGCCGTCCAAGCTCTTAAAGTGAAGAAGAAGAAGAAGAAAAAGAAGGTAAATGTTTATGCTGGATATTTCAAATGCGTCCCTTTGCTTTTCTACATGTGCTTTATATTCTTTAACATTTTCAGAAGCCCGAGATGGTGGAGGGTGGAGCTACTGGCCTGGGACCTGATGGAGAGGTGAGTCGTCAAACTGTCCTCCTTTACATTAACACTCTAGACCTCATAGTGCCCTAAATGAAGCCCTCTTCTTTTTCGTTATAATGCTCAAGGCCATTTGTTCAGTTCTTCCTCGTGCATTAACTTTAAAAGATGAAGCAGGGGTCCAGGAGGGTTAATAACTTCTTCTGCTCTCCTCTTACAGCCTTTAGATGAAACGAGTCAGATGAGCGACCTTCCTGTGAAGGTCATCCATGTGGTCAGTGGAAAGATCCTGACAGGCGGCGAAGCTCCGAAAGCCGGTCAGCTGGAGACCTGGCTGGAGATGAACCCGGGGTGAGTGTCGCAGCTGCACGATAAAAACAGTAACTGTAGTAATATGTTGCATACGGTGGTTTAAAGTCTGGTTGAAATGCTGGAATTGAAGGTGAACGTTACAGCTCACCTCGCACCTCAACATTTGTTCCTCTGCAGGTACGAAGTGGCGCCGCGCTCTGACAGTGAGGAAAGCGGCTCAGAGGAGGAGGAAGAGGATGAGGTAAACCCTGCACTGATTTCTTCAACTAACCAAAAACAGCCACTTTGAGTTGGGACTTAATGCTCCTTTCTTTGTTTCAGGAGGAGGATGAGGAGCAGCCTCAGCCGTCTTCAGCTCCCACTGAGGAGAAGAAGAAGATTCCCGACCCTGACAGTGAAGAAGTGTCTGAAGTGGACGTCCGGCACATCATCGAGTAAGATCTGACTGTGAATGAGTCTAAAAACAATAGTTTAAGACAAAGCAACAATCAGTTTGACAAATAAAACCTTTTGGTGACTGCTGCTCTGCGTTTATTTTCCTGTCAAGTCACCGTAAAATCCGGAATATAAGTCGCACTCTGTTTTTGAAGGCTTACCCAGACAGTGAGTGACGATTTCTATCGTGTTCAGTCTTAAACGGTCAGTTTCTGTGCAGCTGTGTCGCTCTTTTAGTTCCGTCTGAGTTCTCAGCCTACGGTGAACGATGTGAAGCACAGACCCCTAGCTTGTGAGTCACGCTCCTCGACTCCGCTGGTCACTCGTTAACTTTAATATAGGAGTCTATTAACAAAAGAGAACGCTCCACAAGTTTTATATACTGAACAATATATCAGTTTTATTTAAATGCATGAGGGACAGCCAGCCTCGTCTGTGTCACTATGTGTCCCAGCACAGCGTGCAATCAGCTGCAGGTGGCGTGCTGTGTGTGACGGTGGCGGCTGCACTCGTGGTAATGACGGCGCGTGTGTCTGTATTTTATACAGCTTTATTGGTCGCACCGGTGTATAAGACGCAGTCAACTTTTTAGAGGAATAAGTAGGTATTGAAAGTGCGTCTTCTACACCAGATTTTATCGTTTGCATTGATGTTAAAACGTATATTTATAACGAACAGATGCCACTTATTGTAAACACCTACTTACTAAAGTTATCGTTAAAACGGATTGCTCTGCTCGGCTGTCTCGGGTGTGCACGATGTAAACAATAATAACCGTGTTTTTTCCCACAGACACGCCAGGCAGGACGTGGACGACGAGTACGGTAGTGCGAGCTTCAACCGAGGCCTGCAGTCGTACTACGCCGTGGCCCACGCCGTCACCGAGAAAGTGGACAAACAGTCGACACTGCTGATCAACGGGCAGCTCAAGCAATACCAGGTACACAAACAGGAACGGGCGATGAAAAGCAGAAGGACTGAAGTGGGGTTAAATGTTCCACTGACTCTGGCTGCTTTCTCTGCTCAGATCAAAGGTTTGGAGTGGCTGGTGTCGCTTTACAACAACAACTTGAACGGCATCCTGGCCGATGAGATGGGTTTAGGAAAAACGATCCAGACTATCGCCCTCATCACTTACCTCATGGAGATGAAGCGCCTCAACGGGCCCTTCCTCATCATCGTACCTCTCTCGTGAGCTCTCCTCCTTCACTGCCAATCAGTGCTTATTCCCCACAGCTGCTCGATTTGAGTTTTTAATGGTTCTGTTTTGTCTTCTGTTCTCAGAACGCTGTCAAACTGGGTCTATGAGTTTGATAAGTGGGCGCCATCTGTCGTCAAAGTCTCCTACAAGGTCAGTGCTCCTTCAGTCAAATCAAAGCGAGACAATGGATGAGCGATGAGCTCTATTTGTTCTAAATGTAAAGGGCTTGTGTTGATTCCAGGGGTCTCCAGCTGCTCGTCGTGCTTTCATTCCCATCCTGCGCAGCGGCAAGTTTAACGTGCTGCTCACGACATACGAGTACATCATCAAAGACAAACAAGTGCTGGCAAAGGTAAGGAGGGTTTTGAAGCTTCAATACCATGCTAGAAAAAAATCAATCAGTCTTTATTTGTATATCGCCGATTTATAACACATGTTGTCTCAGGATACTTAACGACAAGAGCAGGTGACAGACCTTTCTCTTTGTTACATTACAAAGACCTGACAGAATCCATCATGAGCACAAAGCAACATTTAGCAAAGTTACAGTGGAGAGGAAAAACGTCCTTAAAGAAACCTTGAGCAGAATCAGACTCATGATGAACAGCCGTCTGCAGAGACTGTGTTTGGGCAGAGAGGAGAGAGAGAGAAAAATAGGAGACCTAGGCACCCAATAGTGAGTACTCCTGCACACAGGTCTTAACTGCACAAATACATCCCAACATTTCTGTACTGAAACATTGCTGATGTATTTGTTCTATTTAGTGTCCCCTCCTCTGCTCTCTCTAAGTGTGTAAGAAGGCGCACTCACACTCACCTTGTTGCCTCGTCCCGTGCCGAAGTGTGTGTTACCTCATGTGCATATGTCATCACGTCGTAATACGACATGCGCATGGCTTTAAGTCATCATGAAGCGCTGACTCAGAATCAGCACATAGAACATGACTCCAACTTTACTGACTTTGTGGCGTTGTTTTGGTCAGAAACCCTCACACTGCTGGATTTTTCTCTCGTGGCGTCGTGTCCACGTTGCATACCTGTTTGTGCTCGTGCATGAGCAACTGTACCGTGCCAAAGCCCATCTCTTCCAAACATGCTTGGGCACGAGTGTAAGTGCGCCCTTAAACTCCAAAAGGACTCTGAAGATTTTTAAAGCTTTCGTTCTTTTTGATCATTAAAATCTTCACATTATATCATCTTAAAACACGTGGTATCAAAGTATAGACGAATACGAAATGTTGACAAGCTTACTTTGAGTTTGAAGGATGGATGCAAGAATTTACATTTGGTATGCAGTCTGTTATTTCTCTTCCTAATTCTTTTATTTCCCTTCCAGCTGCGTTGGAAGTACATGATCGTGGACGAGGGTCACCGTATGAAGAACCACCACTGTAAGCTGACTCAGGTCTTGAACACACACTACTTGGCCCCTCGGCGTCTGCTGCTCACAGGAACCCCGCTGCAGAACAAGCTGCCCGAGCTCTGGGCGCTGCTCAACTTCCTCCTGCCCACCATCTTCAAGAGCTGCAACACGTTCGAGCAGTGGTTCAACGCACCCTTCGCCATGACCGGAGAGAAGGTGAGTTGCAGTCTGTTCGGGGTTCTTGTGATGGTTAAGGGGGTAAGACGATAGTCTCAAATCTCAGCCCTATGCTACAAGACATCACGTCTCTTCTTCCCACCAGGTTGACCTGAATGAAGAGGAGACGATTCTCATCATTCGACGTCTTCACAAAGTGCTTCGGCCATTCCTGCTGCGCCGACTCAAGAAAGAAGTGGAGGCTCAGCTGCCTGAGAAGGTCAGAGTGCACTTTGTTCTCCATCACACAGTCATGTGTTCAATACACGTACACTTCAGCATCTTTTACGACTCTTTTTGCTTCTTTTAATCCGTATCGGATCGTTTTTCTAGATCCAATAAACTCCCAGAAAATCTCCCCTCGCTCTTCATGTCTCTCAAACGTTTGAAGAAGTGTTTGAGTAGTAGCTGCTGAATCTATCGTTGACCATTTAAGACTTCTGTTTCCCCTCTTTGTTGGTGTGCAGGTGGAGTATGTGATCAAATGCGACATGTCGGCTCTGCAGAGGGTTCTGTACAGACACATGCAGGCCAAAGGAGTCCTGCTCACAGACGGGTCAGAAAAAGACAAAAAGGTAAGAAGGAGAGGATCATGTTCTAAAGTAAAGCTTAAAAACGGTGCACTAAGATCAGCTTTTCATCTTGTTTCTCCCCCTCGTTCATTCCTCAGGGTAAAGGTGGTACGAAGACCTTGATGAACACTATCATGCAACTGAGGAAGATCTGCAACCACCCCTACATGTTCCAGCACATCGAGGTAAAGACGGACGCTACAAATGTAGAGTAACAATCTGCTGCAGAATGACTTCATGGACAGTGTGATCACTCTTTGTTCTTCACAGGAGTCCTTCTCTGAACATCTTGGTTATTCTGGTGGAATCGTGAGCGGGTGCGTACAGTTTCAAACTAAAGCATCTCGTGCTCCACGTGTTCGTTATTTTGTGGATTGTGTCTCATTCCTGTCTCGTTGTTTCGATCTTTCCGTTCAGTCCTGACTTGTACCGCTCCTCCGGGAAGTTTGAGCTGCTGGATCGCATCCTGCCCAAGCTGAGGGCCACCGACCACAAAGTGCTGCTCTTCTGTCAGATGACGACTCTCATGACCATCATGGAGGACTACTTTGCCTACCGTAACTTCAAGTACCTGCGTCTGGACGGTGAGTCCCGTCTCGTGGTGCACTCGTCATGCACTTATTCAGCAGGCAGAATGTTTTTATGGAGCTTATACTATCCCATGTTCATATATAACTACTAGGATTTCCTTTTTAACCCTGTGACCTTCTGTCCTCTGATAGGAACCACAAAGGCGGAGGATCGTGGCATGCTGCTGAAGACCTTCAACGATCCGGCCTCTGAGTACTTTGTGTTCCTGCTCAGCACCAGGGCCGGAGGTCTGGGTCTGAACCTGCAGTCTGCTGACACTGTCATCATCTTTGACAGCGACTGGAACCCACATCAGGTACTCGGACGCAAATACATGTACAGATCTAAGCCTTCACCACCATTCGACTCAAATCTCCGGCCTCTTAGTGCGCGTCATCCCCTCCTGCCTTTCCCCACATTTCCAACTTTATACACCATCCTCTTCAGAAAGACGAAGGCCAACAAAATCTATATCAAAAAATGATAATAGAAATATTCAACAACGCTAATGTTTATGAAACAGCGTCAGTGTCGGAGAATTGTAATGACGTCTAAACAGATCCTCTCTGTCTCCTCCTCCAGGACTTGCAGGCTCAGGACCGAGCTCATCGTATCGGTCAGCAGAACGAGGTGCGCGTGCTCCGCCTCTGCACCGTCAACAGCGTGGAGGAGAAGATCCTGGCTGCAGCCAAGTACAAACTGAACGTGGACCAGAAGGTCATCCAGGCCGGCATGTTCGACCAGAAGTCATCGGGATGCGAGCGCCGCGCCTTCTTGCAGGCCATTCTGGAGCACGAGGAACAGGACGAGGTCGGGGCTCGAGGAGGCTGCAGCACTAGGGGGGCGTGGGTGGGTGTGATCTGAACCTGTCCGTACATCGCCCACCCACCCACATCCACCTGTGCGCTTACCACCTCTTCAATCTCTGTTTTTCATCCCCTCCTCTTTTTCTTTTTTCTCCTCTTTTCTCAGGATTTCTTTCATCAACCCGAGCTCCTCTTCTTCTCCTGTTTCTGTTTCTGCTTCTGCACAGCTGTTTGATGGTTAACATCAGAGCTTTCTCTTTCCTCTAATGTTCAAACTTCTCTCCTCTTCTCTTCTCTGCTGCATCATTCATTTTAAAGTCCCACTCCAGGAGAGAAATCCAGCAGACGTGCACTACAGACACACACTCAGGGATGGATAGCCGATAATCGAACCTGTTCCGAAACAAATAATGACGGACCAAAGTCGATGTGCGAACACGATTGACACGACATGAGTTCGTATTTCTTTTTTAACGTGCGGCTCAGTGTGCAAAGGCCTTTAGAATTCAGTTTTAGAAACAGATTTAAACATGACATGTAAAAACTTCAGTGTTTGCGATCGTCAGGATATGACAGAAATATGTGAAACATGATAAAGAAGCTGGAACACACTGGAGTGGGGCTTTAACGTCACATCATACTGACCAGTGGTATTCTTCAGTGAACACATACAGTTCTTACATTTTCTCTGAATAATTATTTTTCTTTTTTTGGGTACATGAGTCAGGAGGTCAGAGACGTGGCTCTGAGGTGCCACATGAAATGAAGTTTGTCTCGTTGTACTCACTCGTCTGTTTTGTCCGCAGGAGGAGGATGAAGTCCCCGATGACGAGACCGTCAATCAGATGATCGCCAGAAGTGAAGAGGAGTTTGAGCAGTTCATGGTTTGACCTCCTTCTACATGAATCATTAAATCATGACTGGAGTTGTCTTTGTGGTGCTCTAACCTGATGACTTTTTTTGTTTTAAATTCCAGCGTATGGATCTAGATAGACGCCGCGAGGAGGCGCGTAACCCCAAGAGGAAACCTCGTCTGATGGAGGAGGACGACATGCCCAGCTGGATCCTGAAAGACGACGCCGAGGTGGAGCGGCTGACCTGCGAGGAGGAGGAGGAGAAGATGTTTGGCAGAGGATCCCGCCAACGTAAAGAGGTGGACTACAGCGACTCGCTCACGGAGAAACAGTGGCTCAAGGTGGGACGTTACTTAAAAAAATATACAGAAGACAAAAGTGAAAAAGTAAGAGTCGAGTTCCGACCTGATCATTTCTCCTCTCCACAGGCCATCGAGGAGGGAAATCTCGAGGACATCGAGGAGGAGGTGCGTCACAAAAAGACGACCAGGAAGCGCAAGAGAGACCGGGACCACGACGGCGGTCCGGCAACGCCGAGCTCCAGCAGCGGCCGGGGGCGGGACAAAGATGACGAGGGGAAGAAAGCGAAGAAACGCGGTCGTCCACCGGCTGAGAAGCTCTCACCCAACCCTATGTCGCTCACCAAGAAGATGAAGAAGATCGTCGATGCTGTCATCAAGTATAAAGACGGGTTAGAAGACTACCATCATGATTTCATGTTTATACTTGTAGTTTGGATGCAGCAGTGATGCATATTAAGACTTTACGTTTTTGTTTTTCAGCAGTAATGGGCGACAGCTGAGTGAAGTCTTCATCCAGCTACCGTCTCGCAAAGAGCTGCCCGAGTACTACGAGCTCATCCGCAAGCCCGTCGACTTCAGGAAGATCAAGGTGAGAAAGAGAAGAGAGACGCCGACCTGCTCTGTGTTTAGATGAAGTTAATGAAAGTTTGTCTGACGGCTGCTTTGTGGTCCATCAGGAGAGGATCCGCAGCCATAAGTACCGCAGCCTGAACGACCTGGAAAAGGACGTGATGCTGCTGTGTCAAAACGCACAGACCTTCAACCTGGAGGGGTCGCTGGTGAGCAAAGCCGGGAGCGCACAGTCCCATAGAAACGAGAGTAGAATAAGAGTGATCATTGACAACTATGAGAAGTCCGTTAGTATGAGGAGTCATTATAAGAACGTGTTTGCAAACCTTTCAGATCTACGAGGACTCCATTGTGCTGCAGTCTGTCTTCACCAGCGTGAGGCAGAAGATCGAGAAGGAGGACGAGAGCGAAGGAGAGGACAGCGAGGAAGAGGAGGACGAGCCAGACGAGGGCTCTGAGTCTGAATGTGAGTGTCACAAACCTCGTCAGCAGAGGGAGGCAGGGATGTAAACAAGTAACCGAATGTGAATTAAAAGTGTTCATCGTCTTCTCTTTCCGTCAGCTCGTTCGGTGAAGGTGAAGATCAAGCTGAGCCGGAAAGAGAAAGGAGATCGAGGAGATCGAGGAGGTAAAGGGCAGCGACGACGAGGCCGCGGTGCTCGAGCTAAACCTGTGGTGAGCGACGATGACAGCGAGGAGGAACAAGAAGAGGTGAGATACAGTCACACCTCCATTTTTCAAAAGCATCTCCAATATTGATCCTAGTTTGAGCACGTTTCTGCTCGTGGAGCTTATTAGAAACATGCAGAGGCTTTTTAGGTCGGGTACAATCACTTCTATCTGAACCAGTTCTCTTGCCCGCTTCCATCGCTGCAACACCTGTTGGTTTGACCTGATAACTGCTCTCATATCTGGCAAACCGAGGGGCGTCCAAAACGGCCGTGTGGGGGTGCCTTAAAACCGCCTACCTTCTCTGGTCCAAACAAAGGGAATCCAAAGTGCCCCGAGCTTTGGGCCCCCCCCTTTCCTTTGACGGAATGGGACGTTCAAATATGGCATAATGAAAAATGTCTCAAACTAAGCTGACCTGTGTCGGTGGTCTCTTTAACGCTTCTTCTGTGTTTTTCTCAGGAGCGCTCAGCCAGCGGCAGCGACGAGGACTGAAGTGTGCCCCGCTCCTGATCGGACCAACGGCCCCCCTGAGCCCCCTTGACTGGACTTTATATATTTTACTTAGATACAGCAGGGAGTCAGTTTGTGAACAGGCCTAGTTTTACCTAGATGAGCTGATTTTTAGTGAGACTATTGTATTCTCATTAAAGTATACCATTTATTAAAAACCAGTTAAAAATATGAAGTCCACTTCCATATTTAAACCATTGTGTCCTCTCCCCATTATGAATAGTAGTGTCTCTTTACCTTCTTTTGTTTTCTCCTGTAAGTGGAAAATGGACAGAGTTTGAATAATCGACTGAGCATGGGCCATAAAGACACCGAACTGTTTTTTGTTTTTTTTAAGTGCTGTTCATTTTGTCGTCTTTTCTTTGAGACACGTGAAGCGGGAGGAAAACTGTGTAACTGACGTCCCTTTTTCTGAATGCATGTCGTGCGTGTCTGTTGAAAAAAAGCACCTGGATGTGTCTTCGCTATTATCTCTGTGTTTAATTTAAGACTACAAGCGGGATCACGGTACGTCCCGCCCTGCAGCCCCTCCCTCTCAGGTTGTGTATGAATTGGGGGAGGGAGGGATAGGACCATCTTCTCGTGTCAGTGTCACTGGATTCCAAAAAACTACAATAAAGGCATCTCATGATTACTCACTGTGGTCTTCACTATGTCTGGTCATCATTTCTAACTGCACTGAGCCCGTCTGTCCACTAGAGGGCCTTCTAAGATCAGGCAGGTTTATAAATGAAGCTGGTCGTCATGGTGATTCTGGAGTGTGTGGGGTGACCTATATATGGGCCCCTCCGACCAGCATTCATCACCTTTATGTTGACTGTAGGCCTCAAAGTGGGAAAGGTTCGAATCGGACCTGTGGCTCCTTTCTCATTCCCCACTCTCTCTCTTCCTGACTTCCTGCTGTCCACTGTCCTATCTCTATAAAAAGTTGATGTGATTAAGCTAATGTAAACCATCAAGTAGATCTACGATACTTTGTGCAATACTTCTAAAATGTTCATCAAACTTAGGACATTATCCCCCTCTTCCACCTTTTCAAACAGTCCCCTGTGGTCTAAATGAAACATCTGTGCTGTGCTTTGGTCAAAATATAACATGAATCAAGCACCAGAGGAGGTTTGTGACCCTGTAGAAACCAGCTCTCTCAGAACGCTCCGTTTTGGTGTGTGTGTCTCTTTAAATGTAATGAGCCCCCCTGAGTTTTCCTGGTAGACATCACTCCTTCGCTAATGAGAATAAAAATGGTGGACCTGTGTAAAAGTTTTGCTTGAGCCTGGGGGTGGAGTCCATGGGTGGAGATACCAGGGGAGGGGATTTTTTATAACAAAATCCCACTGTGACATCACAAGGAGAGCATATTTGAAATGAAGCATTTTTCTCTGTGTTGTAAGACTTATGCAGACCACAAACAAAGGACTGGTTTATTTCACATTTTGTGGGTCAGTAGACACTCAGGTTACCCAAATATATGTTCAAAAACACTGTGGAAGTGGATTTTTCATAATACTGTATGTCCCCTTTGAAGTCGTCCACTTCTTGGAGCATTGCTTCCTAACCTGGGGGGCGCGAGGCTTCATCTACTCTCAGGTTGTCAGATTAGGTTTGCATACATCAGGTTCAGGTTCAGGTGACTTGATTTGTACATGTAGGGAGATTTGTTTGCAGCAAACAAGTTTGACTTCCAACCCGACGCACAGATTATAAAACGGATGTAACGAGGAACACGATACATAGACTTAAATCATGATCAAACACTTCCTGGATTTTATACAAAGGTCTTCAGGTTAGAACAGGGGTGTGTAGACCTACTGTGGGGGTCCCAGTTTATCTTAGTTACAAGTGGGGGGGCTCCAAGGAAATAAGGTTTGGAGCCGCTGTCTCAGAGCACTTCGTTCAGAGACCTCTGGCGGCTGTAAATTCTTAATAACACGTTTTTCTCTGCTCGGGGTCCGGACTCAGCACGTGTGGTGTTTCTTAAGTGAGAGGAGCACAATTTTCTTCCTCCAGGGCTTCTGCAGGAGCATCCCCAGCGGTACGTGTCATCTTTTATCTTCTTGATCTAGGTTTACGATCACTTCCCTCTCTACACAAAGGTCCCTCGTTGACCCTGACATACATTCATCCTACTCTCCTGCACGTGAGTATCTAGGGGCAAGTGCCCCAACACCTGCACAAACATGAGGGGGTTAGAGCTGCTCTGTGGGGGATGTCTCGTGCCTCTGGTTTTAGATTTAGAGGAACTGTTACCCCATGTGTGTGCCTCTCTACAGACTCTTTACTATGTGAATGTTTGTATTTGTTTTTTTTTTTCATGACTCCCAGGATGTTTCCTCCAGAAAAAACTCAATGTTTTTATCACGTTGTCTTACCTAAAAGATAAGAGCGGAGCCGTGTATGTCACAGGAAATCTAAACCAAAAACACATTTCTTTCTTTCTTTGGGTCCAATCAAGCAGCAACCTCCGGTGTTGAAAAATGAAGCCGATGCTGAAGTGCAAAATCCTGCAGTTCCTCGAGTGTCCACTAGAGGCTGGCTGCAGAAGCACAGGAAGTCACATACACACCCATTCTAAAAAGCCTGTTTTTACAGCAGACATTAACATGTTTACAGCCTGGTTCAAAAAACCAAATAGGTCTGATTAGCTCATGTCTCGATCGGCACACACTGTACGGGGGGGTGAATGTTTTGATGACTCATCAGTTTTGATTTGATGAAGGATAAGAGTTATTCACAATAAGGCGTGTAGCTGACCTGATTGACAGGTGGGCGCGGTGTAACGGTTTTTCAGGAGGCTTAAAACCCGCCTCAGCTCCAGCTCTCAGCCTGTCGTTAGGTTGACTGAAAGTTAGACTGAAACAGCATTTCCAGCATGGAGACCGCCATCGATGGGACTCCAGCGCCCCCTGCTGGAACGGTCCTTGAGCAAGACTCTTTAGGCTACCACAATTTGGTCACCCGCTTCTTCAGCGGCGTATAAATGTGTATGAATGGATGAGTTAATACTGATGGAGTCTTTACTCAGCAGCCTCTACCATCAGTGTGTGAATGTGTAGGTGTGACCTGCGGTGCGAAAGCGCTTTACAAACTCAGGTCCATTAACCATTCATATCGTGCACTATATAGCGAGTAATGAAGGATTTTGGACACAGCCCACATCTTTTGAGGTGGTTTACAGGTTTCTACACGCTCCTTTTCTAAACTTAAACTTAATTAAATCATGTAAACACATCCAAGGAATCTGACTCGGCCTTTCTGTGTTCAGACACTTTAACACGAATACAAATCTGGAATGTAATCTCATATGTACGGTATTTTTCAAATTGCACAAATCTATTTATTTAATATTCTCCTTCAACACAGTGTCTGTCTCATCTTCTTTTTCTGCATTTTTCTTTATTGAGCAGTGCTCCCCTTTCCACGCAGCCACTCCCCACGGGCCACAATGACGGCACGACCTTCCAGGAATGTGTCCTCGCGCTGAAAAAAGTGGCGTTTTCTGCAGATGATGGATGGCTGCACTCTCAAAATGTTCAAATTGGACATGAAGCCAGAAATCTGTCGATGAGTCCGCTGCAGAAACCGAACCCTCCCGCTCTGAACCCCACGCGGCGGCTCTCGAGCTGCAGCCAGAAACTTGCGTAAGTGCTTGTGGGAGAACCTGATTTGACCTTCAGAGAGAAGATACAGAGACAGAAAATCGGTTGCAGCCAGCGCACTGTTTGTTTTGTCAGCAGGAGCGGCGAATGTGAAAAGGGCCCCGGGTTTGTGCGGGGGGGGGCACATACTGGAAGAACAAGAAACTGTTTACAGAGGCCCGGGTAAGGAGGTTGAGCATAAGTCGTCCAGCCGTCCCAGTAGAGGGGTGTGTTCTACTTTCTGTGAGACGAACCTCACCTCACCTCACCTGCACTTTTGTTTCCATTCACACTCTTTTTTTCTGACGAGCGATCCTCCAGGAATTCCTGCCTTTATCTTCTCAATCAGCGTTTCATGGAGGATGGGGGCTCATCGGGAAGTTAGAGGTTAACTCCGGCACAGTTCAGAAACAGTCCATGTTTCTAAGTCGGTCACTCAAAGGACCCAGTTTTTTTGCAGAGACCAGAAAATTCCATGTCACTTCATATTAAAGGGAGCTGATTGTGCTGTACAGTGGGGTTACATGTGGGCGGGGTCACTCTCTGGGAAAGGGTTGAACTGTTTCTGACGACTCTTGTGTTTAATAAACTGGATTTATTTGCATATTTTATTAAAGGGAGTGACCGTTTAATTGCTTTGTAACCTTATTAATGCAGCTCTGAGTAATGTTACAACTTATGTGAGAGAAAATGATGCACCAAAGGGGAGTCCTTTGCCAGAGGTACGTTTCTGCACAGAAGGCTGAGAAGCAAATTAAATCAAATCCTTAAAGCTTCTGTGAGGAGGTTTATGTTGTTGTTGTTGTTATGAAGCAGATTTGAATTAAAGGAGCAATCTGTAACTCTGACACCTAGTGTTTAAAATGGGTACTGCAGTTCAAATTCATAACATCAGAGAGAGCTGTCTCTCCACCCCCCTCCTCTCTAGAGTGGATGCTCACGCAGGTCACCATGTGGTGGACACTGAAGCTTCAGTGTTTAGCCAGCTCTGCATCGGTCTGTAAACCTTTCTGCGTTCTAACCTCTCTCCATTTTTCAAAAGCATCTCCAATATTGATCCTAGTTTGAGCACGTTTCTGCTCGTGGAGCTTATTAGAAACATGCAGAGGCTTTTTAGGTCGGGTACAATCACTTCTATCTGAACCAGTTCTCTTGCCCGCTTCCATCGCTGCAACACCTGTTGGTTTGACCTGATAACTGGCTTGACTCTCTCTCTACTCAATATTCTCTGCTCATCCAGTCGAGGCAGACGGCTCAGGACCTTCTGAATAACGGACGAGTAGAGTCTTAGTAACCAGCTTCATGAATTACTGTAACAACTCATCCTAGAGTTTAATTATGGGATCCATAAGAAATAACCTTTGTTGTTATTTTGGAGCTATAAGAATTGATGTAAGAGGGTTTTTGATTTTGGGCTTTTCCGTGCACTTGAGCTCTTTTTCCATGTATCGGTATTTCCATTTAAATAAAGTATCTACAGAGAATCCGTGCTGTATATCTGTTTCACACACTCTTGGCGTGGACTGAGCTCTCGTGGTTAGTATTTTATGGCGGCAGTGTGACAGCCTTGGCCTTGATCCATTCGTAGCTTCTGTGAGGCAGATCGTCAGAGGAAACCTGACTCTGTTATTACCGACCAGATGTTTTTTTTCACGCTGAGGATCTCTCACGTGCTCGGGTCAACTGGACATACACATGCGGGTGTTTATCATTCGTCTTTGGACGTTTAAATTGCTTAGTGTACATTTATCTGGAGCAGCGATAAAGGTCAGGCAGGATAAAATCTGACCTGGACGATAAAAACTATCCAGGGATCCAGTTTTATCTGGACGTGTAACCTTCCTGTGATAGAAACGGGGTCAATGTATTTATTTACCTCGATGACGGAGCAGAAGTTTATCCTGCTGTAGCTCCTTGTTGTTCCTCTCTTCCATGAAGTGATCTAAAAGAAACAACCGTTTCCACTCACATACCTGAACTGAAAAGCTGTTTTCTCTTCTGCTCAGTTCAAGGTTGTTGTTTTCAGGTTTTTATCTCTTTACTATCCTTTTTTTTTTATCTCTTTGTACTTTATCTCCGCGCCCCCCCTGAAGTAAACTTGATGCTAAGCCGGCTTGGTTTAAGACTTTGAACCTAACATAACACGCTGTTTTTATGAGAAGAGGAAGCTGTGATAGTGAGGACTATTCTTATTGTTTTATAATCAGGTGTCACTCACTGCTCAGTGAGGTTGTAACAGTCGGTCGGCTTGTTGTGTGTGTCTTCATAGAGGGTTTAAAACATGCGTTGAATAAGTTAAAAACAACACTCTGGTGTTGTTATAAAAAGTGGACCATCGATGTGTGCTAACCCGGGTTGTTTGGTTATTTAAGCGTCCACTTGGTCAGCAGCCAAACATTCGGACCGTCACAGCACACATCAGGGGACAAAGTGTTGACGTTGAATCAGTCCACTCGGGTCATCTTATTTACTTCACAAAGTCGCTTTTGTAACAAAATCAACACGAGTGAAACAGATCTGAGGACATCCTAAGAAAAACTACGTAAACAAGAGGAATATTTAAAAAACAATCCCAGTATACAGAATATACTTCACCATGTTTGGGGTAAAAGACGTACATTGTCTTAAAAAACAACAACTTGTGTTTAAAAAGCAAGTTGTCTAAATATTCTGAGTTTCTAGTTATTTGTTACATTTTTACTTGCAAAGACTTTATATCCTCAAATCAAGCGGCAATCTGCGGCGTTAAAAAATGAAGCTAATTGGGAAGTGCAATAGTTGCATTTCCCTGAGTGTCCACTAGAGGCTGGCTGCAGACGTCTCAGAAGTCCCATACACACCCATTCAAAAGTGTCAGTTTTTAAAGCAGAAATAAAAACGTTTCCAGCCTGGTTCAAAGAACGAAAATGATCTGGCTAGCTCAAGCCCTTTTCAGCACACACTGTAAGAGGGGTGATTATTTTTATAACGGAGCTATTTTTGTTTTATGAAGGATAAGATTTATTCACAATAAGGGGCGTGGCTTATCTGACTGACCGGCGGGCGAGTGTATTGTAGCTGTTTGTCAGGATGCTTAAGACCCGCCTCAGCTCCAGCTCTTAGCCTGATCATTGGACGACCGAAAGATAGGTTGAGACACTATTTGCAATCTGGCGACTACCATCGAAGGGCTTCAAGCGCCCCCTACAGTGATTAACGGTGACGTCACTGAGGCTTTGTGTCACTTCAATCTCTTAATTTCCATTTTTTTGTCTGGTAAGGCAAGTTTATTTTCTTTAATTAAAGATTTTTAATTTTAAGGTTATATTTTTTAATTGTTGTTCTGGCAGCTTTGGGCTTCCACAGAACTCCATAGTAAACATCCTGAGATCCCGAAAGTGTGATTTACATCTCATAATTTAAACTATTTAACCGATAATCGTAACTTATGATGAAGGAATTTTAACTTTTATGGTAAGTTTAAAAAAAAGGTATTGTTCTGGCAGCATTGGGCTTCCGTAGTTATTCTCTTGAGGACAGAATTATCTGAGTTTCTTAGAATCCTGTAAAAAAAAGAGTCACTTCATTTGTATTTTATTCTCCGGGGAATGACACTGAACTTGAATCTCTGCTAACTCTCTGAAAGGGTTAATCGTAGTAAAAAGCGATCTCTCCGAGCTCCGCCCGCCGGCTTGTTGAGGCTGTGTGCTTCAGAAATCACACCACTGCAGAGCCCGCCTTCCCCCTCCCGGGCCCCTCGTGGCCCCTAGTGGCCCCGCCCACCGCTGGACCACATTGAAATGGGTCTGATGTTGTTGTCAAACATTACAGTGTGCCGAGCATCCCTCCTCAGGTCCTTCAGCACGAGCATCTTTAACGCAGCAGAGCACGCGGAGGCATAAACTAGACCCTCTGACTCCACTGTTTCGGTGCCAAACAGCAGCCACACTTCTGACATTAATATCATTATTATTATACTTTAATATCAGTGTAGGCTACATGCAGCTTCCAGTTCGGCTGGAAAACATGGGACGGCCGCGCTTCGCCTCGTTGTTGCTCCTCTTCTGCTCCCTGACTCAGACATGTAAGTGTTTTGATTTCTTTCATTAATTAGTTTATTAACTAACCTTTGCGTCCGTTTAAATCACAGTTAAAACCAGTGCCATGCTTGACATGCATGTTTAAAAAGTGTTCATGAATGTGATTTTGTTGAAGTGTTCAGAGGTGTGGGTTTAAAATGCCCTCTCCTCTGACAGCACAGGATGCAAGGTGATGGGGGGGAGGGCGCAATTATTCTCAGAATGTAGGTCAAATTTCTTCCTCTCGCTGTTTCCAGCACAATGCCTCCCCACTCAATCCCCACTCATCCACATATTTCATTACAGTAATTATTAATCATGTCTCCTGAGAGCTACAATGAAGATGTAAAGGCTCAAACAGGGACAATAATCCAAGATAATCAAAAGTAAAACAACTTTCTTTGCAACACAACTCCTGTTATCTGCTTTGTTTTGGAACCACTCAGTTGCATCATCCCTAAATGCAATAAATATAAATCAGTATCACAGTGAAACTCTCACAGTGCTTTTTATTTAAACGAGTGCAAACATTCTTTTTTTACTCCATGCCGGTTTTTGAATGGAGCTGAATGTTTTGTGCTTTTCATTCATACACTGGCGCTCAGCAGGCTGTGCAGCCAATGAGCGTGTAGCAGTGTGAATACAGTCTGTGCAAAGATGTCAAGCGGGGTTTCTGAAAAAAAAAAAGCCAGATTTTTGAAGCCATTCATAATGTGGGAAATGGGCGCCACTTTAAATCCCTGCAGAAAACCCACCAGGGGAAAAAACATTTGGATGAACTTGACCGAACGCTGCGACTGTTTTCATGCTGTATTCTCTCTACATGATGCAATATCCAGCGTGTTTGCAGGAGTCTTTTTTTCCCAGGCCATTACCATATTGTGGTTATGAATGGAACCCCTCCAACTCTTCATCCTCCAGTACAAACACACAGGCATTGTCCCGCTGTGGCATTCCTCAAGTTTTGGTTGTACACCCAGTTTGATGTGAAGTCCCCGTCAGACGGGTTCCCAGTGTGTTGGTTCTGGGAAACGGTGTGTTGTGAAACATGTTAGAACTGGTTGTCGCCCACACACACACACACACACATTTCAACAACACTCCCACAGATGTGCGTGGTGATGAAACGTGTCCGTCTAAAACGTTGGGAAATAGTCGCCTCCTGAGAAATAGAATTTGTGCTGATTTATGACCTGAAAGTGACAAGAAGGAGACGGCTCATTTGGAAGGATTAGGGGCTCTCTCCGTGCCCCTGATAGCTTCAAATTTAAAAACACTGCATGTCACAGACTGGGCAAGCAACAGAGGCAGCACTGATTCTGCACTAAATCAATAACGCTGCCATTTGGTCCAGTTCGTCTGCCAAGGTCTGAACTTTAAGCCCTTTAAGCAAACAGCCGGTCAGAGTTGATTTTAGGTAAAGAGTCGTCGGTTTCATGGAATGAGACGAGATCTTTAAAGAGGAAAAAATCATGTTGCTGTTTTTCCCTTCCTATATTTCTCAAACTTCAACTTCAGGCGTGATGATCAAATGATTTTGAGTTTCTTGGACTGTATTGGATCTCTTTTGGGTCACAGGGTTGGTCAACATAAAAGTTAGACTATCTTTATGGCGAGGGCAATAACACGAACCCTTTCACATATCATGAAGGAATGATTGGAATTACCTCACACCTATGACACTAAAGTCACTCTCATTTAAAGCCATATAAAATACTACAACGCTGGTAAAAACATGTCCTCGACCTGCGGGCGCTTAAAGAAACACCTTTTAACCACAGCCAGAGCATCAACCACGACGACAACAACAGATGTTTGACCATGAAGCTCTTTTGATTTATTATTCTGTAAGGCGCACAGAGCAGTCAATAATTCATGATCCGTCTTTTCCGTGTTCATATTGGACACAAGCTTATGAAAACGTACACCTACCCATGAATATTTAATGATTTGATTCTTTTATTCTTACTGTATCTGGACATGGAGATGCTAAATGGCGAGCTTCTGGTGGTGTTTCCTTGTGGTGGGGTAAACACCTCCCTCTGCCCCCTTGTTCAGAAACAGGTGGTGATCCGGGATCCGGAGCCCCTGGGGCCAGAGGGAGGAATGGCCTGGAGTACTTTTTCATGAAGTGCTGTTTCTCTGGTGTACAGTCTAATTGGTTCTTCCAGTTCAGTGGCTCTATCGGGTGCATTGAGGATGGGGGTTGGGAGGTCTGTGTCTTCAGTAAATGAATTTTATTCCAGCAGGAACTCTGAAAACTGGAATATCTGATATATTGCTGTTGTTGTTGTGACCTTGTGATATCAGCAGCTCCTTTCTAAAGCCAGATAACAGCAGGGTGGACTGTTTTCAAACGTACAGTATCCATGTTTGACTAAGAGTTGGACCATTTATCTGCCCTGTTTAAACAATTACCAGGCACGTGTGGGGTTGTGCATGTGTGTGACATGTCAGACTGATTACCTTCGGCCCCTTTCTCCTCTGGAAGCAGATTTATCGCCATCCTTAAAAACACAGCTCCTCCCATACTGCGATGAAACCCAACAGAGGCTTCAAATGTGAACGTAAACCAACTTCATAAAAGTCTCACATTTAATATCTAAACAACTGGTGGTGACGAGATTAAAGTTAGGTTTTGTTACGTCCTGGGCGTTCCTCCTGAGAGATCCCTTCATTTTCCCTTTAGCGCCCTCATCAAGTCATTTCATGTATTTAGTTAAATAATTTATAGTTATCACCATCCGCCTCAGATGTGTTTTGTGTTTTGGAGTAACTGTTAGCATGCTAGCACACTTACCAAAAAGGTAAGTGATGGCATGGTGATGCTAGCAATGCTAGCTCAAAGCACTGCTAAGTAGAGCTTCACAGAGACGCTAACATGGCTTTCTGTTGTTCTTGATTAATCGTGTTCTGTGTCATAATTCTGTCATGAAACATAACTCTCCTTTAAATGCAGCTTCCTCTTTGTTTATCGGGAGCCATCTTGATAGATGATAACCAACATAAAGTCCCTTATAGCTGAACTTTCTGTTTATGTCTCGGTGTCATAGATGCATTGACTACATGTGGAACCAGGCAGTTCCAGTGTGGAAATGGGAAATGCATCACCATCAGATGGGTGTGTGATGGTACAGACGACTGCGGCGACGGCACGGATGAACTTCCCGGTACCTGCTGTGAGTAGCCAATGACGCTTATCGTTCAAATGCTAGCTGTTAATCCCACAATCCCTCAGTCAGTCGATTATGTAGTCTTAACTGCCTTTTGTGTGTATTTCACTTCAGCTGCCAGAACATGTAGGACAACAGAGTTCAGTTGTGCAGATCGCCTTAACCAGTGTGTACCAAACACCTGGCGCTGTGATGGAAAAGCTGACTGTGAGAATGGAGCTGATGAAGAGAGATGTGGTGAGTGGAGTTAACTTCAGGCGCCAACATTCACCAAACTTGCTTTGTCTTCCTCTAAACTGTTCTTGTCTTTTCACGACTAACTGTATGTATTCTCTCTCGTAGCGCCAAAGCAATGCACAAACACAGAGTTCCGCTGCAGAAATGGCCAATGCGTCTCATCTTCGTTCGTGTGCGACGACGAGGCGGATTGTGACGACGGCAGTGATGAAGCCTCCTGCCCGCCTGTCACCTGCAGCACTTCCTCCTTCCAGTGCAACAACACCGTTTGCATACCGAACCTTTGGGCCTGCGACGGTGATGCTGACTGCACTGACGGGTCGGACGAGTGGCCAAATAACTGTGGCCCGAAGAAACCAGACACTGGTCCCGTTCATCGGTGCTCCTCCTTGGAGTTTCGCTGTGGAAGTGGGGAATGCATCCACAGTAGCTGGAAATGCGATGGCGGTGCAGACTGCCACGATCGGTCGGATGAGGCAAACTGTGGTATGCCTTGTTCTTTACCTGTTGGTTACATGCTGCTATATAAGGGTCTAGGTGAATACTTCATGCTGATTGGCTGCAAGTTGTCTATTTATTCCTTACAATAAGACACTTTCTGTGTCGTTTTCTTGGGACTGTCTTTTCCCTTTTCCAAGTGAATGCACTGGAGATGTATCAGCCTGTACCTCGGTAAAATTTTTAATGTACAATTTGTCTCTGTGGCTTGACAAAAACGTTTTGATTGCTAAACACGTGAAAAACAACATAGTGGTTCTTTTCTTGTGCAAATAGTCGTGGCATAAGCGGTAAAATGCTCCTTGAAGTGTCTCAAATCTGGGATTTAAGGACTCCCAACTATCGTCCATAAATTCCAACATTCCTCGTTGGGCATCTTTTACGTATAACTTTCAACTTATCATTTCTTGTACTCATTCCAATTGGCTGCCTGTTGCTCTCCTCTAGCCCGTCCCACCTGCCGTCCTGATGAGTTCCAATGCACTGATGGCTCCTGTATCCACGGTAGCCGCCAATGCAACCATCATTACGACTGCAGGGACATGAGTGATGAAACTGGCTGTGTCAATGGTATGAAATCACCTCCCAAATGTTTCCTACACTGGTGTATAGATGCCATTTTGACTGCAAGATTACTAGTGTGTGTCTGTAACCCGATCTTTTCCTTCCGTCTCATCCATCTCATGCACAGCAACCCACTGCGAGGGCCCCACAAGGTTTAAGTGCCGCAGTGGAGAATGCATTAGCATGGAGAAGGTGTGTGACAGGCGCCGTGATTGCAGGGATTGGTCAGATGAGCCTCTTAGGGAATGTGGTGAGTACAGAAACCTCTCATTCATAACTGTCGGGTTAATTACTACTTCTGTGGACTTAATGAGAGTGTCTGCTGCTTGAGAGTGCTAGTTAGTGTACATCCTCCAGAAAAAAGAGATGTAGACCTTTTCTTCTTCCCACCACAGGCTCCAACGAGTGCCTGTACAACAATGGCGGCTGCTCTCATATTTGCAATGATCTGAAGATCGGCTACGAGTGCCTGTGTCCTGCTGGGTTTCGTTTAGTTGACACCAAACGATGTGAAGGTAACAGCTTTTCATAAAGTTACTCCTAGAAGTAGCCCCCATGCTTTTAATGTATCCTCTCATTGACTGTATTCACATGGCGTCCATTTTCCTCCAACGTCACAGTCAGGATTGGAAGCTCAAATACTTGTTGAAGTCATATGGCTGTGTTCAAGCTTGGACGTTGAATGAAAATGGGGAATCTGGCAAATTGTTATCACTTTACTGTTATGCGATATATTACAGATAAAAGATAGTAAAAGTGGTTTTGTTAGCATTCAACCACTTCTCATCTAATACTACAGTAAGAGATTAAAAGACGTGAAAGGAAAGATCTAAACTACTTGTCACAATAACAGTCAGAGATTGTCGTGTTGGCTTTTAGCTAATCACGCTTAATTCGCAGCCAACGGTATCGAAATCTAGAAGTTAAGACCAAGACCAAAGCAGGACGAGACCGAGAGCGTGCCACTCACTCACCGTTACTCCGGGAAGGATGCGGCTGTAAACATCGAATTATGAATGAATTGAAATTATTTGTTGTTTTAAAAAAAAGGCGTTTTCCTTCTAATCACAGTCATGACGGGGAAAAATAGCCGATCAGTGGTGGTCTTGACCTGTCTTGATTTCAAATCCAGAGTCCGCCCAGTCTGAGACCGAGACAAGACAGAGTGAAAATGCTTTCGATTCCGAGACCTTCAAAAAGTGGTCTGGAGTCAGGTCTTCAGACCAAGACCGTTTTCGAGTACCACAACACTAGTTTGACTAAAAGCTAGATAATAGTTAGAGAGTACCAACACTTACCGTAGTCGTCCTTTTGCATCGAGTTCTTAAATTCCCTCAAGCTTTCACTGAACTTTGTTAAACTGCACTTTCTTTCGATGCCCCAAACTTACGGAGCGCCCTCCAGCCGATTCTAAAGATCAGAGTTCTTCCCTCTCGTGCAGAGCGTAGGGTTTAGATTTATTTAAAATGTATTTAACCAGGAGAAACCTCATTGAGATTAAGGATCTCATTCCCTGGCCAAGACCGGCAGCACATTTTAAAATATTCATAGATTGACAGATTTACTACAAAACTTGAACACAGCAGTCTACCAAACGGCCACATTGACCATGTGAAACCGTGAACTTCAGTCAGATAAACAAACGATGCCAAGAAATCTGTTTACTATTTCGTAAACGTATTCATGGAACTCACTTTGTTTGAGATAAAGAGAGATAGCTTCATTATTTTTAACGTAGTGACTCATTCTCTCTTTCTCCCCGTCTTTCCATCAGATATCGATGAATGTGCCGAACCTGACACCTGCAGCCAGATCTGCATTAACCTGATGGGCAGTTATAAATGTCAGTGTGAGGAGGGATACCAGGTCGACCCAGCAACCAAAGCCTGCAAGGCCATCGGTGAGTATCGGCCCTGCGTGTTCTTTCAAAAGACTGTGTCTCATTGTTATGTAAGAGGTATCTAATTATCTATAAAGATAGAGAATTTAACTCTTTCATATGTTTCTGGAAAGATAGACAAGGCGAGTCATTATTAGATTTAAAGTGGAAAGAAGTACTGGAGTAGTTCTGTTCTGCAGCTATTGTGCATACTATTTTCCTGCCTGAACTCCTCACTGAGGTTGTAGTCCTGATATAATATGGGACCTCATTCCAGATTTTAGTGTCTGTATGAAAGACCGACCTCCTGACTTCCTGACTTGTGTTGGATCTTAAATCTAGAGCACTTAGTCCTTTTACTCTTCTGTTGGATTGCGGTTTTGTCTAGACGGAGATAATGGGTGCTGGACAGCAAACATGTCCAAAGACAGAGGAAGACAAAGTCCGCACACCAGAAGCTGCTCCAATGTACATTAAATTATCCCCACATGTAACGTCTCGGCCCTCGCCCTTCATCAGACTACATACCAATAGGAAAAAGAATAACTAAGCTGCAATTATATTCTGTTTGCTAACTTTGTCCCCATTGGTACACAGGTCAAAATAAACACCAAAGAGTTGTATGGTTATTTAGTTAGTTTTGGTTTGACTGTAACCACTCTGATGTTTCAGGAACGATAGCCTACCTCTATTTCACCAACCGTCATGAAGTCAGAAAGATGACTCTGGACAAGAGCGAGTACACCCGAGTCATCCCCCGTCTGAAGAGCGTCGTTGCTGTCGACATGAACATGGCCGCCAAAGAGATCTACTGGTCGGACATCTCCAACAAAAAGATCTACAGGTGAGAGAGACAGAAATCTGAATGACATCATTCATGTTGTTGTTTCCTTTACTCAAACACTTCACTTCTAATCCAGAGCTCCGATGGACTCGGCTGACGACTCGACCAGTCACAGCATCGTCATAAACAGCGGCATTGATGCTCCTGAAGGAATCGCCTTTGACTGGATCCACGGTAACCTCTACTGGACTGACAGCATCCGCAGCACCATCTCCGTGGTAACCGCTGACGGTAGCCGCCGCAAAACCCTCTTCCGGCAAAACTTATCGAAACCTCGCGCCATTGTGGTTGATCCCCAAACCAAGTACGTCTAACAGCCTTTCTAGACTCCCTCAGTTAATGTATTCAGTCAGATAGTTTGTATTTATGAAGCACAAAATCACAACGAATGTTTCCTCATGACCTCATTTAGAGATGATCCAGATTGCAGAGAGTGAAACCTTCAGCAAAAACCAGACGTATAGTTGAGCAACCATCTGCCAAAAATAACAACTGCATCCTTCTCCGTTTCCTCAAAGCTTTATTTACTGGACGGACTGGGGGACTACTGCAAAGATTGAGAAGGCAGGACTGAACGGGGGAGACCGCACCGCTCTGGTTACCGACAACATCGAGTGGCCCAATGGGATCACGCTTGGTAGGCTCTAACATTCATTTTTAATGCTACCATTTATGTGATGTCACCTTTTTGAATGCTAATTAATTCCTTTTTTCCATTCCTATTTATCGATTCCCAGTCCTTCTTCTGATTTCCTGTTCTTACTTACCTTTATATCTTTTTTTATTTATTAACTCAATCCCGCACACTACTCCTGCTTTTGGTCCCTCTGACCCTTTATCAGGTGTGGGGTGAGGAGAACACACTCGGCAAAGGTTCAGAGGGACCAAAACGTTGTGATTTCTTCTGGTAAATTGTTGATGCCAAGCTAGAGTAGTGTGCAGGATTAGTTTCTCTACAATGGGATAGTTTTATGCAGTTACTTCATGAGATGGTTGGATGTGCGAACACCTCCTTTTTAAACATTAACTTTTAATCTTGTATTCATTTATTTTATTTTTTTTCTTTATTACTTGAAATGCCTTTGGAGACCTGACAGTATGCATGGTTTTATTTTAAAGGTCACATATTCTCCTCCTCTTCAACCAGTTTAAATTAGTCTCAGAGCTCCCCGAAACATGTGTGTGGAGTGTCTTGTTCTAAATCCACTCTGATCCTGTATTTGATCATGCCTATAAACCCCTCTATTTCAGCCCTGCTCAGAACAGGCTGTTTCTGTGTCTGTAGCTTTAAATGTAAATGAGCTGTGTCTGACCACGCCCCTCTCTGGAAGGGCTTGGGTGGCTCGGACTTTCTCGCTCCATGCCCTATTGTTTACGGTGAGAAGGCAGACTCAGAGGGCAGAACAAACACCTAGCTGTGGGAGTGTCACCCACCTGGGGGAGGGGTTACTGCCCTTTGTGATGTCATGAAGGGAAAATCTCCAAACGGCCTGTTTGAGCACACATTTTCTGAAAAGTGGAGCAGGTAAAAGACGGAGAGGATGGACTTTACTCATTATTGGGGGGTTTGTAGACAGACTAGAGACACATATTAGAGTTAGAGAAACATGGTGAACTGGATTTTACATCATATGTGACCTTTAAGTGTTGCACTAGCTCAAAATGTGGATCTTTTGTTTTAATTAAATTATGTGAAAGCCAGCGGTCACTAACATCTGACCTGTTGAAACCCCTCCCCCTCTTTCTGCCCCCTCCTCAGACCTGCTGAACCAGCGGCTCTACTGGGTGGACTCCAAGCTGCACACCCTCTCCAGTATCGACGTTCAGGGCGGTGGTCGACGCACCCTCATCATCGACGAACACAACCTAGCTCACCCATTGGGTCTCACTGTGTTTGAGGTAAATTTTATCACCTGATAAAAACTGTTACAGATTAACCTGCAGCATGAAAATTACAACATGCCATAAACTCCTTATAACACGAGTTTTTATCAGTACTGCTACTGTGATTGTTAAAGTTTGGCTGTACTCTGTGCTCACAGGAGAGAGTGTTCTGGACAGACGTCAGTAACAACGCCATCCTCAGTGCCAACAGGCTGACAGGAGATGACATCAGACCTGTGGCGGAGCACCTGTCGTCACCAGAAGACATTATTCTCTACCATAACCTCAAACAGCCTGCTGGTAGGTAACAAGTCAGAAAAGCAACATGGAGGCCTCCAGGAGTACCTTTGTTGTGCTAGCTAATACCAGGCGATAACAGCATGCTACATGATAGTTTGCGACCAGATGCAACATGACAACATGTCCACAGGTAGAACTTGCACGATACCATCGCTGTAATTGATTTAATTACACAAAAACAAGACTAATCTGCTAACAAACATGATAATGTACAGCTTAAACTTCACTCTTGTTGGAGCAGCCATCTTGGATTGTGAGCTCAGGTTACTAAGGTTTCTCTGAGTGTCTGAGTGTCGGAGTCGTAGATCCTACTTCAGGAAGAGTTCCTGATGATGTATCCGACTGTCATCTCACATTTTCTGACTTCCGAAATCAAATGCAATGCAAAACTAATGTAGGATGTCTGACAAACTTCATCAAACTTCTTCTGGCTGGATCAGCAACTGAAAGAAAATGTTCACATTTGAAAGTGGAAATTCTGGAGAGGCATTAGATATACATCAAATTAAACCAAAATATTTAATAACCTTCGGGTCCCAGTTAGACAACAGCTAATTTTAGCATTCAACCACTCACTAGCTCACGTGACATTGTGTTATTTGACACGACCAAATGGGATTGTTAGCTCTTCGCCACATCCTAGCTAACGTTAGCTAGAAAGTGGCTGAAAGCTAACGTTAGCATTTGTCTGGCTGCGTAGCCAAAGTGATCAAGTCGGCCAATGTTGCTTTTACTTAAAAAATGCTGTGAAACAGATTAGCTGAGGCTAGCATCAAGACTTGGAAAGGGTAAACGGCTAACATCCCTCTGTTGCTAGCTGATTATTGAGCTTCAGAGTTGCTGATTGATAGATTATGTTTAACCTGTTAGGCTAGCTGTTATGATCTTTGAGCCTAGCTAAGATAACCGTCCACTTGCTAACAAGCTAAGCTCATTAGCTTACATTTAGTATGAGAATGGTGTCAGTTTTCTCTACTCTCTCTTTGCTATTTTGTTCCAAATTATCAATGTATTGATAGTATTAGAGCTTTAAAAGATATGAGGCATTTTAACAAAGTTTACTTTGACACCTGTTTTCCATTGCAGGTAGGAACTGGTGCCAGGTATCCCGCTGTGAGTTCATGTGTCTGGCAGCTCCACAAGTTGGCAGACATCCCCCGAAATACACCTGCGTCTGTCCAGATAACATGATGCTAGCCAGGGATATGAGGACATGTGTGGCTGGTATGTATGAGATAACAGAGGATAGATGTACTGTGTTGTTACAGCAGCTCTGTATAAGTTCTGGTGAAAAGTCCACACTAAACCTTACGTCAAAACTAGTTATTTTGTGACTTAAGTTGTGTCATTGTTGGTTACCATGGAGACATGTCTCATCTTAACTAGTAGAGCGTAACGTCCAGACTACTCGTGTCCAATCGTGTCTGAACAGACTAACCTCTGCTAACTGACGTTAATCCACAAACAAGGTGTCTCTATGACAAAGCATTATAACTAAAGCCTAAAGCCTCAATCTGCGACCAGCATAAAACGACACTGGTGACATCAAGTGGTAAAATCGTCAACTTCAACATAAGGTTATTGTACGGTACTTTGTTGTTGGACGGAGGAAATTATGTCCTCTCATGGAAAACCAAAGCAGGAGTAAAAACAAAGTCATCATATTTCTGCGGGATGTTATCTTTGATGGAGAAAACACTGTAGACTCCAAACAGCTGGTAAAATCCTCTGCTCCTCTTCATCCTCCAACTTATCCCTCATTTCAAAACTATCCCCATGACAACCATATTTTTACGGAGGACTGTGAACCAACTAGGAGCTCTCTGTAAGATTTAAGGTGTAACTTCTGCCTACGTTGGAGCTATCTCAGCTGGTGCAACATCTTAAATGTTTGCAGAGCGTTAACTCCGTCCTAAATTAGGAATTACATTGAAACTATTCTGTTTGGGCTTACACACACAGCTGCTGCATCCCAGTGTGAGAAATAATGATGACTAGAAATTCCAGAAATCATCATTCACATCTTATAAATAGAACTCATTTTAAGCAGTCCTATTTGTGACTCTCACTCTTCCTCCTCTGTTCGTTCTTCATCAGCTGTTCCTACACCTGAAGCCCCCGCACAGCCTCAAGTTCCAGTTACCAACCCGCCTCCTCAGCCAACAGCACCAGACAGCACCACACCCAAACCGCAGGCCCGCACCACACCTCAGCTCCAGGTCCCCACCACCACAGCGGCCATCAAGACCACCAGAACTCCAGCCAGGCCTTCCCCACGCACCACCAGACCCCCTCTCAGGACCACCACACCTGAACCAAGGGCGACGACACCCAAGCCAGTGAAGATTCTGCAGACCACCACGGAGTCTCCAGTCACCTCTCCAGGCAAGTTGAAGTACCACCGACTTTGAATTTAATTTATTTGACAAGGTCAACGCAGTTAAACAGAGCAGGGAGCTGATGTGACGCACAGAGAATTTATAACCTTAGATCGTTTCTCACTCCTGTGGTGGGCAGTGTCTGGCCAAGGGTGTTTGCAAAGTTTACCGGATGAAATATGGTAAACTTTTGAACTTTTGTAACTTCTGTAATCCAACACATGTTTTTCTACAATTGATATAACAAGCTGAGGATGTTTTGGGGAGGTTGCTGACGTCAAACATACACAGAATATACGTTTGTGTGTCAATGGGGGGTTTCATGGTAAACACGCAGTGAGGTCTTTAAACTCCAGCTTCATGGATCATTAACTTTTTCCTATGTTTTTACTTTTTCAGATTCAAGACCTGATTTTGCAGCAGTTGTACCCAACCCGGCCTCCACCACCCCGCTGGCTCTCTACATAATCTTACCTCTTGGTGAGTTGCTTTACGGTTGACTTAAAAAACAAAGAACAAATAAAAGCAGCAAAATCTTTGATTTGTAACTTCTCCCCTTTGACGCCTTTTCGCAGTGATTGTTTGTATTGTTGCTGTTGGAGGAGTGCTGCTATGGAGGAACTACAGACTCAAGAACACCAACACGATTCACTTTGACAACCCGGTCTATCAGAAAACCACGGAGGACCAGGTGCACATTTGGAGGAGCCACAGCCCTGACGGTTACTCCTACCCAAAGGTGAGCCACTTCGACTCATAAGTTTAGATTTTACAGAGTCAACTTTCCCTCCTTAAGCCAGATGTCCACGGTACGATTTCAGCCATTACATTGTTTAGTCGCCCCATTGTTTTCACACCTAATTTCAGCCTGATCGCGTGTCGTGCAGTGTACACTGAGGCATGACGGTAGATCACGGCCTGATCAACTTATTTCAATCAGTTGGGTGGATTTCTGGCATGTTTGATACTTTGATCGTACGACTGCACACACTCGCACAGTGAGAGCAGAGCCACAAGCCAAGCTCAGGGCTTTTTTTGCTTCTGATTGAAAAATCGTCAAACTGTTCGAGAGCATTTGAAAGCACCGTGGCAATAGCAGGCATGCTTGTGTGATGTGTCTTCTCCCTCGAATCACAAGAGATATGAACAGAGAAACGTTTGCAGAAAATCACTGCAGACCTCCAGCTGACAGGAAGTATTTGTTGAGTGTGTGCGTGTGAGAGGGATTGACGGTGTTTGTATTTGTGACAACTGAATTACAAAGAGATCAGACTTCATCTTCTGTCTGTCGAAGTTTTCAAAGAAAAAACGTACTCGCAGTTGTCAATGATCTGTCCCGCTTCAACTTGTACAGTGTGAGCCCTCAGGTCGTGCCCGACAAAGGGAAAGTGAGCTTTACAAAAGTGGGCGTAAACAATTTAATCGTACAGTGTGAGTTGACGTTCCACCAAGACTTTAATCCACTCATACAGTGAACGCCCTACTTAAAAGATTCCTCCTTCAGAAGCTTCATACTGTATGTTTTGTTTTACTCACATTGTCTTATATCTGACGTTCATGTTTGAATTTTCTTTCCCTTCAGAGACAAGTTGTGAGCTTGACTGAGGAGGCAGACAACCCAGCCTTCACGGAAAACTAAAAACGATATGAGCAGCGTGGAAAGAAGAGCCTTGCTGATAAGCTACCTTAGAGGTCCTCTTGCATCTTTACCTCACACTGCACAAAGAAAAGAAAGAAAAGGGAGCTAAAGCCAGGATGAGACAATGCGGAAAACAAACCACTATATCCTCACAGAAACACAAGCGCCCTAAGAGTGGAGAAACTGGGGTCAAGCGTTTATTTCAGGTTGCACATTTTTCTTCCATCAGGTTCAAAAACAACTCCTCAGCAAGTCATACCAAATCAACAGAGACAATTTAGCATTGTTTTTCCTTCTTCTGACTGTGATACTGATGATGTAGCTGGAGAACTGTGTCATGTTGAAGACACTGTGTGTCTCGTTTTACGTCTGATCAACTGAGCTCATTTATCAAACAGCTGTGAATTATCTTGAACTTTTGAGAGGTACAATTCACAACTTATTTTGTAAATATCACTTTTAGTTATTTTTGTAGGTTCATGGAACAGTACAAACTGATTTTCTTTTGTGGCCAGACAGATACGAGTATGCTAAACATGAGGCTGTAGCTCAGAGGAGAGGAGCTAAACAGAGACAAAAGTTCAAGTTATCTTGAGTTTTACAGAAGGTGGTTAGTGGATTTTGTTTCCTTTGGACAAAGCTATTCTCTGTTTACCCATTTTCCATCTTTTTGCTAAATTAAGCTATGCTAATATACCCAACGTTAGCTTATTTCTTATGCTGCATTCATGAGCTCCTCGGATAGTCCGGGTTTCAGAGTTGGGACGTCGTTCTTTCGACTTTTTAATCAGGGTTGAATGCTAATGATTACTAACATATTGCTTAATACATTATTTAAAGTCTCTCTATGTTGACGTGGTCCTACCATATTACAAATGATATTTGAGCCAAAAAATTAAGTGCAATATGTGAATTAATTTAAAGTTTACCATTAACAAACATCATTTTGCCCGCCATGTTGATGACAAATGTGCACTCTTCAAGTCTGGCACCAAATTCTTTCCAGAGTTTCTGAGTTGTTGTTCCGACATGAGCAGGCGTTCACGTGCATTTTCCAACTCTGAAACTGGTTCTTCCGACGTGTCCGACACCACATGAATGCAGCGTTAACCCACAAATGTGAGAGTGATGTCAGTCTATTCATGCAACTCTCAGCCAGTGAACAAGAATTTTCCTAAATGGCAAACTATTTCTCTATGAGAGCCTCGAGGAAACGTAAAGTTTAGTGTACAGTATGTCATATGAATACGAACTCTGCATGTGCCAAGTCAACCTGTGTGACCTCAATTAGATGATTTAGAGTTTTAGACCAGTTATTGCCTCAGTAGTGGAGAGGAACTATCCAGTAGGACCTAAAGACGCTGCTGTAGTTTACCTTAGAAAACACACGTGACACACGCTGTTTTAGCCTTGATTTATCCTGTGATAGCCTCCAACATATGGTCACAACACGCCACCAGCAGCGGTCTGCTGTCGGAGAGTTTCAGCTACTTTCTCCTGATTTGTGATCTGCTGTCTGTGCACTGGAGAGCCATCTTTAAATTTTCCCTCTCAAAGCCTCTCTTGGGGGGGGGGGGGGGGGGGGGGCAGCGCATTCCTGAGAGACTGAAAAGCTTTGATGCTCCCACGTGTGTGACCAATTGGGTCAATGCTAAAGCTTCTGTACCGCGGCACGTGTTTATTTACGTCCTCCCTCAGGACCAGAACTTGAACTTGACTTACACTAGCATTCCTTACAAAACAAAGCCATGTGCCCCATCGTGGCTGTTGAAAAACACACTTCTCTCTGGCAGGTTAAGCTCATGAATATGTATTTTTAAACAAATGTGTGCCTTTGAATGACAGAGTTTGTTCAATAATTCATGTTGGTGCTATTGAGATCAGTGTGTTTGCCTGTTGACAGACGACTGTTTGTGTCACATGAAGTCATTCACAGGCTAACAGCTGCAGGTTGATCGTGTAAATATTGTGTTCATAAATGTACATATTTTGTTCTTCTCTGTTCTTATTGGTAATAATGTCACTGCTCTAGACTTTGTTGTAAACGTTTGAACATTTGATGTAAATAAATAAATGCTTCTATTTATTATAGAATCACCAGCGTGTGGGTTCAGTTTGTGTACACTCCTGTATGAGTTTTATTCTTAGCTGTTATTTTACCTTTTTTTAAGCAGATAGTTTACGAGTTTAGCATGTTGTCATTAGCCAACTGGTCAATGTCAACATTTTCTTGGTGTAAGCTAGCTTTGTAATTAAATAGTTAACCATGGATAACTTTCAGCGAAGTATTTCAAACTGTGATTACTCACCAGCTTACATTTTATCAGTTGTTTTAACTTTTAGCTATTTTAACTGTTCATAAGCTAGCTGTTTCAATTGTCTCTATAAGCTAACTATTTATCTTTTCATCTTAAAGGAGACATATGAAAAATCCACTTCTTCAGTGTTTTTGAACATTTATTTGGGTAACCTGAGAGTCTACTGACCCACAAACTGTAAAATAAACCCATCCAGTCCTTTGTTTGTGGTCCGCATAAGTCTGCACAACACAGAGAAAAATGCTCCGTTTCAAATGTGCTCTCCTTGTGATGTCACAGTGGGATTCTGGTAAAAAAAAAAATCCCCTCCCCTCCCCTGGTATCTCCACCCATGGACTCCACCCCCAGCCTAGAGCAAAACTTTTACGCAGGTCCGCCATTTTTATTCTCACTAGCGAAGGAGTGATGTCTACCGGGAAAACTCAGGGGGGGCTCGTTGCATTTAAAGAGACACACACACCAAAACGAAGCGTTCTGAGAGAGCTGGTTTCTACAGGGTCACAAACCTCCTCTGGTGCTTGATTCATGTTTTGACCAAAGCACAGCACAGATGTTTCATTTAGACCACAGGGGACTGTTTGAAAAGGTGGAGAAGGAGGATAATATGTCCTCTTTAATGCTACTTTAAGCTAACATCAACAACTGTTATTCTTTTACTTTAGGCTGACTGTTTTGGCTTCTAATCCATTTTTTTTAAGCCGACTATTCTAGCTGTGATTTCACAATAAAACCTCAGCTGTTCCTTTTTAATCATATTGGTGCGGTTTATTTATGTAACTGTTAGCCATAATCTTTCCACGTGGCGTCTAAATGAAGAAGCTTTTGTGGTTAAAGTTGAACGTGTTCAGAAACATTTCCTCCAACAATGTTTTGTCTTTTTATTTACAATTCATTTTCTATCAGTTTCAGGAAAGCTGAAGTACTGAAAAGAGACAAATCATGATCTATCCATAAACCTCTAAGAAATGTTTTACTTATAAATATTGTAATGGATGTTTTTGGTTCTGTTTTCTTACATGGAGAAAAGCCACGTCTTACTTTTCTTCTCCTTGTTGAGGCTCAGATATGATTAACGGCAGCTCTGAGAGGTTTTGAAAAACGTTCAGCAGCATATTCCTCGTTTTCCATCCAACAGCTTTGGTATGCAGACATGGCAGAAAACATAAAGAGAGGTGTTTTTTTTCTTTGCCTCTCTCTTATTTTTACAGGGGGGGTCGTGGGGGGGGAGTGGGGGGGTCGGGCTGTGCTTTTGTAGTTCTTCTGTGGAAAACAGGCCCTCTTTCTTGGAAGGTCAGGTCGTCACAGTGAAAGGCAAAACCACACACGTTTTTTGGGGAAATTCTCCCACACGTCAAGTAAAAAACAATCCGAGTGTGAACGTCTGGTTTGTTGTCATTTATTTACACACAGAAAGTCAAATATGATTACCTAAGAGTGCGGCCTGGAAAGTCTTGTATAACTTTTCATGCTTTCGCAGTAACAAATACAGTGCTCTCAAAATAGTCAGTAAAACGTACTTTTTTCCTTCATGTGTAAAGAATTAAAGAATGTATTAATTTATTTTACTTGGTGAGGAAAAAGCAATTCATAAAAGTAATGTGTCAACGGAGCATGTTTTTGAATGTTGTCTCTTATAGTGTTATGTAAAGTCTTACAATACACAGGATTTCAAGTTTACGTCAAATTAATGATGATTTTTTATCAACAAACTTTGTACAAGCACAAGTAAAGATAGAGAGCTTCTTATCAGAGGTGTAGGCAGACTTTTTTGACGGGGGGGGGGGGGCTGAACTTGGCGACTGCAGGGGTGGCACTAAAATAAAGAAGCAACATTTGGATGAGTGATTCTCAACTGGACTAGCCTCAGCACCCACGACTAACTCCTCATGACAAATCGGCACCCACATTTCTGATACTTTTCAACCAATCAGAGATGAAAGATTGTGCAGTTTGGATCTCAGACGGTACAAAACATGTGACAGAACAGAGAAATGGAACAAAACCAATATTTAGAGGGTGCAAGTTCCAGCCACACATTTGTGACCCACTGAAAACGGCGTCCAATGTCCAAAGTCGCTATTTAAAATACTAACCATGAAATGGGCTACATCGAAATGCAAAGGATGCTACCAGCCTCTGGCTCCGAGGGTGGGCAGTCCTCCCTGACATGAACACTTTATATTTCAATAATGTTTCCAGTCTGATTGGTTGAATAAATGTTTTCAGGTCAATAAAATGTAATTGTATGTCTGATTTGAGCTTTCATTGTACAACAGCTATCAGAAAAACGAGGGTAAAACAAACCCCGCTTTTCTACCCTTATAATCTGTGGTGAAACCTCACACCAGGCAGGTCACGTGCAGAGGTCATGTGCAGAGGTCATGTGCAGAGGTCAAGGCTGACGAAGAGCGGAAATGTTCAGCTGATAACAAGAAGAGATGCAGTGACACATCTAAAGGCAAACAGTTAAAGAAACAAAGCGCTTCAAGCTTCACTTTTAAATCTCCTTTTTAGGAACAAAAGAGCCTATAAACCTCCATGTATGACATAAACCCCATGGCTTTAAATGTAAACACTCGTGAAAGCAGATATTAAGTCTCCAGCATCCTGCGGCACATTTGTTTTTGTTTGCACAGACTGCAGAAAAAAATCTGTGCTTCAAAGAAAAGGTGGATCTGAATTCTTCGACGTGATTAATCATTGATTTTGCTGAAAAGGTCAAGTACGGTGGGCCGTCTCGTTCCAGTTACTCCCAGAGATTAATGGAAAAAGTGATTTTTTTACTCCAAAAACATTCAGCTTAACCCATTTAGACCTGATGAGACGTCTATGTCGCATAAGGCCATGAACATGAGTGCAGAGGACATTTTAATTTACAGTTAAAGCCAATAGGTTTAAGCTTTCAAATGTTCCCAAAATGTTGTTTGGGACGCGATGACCCCAAAGCGTGATGATACCAAACTACTGCTCACCTGATCCTTCGTAGATAAAATCAACAAGTCAGGTGAACAGTCACTGGACCGTCACTGACCTTTGTTCAGAGTCAGACTGTGTTTTATTGGTTGATAGATCCGATCGCTCACGCCACTGACCGGACAACAGCATGACTAATGAGGTGCTCACAATATTTAATCAAAGAAGCTTTAGCAAACAAGATGTCTGTAAATATTTTAGTTTACATTTTCACATACTGTATACACTCCTGAACATTTATAGAAATATTTCAGTGATTTCACACTTGCACAAAACTCCAGACGTTGCAGAAGGATCTGAATTTTCCCTCAGACTTCATCCTGAGGTTCTCCTGCCAGCTCCCGAATATTTTATATATTAATCACATCAACAGCTCTTGAGAGTTCTAATCATCAACAACCACCCTAAATATCATCATCATCAATATAATGAAGGTCGTAGGTGTTCATAAAGAGCTTTTTCTTAAAGGTGCAAAGGGACTCTGCAGATCAAATGAATTTCGTAGTTTATTCCACCACCAGGGGGCGACAGAGGAGAAGAGTCTAGTTAGAGACTTGGAGACAAATGATGCCCCTTTCTTTTTCACTTGGTTGTCCTAGAATGGTTTCTTGAGGTTCAAGTAACAACCGGAAAACAACCGGGAGTCGCTCATTATCACCCGGAAAGGGATGTTTTCTTAGTTATCATTTTTCGAACCTTACTGTTGTTTAATTACATGTCACACCGCAAAGCCATATGTGGACGATCAACATCCAGTGGCTGCGTCATGTCCAAGCTCTTTGCTGATACGATTATGTGTCAGTTGCGTAATTTGTTGGAATTTCACGATGTCCTTGGCTCATGTTGATGATATCCTATCCGAGTCATTCGAGTCAGGTTTATTTGCTCATCAAGTTCAAGCTTTGCTGTGATCGACCGATGTTGGCTGTGTAGTCTCATCCCTCACACTTCATCCGCTTCATCCTTTTACTCTTCACGCGTCACGTAAAAATCGTCCTGTTCTGAATCTGCAAACAGACACTGACTTCTAACTGAAAGTATTATTTACCCTCATGTTTTTTTAGACACCTCATTTACCTGGAAAGACGTTTTTTTGTTGAGTCATCCTTCGTCACATTTGTCACATTGAACCTTGTGATGCAATATTACCCTGCTATGCTGTGGGGGGGGAATAAACGAGTGCCAGAAGCTCATATAATGTTATATCATCCAATTATTATAATTTCACGGCTTTCCGGGCGTTGGTGGCCTAGTGGTTTGTTTGCGCGCCCCATGTACAGCGGCTCCAGACCAGCCTGGCTTCCAATCCAGGCCGGTCTGCATGACATTCCCCACACTCTCTCTCTCTCTCCCTAATTTCCAACACTATAAACTGTCCTGTCTCCCTAATTAAGGCATAAAAAGCCCAAAAATAAATCTACAAAAAAAAGATAACTTCGCTGCTTCTGGGTTGAAAGGGAAATCGGAGCATACTTCAAGTTTAATTTACATTAGCTAATGCTATTTGCTACAGTTGCCGTTTTAGATGGATAGATTTAAGTGCTTTATTTGGGGCGTGTGAATCATTTTTAGTCCTCTTCAATACAGTTAGAAGCATAAACTGTAAATATTAACGGACGCAGCCTGAGTGACGTCACTCATCTGTTCCTGCAGGGGGCGCTGGAGTCCCATCGATGGCGGTCTCCATGCTGGAAATGCTGTCTCAGCCTAACTTTCAGTCAACCTAACGACAGGCTGAGAGCTGGAGCTGAGGTGGGTTTTAAACCTCCTGACAAACCGTTACACCGCGCCCACCTGTCAATCAGGTCAGCTACACGCCTTATTGTGAATAACTCTTATCCTTCATCAAATCAAAACTGATGAGTCATCAAAACATTCACCCCCCGTACAGTGTGTGCTGATCGAGACATGAGCGAATCAGACCTGTTTGGTTTTTTTGAACCAGGCTGTAAACATGTTAATGTCTGCTGTAAAAACAGGCTTTTTAGAATGGGTGTGTATGTGACTTCCTGTGCTTCTGCAGAACGCCTCTAGTGGACACTCGAGGAACTGCAGGATGTTTACACTTCAGCATCGTCTTCATTTTGTAAAATAAATTGTGAGAGAATCGTATCGTGAGTTTAGTGAATCATTACATCCCTGCTAACCACTGCACCACCGTGCAGCCCGTCTTTTTGTCTCCTTAAAATAAATCAAGCATAAAAAGCTAAATGAAAATGCTATTTCATCTCTCATAAACTAAATCACATTTCCTTTTGTTGATTATATTAGTGGTCAGATATTAAAAGATAAGCAGTCGTACAAACATCCTTAAAGACACTTTTATGAAAAACATGTTCTGGTGATTCTGAGTTTATCACAACATGTATTGTTCTGAGTTTCCAGGTTAATAGTTGAGCAACACGACAGCAACGGTATTTGGCAATTTAGTGCCAGCGCGCCCTCTAGAGGGGAAACCGAGTAATCTGTGACGTTTGCACCGGAAACCACGTGGTCCAGCTTTTACACACGCGCATGTAGCATCTGGGATGACTTCTCTGTAGTAACCATCAAAACACAAAGTGATATTCTTCATCGACACCATGGCGGGGAAGTCGGAATTAAAAATCAACTCAAAGTTCGCTCAGAAATATGAGAAATATCGACAGAAAGAAGAACTGCAGAGACGTGAGTGTGACGCTGCTAGCTGACGATGCTAACCACTGATGCTAACACAACAACGTGGGGAAAGCGAGGCCAGCTTGAAGTTATTTACTGTGTTCTAAATGTGTGTAATGTGTGTGTGTTGCAGTGAAGGATAAATACGGAGACCAGGCGGATGAGAGTGACTCCGAGTCTGAGTCCAGCTCTGATGACAGTGAAGTGGTGAGCATCGTCTCCTCCGTCTCTAAGAGAACATCAGTAACATCCCGTTGAGTTTTAAAAGGCGGTGACACGTGTGTGTGTGTATGTTTCTACCTTCACAGGAGCTGGACCCGGAGACTGAGAGAGATTTCTACAGAACTTTATCACTGCTGAAGAAGAAGGACCCGAAGATTTATGAGACTGATGCCAAGTTCTACTCAGGTGATAAATTACAGCAATCAGAGCTTTATTATGGCTCACAATCCAGCTGGATGACGTAGAAGACCCCCTTCATACCTGGAATTAAAGGAGCAATCTGTAGTGAGTGAGATGATAAAGTGAGCTTACTCTATGATCAGACATTAAGGAAACATGCTATGTTGAAGTGCTGGCTTCTCTGACAACAATGCAGCAGCCAGTATGTCCTCCTTCTAACTTTAGATTCTGGTCCTGAATGGTCTGGATTTGTTTGGACCAGAGAAGGTAGGCGGTTTTAAGGCACCCCCACACGGCCGTTTTGGACGCCCCTCGGTTTGCCAGATATGAGAGCAGTTATCAGGTCAAACCAACAGGTGTTGCAGCGATGGAAGCGGGCAAGAGAACTGGTTCAGATAGAAGTGATTGTACCCGACCTAAAAAGCCTCTGCATGTTTCTAATAAGCTCCACGAGCAGAAACATGCTCAAACTAGGATCAATATTGGAGATGCTTTTGAAAAATGGAGAGAGGTTAGAACGCAGAAAGGTTTACAGACCGATGCAGAGCTGGATAAACACTGAAGCTTCAGTGTCCACCACATGGCAACCTGCGTGAGGGTGTTGCAGCGATGGATGTGCCTTTTACGCCACATCTTATGATCTTTCTTTCAGAGGTGTCCACCAGCGAGGAGAAGCCTTCGACCTCGAAGAAAGGCGTGAAGCCCATGTACCTGAAAGACTACGAGCGTAAAGTCATACTGGAACGAGAAGGGTGAGCGAGCTACTGATGATTGAAGTCCTGACTGAAGCTGTTAATAAACGTTTTGGATAAATATATCACGTGTGCATATCATCCTACGATGGATTTATTTCACTTCAACAGAAAATATGAAGACGACGAGGACAGTGATGATGAGGAGGCGATCAAGAGGCGAGAGGTAAAGTGTGCTAACAAAGAATTTGACTCTCAACAATAAAGAGATCCTCAACAGTGTCGGATGTTTTATTCATCTTTGTTTTCCTTCACAGCGAGCCGCCTCCCCGAGCTACATGCAGGAGCAGAGGGAGCTGAAGGAAAGGTGAGACTTAAACAACCTGAAGGTTCGTGGACAAAGAAAACAAACAAGAAGACAACTGACTGACGCTAACATCCCTTTTCAGCTTCCGTAAGTTCATCCATGACAGCGACGATGAGGACAACAAAGGCAGCGAGGGAGAGAAAGAACCCCAGCTGCTGATCAGGAGGATCAAAACGCAGGATGAGAAGGTGTGACGCTGAGACTGGTGACTTCCTGGCTTGAAAAAGAGACGTACATACGCTGGATAAACTCATCTGTGTGTGTTTGTTTGTTTGTAGGATAAAGAAGAAGCAGACTATGTGGACTGGCTGAAAGGTCAGGCAGAGGTCGAGGGCCTGGAGGAGGTTAAGGACATGGTGAGTAGGTGGGGAAAATGGCGAAGCTAGTGCAGCGGCTTTATTCAAACTGTCTGACTGAACTTTACGTTTGTAGTCTGGCTTTAAGCTCAGAAACACATCTGGAGGTTCTGTCACTTTGATTTCTTTTCATCGATGGGACATTTTCGTCCTTTCTAAACGTTACTACAGAACAAAAGTGATGTGCCTTTATTTTCTCTAATGATAAGAATGTTTATTTAGAAATTCTTGTGCAAGTTGGTAACTTAAAAATCCTGTTTTGTTGAGACAGAAATACCTGAGAGATTACTGGAACGACCCGGAGCTGGACGAGAAGGAGCGTTTCCTGAGAGACTACGTCCTCAACAAAGGATACCTGGAAGAAGACCATGAAGAAGAACGGTTTGTTGCTTCCTGTTAGATCGTTTTGTTAAAGGCTGCACGATGTCATCTGAAAGGATTAACCACTGTATTACTTTTCAGGCTGCTTTTGTCGCTCCTAACTAAGCTCAGCCGTCATCACGTCTTTATGCGTTCATATTGATACCAGCGTAATATTGGTGTCCCAGTCTGTGAGTTTCGGCATTGCAGAAGAACGGCACAGCAGGAGCTTCACATACACACACAGTCAGACATGACTGTACGCTACGAAACAATGGTCCCTAATCTGAAAACGCCCTAAAAGCTCTTCTCCTCGAGGCTTCGTTTAAATCCGGACAACGACACAGCGCTCTGTTTCAGCATCGTGCAGCTCGGTTCTTAAAGCCACATGAAGCTGAATTTGAAGATTTAAAATCAATGTTCCTGCTTCATGAAGGATCCCGACCTACGACGAGGTGGTCCAGGATGACGTGGAGGATTCTGAAGAGGAAGGGGAGACGTTCTTGGAGCGTCAGGAGGACTTTGAGAGAAGCTACAACTTCCGCTTCGAAGAGCCCGACGCACAGGAGGTCAAAACGTACCCGCGCAACATCGCCACGTCTGTACGCTCCAAGGACGACCGCAGGACACGCAAGAGAGAAGAAGTGAAGGAAAGGAAGCAAAAGGTACGTCCAAGGTTAAAATAATCAAATCCAAACAGGTCTCTAACCCCTCGTTATACACGTGTGTATTCATTCATCGCCTCATGAGAACCAACGTTGGTGTGTTTCAGGAGAAAGAGCAGAAGCGGGAGCAGCTGAAGCAGCTGAAGAACCTGAAGAGGAATGAGATCATGGAGAAGCTGAAGAGGCTTCAGGAGCTGACGGGGAACGAGCAGCTCGCCTTCAGTCAGGCCGACCTGGAGGGAGACTTTGATCCGCAGCAACACGAGCAGCTCATGCAGGTCGTTATGAACACACACACACACACACACACACACACACACACACACACACACACACACACACACTCACAATAATTCTCAAGAATTAAAATAAAGTCAGCAGAAATATTTAACAAAAATCTTCTGCTAGTTTAACTGTAATCAGAACACCTGATTGGAGGTGATGCATACAGCTTTAAGTGTCTGTGATGTCATACTCCTCTTGTCCAATCAGATCACTTGGTTGTTGTGTAATCAGAGGTTTTGACACACCTTCCACAGGTGTGCTGTGTTAGTCTATTTAGCTCCATGCTGGTTAGAGGACCAAGCTGAAGCGTGCTCGGTGTCTCTGCTCTTCTTCTGTCGACGCTCATCTTCTGGTGCGTTTGTTTCCTGTTTTTAGAAGTTCTTTGGGGACGAATATTACGGAGGAGAAGAAGGCGAGAAACCTCAGTTTGACGATGAAGATGAACCCGAAGGTAAGACGTGAACTTTGTTTTATTTGAGAAAACAAGTTAACAGAACGATACAAACACAACTGTACACACGTAGTTCATGTCAGTTATCGTTTTTGTGTTTCGGCGTTGTGGAAGCACGGCACAGTGAGAGCTCCACACATGCACAGACAGACACGCACGCACGCACACACAGCGCTGCTGCAAGAGGACACTAGAAATAAGTTGGGATTAAAAGTAGCAATAACTAAAAAAGAGACGCTAATATCCGACCTGTGTTTGCAGAGCACTGGAACTGGGACACGTGGACCGGAGAGAAAGGAGAGGAAGACGGCGGTGAAGAGGAAGAGCTTGATGGAGAGGACTATGACGCCTCGGGGCCGCACTGCGACGACGAGAACTTCATCGTGAGTATTGTGTAATTCTGATAAATCAGCCAGACAACTTGTAGTCGTGTGATTGGTCCTCGTAAAGAGAAATCTGTGGACTGAAAGTCGTCTTCTTGACACAGATGGACGCAGACTTCGACCCCAGCCTGCAGACGGCCTCCAAGAAGAAGAAGAAGAAGGAGAGGAAGAAGATGAAGAAGGACGATCTGCCACAGACGGGCAAAAGGAGGAAGAAGTCTCACTTTGCAGAGGTCATCACGAAGGAAAAACCCGTGTTTGATCCACGTGAGTGTCGGTGAACATCCCGCTGGTGAAACGTGACCATCGTGGCTCTTAATCACAATCAGAAACTCAGCGTTCTGCTTAAAACGAAATATAAGAACCAAGAAAACGTGAAAAATAGAGTACGTTACGTCTCAATCTGTTCTGAATAATATCTGCAGGGATGTACACTCTGCTTCTCGCTCGCTCTCACTCTCTCTCTTTCTCTCTTCTTAGCTTCATCGTCACCGATCTCTTCCTCTCAGCCTCAATCGTTGTATCAAACAGTATAACAGTATAGACGTGCTGACTGGCTAGTCCCGTAAAGACGTACGCACTTCTCACGAGAGAACCTCGGCCCACTGCCAAACTTACAAAGTGCTGTAAGCAGGAGACCGGGGCGCTGTGTGGACATGAGAGACGCCGTTTGACGATGTTAGAGTGACTTTCAAACTACAGCTTTAAGGTGGAAAAGTTACATACTTTTGTTTTAAGGAGTAGAAACCAGTCGGACACTTACACAAGAACCAGCATGAACCTTTCAGGATTACAACAGCTTCCTGTATCTACCGTTTAAAGACTGGACTTCATGTCCGTGTTTTAGGGTGAGGGGTTACATTGAAAAGGTTTGGAGGGTAACATGTGGAGTGTTTACTGTTCTGGTTGTGTGTGTGTGTGTTTCAGAGGAGAAATCCTTCGAGCAGTACCTGGATGAGTACTACAAGCTGGACTATGAGGACATCATCGACGACCTCCCGTGCAGGTTCCGTTACAGACAAGTGCTGCCCAACGACTTCGGCCTGAGCACCAACGAGGTGAGAACCACAGCGTTTGACTTTAACTCAAAGTAACGGTTTGCTAAGCCCCGCCCTCCTTAGTAACTGTTGTACACCTGTCAATCATTGTTTATATTATGAGGTCAGACCTAACCCCTTGAATTATTGTTTTTTATGGGTAAACCACATGAAAGGTTGGTAACACTTGGAAGGCAGTAAAGTACCATTCAGCTGCACGGTTAACGCTCGCTAAGCGGCGAGTGTACACTCAGGATTCTGAGGGTGTAATGCATAAATGAAACGACTGACTGCTGGTGAACGATGCTGCAGTGATGAGGATCTTTTCTGACCTGGTATTGTTTTCTCTCCGGGGACGACTCTGACCAGGAAGTGATCTCACTTTAATCTTCTCTCTGAGCAGATCACACCAGCAGCTCATGTGAAGTGTTTCAAGTCGGGGGCGACCGACTACAAGAGTCCGATATTCAGACGACTATCTGAATCGTCATTTTATTTCACTGATTGAATAAATACAAAAGTGGCTCCTCTGCAGGTGTCTGTCCCTCTGGGTCTGTTTCACTCTCCACTCTCTCACCTTATGTCCCGCCTACAACACTATCTGATTGGCTAGATGTCACAGGATTAACAGCCAATCAACACAGAAGAGACAAGACGAGTCTTATTCAAAAAGTCAAAGATTTTCTTTTTTACAGTCGATGTACATCTATTCAAGATATCGATATCGGCCCAAACTCGGTCGACCCCTCGTTTTTAACTCGTTCTCAGTTGACCCTGATGTTCCAGAAACAATAAAGTTGTTGATTCAAACTGATGAATGACTCTTCTTCTCCCCTTTTTGTTCAGATTTTAGAAGCTAACGATAAGGAGCTGAACAGCTGGTGCTCTCTGAAGAAGACGTGCATGTTCAGGTAGAGGCTCCGCCCCCTCATTTAAAAGTGTGAACACCTGTTCGGTTGTCTCCGGTAGTTTAATAAACCAACATCGTTTTTCTTCTGTTTGTTTTTTTAGGTCTGACAAGGAGGAGATGTGTGATTTGAAGAATTATAAAATCAAAGCCCAGAATGAAAAGAAGAAGAGAGAGATCCTGAGCTCCGTGTATTCTGAGTGAGTAAAGCGCCACGCATGTCGCCCGGCGAAGCGTCTGTTTGCTTCTGCAGAGGCCTCAAAGTCCTGATCATGGTCACCTCGTGTGACATTGTCACACTAACACCACAGTGCTCAGTCTTACGTCTACTTTGAATGTTAACTTCCTCTAACATCAATCTGGGCGTGCCTGACGATCTCCGAGCAGATCAGTGACGTTAAGATTAGATTTTTATTCCACTCACGCTACAAGATAATCTGGGAAGATGAGTTAAAAAGAAGTTAAATCTGTAGGAACATCCTTAACCTGGTGTCCAAGGTCAAGAAACAATCAACACCCTGCAGCCAATCAGAATCATGTATTACGTCATCAGTGATTAATGTATTCATATGTAACCGGTCTCTGATTTTACTCTACAGGGAGGACAAAGAGGCTGCAGAGGCGAAGACCAAAGTGGGGAAGAAGCGAAGAGATCGTATGAAGAACACTGAGAAAGAAAGCAGAGGAGCGGAGGAGGGAGACGCTGCTGCGTCCGACCTGGACTCTACAAGAGAGACTCAGGCTCTACGACAGGACAAGGAAGAAGAGGACGGCGAGGAGGTTATGGTTCCCGTGAGTAAGAAAATGAAAGCAGAAGAGGAACCCCAGGCGGTGGTCACAGCCGAGGAAACGGCAGATAAAACCGAAGAGTTGAAAATCAGGACTGAGAGGCCGATGTGGTCCAAGAGGAAGCCTAAACATTCAGGAGGACGAGGCGTCAAAGGATCCGCCGGGGTGAGAATAGGCGGGCGGGAGTTCAGCCGACAGAGACTGAAGGCGTACGGTCTGAACCCCAAGAGACTGTTCTTCAGACAGCTCGGCCGACAGAAACGAAAAGCTCAGGAGAAGAAAGAGAAGCAGAAAAACAAAGAGTGAGAGCAGCCGGCTCCGAGATCTCAAAGTCATCAGAACAATACAAAGATTTTATAACATATAAAGAAAACATTTGATTCATGTTTATACTGACAATCATAAATAAGATGACATGCTGAACTGATTTCTCTTCTAGATTTCACAATAACTGTAATAAACATTTATTAATAAATCGTTCCTGTACTTTCCAGTTTTTGATCAGTTTGCTTGTTATCCATCTTTTTCAAACCGGTGAGTGTTTATAGAAAATATTCATTTGTCTTTCATATTTTCAATAAACTTAATTTGAAGGCTCAGTTGATTAAAAGAAGTGTCTCCATGTTTTATACGCAGAGGCGCTGCTGCTTGTCAACAACTGCTTGAGGGCTCACAAAACCACAGCAGCGGGCCAGAATGTGCACATTTTGCAATGACAGAAGGAAACCTCCCTAAGGGGGCCCCATTTAAAAGAACTCACTCTCGTTGCCTTGCAAAGCGTTGCATGCATTTTTTCTGTGAAAACCAAAATTTGTCCATGAAAGTCAACCAAGAATAATGAAGATGAATTATCAGTCTATAGGAGAGAAAAGAGGAAGGGGAGTAAGGTCGGGACAAAGGCAGACATTATGGTGATAAATGTGGGTTGTAGGGCCCCCAATTATTTTTGCCTCGGGCCCCAACATACTCAAGAATCGCCGCTGTTTATAAATCTGTATGTGTCTGTAAGAAACATTCATGAATTTATGGAATACAGACCCAAACTGTCTCAGTTTGATTTCAATATACTTTAAATAACTGTATGTTTCTGCATTGTAAGTGTTGTTTTTTACTTCAATTGTGTTGTTTTCTTTAGCATCACACATCATTTGACATAGAGTTCACTGTGGTAAAGATTAAAAACATTTTAACTGGTTAATAATGTTCACACTACTTGCCCTCAAGCAGTTTGGTCGTCGATGCTACTTCAGTCCTGTACTGTAGGTGGCGATATGCGCGGAAGCTGCTGCTGAACTTCCGCCAAACACCAACGAAGAAGAAGTCAAGCGCGCGGTCTGATTTTGAATCCCGGAAAAAGATCAGTCCGGTAAGTTGCTTTTTGCCCCTAACCTACACATCTTCATCAAAATGATTTTACAAACAGAATTACAACAACGTATTTTGTCGAGTCGACATTGTTGTGTTTTATTTGTGTTGTTGCCGTTATCGCTGTGTCATGTTTTAGCGTTTAACGTTCGTTTAACTGACAAACAAACAAACAAAGCGACGCTTTCATGTATTTAAGTCACTGTAAATGTTTAAAAGCTGATGTTTTCATAGTAAAGAATATACAATGGTGAGGATTAGTGTTAAAAAAAATGAACGTACGTTTATTGAAACATGTTTTCCCCAGTACGGTGTTTCGTGTTAGCGAGTTACCGTGTTAACTGGTGACTGCGTCTGTCCTAAATGTTGAAGACGTAAAGTGTCGTAACGCTTTCTGTTAAGTTTTATTATTAGCATGATGTTGAAATATACTCTTCAGTTATCTCTCTATTAAAAAACAAAGAAGCTTTCTGGATGACGCTTTTTTTCCCCAACAACTACGACGATGACTGACGCATTGGGCTGAAAGTCACCAGTTAACACGGTCACTCGTTAAACCGAAACACCGGCTTTGTAGTAACTGTTGTGTATTTTAACTTTTTATAACCGTTTTTATTCTCTGATTTAAGATTTAAAAACGTAAGTTGTTGTTATGCTGGATTGATCTGAGAGATAATTGTCAAGGGTACAAAAGTTTGGGATTGCTTTAAAATGTTTTTCTATTTTCATTCGTTTTAACTTTTTTCAGTCGAGTTTTAATTTAAGTGTTTATTGCTCTGCTGCTGTCATGACCACCTCTAGTCTTTAGCACTGAAGCGCTCGAGTGACGGACACTTTCCTGTTTATATTGTTAATGACGGTTAACCTTTGACCTCTCACTCAGGACCAAAACATCATTTTCTGTTGAATCTCTTCAGTTCTTTGCTTTTCGTTTTACAGTCTCACCACGATGGATCAAGGTAACAAATTTCAGGACTTGGAGGAGATGGCCGAGGCCTTGGTGGACTTCATCAACAGCGGCAAGCTGGAGCAACTGAGACGAGTGAAAGATGAACATCAGGCCCTTTTTGATCAACACGTAGAGACCAAAAAGATTGTGACGCAGATTTTAAAAGGTAATTCAGAACACACTTCATCCAGTGAACATCACCTTCACCCTGTTTATGATTTCAGGGTTGCACAGGATCCTTAAAAAGTCTTTAGATTTAAAAAAAAAGGTTGTAAAACACCTTCAAATGTCTTATTTTTACTTGTGAGAGGTGTTAAAATAAGATGCTACGCAAGTGAAGCAAAAAGCTTTTTTAAATTTAGACGATCCACACAAAATCCAAAAAACAGCGAGGATACACAATGTGAAAATGATGCACATTCCCTTTTGTGTGAGGCTTTAAAGTTTAACATTTGATTTTGAGAGTTTGCAGCAGCCCTGGATTTAAACTCAGATTTTCTCCTTTCTCTTATTTTTTGCCAGTAGCTTTGATAACATCGACACAAATGATCGGAATAAAAATTCTTCATGTAAACAAGTCAATTGAAAGAGACTGATTCGACCCGGCTTATCCGGAAAGGAAATCTACTCCGAACCAGAGGGGTAGTTTATGCTAATGGCTGTTTGGATCAGTATCCATGTACATGTTGATTTGATCGTGTCTTCCTGGTTGGAGTAAAAATCTTACTGCTCACGTCTGCCCGTCTCCTCAACTGTGCACGTCTGAAGGTCCAAAGTCACAGACTGAGAGAGGAGGAGAATGACGGAGGAGCGAATTCTGGAGACATGTAGTGACAGTGACAGTTGTTTAAAACTCAGGCAGAGTCAACTTGCACGTTAACTCTGGCGTCCATACCAGAAACTAAATAATAACGGGGGAATATACACACAGCGGAGCTTGAGTTCTGCTTGAAATGGATCTCACTCTGGAGAAAAACTTAAATGACACTTGCGTTGACAGAAACACGTGACCACCTGATGTAAAACTTGATTGACACACGCACGTAGCCTACCTGATGTTCCAAAGAAGAAAGATCAATGTGTCACACGTTAGAGCTCACTTTTATGTATCTTAACAGGAAGGAACAGCTTCTTCTTCTGCTGCTATTTCAGGCAGATAAGAGCAGCAGGAACAGCTCCGCGTGCGTCAGAATGGTTTTATTCTAATTAAATGTTTGATGCATGTGCACGCACGTTTTAATCGCATCACTTCATTTAGCGTCTGTGTAAACAGTGAAGTCTCCAATCAGAAGGATTTAAATTGGATTGAAGACATTTTACACGTGTAAACAAAGCAGATGTTCTCCGTCCCCAGATGTGGCTCAGGTTGAGGAGAGTGCGGGTCAGAGGCTGCTCGATATGGAGGAGGAGAAAAAGCACCGGGAGATGGAGCTGAACAGTCTGGAGGAGCAGCTGAAGCAGTGCACGGCCAAGAGCCAGATCACAGAGTCCGAGCTACAGTATCTTTTTAAAGTGCATATGATGACGAAACGTTAAACAATTCTCCGTCATGAACGAACGCGGCCTGGATTGGTTTACCCTCTGGTTTGTCAGCTTCCTTAATCCTCCGTCAGATTCCTGCAGAGAGAGTTTGAGAGTCTGAGGAACGCTGAACACGAGCTTCAGACTCTGCAGAGCGAGGTGGATGAAGACACCACCGAGGTCATCCCCTCAGCTGTGTGAGTACTCCGAGTTTATCACCCAGAACAGTACGCAGATTTCCCCTCAGGGATTATTAAATCACTCTGTCCTCCCGTCTGTCACAGGTACGTGGCTCAGGTGTACTACCTGATAACAAAGATCAAGTGGGAATACGACACACAACCCGGCGTCTTGAAAGGAGGTACAGGTCGCCTCTCTGTCATCATGTTTTTATGTGTGTTTTGTGGCTTCAGATGCTCAGCGTGTTTTCTCCTCTCACAGTTCATTACGGTGCAGATTTAGCCACGCCCATCAACATCGACACGTCTGTGCGATCTCGGAGCGACGTCAGCGACCAGCTGTGGGGCTTCGTCAGCACTGAATGGTAGATGACGGATGGTGGTGGTGGTGGTGAAGTCCACGGTGCTGTGTAAAATATTTATGTTAGTCTGTGAACGTGTTTGTTTTCTTTTCTTCTCTTTGACACTTTTATTGTTTTTCAAATTAAATTTCTCACATTTGTTTAAGAAGTGGTTCTCTGGTTGTATTTTAACAACGTGGATTCAACAGAACACTTTAAAAAATAATGATTTATATTCAACACGTCGACTACAAATCAATGATCATCATCAATGAGACGAGACATAACAAAACAAACATTTCATATCTAGCCAAGTGGCAATCACTGGTGCTAAATCCAGGGAAGAATAAAGAAATGTGGACGGAAAGAAAAAGGAATCAAGAGGACTGTTTGTTGCTGTAGACGAGGCTGGGTGTTGTGATGGCCACTAGATGGCGCTGCAGATCTATTTTAGTTTTCTCTCCTCAGACATAAAGGGACTTTAGACTAGACCTCTCTCCGGTTCTCCGGCTTCCTCCCACAGTCCAAAGACATGCTCGTTAGGTTCACTGGTGACTCTCAATTGTCCGTAGGTGTGAATGTGAGTGTGGCTGGTTGTCTGTCTCTATATGTCAGCCCTGTGACTGACTGGCTAACAGTCCAGGGTGTACCCCGCCTCTCGCCCAATGACAGGATGACATAGGAACGGAAAAAGCTGGGCCTAAGATGTTGTAGTAAAACATCAGAAATACAGATGACTTCCCTCCCAGTGACGTTCATTCTGCCCACACTGAGTCTGCACTGAAGTGATGTGTGTGTTGTGTTAAAATGATGTGCTTGCTTTACTGAGAAGTCAAACCGCTGCCTTCTTCTGAAGCCCCATCATACCCTCACAGTGAGCGTGGTGGGCAGGCAGGCGGGAGGGCGCGTGGTTCAGAGTGTGCAGGGTGACACCAGGCTCCCACTCGCACGTTTGATAACCGAGAGGAACCATGCAGCGACGTGTGGTTTCCTTACGGTAAACAGCGTCTGTGGAGATGTTTGTTTCTGCAGCTTCATGTGCAGCTCACACAGACACCGTATATCAGCGGTTCACACGTGGCTCACAGGGAGATGTGGTGTGTCTTTGTCTGAATCTATCGTCACTCTCATTTGATGTTTTGAGGTTTAGGTTTATATTTTTTTTTTATGTAAAACTCCAAACATAAAAAACCCTCTACAACTAAAACCTCAGACTTTGTGTTTCATGAAATTAACTCAACTATTTGACCTCAATAAGAATTCTGCAGCTTTCTTTTTCTCCTTTTCTTTTCACACTCTGTATTTATTCACGCAGACAATTAGCAATAAAAGCTGACTGTGCATGTTACTGGGGAAGGAATGTGAACCCCCCCCCCCCCACTGATTCACACCTCCAGACACACTGTTCTATTCTGTGAACCAATAATGAAAATATATTGTTATAACAGTAAAAACTGTGTTTGAATTTAATTTGAAAGCATTTAACCATTTTAATGACAGCATTTTGAAGGTTTTATCGCTGTAGTGCGAGGAGGCTTCTTTACAGATGTTTAGATTTTTTTATTTTCATATTCAGCAGATACATTTTTAACCGTACCAGAGATATAAAACTTTTTGGCAACATTTCTGAGACAAGAAACCAAGCGGCAACTTCCAGTGTTGAAAAATGAAGCTGATGCTGAAGTTCAAAATCCTGCAGTTCCTCGAGGGTCCACTAGAGGCTGGCTGCAGAAACACAGGAAGTCACATACACACCCATTCTAAAAAGCCTGTTTTTACAGCAGACATTAACATGTTTACAGCCTGGTTCAAAAAAACAAACAGGTCTGATTAGCTCATGTCTCGATCGACACACACTGTACGGGGGGTGAATGTTTTTATGACTCATCAGTTTTGATTTGATGAAGGATAAGAGTTATTCACAATAAGGCGTGTAGCTGACCTGATTGACAGGTGGGCGCGGTGTAACGGTTTGTCAGGAGGCTTAAAACCCGCCTCAGCTCCAGCTCTCAGTCTGTCGTTAGGTTGACTGAAAGTTAGGCTGAGACAGCATTTCCAGCATGGAGACCGCCATCGATGGGACTCCAGCGCCCCCTGCAGGAACAGACGGGTGACGTCACTCAGGCTGCGTCTGGTAATATTTACAGTCTATGCATAAAACTAGATCAGGTAGTAACGAACAAACAGACCTCCGTGTAAACTTCATTCACATGTTTTTATTCAGTGCACATATAAAACTGGCAGCATAATTTAAGTGAGGTTTTTTACAAACAATAAAAACTGCACCTCAGAAAAGATAATATATATATTTACAAGGTAGCTAAAAAAATCAGTAAATAGATTTTATTTATCTTTACATTTATGTACAACATCTCTCATGGATAAACTGTCCATGATTTCATTTCCCAACAGGTCTTTGAAGCTCACACGCAGTCGTCCGGGCTTTAAGAAGTTTGATATCAGGTCTTTCTCAGTAATGAAAATGAACATCATTTCATGGAGAACTTTCTCCACAACGAAAGCTCTGCAGGCCGTGACGTCTGTCCCTCGACCTTGTTAAACCGAGAAGGCGTCAGAAAACATCGTCTGTCGGGTTTAATTGCTGCTCCTCATTCATCAAGTGTTGCTACATCTGTCAAAAGGACCTCCAAAGCTGCAAACTGCTCGGCTCAACCCCCCCTCCCCCGGGCTGTGACGCGTCCTCAGGCCGCTGAGCCTCTCATCTCCAGCGAGGAGACCTCTACCCACAATGCAGCTGACCAAAACTCACATGGCAGAAATTACATGGTTTTGGCTGCAGCTTTTTGGGTGTGGATGCTCTGTGTTTGTAACAACATATTATTATACGCTTCACAGGGAGAGGACATGAGGATAAATCTGCCGCTGGGCTGCATGAGATTTATCCTCGTGTCATAATTGTTTGCACATTTGCAAATGCAATTCCATTTATTCAGTTAACGCATAAACTCTGACAAGAAGTGGCCTTAATATCAGGGTCTTCAAAACAGATTTAGAAGAGATGCACAGAAAGGTTGGTGTCAAATGCTCGGCGACGGCTGAAACGACGTACATTTAGCAAAACATGCAGCATACTCAAAAACATGCCGACTCTAAACACAAATGCAGCGCTGTGATGTTGATGTGGTAAATCAATGTTGTTTCAGCTGTTGCCGAGCCTTTGACCACTTCCGGCCCAGTACCCCCGAACACAACCAGACACAAGCTGGCAACAGATGAAACCTGAAAGAGAAACTGCACGTATAGCACTGTCACATCATGACCTTAAAAGACACAAAACAACGGCAACGAAACAAATAAAATCGCCACAGAGGGTTGCACAAAGATGACAAATAGACACAGAACAATCTACAAAGAGAGGACACACTAAAACCAGGAGATGCAACAGAAGGACTAAGAGACACGGGTAAAATGCAACTACCACAAGAGATGTAAAAAATGTGGAACAAACCCCACAAAGATGCACAAAGAAGCTCAAAGAGACGCGACGTGAAGACAAATAGACACAAAACAGCTACAAAGACATGCAAGAAAACCAAAACTTTCACAAAACGACTCCAAAGAGAGACACGAGGACGTAAAAGCAACGCAGAGGACAAGTCACAAAACCACTAAAATATTTGAAGAGACGCAACAAAACCTGGAGATGCGAGGGAAGGACAAAGAGACACATGGAAGACGCACAATTACCACAAAGAGATGCTTAAAATGTCAAGCAGTTACAATATCCCATAAAAGATGCACGGAAGGACTTCAAAGAGACGTGAAAATAATGACAAAAAGACACGAAACAAAGACAAAGCAACACAAAGTAACTACAGACACACATAACAACCTCACACTGACTCAAAAGCACGCAAAATGACCACGAAGACGAGCTTAAAGATGACAAACAGTGACAGAATAACGACACAAAGCTACACTTAACTATAAAAGATGCAACAGCTGTAACTATCGTGCCATTTGTCGCCATTTTGTGTCACATTATGTCGGGAGTTTTGTTCAGATGTGGGGGAGTAAGGGGGGGCTTTTTTATGTCTGTGCCCGGGGTACTTCTGTTTTATATCCGTCACTGCATCGAGCTTATTGAAGGTTAAAACCAAAACTGTGGCCGAGTGCAACACGAAACTTTCTGCGACTGGATTAGTTTATGAAGAAACACCAAAGTCTAACCCAGAGTGTTCGCTCTCAGTTTGTTGTGAGTTGTTGTGTCACGTTTTGGACATTCGGGGGTAAATGGCTTTGATGGTGGAGGGGGTAAAGTTCCCAGAGGACACCGTCGTCTCCAGCCCCTCCAGTCTGTGCGAGGCCGCGTCCATCTTACTCGTGCTGCACTCGAGGAAGGGCATCCCGATCTTCTTCACCTGCCCGTCTTTAGTCAGGAGGCAGTGTCGGCAGAGCAGCCTGAGGATCGCCCTCCTCATGTCCTTGCTCGTCAGCGTGTAGATGATCGGGTTCAGGAGGGAGTTAAACATGGCGATGCCCAGGAAGTAGTCCGCTTTCAAGAGCACGGCGCAGCTCTTGGCTGGACAGCAGAAGTCCAGCACCAGGAAGATGAAGAGCGGCAGCCAGCAGACGATGAAGACTCCCAGGACGATGGTGACCGTCTTGAGCAGAGCCATGTACTTCTGGGACTTCCTGTAGAGGCCTTTTCTTTGGGGAACCGAAGCGAGGCGCTGGGTGTTGGACTTGACAATGCGGAAGATGCGTACGTAGAGCACCACGATGGACATGAGGATGGCGCTGAAGATGGTGATGCAGAAGAGGACGTAGCTCTTGGCGTAGAGTGGGAGGACGGTGGAGCAATGGTCCAGCTGTCCGATACAGTTCCAACCCAGGACCGGAAGGATCCCGAGGAGCACCGACAAAACCCAGCTCGCTCCAATCAGAGCAAACATCCGGCCCTGTTTGTCCCCTTGATACGGCTTCATCCTCACCATGGTAACGTGACGCTCTATGGCAATGGCGAGCAGGCTGATGACGGAGGCTGCCAGCATGATGAACACGCCCCCCTCCCTGAGGAACCACATTACCGGGGTCATGTTTAAGGTGTTGGCACCAGACATGATGATGTTTACCATGTAGGTGAAACCCGCCAGCAGGTCGGACAGAGTCAGATTTCCCAGTAAGTAGTACATGGGCAAATGAAACTTCTTGTTCTTCCAGATCGCCAGGAGCACCACGGCGTTTTCGACGACTATGAGCAGGCAAACCAGCAGGAAGACGATGGCCTCTGGAGTGAGCCCGTCTTTGTATTTGTTCTCCTTCAGTTTGCCCGTGTAGTTGTAATGCTCGATGATGACTGCATTGCTCCGGTACTCACGAAACATCCGAAGCAGGTTTCCTGTGGAGGGGGGCAGCGGGACAGCGGACGGAGCCATGGCAGCGTAGGCGGCTTGTAAAGACTCTGTGGACATTTTTGGTGCTTCCAGAAAAGTTACTTCTCCTTTTTTTATCACCTTTTTAAAAAATTAGATCCACAGAGAAGGTGTCATTTAGTCCTCTGACGATGCATTTCAGTCTTTAAACTTTAACAAAAATAAAAAAGAAGCCGTTCACAGACAAAATGTTCCTTTTGCTGCTGTGAAAAGGGGCTTCCTATGATTATTGTCTTCCAAAAATCACATTTGTCCAATTCCCTGGTTGAGCACTGGAGGGCGCAGAGAGCGAACCTGCAATGAACCAGAGGAGACGCAAGTTATTGTGGAAAACTGGAGGATTTAAGACAGGAAATCTAGAGTTTAATTAATAAACCTTTTAAATTCTTAGAATCCATCAAGATGTTTACACATAATAGCGATCAAATCCACATGAGGGATGACGGTGAAGCCTCCAGAGCCAAACATGAGCGTTTAAGGCATTAGACATTAAAGAGGGTTTAATAAGAAATCACATACAACGTTTAAACCGGGATTTTATCTGCACATTGGCGTTTTATTCCTTCATGTAAATATTCAAACACACGTTTTTCAGCATTATGAAAAACTACTAAAACGAACACGCAAAATATTTGATGAATACATTTCCCAAAGGCTACTTCTTCATGCTTATATTCTGTGTTATATTAACTGAAACGCCTTAATGTACCAACAGAAATAAATGAAGTATTCCTGATTGTGTTTATCATTTTTACGCATATCTGTGCGTATTTACGCACGGCTTTAAAAGTGCAAACCGGCTGATTGAACTCGTACAGACGTCTCCTTTGATCATGTCTGTGTGTGATTTCTTTACAATGATTCATATAGTCGCATGCAGTAAAAAAATCAGTGGGTAAGTAAACAGAATAAAGTCAAACATTGGAGTTAAAACTGTCGTTGCATCCATTAAACTTACGATAAATGTTTGACGGAGAGGCAAACACACATTTCGCGCACCTGTAAGAACCACAATTGTTCAAAAAGTAACTTTGTAAAGTTTCCCCACGCACCTGTAAAGTCGTGTAAATATCCAGTGAGTCTTTGCGCAGAGGTGGTGGACTCGGACTCGGTGGGTCTCTGCACCACAGCGACATGAGAGTGTGAAGAGGGAACGGAGCGGGGCAGGACTCAACACGCTGCAGTGGGTTGGGTTTGCCCTTCAACGATTTCCCCCCCTCGCTCCCTCCTTCGTCTGACCCCTCGAGTTTGTTTCTGATTTGCCCTCAAGAGGATTAGAGCTCGATGACAGATAATGCTCGCGTGTTTGTCATTCGAACAGGAAGAAAGTGAGATTTGAGCTATATCAGTTTGCCCTCAGGTGCACACTTGTCTATTATTCCTCCTAATCCGTTTGTGTATTCAATATGCTTTGGAAAGTGTAATTACGTCCGCATGTTGCTCTTCAGGTTTGTCAGATTTCGTGGGAACCTCTCGCTCCCTCCCAGAGTCAGTAAAAGAGAAACATCACACTGAAATCTCCAAACCAGAGGTTAATTTGTCAGTGGAAAAATAGTAATTTGTGAGAGTGGAGCAGCTGCGTCTGTTTTGCACTCCAGAAATCCCACATTTCAGAAAATAACTCCCCGAAGATCGGCTTCATCTGTAATTATCTATGAGCCCACACATCAAAAACTCCCTTTTTGGGGGCAAACGTGCCATTTAAACGTGCGTTTTTCCCCCTCAGATGAGGGTTTGCAACATCAAAATACCCTGACTAATCATTTGCTCATGAAAAAGTAAATTCAGAATATTAAATACGTAAAATATTCTGTATTTCAACATTTTAAGAGCTTAACTTGACAGCAGATCGGCTTCATTTGTAATTATCTTCAAGCCCACACATAAAAAAACTTCCTCTTTTTGGGGCAACATGCCATTTAAATGTCCTTCTTTCTCCTTAAATGACTTGTGTTGCAACATTTAAATACTCTGAATAATCATTTGTTTGTGGTAATTATAAGAACTCATCAACATGTTGCATAAGCCTACAAATAAAACCTCTCCTTGGGTAATAAATTCAGAGTTTTAAATGTGCAAATATTCCGTATTTCAACATTTTAACCGCTTGACTTCGCAGCAGAAGCTTCACTTGTAATTAAACCTCCATTTTTTTAGAGCAAATGCCTCATTTGAAGGCCTGTTTCCCCTCTAAAGACAGATGTCAGGACTTTTAAATACTCTGAATAAAACGCATCATCTCCGACTACAAGCGATCACTTTCACATGTCCTTCCTTTCTCAAAATTTGGAGCTTCTTTCCACTTTTAGGCGACATTTGAAGAATAAATAGCACCGTCTTGTTTTCACTTGGTGCTGGCGGACCAAAGTGGCGAATTACGTAAGGCGAGGGTGGACGAGTGGAGGCAGGACTCGGCCTTCTCTAAACAGGAAGCTGCCTCATTGTGCCTCGAAAGGAGAGGGATATCCTCCATGAAGTCACTGATAGGAACTGACGCAGAGCTGTGACTCCAGAGTGACGTTTCACGAACACTGAAGGCCACATAATCAACAATTTACTCATTTCCACATCTGGAATAATGGAAGATTTTACTGACATTGTTTACAGCTTTAAAATGAGCCCGGTCGTTAAGATGCTGCTTTTGTTTGGTGGTCTTAAAGGAGCAATATGTAACTCTGACACCTAGTGTTTAAATTGGGTACTGCAGTGTAAAGTCAAAACACTAGAGAGCTGTCTGCGAGTGGAGCGAGACACTCACGTGGGTTGCTATGTTGTGGAAACGGAAGCTGCAGTGTCTAGCTTGCTCTTGAAACCTTTCTCCCGAGGCAAGACTTTGTGTAAAAAAAAGACGCAGATGAAGCTAGTAGCAGAGTCCGCTATATGACGCTATAATGAGAATATTTGTCTTTATATTAATACTACGTGTAGTTCAACAGAATCAAAATGGATTTTCTTTTTCCATATTCATATAATTGTTCCTTTTTTTAGCGTCTGCAGCTTCTCTCCACACCTGCTTGTTTGGATCTGTGCTTTTCCCCCTTTGAGTGATTTCCAGTTGGTGTCTGCCTGCTCCTAGATGACTCGTCTTTTCCTGCCTTTGCTCCGCTCTCCCTCGGGGCCCACCCAAGTCATAACCAGGCTGAAGTGCTCAGTCAGCCTGAGCAGCAGTTAACCCCCCGCCGTGACACTGTGACAACCTCTCAGCGTGCCGCCTCTCTGTGCTCTGTCTTTTCTTTCTTTTTTCTTCCAGCGGGGATCTCCTCTGTCAGGGCGTCTCCTCCTCAGGCCTCGAGCAAACTTTCAGAACAGAGTGACCGGTACAGACCCACCTCGTCGCCCCGCTGCCTGAGGGTGGTGGTGGGGGGGCTCTTTGTATTCAGTATGTTCTGTCCAGCACTCCTGGCTCTGGGTGATTTTTTCCTGTGACGTTAATCGCCAGTAGAAAGGAAGTCCGTCAGTCCTGCTTTTGTCAGGACAGCCCGCTTCAGATTGACCGCCTGCTTGTCTGGCTGCTGTTTGTCAGTGACAAATGAGCCGCTTGTTTAGGACATTTATTTTCTATTTGAAATGATCACAGAATAAAATGAGGGCGATTACACAATGGTACACAGAGAAAATTCAGACAAACAAATGAAATCTTTATGAGCACAGACATCCAAATGATTTATCTCCCTTCTGTTTTTTAGGACGAAGAGAAAATGCTTTTTTTCCCTACGCAGCAAACAGAGTTGATATTTAGTTGTTTTATGATTTGAGGACTAGGCGTAGGACTTTAGTCTAGGCCAAGCATTTTGTAATCTTTTTCTACTTGTGTTGAGAAAATCTCCAAAGGCTTTGTCACCTTTACTACGGAGGCCGTAACGATTCTTTCAAAGTAGATAAAGTTTTAGATTCAGAGTTTCAGAAACTATCAATGCTACGTGTCGTTCAACAGAATCACAATCTGAACTAAAGAGTGGAGAAGAACAAACTGAAGAACACAAAACAGGATGCAGCAGGTTCATTAGAGCACGGAGATCGTAAGTGCAGACAGTTAGGGCTTTCACACTTGCAGAAAACTCCTGATATTTCTCCTTCCACCCGGAGTTTCTCCTGACAGCCTCCTTGTATGTTTTTCCGCAGCTAGTCCGAGTGAGTCAATGTGAGAACTCAGCAGGATATTATCAGGAGAATTCACCTAGAGCCAATAGGAGGGGGTGGTGACGTTTCCATACTGTGACTGGCGTTAGTGCGTCGAGTGTCTGCACGCCACCGGCACGATCTCCGTGCAAGTATTTAAACGGCTGCATACGTTTTCTGTTCATCAGTATGTTCATCTCCGCTCTTTTGTTGACATTGTGAAACCTACCGTCATTGCAAAATTACATTTTAGGCCGCTTCTTTGGGGCCCCTTATTGGTCTGTTTGCCCCAAGCCGTTGCCTGCCTTGCCTTTTGACAAGCAGCGCCTCTGCTAGCGACGCCCCAGGAAATGTCTGTATTTTTAATCGTAAAGTGAAGAACTTTTGACAATATTTCCTGTGACGTTTTTAATGTTTCCTGAATCATAAGCACAAGAAACAAATTCAGTGTCTGAGAAAATAACCGTGAGTATTTTTGGACGGGGTCACGGGTCATGTGGTAGTTTTCCGAAGCGTGAAGTGACTTAAATCTAATGAAACCGTATAATGTCTGTTTGGGTTCAGGTCACACACATTTTTATAAAGCTCTGCATCACACTAACTGTGAACTCTGTCACGCTCCTCTGCTCAGAGGTGTTACCGCTCAGCCATATGATGAGAAATCACACCTTTCAAAATGAGACTCTCACCTCTCGCTCAAAATACACAGCCTTGTTTCAAAGTTATTTCACAAGAACAAAGGACAGAATCCACACCTCTCTAATTCAGGTAATTAGTGCTGTTTGCTTATTTTCTTCTCTCTTTGAGTGTTGAGTGAAGTTTTAAGTATTTGGAGAGCCTTGAGTAGATTTTAAAACCAGGATAAAGGATCATTTGACGCTGTATGCACGCGTTTCTCGGCTGAAAGCTTCGGAGTCATTTGTGTTTATCGTCTGTCTTTTGTTTTCTGTCTGTAACTTTGATGCTGCTGTCTCGGCCTGGACTCTCCTGAAACAGAGGTCTTGTATCTCAACGAGAATGTTTTAAAGGGTTAAATAAGTGTAGCATGGTCTAGTGTTGTAGTCAAGACCACAATAACGAGACCAGAGTGCTCCGAGATCGAGACAAGACCAAGACCATAAATATCACTGATAATCATCATCTTGTGTGCATCAGGCGTGTCCTCACTAAGACTGTGACACCGGGAAGGTTGCGGCCGGAGCCGGGGGATAAAAATCAGACTACAAATGAAGTGAAGTTATTTGTTCTTTTAGAAAGAGGCGTTTTCCTTCTAATCACAGTAATGATGAAGAAAAAAAGCCCATCAGTGGTGGTCTTGACCGGTCTTGATTTAAAATCCGGAGTCCGCCCAGTCTGAGACTGAGACAAGACCGAGTAAAAATGCTTTCCATCCCGAGATATTCAAAAAGTGGTCACCTACATTGTCAGAGCCTGATAAGGATTATCTCTGCAGGTCTAACGCCTCATTAACTAAAGGAAATGGTCGCTCGAATGCAGATCAGTAAGAAGTCTAATGATGGATGGATTCAAAGGCAGACACTTTCATATTCTAGATGCACTGTAACTCAGCTGATGGCTGCTTTTCTTTCTGCACCAGGAAGCTCCTGAAGGAGGTGCATTTAGAACGAGGTGTTAGCGGTAACTAAGGGCGTCGTCATGTCTTCTTTGGAAAGCGCTTGGTGTCTTTCCTTGGAGTGAGGGTGAGGCTGAGGTGAAGAATATTTTGTACCTCTTCCTGTGTGTGTTTTTGTGTTTGAGGAAAAAAAGAAATGCTGCAACAGAGCTGCTTAAAATGAGAGGGGGAAAACACAGGAACTTAAATGTAGTGTCCAGCAGATTTATGGGAACCCTGGAAATAGCCCGCCTTTGTCAAAGTCCAGCCTCTCTGCGCCGGTTTCATGTGTGCAGCTGTGCCGGGCAGCGACCCCACTTTGAGCTCTTAATAAGGGGAAATGTGAGAAGCATATGTTTGGATTTGTTTCTTTTTCCATTGCTTCCTTGCTGCCTCGATGTATTTCTGAAATCTACAGTTTCTGCCTCTCCTCTCCTGTCTTCTTGTCGTCTCCAGTCTCCAGCTGCTCCGTCTGCGTGTTTGTCGTCCTTTCTTTTCTTACAAACCTCAATGCCTCATTCGAATTCAGATCGTTTTGCTTCTGCGAGCTTTAATTCAAACCGAGCACAACCACAGAGCAGCCTGCTCCACCGTTTCTCCTGCTTCTCCTTCACTTTGTGTTTCTTCTATCATGCAAACACATGCAAATCAAAAATGGCCTCTAACTGTGGTAAAAAGGGGCATTTACATACAGTCAGCTCTGTGGCCGCTCTTAGGAATGTGTAAATTCTGTCACCACATCTGACCGTGTTTTCTCCTGATCACACTTAGTTTGTCTCTTCATACAGAAAGCCTTTTGCCCGATGAAACAGAGTCAGTTATTCCCCTTGAGTTATTTTTCAAACTATAATCCTGTGTAGGTTTTTGTCTCAGTCAGCGGGAAAAGTTTTGTGGGGTCGCTAAAGTCAGAAGGGGATTTGTGGTATAAATAAACACAGGAAGAGGCTACCATTTGGGACCATTTGATTAAGCATAACCCAAGCGTATGTTGATGTTGTGTCTGTATGCAAACACAAACATCCTTACGTCCTATTTCAACCTTCACCAGTTCTCACTCTCAAACTGGCAGTTTGAGCTTTAAGCCGTGCAGTTTCCACACCGTGGATAACTTATTGTTTATTAAAAGTCTCGGCCCGCTTACATCTGTGTTTATTAAAATCCTCGGAGGCATAACCGAGCTCGAGTCCCACGAGTATAGCCGAGCTGTGTCTTGGCCTGCAAAGAGAGGGAATCCACTGTGTATTTATACGTAAATGGAGACAGCGCAGTCAGATTTGTTGACACCAAGTGTTCTCCCTCATTAGTCAAAACGCTGCTGCTTTTCCTATTTGCATTTCACTTAATTGCTTTAGTCACACTCACTGGCACAGCATGAGGCCTTTTCTTTCTGTTTTGCTTTTTGTGGAAATTTCTGCAAGGCCCTTCAGAGCTGTTACATCTTTTATTCATTATGTGAACAGTTTGGAAAATATACAATGATTGATACCAAATCTGTCTTTTAAAGGAGCAATATGTAACTCTGACGCCTAGTGTTTAAAATGGGTACTGCAGTCTAAATTCTAAACATTTTAGAGAGCTGTCCCCCCCCCCTCCTCTCTAGAGTGGATGCTCACGCAGGTCACCATGTGGTGGACTCTGAAGCTTCAGTGTTTATCCAGCTCTGCATCGGTCTGTAAACCTTTCTGCGTTCTAACCTCTCTCCATTTTTCAAAAGCATCTCCAATATTGATCCTAGTTTGAGCACGTTTCTGCTCGTGGAGCTTATTAGAAACATGCAGAGGCTTTTTAGGTCGGGTACAATCACTTCTATCTGAACCAGTTCTCTTGCCCGCTTCCATCGCTGCAACACCTGTTGGTTTGACCTGATAACTGCTCTCATATCTGGCAAACCGAGGGGCGTCCAAAACGGCAGTGTGGGGGTCTCTTAAAACCGCCTACCTTCTCTGGTCCAAACAAATCCAGACCATTCAGGACCAGAATCTAGAGTTAGAAGGAGGACATACTGGCTGCTGCATTGTTGACAGAGAAGCCAGCACTTCAACATAGCATGTTTCCTTAATGTCTGATCAGAGAGTAAGGTTATTGTTGGTGTAGCCTACTCGTGCTGCACATGTGATGCATGTCTCCATTTTCAGAGAAACTGCATAATGTTTGCTAACACGGCAACATGGACAGTGTTGTTTCCAAATGTTTGTACTCTGCATCCCGTTTCTAAAACTTTGTGTTTTCAGGCACCCTAAACAAAGGTTACTGTCACGTGTGATCCAGTAACTACTCTGAAAACTCAGTCTGTGGGTGTTGACGGACGAGGGAGCAATGAGCACGCATCTTGGGGAAGTCCTGGGTTACTGGTGCGACAGATATTCCTGATTATACGTTATCAATCAAATCATTAACAAAACAACATTTTATGCATTATTTAGCAGTGTCAGTGATAATAGCTACTGTCCTATTGTGCTTACAAACCAGGATTATTTTCTTCTTCCTGTCTCCACATTCCCACATATCTAACCTCCAACCCTTTATCCTCTCTGTGATGCAGATTTGTGATAAAGCCCAGAAGGCAGCAGGTCAACCCTGATAAAGAGGCATTCTTTCCTAATTAGGTTTCTCTGTCAGGGTTGAAAGTCTTACAGCCGTCTTTGTGTTGGTCCTGTTGGTTTCACTCTGGTTAAAGTCAAGGACCGTATGATGGTCAACCTGAAAATGCCTCTTTTGTTTTTCCTCTAGAAAGTTGACATTTTTTCCACAGTGACAATATCCACCACAGAGGCTGTCATTTAGATTTCTCTGGCTGGCATGCAGTGGTCACGGAGAGGCTAACTCATGCTGTAATACATTTGATTTTTTTTCCACATTAGCTGTCGGGGGGTGAGATGTGAATGAGCGGTTTTATGAAAGCTTGTTTTGTTCATACAGCAGCAGTTTGGGATGAGTTCATCTTGGAGGACAGAATGGAAGAAAGAGCGAAGGAGCGTTCCCACATTGAGGAGAGGGGAGACGAGGGGGGGTGGGTGACGTACTGCATGGTGGGGGTGAGTCATGAGAATTAGTAACCGGGCTTTGTGAAATTTATTCAAGCTTCTTTAATTACAGACACAGCAACAAGCCCATCAAGTGTCTCTGTCGGGGTTCAGGTTCTCGGAAGAGCTCTCTCACTTCCTCACAGAGGGAGCGAGGGCATTCAGACCCGGAGAACAGAGTCATAAACGGCTCCTGTTGTTTGATGACGATGTTCGGGAATTTCAACATCTCTCTCTGAGGACTGATCCTCTGTCTTTGTGTCAGTTTTAGGTATTTCCTGAGTAAAAACAAAGAACGATTCTTAAATCTAAAGAGCCTTCATTCAGTATGCGTATTCAACATGGATACATCCTGTTTGGCTGAGTAACAGAGGCCCCTTTTTACACAAACAAAACTTCTAAATGATTTCAGAACATTCAAGTCCTGACAGTTTTTGGGATTGCATTTTACATATTCTTCACAGTGTCACAGATTTTCCATGTCAGACATGATTTCATAATGCAAAATATTTTTCCTGGGAAGAGCATGTAGGAGGATAACGAGTCTTTCGTAACAATGACTTTCTTTGTTAAAATCCCTGCAACCTGTGTCACTGGCAGTTTCCACAGGATCTGTGTACGCCGCGTTCTGTCACTCCAGAGCTGATCACGCCTTCTCTAGTTAATGCTCGTGTTGCCACCATAGACTGTAAATATAGATGGACGAAGCCTGAGTGATGTCACCCATCTGTTACGTCAGGGGGCTTCTGAGGCTCATCGACAGCAGCCGCCATGCTGGAAATGCTGTCTCAGTGAACTTAACGACAGGCTGAGAGCTGGAGCTGAGGCGGGTTTTAAGCCTCTTGACGAACCGTTACATCGCGCCCACCTGTCAATCATTTCAGCTACACGGCTAACTACGGATAAAAAGTATCGTTTTCAAAATCAAAACCGAGCCGTTTAAATTTCGTTGAATTTTTCAGAGAAAGACTTTCTGGCAGGAAGTCATGGTTTAAAACCTTATTTTCATTGGAAGTGAAATGCTGCACAATTGATTTGTGAATAGAAATATGTGTGTGTGTGTGTGAGTGTGTGTGTGTGTGTGTGTGTGTGTGTGTGTGTGTGTGTGTGTGTGTGTGTGTGTGTGTGTGCGCGCGTGTGAGAGTGTGTGTGTGTGAGTTTGAGTGTGTGTGCGCGTGTGCGTGTGCGTGTGTGCGCATGTGTGTGCGTGTGTGTGCGTGTGTGTGTGTGTGTGTGTGTGTGTGTGAGTTTGAGTGTGTGTGCGCGTGTGCGTGTGTGCGTGTGCGTGTGTGCGCATGTGTGTGCGTGTGTGTGTGTGTGTGTGTGCGCATGTGTGTGCGTGTGTGTGTGTGTGTGTGTGTGTGCTGAAAGGTGCAGCTATTGAACTGAGACAATGGGGTGCTGTAAGAAAGTATTTTTAACCACCATGCTAAGTACCCTAAAATCACTTATAACTCATTTGCTAAGGCAATGATAGACGCCGTTTGTAATCTTCGAGTCTGGCTGATATCTGCATCATTTCCTGAATACATACTAGATTGACTATTGTGTTACCAATCTGCCCCTACCTGTTTGCAGCCTTGTTTCCTTTACTCTGCAGGGCTTTCATTCAATTACCAACACCCTGGTGGAGGTTATTCATTCCTCCGTCCTGGGAAAGGCAGCAGACAAAACCCAGGGATTGTGGTTTTGGTGTTCCCGTAAACAATAAGAGCCTTTTCTTGATTCTTTTTTTTTTTTTTAAAGGAAAGAGAAAAAAGTTGGGAGTTCACGAAAGTTCAAACTAAGTAAATGACAGTGCTCTTTTGGAGGAATGCAGAAATTCAAAAGTGGAAGAAAAACCACCAATCGTCTGGAAAAAAAGTAGGAAAAGCCTTTCTTTAATTTGTTAACATATAGTGCTTTCTCGCTTGCAGAAAACTCATATTTCCAGGAGGAGCTGCATGTGTGAACGCAGACTTCCCAGACTTCACCCGGAGTTTCTCCTCCAGCCTCCTCATATTTATTCTGCAGAAAGTCAGAGTGAGCTGATGTGAGAACGCAGCAGGATATAATCAGGAGAATTCAGCTCGAGCCAGTGGGAGGTTTATTCCCTGTGATCGCTGCACGACCATAGACTGTCTGCACGCCACCGCTACGATCTCCGTGCTCTAATGAACCTGCTGCATTCTGTTTCCTGTTCTCCAGTATGTTCTTCTCCACTCTTTAGTTCAGATTGTGATTCTGTTCAACTACACGTAGCATTGATAGAAAGGTAAACATTCTCATTATAGTGGCGTATAGCGGACTTTGCTAATAGCTTCATCCTCTACTTCGGTGTCGTTTTTTTTCATGCCAAGTCTTGCCTCGGGAGAAAGGTTTCAGGACCGATGCAGAGCTGGCTAAACACTGAAGCTTCAGTGTCCGAGATATAGCAACCTGCGTGAGCATCGACTCTGAGGAAGGGGTGATGTTTTGAATTTGGACTACTTTATCATGTGACTGCGTTACACTATATCACTGTTCTTGGATTTGTCGCGTTGGAAGGCGATAAAGAACATATTTATTGCTCAATGCGCTTTAAGACGTAAGGCGCATACTCGGAAAATAGTTGTAGACATCAAAAAGACCAAACAGGAAGATGATCTGTAATTTAACGAGAGAGGAAATCTAGACTGGTATGAATTCATCTAGACATCATAAAATCTGTCCTCCTCCACTCGTCTGTGTCTCTGCTTATATACGAAGCACACTTTGTGAAGTAAATATAATCTGTGCATTCTTCCGTAGCTTTTCCACACACACAAAAAAGATCTGAAACCCTACATTACGAGCGAGCTCTGTGAGTGTGGTGTGGGCCCATGAAGGGGGAACCAGCAGGCTCGCCAAGACCATCACAAAGGCCAGGCTGGGTATGTTTCACTGATCCTGTACTTAGCCAAAACCAAAAGTATTGTTGGTTCTTCTCTGGTTTCATGTGTGTTTGTCATAAAAAAGAAGAGAAGGAAGTCTGGGAACTCTTTGGATGGATATAAAAACTTTGTTCTTTGGCGCTTCTATTCGAAGCCTTTCAAGTGAGTTTGAATCGTCTTATCACTTTTTTCAGGTTTATTAACTTCTATCGCAAATCTCTTCCTGAGTTAAACACAATAGTTAATTAGCTATATTCACCAGCTAATAAATTAGATTTTTGAGCTTTGACATCTTTTAAAACCCTCACTCCTCTCCAGATTCACCCTCTCATCCAAATACAGTCCTTTGCCAGAAAGCCAACATGGTGACGAGCACTTTGCCGGACTCAGGGCTTCAGAAATACAGTTGACAAACCAATGAGTGAAATCTCAATGTTTGAAACAGTCTATGGATGTTGTTGGGCTCCTTTTTCTCTAGTTGCTTGGTCATTTATAGCCATGTGTGTGTTTTGGTTCCCTCACTCACTTCCTGTCTTTTCTTTGAGCAGAAAAAATGTGAGTGAAAGTTTAATCGCTCTACAATAACCTGGAGCTCATAAACCAGCAGAACAGGTCATCAGTCCTTGGCTCTCACAGCGCTGATAAACCCAACGCTACAGGAAGTGAATTGCTCAACGTTTTGTGGGTTCTTGTGTTTTTATTGGCTAACATGTCCAACCTCTGGAACCTATTATAACCAGCTTAGCCTGACGCACACATGTAATCACACTCACACACATAATCATTAAGCATGCATGCTCTTTAACGCCTCATGTGTCACAAAGTTGTCTTCACTTTTAACTCCTAGATGCACCTCCACTCAAATCACACACCCACACAATGACTTGCACAAACTAGTATTATCTCACACTCAATGCTCTCTAATTGGTCTAAAAAGGAGAATAGTTAAATCTGCTGTTTAAAAGCTGCTGAAGTATGAACTATTGTACAATCTGGTGGGGTTAGGGTCTGTTTTCTGGGGGTCTCTCGGGGACAAAAAGGCGTAAATTAAAGGAGCAATATGTAACTCTGACACAGTGTTTACAATTCACTTGTTTAAAATGGGTGCTGCAGTCCAAATTCTAAACATTGCAGAGAGCTGTCTCCCCCTGCCCCCTTCCTCTTGTTGCTCACGCAGGTCACCATGTGGTGGACACTGAAGCTTCAGTGTTTATCCAGCTCTGCATCGGTCTGTAAACCTTTCTGTGTTCTAACCTCTCTCCATTTTTCAAAAGCATCTCCAATATTGATCCTAGTTTGAGCACGTTTCTGCTCGTGGAGCTTATTAGAAACATGCAGAGGCTTTTTAGGTCGGGTACAATCACTTCTATCTGAACCAGTTCTCTTGCCCGCTTCCATCGCTGCAACACCTGTTGGTTTGACCTGATAACTGCTCTCATATCTGGCAAACCGAGGGGCGTCCAAAACGGCTGTGTGGGGGTGCCTTAAAACCGCCTACCTTCTCTGGTCCAAACAAATCCAGACCATTCAGGACCAGAATCTAAAGTTAGAAGGAGGACATACTGGCTGCTGCATTGTTGTCAGAGAAGCCAGCACTTCAACATAGCATGTTTCCTTAATGTCTGATCATAGAGTAAGGTCACTTTATCATTACACTCACTACACATCTCACTGATTGGAACTTTAAAGTCTAGTACGAGCCGTTTCTGTGCAGCTGATTCGCTCTTTATGTACCATCTGTTTTCGCTTTGTGGAGTTTGCACTCCTACTAGCTACAGTACGATAGTTGAGCTCTTAGCCTACGGTGAAAGTTGTGAAGTACAGACCCACAGCCCGGGAGTCAGGCTGCCCACCTCCACTGGTCACTCGTTGACTTTGAATTGAGGCGTCTTTGAATCGTCCCTATGCAGCATCCCAGCGCAGCTTGCAATTCACAATGAATGGGAGCAGATTTTCAATCCTGTCAGGTCATATATGTGTGATGTTGGCGGCTGCACACGCTGCAATGACAGTGCATGTGTCAGCACTTAATACTGGTGTATTGGTTGCACCAGTGAATAGGACGTAGCATACTTTTGAGATGAAAAATTAGGTATTAGAAGTGCGTCTTATACACCTGATTTTACGGTCTGTCTAACTTCCCAGTCTGAACTTCAGTCAGAGAAGGAACAACATTTGACCTTTTGACCTCACAACTAAAGCACTTACAGAAGGATGATGTTTAAAAACTTTTACAGAGGGCTCTTATTATTTTTACAGTTTTCCCTCACCATAAAAACGGTCATTTGTGATATAAAATGTGCCTTTTGAAAGATTTACGTGTCCACCTTGTCGTCAGTCTGTTGGCCTGTCTCTGATGGTGTTTCGTTTCAAGCAGAGACCTGAAACAGTTGTGAGACCACAGTTGCTTTAAATGTTTGCTGTGACTCTGGGTAGTATAACGGCAACACATGGCGACTCCAGGACCCCCGCACCCTGCTGTCCTGAGTACTGACTGTGTTTCTGCAGGCTGTGAAGTTATGTGAAGTATTTCACTGTAAAACCTGAACAGCAGACAAGGAATATATTCTTTCCTGCCCAGATTTTGACCCTTGGGGGGGTGGAGGAGAAACTGTAGCCTTGCATGAGAAATCTAACAGCTACGCACCTCAGCCTCCACTTTCTGTTCCCCGGAGGCACGAAACTTTCCACGAAACATACCTCATCTGGACACTTTCACAGCTCCAAGCAATCATATTGTGTTTCTTTTATGGTTAGAAATAGAAATCTGTGTGAACACCCTCATCCTGCTGTATTGTTTATTATGTCTGAAGAGAATTGGAGACTTGTGTCATTGCTGGAGAAGGAAATGTATTTAAACACATGGTTGCCGTTACTATGATCCTGATTAGCCTTCGAGATCCCACGTTCTTCGTCAGATGTTCCTTGGAAGCTGCTCCGGTGTCTCGTCTTGTTTCAATTCAAACCAATTATCTCCTAATCCCTTTCCCACCGTCTTCACCGTCTTCACCGTGAGTCACATGTTTATCCATGAATCGTTCGCCAGTTTCTGTCCGATGCTGGCCTTAATCAGAAAAACCAGATTATTTCTGCGGTCAGGTTTAAGGATGAGATGGGTTTTGTTTAAAAACGAGGTTTCATTGAGGGAGATGATTATGCAGGAAGGATTCTGTTTGGATACCAGCGGTTTCAATGAGATGATCAGTCCTTCAGCCAGCGCAGCTCCCTCCCAACATGTGTGTGTTGTTAGGATTAACGTTTTCTGAATGCATCTGGACGGCACATTTAGCTTCTCGTGGAGGAAAGTAGCGCTCTGTTGAGGCATGAAATCCTGTCTTGGACGTATGTTCCAACATGTGTCCCACAGAAACGTTCTCCTCCTCTCCGTCCAGCTCTGTAAATATTTCACCACTTAGCATGTCGATATCTCTCTGTCATAATATTTGGTATCTGTGGTAGAAAATTAGCAGCTTGGCATTGAATGTTAAACACTGCTTCCTGTGAGAGGACTCGATCAGTCTGTAAATCTGTGCGACTGAGGCCTAGTCCACACGCAGGCGGGATTTTTTTTAAACTTTTCCTCCTCCATTTAAAAGAATGATATCCCGTCCACACGCGACAAGTTCTCAAAAACAAACTTGGTCCACATGAAAACGAAAAGAGTTTAATCTAAAAGGTAAATGAAAACTTTGGAAACACACATGCACATGTAAATTGTATCATTTAAAACAAAATGAATTTGGCGTTCATTTATTTACTGTAACTGACTTTGTGTCTTTGAGAAACCACACACTCACACTTTAAGGTCTGCTGTTTCATTTGAATGAGCGTGCAGTGAATCTCGGGATACTGTATGTTGGGACAGGAGGGATACACCGGATGGATGTTTTGTTTGCCGGGGAAGGAGGACACGTTTGAAGGAGTCTTTGAAAGGGGAAAGCCTGCAGCGACAGAATCAGTCTCTGAAAGGTCCACTGAAAAGATTCTGCTGCTGGAATAGGACGGCCTTTGTGAACATGTTAGCATGCTGTTGTTAGCATTCAGCTATTTGCATGTGCTTCGCTGTGGTACAGTCTCACAGAGTTGCTTTGATTTTTCTTGATAAAAAAATGTGAGTTTCATGCAAAAAGTACACTGGAGGAAGAATCCACTGGAGAGGATAAAAACCAGTGGGTGAGCTGGATGAATGACATCACACGGCTTAACTTTCCGGTCTTTCTTTTTCCAGCATGTGTACATAATGGGAGTGTCTACGTTGAGGTTTGCAGTTAATATACGGTCCCTGATTTCCTGCTGTGGGCCAAACATACATTACAGATAGAGAGATAGACCACTGGTTCGGTACTTTGCCTCAGAAACATCATGGACATGCTTTGACCTGACATAACTAACCCTTCTGGTCAAGCTGTAGAAATCTGTGAACTCGTCCAGAGGATGATAAAAAAGGCCTGAAAAAGGCTCTGTGAGGTGGGCAGTCGTGACGGGAGCATTTCCTCAGGAAACTGTGCCAGAGAGTCTGAGGGTGGCCCTGTTCTGTTTTTGTGGTTTTACACTTTTCTTCTTTATGTATTTAAATGAAGGGAAGGAAACACGAACATACCACAGCTATACCGAAGGTTTTCACAACAAAGGACTCCCTGTAACAGAAAGTTCCCATGACATATAAAATATATATGTCAGGCTTTTTTTTTTAATCACAAATATCAAGCATCGATTGACAACAGCACGGGGCTGAAAATGAGACATTTCTCAAACTATTATTTAAGTTATCCCAGAACTCGTGAGTTTCTGGAAAACAAAAAAAATGTTGAGTCATCCTGCACTGCATCCTGGTAGTCCTTTTTGTGTCCATTGCTCCGTGCATTCCCATATTTAAAGCCCCTCCCACAGGACTTTCGCCTGCCTGGTTAAGAGCACGAACTTTACCCCCAATTTCGGTCAGCGCCACGGTTTTGCTCCATTTCTGCTCTACTGGATCCGTTTCTGGAAGAGCACAGCCGTGAGCAGCTGTACACAAATCACAGAAGGACTACAAGATCACGCGGGAATAAAGAGAAAAACAACATGTTGCTTTGTCTTTTCGAGGTTGATTTGTTGTTCATTCGGTGCCTGTTTTGACGTAATGTTGATAAAGTGATGGAATATACGATCGTGTGTGACCAGACGCTCTGTGCGTTTTCTTGTCTGACTTCCTGTTTGGGTTCTACTATTTTGTCGCACCGTATTTGAAACGGAGCAGAACGTAGTGGCGCTGCTGGCAAGCTCTGGAGACGGACCACGGTGCCCACGGGGGAAACACAATCATTAACTAGAGTGGCAGCAAACAGCGGCGTAGTGGCGCACATTGAGTACGTGGTAATTGGGAGTCAGAGCTAGTTCACAGGAAGCGTGTGATGCTTGCTAAGGCTGGCTACACACAAGATGATTTTCAAATGTTTAACAATTAAAATCTATATATTAATATTGACACCACACACAAGGATTATTTGGACAATAGGTTGTGACAATCCTCGAATCCGGCCTCAACCCCTGTTCAGTGCATAGATCTCAACAGTCAATAATTGTTCACTGATGGACTTCATAATTCTTCCTTTATTACCAGCTTTCCTCATTCAGACTGTTTTAGACTGAGCCTGTACACACTCTCATACAATAGCGTTTATGCACACACCACTGAGTGCAGGCCGACTGCATGAAATGCTGCTGAGTCACAATCTGGTGTCACTTCCACAGCAGTAAGCAGAGACAATAGCACAGTGACACATATTGGACTGAACTGTCTGCTGGCAGGCACACCTGTGAAATGAAAAGCCCGAGGGCGACACGAACCAGGCCACTGACGGAAAACAAAGACTGGATCTGTTTTTGTAGACCTCCAGTTTTTCTTTGTGTGCCAGTAAAAAAAGGGAGAGTGTTTCGATGCAGAGTGAAATATTTACTCTGTGCAGCAGCTGTGGCTGGAAAACATGCGGCCTCGCTCTATCTCTCTCTCTCTCTCTCTCTCTCTCTCTCTCTCTCTCTCTTTCTCTCTTTCTCTCTCTTTCTCTGAGAAAATATCAGTGAGCTGATGTTAAAACACCTTCTGTAAACCTTTCTGCATTCTAACCTCCCTTAACTTTTTAAAGCATGGGGAGAACTGTCGGCTGTGTGAATATGATTAATATTATGGTAACTCTTTCACGTTTTCATGTCTGTTACTGTAAAGCAGAACTCTTTCTGGAAGAGCGGTCGTATTTGAGTTCTTTCTGCAAGTTGCAAAGTTTAGAAACGTCTCCTGCCGGAGGCTCTCTGACTCTTTCTGGGTGGAGCAGGTGTTTGCTTTTCACACACCACCAAACACATGTACATCAGTTACACTCTCACTTTTGCTGATAAAAATGTGTGAATTTTTTTTTTTTCTGCAGCCATGTAGGTCGTAAGACAAAAAAACATAAGGTGCTGTTTTTTTAGCATGACCTCACTGACCCTGCATGAGTTAAACTCAGCGGCCTCAATCTCTGAATTTCTACTCAGACAATTTTAAATTTCTATAAAGTGTGACGTCTGTATTAAAGCGCTACCTCCTCTTAGAATTCACGTATATGTTGTGTTACATCAGCCGCTATCAGAAGTATTTTCCTGACCTGTGAATCATGAAGTGTCAAGGTCATGAAACAGGCAGCATTCAATCAAGTCAAAGCTTCCTGTTTTTTCCATCCATTTTTTATATTTCCTGCATGCATCATGTTTGAGATGTTTCCCATGAGAACCCTCCTGTGCGTGCTGCGATCTGCATTCAGGTGTTAAAGTGAGTGAACCAGCAGCTCCAACATTAACCTGTAACAAGGACTCTACAAACAGTTAATAGAAAAGTATATTTCAGTTGTATATCCATCTTAAAATAGTTTCAGGTGTTGATTTAATAGCACAATAACATAGAATGGCGTCTCTCTCATGTCCTCAGAGCGCCCGCTCCCCTGCTTTCAGCACTATGTAACTTCAGCAGCAGGCCGAGGTCATCTGGTGAGAAGTGCGTACGTCTTTACGGCACTAGTTCACACAGCAGCCTTCAGCTACAAAGCAGCCAGTTAGCCACATACACATACTCAACATGCTAACAGTTTGCTAACAACGTGCTGAAGATGCTAGCAGAGTCAGATTTGCACAAACTCCGAACCTGAACTGAACCTCGTCTGTCGACATGGTCTGGTCGTCTTTGCCGGCTTCGCCACCCTCCGCTTGTCAACAAATGTGTTTATTTGATTTTGCTTTATTTGTAAAGGGACCATGTTCAATATCAAACATAAATGTTGCAGTTTGATGCATTGTACCAGAGTTAGCTTAGAGCTACACTACATCTGCAGTCGCTCCGGTGGGCTGCGTAGAACAACAAACAGAATTCCCATATTGTTGCTTTAAAGTCCGTTAAAGCTATTTGACCGTTTCATGCTTTATCAGCACTTGGTGATTTGTGCAACATTTTCTGTGTATCATTATAACTGAAATAGGTTGAGGTCTTTCTACTCTCTACGTCTTCTATCCTACTCTTGTGAATATCTCTCCATTTTGCAGAACCATAACACTTCTTATCACACATCACCAGAGAAAATAACGGACATGTCAACCTTTGAATTTCTTCCTTTACACATCTGACTTTTTAAACGCCCACCTTCTCTTTCCAGAGTTCCTTTACTTTCCTAACACCGTGTAAATAAGCTAATTCACATTGCTCTCACATTCTCTGTCACTTCCACAGCCGGAGCCGTCGTGCTTGTTGTCATTGTGTTGGAGAATTCAGGCGTTTGAGGTTTCTGCTGCAGGTTTCCTGGCCCTGCACGCCTCTCTTTCCTCAGAAACAGACGTGTTAAGCAACGCCGCGCTCGTCTCTGAGGTGGGTGTGTTTATTTGTCTTCCCATGACTTCACTGTTTTCAGGCGCTCTTTTGAAGGGCTGTCCACATCTGGACAACAAGTTGCATCACTGCAGGAAATCTGGTCCTGCTCCAAGACTATTTATAGCCTGTGGGTGATGATTGGAAATGAATGTGATGTTTACTCGTAAAAAAAACAAAACAAGAAGGCATGTAAATAATTAAATAACATAATACAAACAACTGTGGAGGCATGTCGTGTGGTTTAAGAGGCTGATTAATTAATTCTCTCTAAAAGCATGTGAGGACATTTTTTAATCTGGTTACGAAATAAACTGAAATGAATACAGGCGTCTTTTACGAGCGTCGAAAGCAAACAAGTTCGTTCTCCACGTAATGAAGCAGCTTCCTTCTTCTTGTTTTGGCTCCTCAGTATGTTTGCCTTTTTTTCCTGCTGACACTGAAAATACATCGAATTAGAAACAGCATTAATTTAAAGGGAAAAACTTTCATCATAGCGCATCGTTCGCCATCTTGGATGTGTTGTAAACATTACACTGCACTTCTGACAATGTGTAGAATATGTCAGGCAAGCTCCTCTGAAAACACCTTGAAGCCTTTTTCTCGTGTGCACTCCTGAAAATGTCTAGAGAATTTCAGGACGACTGCCCCTGAAATCCCTGACCTGGCTGATCACACATGCACTGAAGAAGCAAAGCGGGATTGTGTCATCGTCTTCACCAACTAACAAGTTGCATGAAGAGTGAAAGGCTTGAAGCGGTCAAAATTATCCAGCAACACTTTAAAGGTCCCATATTATGCCCTTTTTGGGGTTCATATCTATTTTATGTGCCTACTAAAGTACGTTCCCAATCGCTAATGTTCGAAAAAAGTGTCTGTTTTATGTACTGCCGCTCCAAGCAGGCTCTCGCATCTGCCTGTGTTTGCAACGCTCTGAATCCCCCTCGAGCACGGTCCCAACGTGTGCCTAGTCTGACCTGATTGGTCGGCCGATTGGCTCTCTCGTAATTGGTCAGTCGCTCGGCATTGTTCTCGGAGATGTCCCGCCCCTTTTACCATATCGGGAATGCTGTCAGTCCGAGCAGAAATACCGGCTAGCGGCTACATGCTAATAAGGATCAACTTTACCAACTGACAAAGGAGAGGAGAAACAAACACCCCAACCTTTGCCACGAAGGCAGGAGCACGACGTTTCAGTGTTGGAGGTATTTATTTTGCAGACTTTTCAGTTGAAATATGTGCTCGTCAGGTAGTTTCATTGTTATATGTTTAGGTGTAGGCTAAATGTGGAAACTGCAGCTAGCTGCTATGCTAAACCGGGACACATCAACAGTAACACACAACGTGTTTGTATCAAGTCTTTTGATCAGAAAAACACTCACCGTTATTGTGTTGAAAAAAACGTTAGCCTCTTCCGATTTCACTGACTGGAGCTAGCAACATAGTTCCCTAATCTAAACATATATATCTTACTCGTGGCTTCACAAAGTTTGGCTTGATTACAATATAATTAGTGTCCACAAATGTGTTCTGTACAATACAGTTTATGCACAACCAGGTCATGAGAATATCCGGAGCAGTCCTCCTGAAATCATCTAGATATTTTCAGGAGTGCATGTGAAAACGGCTTAAGTGAACTGTTATATTTCATCGTCCCTTTCAAATAAAATGAATTCAAAAAGCAGCAGACGGTAAAATCTGGTTAACCACACGAGGTGTTCTCACTTTGCAAAAAATTACAGCAAAGCAGTGGACCCCTAGAATTACCCACCCTGCACGACACGACTCCAAAATAACCTTCTCAAAGGACCCCGTTTTAACCTCCACCGCCCACGCCTTCTTTTCCTGCCTCTTGTAACTCGACTGCCGTTTTGGTTAAAGTAATTATGACCGCAGAGTTTTGGGCATTTTCCACTGGGATTCTTACATGAAAGACGAGGAGGGAAATGAAAGGAACTGGACAGACTTCTTGCTCTGCGTTTTCACAGGAAGTCATTATTTACTAGTTTTGTTGTTTGTGTGTGTGTGTGTGTGTGTGTGTGTGTGTGTGTGTGTGTGTGTGTGTGTAAGGGGGCTGGAATGGCGTGGGTGTCTCTTGACCTGCTAGATGTTTGCTCTGATAAATCTGATCCCAGAAATCCCCTCATGACAGAAGCCAGAGTCGAGGGGCTTTTTCTGTTTCTCTTTAATCGAAACTTTTTAACCTGAAACACAACCGTGCTCAAACTAATTAGAGAGCAAACACCAGCCAACAGAGGTTAACCCCTTAAATCTCAGTAAAACAATGTTCAAATTCCTTTCCCTGCTCAGTGTTTGTTGTTTTGGTCGGAGTCACTCGAACAGCAATTAACACCACATTGTTTCAACAAGTGATACCACTGCAATGCCCTGTGTGTCTAGACAGACAGATACAGCTATCTAAATGACTCCCTGGCTTCTCGTAGAGCACAGAGCGGGATTCCTGAGCCCATTGTTCTGGAGGACAGTCCAAGGCCTTGATGTGGGCTCGGGGAGCAGATAAAAAACTCCAGCAGAAGGATGTGTGTTTGCTCAAAGACGTTCAGGAAACACATGGGCCCGCTGACCACCGATGAGCTCCTCTTCAATTTCCTCTGATTGCGCAGGAAAGGAGGGCAGGTACGGCCTGAAAAAGGGATCGTCAGGTTGAATCATGAAGGTGGCAGCAACTTGAAATTCCCAGAAATGATCAGAAAGTTGATTAAGTGGTTGGGTGTTTGTGTGGAAGACAGATAGCAGGTGAGTTTTAACAATGGCCTGAGGTCAACCAGGGGAAAGGAGAGTCCTTAAAAAGCTCATAAACAGCGAGTTTATTATCAGTGTGACACGTGGAAACAGGCGCTCGTGGTCAAGCATGAAGCAGTCAAGCTCTAACATTCATCGCCCTAAATACAATGAAACAAGCTTCAACATTACAGGGTTGTAGTACTTGAAATCGGTCTTCCAAGACCAACATTTGAAGGTCTCCTCTTGGAATCGAAAGCGTTTTTACTCCTCCTTGTCTCGGTCTCACACTCGGCGGACTCCGGATTATAAATCAAGACCGCCACTGAGAGCCTATTTTTCCACGTTATTACTGTGATTAGAAGGAAAACAGCCCCTTAGAAAAACGTATAACTTTAAATCAATTGTAATTAGATTTTCATCCCCCGGTTACGGCCGCAACCTTCCCGGTGTTACGGTCTAAGTGAGTGACACACAAGATGATGATTTCTCAGTGATATTTATGGTCTTGGTCTTGACTTGGTCTCGATCCCTAATGTCTTGGTCTCGGTTAGTGCGTTCTTGACTACAACTCTATCTCCTCCAGCCTCCTAGTATTTTTCAGCATTAACTCCGAGTGAGCTGATTTTAGAATGCAGGAGGATATAATCAGGAGAATTCACCTCGAGCGAGTGAGGGGGGGTGGTGACGTTTATTCCCTGTGATCGCTGAACGGCACATAGACTGTCTGCACGCCACCCCTACGATTTCCCGTTGAACAAAGATTTAAAGAATAAAAGAAACAGTGATCTTTCCGTTTTGTGAATCTACGTAGTTTCATCTATCCATATTTTTATTGGTCCGAGCCTTTTTTCTATCTGCCTGTTATTTACCCATGAATTAAAACATGACTTTCAGTACGAGAAAAGCACAAAGAATACGTCTTTAACAAAAGATGGATGTTTATTTCTTCAGCTGCTTGTTTGGTTCTATTTTTGTCACTGCTGATTGTCTCTCGACCCCCAAAAGGTCAACACGGCCGTCAGCAGCTCGACTTTGTCCTCAGAAGGTCGTCGTTATCATTTCAGTGTTTCCTGATTCATCGGCAGCTTAAAAAACAATAGGTGATAAAACATATCAGAGGGACATCAGACCTCATTTGAATTTAAACGATGATATTAAAACCCATCAGAGAACAGCTTATGTTACCATTAAACATGTTCCTAGCTGCCATTGTTGATCTTTCTCACTGTCCTCACCGACATCATTGATATAATCTCAACACATATTAGCAATAAAGAAGTTCAGTATCATAACAGACTTTAGTCCTCACGTAGTTAAAGAAGTTGTAAACAAACATGTAGGTCGTTTAAAGTTATCTAAAAGAGAAAACAAAGGCAGACAGTATCTCTACAGACTGACTTCCTGATTCAAGTTTAACTTACCAAATGATGTTTTTACATAAACACATTAAACTTTTTCAGCAGTTCAGCTTTTTAAAATACAAAACGGTGTCCCACAAGGATCCATACTGGGTCCCATTCTATTCTATATCAGTGGGGCGGCAGTCACTCAGTCTGTAGGAACTTGGGTTGGGAACCGTAGGGTCACCTGTTCTTGTTGCGGACCAAAGCTTGAAAGTTGGTCTGGTAGCTGGAGAGGTGTCAGTTCACTTCCCGGGGACTGCCGAGGTGCCACTGAGCAAGGCACCGGACCCCCCAACTGCTCGGTGCTCTTTCATGCACAGCCCCTCAGTCGGACATTTCTCCATTAGTGCATGTCCATAGGATACTCGCAGAAAAAAAACTTTAGGTGGACACTGGGCCTTACGCAGAAACGTCATGCCCATTCAAACCGGGGAGGGGGTCCCTGGAGTCCCTTAAAATATTTTCAAATTTGACAGGGTTTTTATCTAATAAATAAATCTAATAGATAAATATTTAAAGTCGGACGTGTTCTTCTACTAATACATACTATACCTCATACTGTAAATGTGTCCCTCCCCTCTCCGTGTAGTTTGTTTAATCACAACAGCGGTGACTCAGACGCTAATGACAGGCAGCAGAGTAAGGCTGAATGGTGACTATAGAAAATCAAACCTTGTTTTAAAACGTGTAAACTTGAACTGTTACGAGTTATACATCATTTATCACCTGATAAAGACATCCATTATGTCTCATTCAGGAGGTTTAGCGCCCTGCTTCGCTAGCTAAAGTGAGTTATGACTTGTTCAAATGTAGCATCCTGTTCTTCATTCTTCACAGTTTTTTTCCAAGAAGGACCCCTTTGACCCCACTCTCACTTAGCCTTAGGATTTGGGCTTGCATGATGCCCCATTGTTGGGTTATGTCTTGTTTTTAATTACAAAAAACCTGCAGATTAACACCTGCACACTGTTTAAATTCTTCAAATACAGACGTGTTGTTCATGGCACCTCCTCCGGATACTGATCAAAACTTCGGTTGTATGCTGATGACACCATTACATATATTTCTGCCTCTTCCTCAGCACGATGATAACGGACTAGCTGCTTGTATAAAATAAAAACACGAAGGCTGTACAGACTTTGGCATCAGTTTGCAGATACAGGATTGAAAGAGACTGGCTGCCCTTGTACCCGTTAGCTCCTCCACACACACACACACACACACACACACACACACACACACACACACACACACACACACACACACACACACACACACACACACACACACACACTAACTGAGCCTCTTATCATGAGCTGTCATCAAGCACTCATATCCTCACATTGTCCCAGAGGAAAGCTGACCTCCCAGCTGTAGATATTAACTCAATCCAACCCTGGTGTTTCCCTCCACCCTCTAAGAAGAAAAGGGCAGCAGGGTGGCAGGGTAGAAACTCTGCACTCTGAGGAAGAAGTCTGAAACAAGTGGACATGAAGATCCTCCCAAGTATCTAAAATGGGAACACGTTCGCTTCTTCAGCTGGTGATCCCCACCTCTAGCTTTTGCACACACTCTTCCTCAGACTTTTGGATGCAGCTGTGGCCTTGTGTGACGTCTGGGGGGGCGGGGGGGTTAATGGAAGGGTTGTGGGGTCACTTTAAGGCACAGGCAGGGGGTGTTTGGATAGGCTCAGAGCCAGGTCTGAGGAAAACACTCTTTAGCACAATGGAGATGGAACAAGAGACTCTTCTCTGTCTTTTACTTTCTGTTTGCTTTCTCTAGAAGTGTCTGTCTCTCATTTTAAAGTGCTGTCGGTCTCTCTCGACCTCTTTTGCTTGACAAATTAAAAATGCATGCTGCTTATTAACCAGTAACCCCCCCCCCCCCCCCCCCCCGACAAAAAGTTCCATCATGTTTCAGTAGCGCTTTATAAATGGACAACATCTGTTTATTTTTCTTGAAAGGACCCTAATCTGAAGAGATCATATCAAAAATAAACGTAGCAATTCTTTAATTACATGGTTTACATTTCAGAGGGCCTAAGAATGTATGTTGTTCTTTGTATTATCCCATGACCTCCGGAGGAAAAATGTCCCTGCATTTCTTTACCCGTGCTGTCCTTGTAAGGACGGACGGCGTACGCCTCCTATAGAAAGATAAGCAGCGACACACACACTTACACTGACATTTCTTGCAAACTCTGCTGAGGCTTGTGGTGAGTTGTGGGTGTTAGCTGATGGCGGTGTCACAGAGCTATCTCTGTCCTGAAACAGTCATATCCAGAATCAGGTCATTTCATTGTAAACATCATGTATAGACAGTGCCTCACACCACTGTTGTGCAAAAACCCTCATTAAAGCAACAATACAAGTAATGAGAAAAGATACAACAGGAAGGTCTCAACAGACAGTTAAAGCCCTACAGTTACGACATCACATCACAGGTAGTAAAAACAAAAATGGAGACAGGCTATTTCATCAGTTTATTCATGTTTTTTTTATCCAATAGTTTCGACATTAGCCTTTACATTTAGCTAACTCATGAGATATTTCGAGCACATTAAGGTGGCAGGTTAACACGCAGGGCTTTAAAGTTCCTCATTACTGTAAACCTCGTCTCTGCATTTCTCTGCTGGAGATATAAACACAGCCTGTGATTCCTGGTAAGATAAGTCAGCTAACTGCAAACAAGTCGTGTTTCTGCTCGAGCTGCAGGGCCTCACTATCACCTCCTCTGTGTTATGTCAGAGTTAATCACAAGCCTCGGAACATGACAGGAGGGAACTACTCCCTCAGGCTCGGCTTTGTAAATACGGGGATTACATTTGAAAATAAACTATACTTTATTAATGCTCAGTCAAAGCCTCAGAGATTACTGAGGCCTCTGTCTGCAGAGAATCAGAGAGCTTTCTGCACACAGAGAACAAGAAGCAGATAATTAGACTGAGGGCATCCAAACATAGAGGGCACGAATCACTTAGAATGGATTTCGCCACTCATAGCTCCAAAAAATAGTCATCATTACTCCGAATATTTGCTCCGTCTCAAGGTCAAATTCACAAAGCATTTATCTCTGATGACTCAAAGGCGCCCAAAAAGCTGCTTTGTGCAGTTTGTTCCTCTGAATGTGGAGAGAAGCTATTTGCACCTTTAACCCCAATGTCCACATACACTGTGTGCGTTGTGGTCCGTCAGCGCCGCGCACTACGCCGCTGTTCGCTGCCACTCTAGTCATTGTGTGTCCACAGCGGGCGCTGCGGTCCGTCTCTGGAGCGTGCCAGCAGCACACTATGCTCTGCTGCGTTTCAAATATGTTGAGAGTCTATTTTCGAGGGAGTACGCTTAAGGCACGCGTCAAGCTGGACAGTATAGAACGACCTGGACAGGAAGTCAATTTCAAAATAAAACATAATATACAGACTCCTTACCAACATAAAGTCAAAACACATCATCCTCAGAAAGACAAAGTAACGTGTTGTTTGCACGTTTTTTCTCTTTATTCCCGCGTGATCTCGTAGTTCTCCTGTGATGTGTGTACAGCTGCACTCAAGTTCCAGAAACGAACCCAGTGGGGGAGGACGCGCGCCGTCCGACAGAGGAAAACCGTGGCGCTGACAGACTGCGGCGCGCACGGAGTGTGTGGAAACTGGGGGTTACTGTGCACGGAGCTGCACTCTCATGCTGACAGTTTATAAAGATGAGGAGCTCGGAGGGGAGGGAAACTTCTCCAAGTTTATTGTGAGGCCAGCCTAAAAAAACAAAACATGATGCTAGTTTCACAGTTTAAACAAAACTTCCACCATAAATGAAACAAGCAAGGACAACTGAAAGAAAACACACAACACTCACTTCCTCTTCATGCAGAAAGGCATGTGTATTGCTCAAAAGCACCTCTGCAGTGCTCAGGAAGTGAACTGGAACCTCTCCAGCTACCAGACCAATTTCCATGCTTGGTCCACACCAGGTCTGAAAAGGCAGCACTCTAGTTCCCAACCTAAGTCCCAGCAGACGGAGCTACTGCCGCCCCAATACAGCGAAACATCACTAGAGCAGAGTCTGTTCTGCAGTGCAGTTAGGGGAGCATTTAACCGTCTGTACTATCCTTTTGTAAATAATGTCCTGAACGTTTTCTCTCTCTGGGCGTCTCTAACTTTCCCTGTTTTAAGACTCATCATCTGTTTTTATGATGCTCACCATGTCGCCTCAGGTTGGATTGGGTTTGTGTACTAAGCGACTTTGCAGAGAGGGCGGTTTGACCCAGATTATTGTTTCTGCTTTGTCATATCTCGCTGTGGTTTGTGGCTGAAGCTGCCCATATTTAATTTGCTGGGTACACCCGTGACACCTTTTTTTCAGTTTCTTTAAATCTAAAAATGAAACATACAAGCTCAGGTCCATTTACTGTTTCTCATTTCCCACTTTAGCCTTTCTTTTTTTTGGAGTATTTCCCAGACGGCTTCGTGGGAGGCGTGTTTGTAAAAGTGTTTTTAGTGCTGTTTCCTGTGATGTTTTACAGTTGTGTGGAGCAGTGGGAGTCTGGGAACCACGATGGTAGGAATGTTTGGACCTAATGTGAGCAGTGTGTTTGATAAAATGCTGAATGTGACCACAGCTGTCTGAAGGCTTTGACGGGGTATGTGAGGAAAGTTTGACCATAACAGACAGAATATCACAAATCATCTCAGACTGTGCTTTTCCAACAATTTAACAAACCTCACGAATGCATGAAAAAGTCCAGCGGTTACTTTTAGGCAAAGAAGAGTAGCTGGAGTGTCTTTCTGTTTAAAAGATTTGGTGTTAATTATGAGCAACTAGTTTGACAAAAATTCTTGAAGCTTCTTTCTCATGATAGCCGTTTTCACATCTGCACTCCTGAAAGTATCTAGATAACTTCAGGAGGACTGCTCCGGATATTCTCCTGACCTGGCTGTTCACATATGCTCCTCACAGCTGGAGACTCTCCCTGTCAGACAGGACGGGGGGCGGGGGGTCTCCTGAGGTAAGACGTGATGTAAAAAAAACAACGCGGATGAAGCAACAGAGTCCTCTATACGACGCTATAATGAGAATATCTGTCTTTCTATCAATGCTATGTGTAGTTCAACAGAATCACAATCTGAACTAAAGAGTGGAGAAGAACATACTGGAGAACAGGAAACAGAATGCAGCAGGTTCATTAGAGCACGGAGATCGTAGCGGTGCCGTGCAGGCAGTCTATGCTCAAGCAGAAGGAAGCGCCATCCCTTCAGTGTGAACACAGAGCTGAGAAAAACAAACCCAGAGGGAGTTTGAGGGGCCCCCAATAAATGTTTGCTTTGGGCCTGAAAAGACTGGAGAGTCACCGCTGTGGTTCATTGCTCTTCATAACTCCCGTTAGTTCATCTGGAGGACAATGAAGACTGCATCTTAACCGTCTGTGTCACAGTACAGTGGAATGGGCAGTAGAGGAGCAGAGTCCTTCCCTCCACTGTATATTTTGAGAAATGTTAAGTTCTTCAGAGGCCTGAGGGGGGCCCGAGAACCCAGCCTTTCTTAAACGGACACTTAAGGTTGGGTTTTGTGAAGTGGGTGACTCCCTTTCTCGTGGTTGTGCGTTGGAGGGAGGTCACGGACCCACCCTCCCTATTGAAGGCACGGGGCTGAGGAGGGGAAAATAACAGGGTGAAGTGTCCCGAGGGGAACACTGCAGTGCCACCCTCTAATCACAGTCACCTCATCCACATGTGGACACGCACAGCAGTGTGTACAGTAAGCCCTAAAAATACATTCTTTTATTGTCATGTATAGAAAACAGGGTTTATACTCCACACTCACACACTTCTGTAACACGCTAAGAGCCTGATAACACCGACTTTTACAACGATGAAGCCGCAAATTCCTCTCATTCCAACAGAAACACGGCCATTAGTGAGTTTACTCGCAGAGGTAGGTCAGTGAGACTTAACCAAAGAAGGGCAACAAGTTTATGACCTAATAAAGATCATCTAGCTGGCTGGGTTGTTGGCAAAGAGCCTGCTGACTGTAGAAGCTTTACTTCATTGTAGTTTTCATTTTATCTCAATGTGTAAATCCTGAAGCTGATATTTGTCTGTCCTCTCTGGGTAGATTCTGTGATTTGTAAAAAGAGATGATGCCGTCCGTACATCGCTCCCTTGCTTGTAAAGGTTTGGGTGCGTCAGAGACAATGAGTTAGTGCACAACCACATGTGCCTGGGGTTTCCACAATGCTCGCTGTTTATACAAACTACACATCGACCTTACAAAGCTCAGTCGTACGGCTACTATTTTATCCTACAAGAGCGACATGTAGCGTCAACACCGACCCTCACATCACTGTTGAGCTGAGAGGCAAAGGACAGTAGGAGCTTGGTTACAGATATCCGTCTATGGCAGAAGCGCCGCTCAAACTAACTTCAAGGCGCGATCTAGCGTCTAACTTAACAAAACAGTATTAGTGCTTTCACACTTGCAGAAAACTCCTGATACACTCGCATGAATCGTGCCCGTGACCACCTCTTCAAGTGGACTCGTACGATACGCTTGTGTTCACACTGAACCTGAGTTTGGGGTCAAGTGTTCTCGGATCTGGGCCCGGTTCCCTTATGTGAAACCACAGCTCTTTGATTCTCAGTGGTCAGGAGTATCTGATATGAGCAGTCCTGAATGTTTGACGCACACAATCAGACACTTCTTCAGCACACATTCCTGCAACTCTCATTTGTAAAATTTGTTCCACATTAACTAAACGTCCTTTTTTAATGGTCAGCGTTGATGAAAACATGACTTATATGTCACTGATGTGTGGTCAGAAATAAAATATTCAGCACTGACAGACGTGATGTATCGCCTCTCCGACTTCAGACAGATTTTGGTTTATTTGAACTTGTGGTCTGTTTTACTTCCCTTTCACATGACTGTTAAAGTCAGACGGGGGAAAAATCGACATTCTTTCTTGGGTTGCACAAAAGAAAGAATTTAGCAGAAAAGATGTAGATCTCGTATAGCTGCTGCAGCGTGTGAGGGATTTTTGCATCGTGTGATTGAGGCTTTTCTGCCAAGCACAGAGGGGGCAGGAGGCCAACGGCACGGACTTTCTTTGGTTATGTGTGTGTGGCTGTATGTGCTTGGTGTGTTTAAAAGAGTGTGTGTATCTAGAGCTGGTTTATTTGAAGCTTGATTGATTTGCTTCACACACTGTCTGCATCGTCATCTCCTTTAAGATGATTTATTTCAGCTCTGACGTCTTTGTCAACATTTGGTCCGACTGAATATTTTCCTCTTCTTTTTTTTTTCCTCTCTCAGGGGCTCGAACTTCCAAAGACGTGAGGTCAAACTGGCTTCGAGGTTTAAGTCGTGTGTGTGTCTCTCTGATCCACAAGAAGATTTACGGGAACCAGGAGTGCAGCAGGACGATCCGTGTTCAATGTCTTCATTGTGCGGTGAACACGTGTGCCAAAGAGGTACGTGTTTGTGGGGCAAAACTCAATCCCCTCTGTGAAAGGATTAACAGGTCAGAGCAGACACATGTGCATGAAAGCCTGCACGGCTACAACAAAGACTAACACAATAAACTACCCACACTTTAGAAAATTGTTTTTTGCTGTTAGATGTGAATTTCAAGCTTTCATGAAATAAATATTCGGAAATCAGTCTTTTCCAGAAAAAAGGGCTCATATAAGTATGAAAATCTAATTATCTAACACTTTAAAAGTAACTAGTGTGCTTTTATTTTGGTGTAATTGAAGCCTTTTTCACTGTTCAAACAAGGCGGCAACATTAGCTACTTTAGCATCATGCTAAAGTTTCTCTCCATCTTGGAACAATTTACTGAAATGTCTTTTAAGCATTTAAAGTGTTTTTATGCCACTAGGGGGCAGTACAGTACACATAAAACAAACCAGTAATGGATTATTAGCAGGCAGCAACCTCAGGTGTTGAATAATGAAGAAAAATGCAGAAGTGCAAATAAAATGCAATTCCGCAAGTGTCCACTGGAGGCTATGCTCGAAAGAGAGTCAATCCCCATTAGGTCCCATATTAAAATGCTCAATTTAACAGCAGAAATAAACACGTATGTAGCCAAGGTTCAAGGAAAGGTTTTGGTTTCTATAGCTCGTTCTTTATTCTTTACTTTAAAGTTGGTTTTATGATTTTCTGGCATGTTTGATATTTTGTTGATCTGACTGCACACACTCGCACAAAGTGAGAGCAGAGCCACGAGCTGATTTTCCTGATTGTGTCTGAACAAAAAGTGACAGATAGCTTCTGAAATCACCATGGCAACAGCCAGCCAGGCACGCCTATGTAATCTGTCTTCCCAATCCTATCATGAAAGAAACGTTGGCAGGAAATATCTACGAAGCCTCCAGCTGCCCGACTATCAGGTCGTACAGTGTGAGAACAGAAGCATTCCTTGGCTGGTGCAGCAATTGCCTGTGTTTACCATTGTTGTGTTAGCAGGCTAATGTTAGCACGGTGAGAGCTGACATTCTACCGCGACTTTTCTACTATCATACAGTGTACGCTGGGATTATGTGAAATGTTTGTTTTGGTATGAGAAAGGGGCGGGGCATGAAGAATTAGTCCCTTCTGCAACTCTGGCCCCAAATGCGGTCAACAGCGCAATATGTTTGCAGCCTTAATGGGGGTGTTTTGGCTTCAATTTTGTACAACAGGACACGTTGTCCATGTTGATATACAGTCATTGTGTGTCTCCTTTCCCCATCAGTAGAAATGTAGTAGAGGAACCCTGACAGACCCTGAAGGAGAGACTGTCCATTAGTGAGCTATAAGAACTCGCTCACGTTTGCCCTCGCGTAATTATTAATGTTGGAGTGAATATCTATTACAGTTTCCCTCTTGCGTTTTCTTGCCTGTCATTACATGTCACCCTCTTTCTCCTGAATTCTTGGGCTGTAAATCTGTCAAACAAAGCCAAAAGCAATAAAGATATCATTCCTACGAAAATAGAAATCTGTTTAACTGCCAGATGGTTTCAGAAACACGACAGATAAGAGTCCTCTTCTTTCGATCTTGTTTTTCTTGGCTCTTAAGGCAACAATACGTTTAGACACCGGAGCCTTTGAGAAACACGCTCATCATAACTAGAATATCTTTGGTCATTTCCACAGCGGAGTTCACAATTTTTCCCACACACACAAATAAAAAAGCATTCCACCTCTTAAGCCAAGAGTCAATAAGCTGTCAGAGCTGCTCATAAATCTGTTCCCCTCCAGCTGGAGGCCGTCGTAAATGTTCCTGCGGTATCCTGTAAACAATGTTAAGCCATAAAGGCAACATGACGGGCCTGTCAAAACCTGCACGCCCTTTGTTACAGTAACTTATTGAGAGCGCAGTGTCAGGATGATGGGCAGATCCACGTACTGGTCTGAGGCCTTTCTGGAAAACGTTATAATAATGACTGTTTGTATAGTACTTTTAAAAGAAAGTTTCCTCTTCACAAGTCTTTTGGGCCGCTGTAGCACATTTGCCCTCGTCATCCTCCCAAAGCTTATAGTGCCTAAAATCCTCGAGTCGTGCAGTGTGTGTGTTTGTGTTGCTACGTGAGTGTGTTCATGCTCACATTCAGGTTTGCTCAGCGGGGCAGAGCGGGCAGGCGACCTGGATTTCCCATCATAGGACAGTCAACCCCAGGAAGCAGAAAGGGAAGCTGCTGCGGGTCGGTCAGCGTGGACACCCATCACTGATCATCATCGCTTTGACACGCTGCAACCACTCCGACCACATTGTCAAACACAAACTGTTGCCTCCACCTGTGGTAAAAGAGGAAAGAAAAGTTCACACGCTCTTTGCAGAGCTCGGTTTCCCTCTGTCAGAGAAGATTTCCCCGAAACCACATCGAAAGGTTAAAAAACAATGACATTTAAAGTCAGCTGGAAAGTTGCTAGAGTGTCGTTTCAGCAAAATTCTACACTGACGTCGATTAAGGCTGAAGACCTGGATATCACTTTAGTATATACGAGCAGGACTGTGCAGTAAGTTGAGACAAGCCGAGAAAGCAGGCGATAGGAACCGTCTTTTTTTTGGCTTGGTATTTTTTTTGAGATTTTGTGCCTTTACTGTAGAGATAGGACAGTCGATAGAGTCTGAAATCATGGAGAGAGAGAGTGGGAATGACATGCATGAAAGGAGCCACAGGTTGGACTCAAACCCGGGCTCCCCGTCTGAAGGTCCACAGCCTTCATACATGGGTCACGCACACTAACCATGCCCCCCCGGCTGGGACAATTATTTAACAATATTTGACATTATCAGGGGCTCCTGTGTGCAAACCACGCAGAGGGGAGGAGTTTGAACAGTTTGTGACCGGGGTGTGAGGAGTCTGCAGTGATGCTATCTGCCCGTTTTCTGCATGGACCGGTATAAGTCCTGGATGGGGGGCAGGTCGGCTATACAGATGATTTTATCTGCAGTCCTGATTCCGTTGCAGTCTGTGTCTGTCTAGTTATGTTGCAGATCCAAACCAGACAGTGATGGAGGTGCAGAGAACAGACTGGATGATAACATGTGAATGTACTTGTCTGAATGCTGCTGTATCCGTGTGTGTTTCCTTCATCTTCTTCTATCGACTCGGCAGGCTGTGAATCTGAAATGCCCTTCTTAATAAAGTCGTCTGAATCAGAATCTTGATGAGTTATCTAGAAATAAAAGCCTGTTTTTGGCCCAGTAAAATGAAGATACCGTTGTTTATACAAAATAAGGACAGCTTAGATTTGGATTCCTGATATTGCAGGCGTAGTATTTCCAACGTAAGTGACTTTTACTGAGAGGAAATCTTTTAAATCTTCGATTCAGATTCAGGAAATCTGACATTCAAACTTGGATTATTCTCTCAACAAGCTCTGGAGCTGTGTGGGACACTTTGCATGAGTTAAAACCTCTATCATCCAAGTAACGTGTCTTTCCTTCAATGAGAGATTTGCACGGATTTACTGGAGAGCAGCGGGAAAAACTGGGACCAGCTCTCGTCTGTCATCGCGTGCATTTCCAGAGCAAACAGTCCCATTCCAACAAAAATACGGCTCGAGACTCGAGACAGATGTGAAAACCAGAAGGAACGGGCACGATTTCAACCAAATATAAAACTATTAGAAACTGTTCTGATGCTAATCCGCCCACCTGTGTGTCTGTGTGTGTCCTTGTTGTTGTGCAGGGTGTCAGGGGAGGTCATGTGACAGCAGGAACAAAAACATGTGGAAGCTGAAAGAGAGACCAGGTGGGTTTTTGATGGCATGCCACTGAAGGAATGTAACTGTCAGCGTTGAACTTGTCCAGTGGGAATCACCCCTGGTATGTGTTCGAGTCACAGCTGAAAGTGTCTGCAGCAGTTGGCAGAACAGGAAGTGTGTGTGTGTGCAAATACACATATCCTGCAGCATCAACCTTTAGCGTGCAGGGTGCATCAGTCTCAGACGTTCAAACTTCTGTCATTGTGAGATAGATTGTTGTTAATAAAAGCAAAGTAGAAAAGAGTTGTTCCAGATGCACATTTCAAATGATTAAAAGGCAACTTCTGCTGAGATTTGAAACATTCAAATAAAAGCTTTAAAGTGAGCACGTGTGTGTTTCTCGCTCGGACTCTGTTGAAGGATTATGAAGGGGCCCACGTTGGAAAAACCTGAGGCCCTCAGTCTGATCTCTAAATACACAACAGAGCACCCAGGGGTCATGAACCTGGGGTCTCCTGGGACCAGTTGCTGCGTAGGTCCTCCTTACCCACCAGAGGGGGGGGGGGTTACAACATGTGACTGCGACACTTGCTTCAGATGTCAGGAAATAATTTATGGTGGTTCTTTAATGTCTCCGCAGCAGCTCTGACACATGTTAGACCTCCACCCCTCACCTGCTCAGTGTGTAAAATCAAAGGTCGCGTAATGACAGCTCTAATATAGAAACATTAATAGTTTCCTTTTCTTGGAGAATTTAGCAAGTACGTGGAGAAGTTTTAGTCAAAGCAAACATTTGACACATTTATGTTTTAGGATTGTCTGAATCAGGTGATTGTTCCCGACTTCCTGGACTCATTAATAAAAGTGTTTGGCATGTTTATACCTTTTATTCTGAAGTTCGGCCACACTGACAGCTGTGTGCACACTGATCGAGGCTGACAAGGAAACTAACATTTTAGAAATTATTCGGATTCAAAAACTCATTTTGAAACTGCTGCAAATCAAAAATCTGCTGCAAAATGCAAAAACTACGGTGGCCTGGAAGTGTCAGAAAAATTGCATATTCAAAAGCCTTTGCAAAAAGTAAAAAACATAAACGCATGAATGGAGAAGTCCAACGCAATCGCCACAACACAAATGCAAAAGCTACAACATGAATGTAAACGCAACAACACAAGTGCAAAAGTCACAACACAAACGCAAAATCGCGAATGCCACAATACGAACGCAAACGCCATGAAACAAGCGCAAATAACACAACACCAAGGCAAAGGCTAAGACACCAGACAAATGCAAACGCCATTACACAAATGTAGAAAGCCAAGACACAAATTTAAACTCAATGACAAGACCATAAACGCCATAACACAAATGCAAAAGCTACAACATGAATGTAACGCAACAACACAAATGTAAACGCCACAAAACAAGTGCAAAAGTCACGACATGACTGCAAACACCAGATCACACATGCAAAGGCTACGACACCAACGCAAATACTAGACAAATGCAAACACCACAATACGAATGTAAATGCCACAACAGCATCGCAAAATCCACAACATGTTTGTGAACGCCAAACGTTGTTTGTTCCTGACGGAAACATTAACCGTCAGGAAAAACAGTCACACTGGATATAGTCGGCATGTTTCAACCTATGTTGTGGCATTTGCGTTTGTCTTTTCCATTCATTTTGTTCATTACACACCGCAGGAACTGTGAACTATTTTTGTTCCTAGAACCTCGTTTAGAGGAACCTTTTGAGCTCCTGCTTCAGAGAAGTTACCATGGCGGTGGGAATGCAGACAAAAAACATTCCTCATGGTGTGTTGTTCTCAGGGAACGACTGTGTGGACAGTTCCTCTTCAAAAAGTCCCCTGAACTGTTTGGTCCGGAAACACCTCTTTAGTTAACTTTCTCACCAGCACACTAAACTTTCTCACCAGCACACTAAACTCCTTTCTTGTTTGGTGCATGTTTTGTTGAAAAGCCTCTCTGACCATTTTGGACGAGCTGCTACATGTTGTCAAAGCGATGCCAGTCAGGATGATGACAACGAATGATTACAACATATCTGATGCTGCAGGACAGAAAAACAGGGAGCGTGAAGGGTGAGTTTTCTTTTCTTCTCGTTTTATTGTTTGTGGTGTGTTTGCATTTTTTGATGTATTTAGTTTTTAGTCGCTCTTCATCCCAAGCTGCTCCTCGAGTTTCACCCTCGTTCTGGAAACAAGCTTTATCTGCTTGGCATTTCTCCTCACTGTGATTATATTTTCTCTTCTTTGCTGCTACATCCACGTCCGTCATATTCACCAGTTTGAATGGCGTCCAATCACTGAATTGTATCCACTCCTAAACTCACCTGAGCGCTGTCATTGGCTGGAGGAAACACACCAGCTCCCCGCCCAGAAATGTCCCGAGTCAACCAAAACAAGCCAGAACATCAGAATCCAGTCAGAGGACAGAGTCTCTGCAAACACAGTCACCACCACACATGTACGGAGGCTCAGAAGGGATGATTGAGTATAGGTCTGTATTTTATTTTTACTGCCTCTATCTTTAAAACCATTTACTGATTAGATTAGTGAAGACAAAGTCCACCTCTTGCAGCTCCTCCTTACCCCCTGTGGGTTTAAATATCTTTCCTTGTCCCCTCCAGCCTGCAGCCTGACCCCCTCACTATCCCTCCTGCAGCCTGACCCCCTCACTATCCAACCTGCAGCCTGACCCCCTCACTATCCAACCTGCAGCCTGACCCCCTCACTATCCAACATGCAGCCTGACCCCCTCACTATCCAACCTGTAGCCTGACCCCCTCACTATCCAGCCTGCAGCCTGACCCCCTCACTATCCAACCTGCAGCCTGACCCCCTCACTATCCAGCCTGACCCCCTCACTATCCAGCCTGCAGCCTGACCCCCTCACTATCCAGCCTGTAGCCTGACCCCCTCCCTATCCCTCCTGCAGCCTGACCCCCTCACTATCCAACATGCAGCCTGACCCCCTCACTATCCAACCTGCAGCCTGACCCCCTCACTATCCAACCTGCAGCCTGACCCCCTCACTATCCAGCCTGACCCCCTCACTATCCAACCTGCAGCCTGACCCCCTCACTATCCAGCCTGCAGCCTGACCCCCTCACTATCCAACATGCAGCCTGACCCCCTCACTATCCAACCTGCAGCCTGACCCCCTCACTATCCAGCCTGCAGCCTGACCCCCTCACTATCCAACCTGCAGCCTGACCCCCTCACTATCCAACCTGCAGCCTGACCCCCTCACTATCCAACCTGTAGCCTGACCCCCTCCCTATCCCTCCTGCAGCCTGACCCCCTCACTATCCAACCTGCAGCCTGACCCCCTCACTATCCAGCCTGACCCCCTCACTATCCAACCTGCAGCCTGACCCCCTCACTATCCAGCCTGCAGCCTGACCCCCTCACTATCCAACCTGCAGCCTGACCCCCTCACTATCCAACCTGCAGCCTGACCCCCTCACTATCCAACCTGCAGCCTGACCCCCTCACTATCCAACCTGTAGCCTGACCCCCTCCCTATCCCTCCTGCAGCCTGACCCCCTCACTATCAGTCAGCACGGTATGTGCCGAGCGTCAAAACACAAAGATCTGCGTTCCTTCCATCCTCAGGCTCCATCTGACACTGCACACAAACCGCTGCTGTCAGCCCACATTCAAAATAAGGATAAACAATTCTGCGCTGTGTTGCAATAACGTTTGGCGTTTTGTAGACGAGTCAGCAGACGGAGAAGTGCTCAGGGAGCGTCAGCAGAGTGGTGACGCATTCAGTGTCTGTGTCTTGCATTCAAATCACTAATCTAATAATGATGATGAATACAGTAAACAAACATAAAACTCAGCAGTTACATGCACTGAAATGTGTGGCATGAAAGGGGAACATTTTAAAACAACGGCTGATTTAAAAATGAATAAACTCCTTAAAATACAAAACGTACAAGAAAGTCTTTTAATAAAATACGTCTGCTAAATATTTCAGCTGTTCTGAAGCACAAACTGAGCCCTAAATGTTCATACATCAAATGTTTGGAGGAAAAAGACTTTTGAAGGTGCAGACATGGATACTGGAGTCAGAGCGCCCTCTTCTGGACAAGTCAAGGAACACTGCATGTTTCTAAAGCAGTAAACTCATCATGTATAAGAGACGTGATGGTTTAAAGCTTTGTGGATCACATTGTTTATGATGTTATTACATTGTTAAACTTCATTGTTTGATAAACATCCTGCTGTTAATTTCTTCGGCCTCACACTCAACGCCGCCCGTCTCGTTCAATATTTTATTCAAAGATTTATACGTTTATTACTCAGCATGAGTTGAACTGCGGATACAGTTCTGTTTATTCTGGGTTTGTTTGTGGATCCTCTTCATGTTGTTGTGTTTCCTTCTAATGAGTGGACATGGTCGTGGTTTTTCGGCTCACCCGGTTCCAGAGGATTATTACACTTTGGAAATGTATCAACTAAATCCATGAAGCCTGAACTTAAAGCCACTGAGAGGCTGCATAGACGGGCTGGTTTATTAATTGACTCTCTCGTCTTGTGAAATAAGACAGTCCAATATCTTCTTCGTTTAGTGAAGATTTATTTCTCCTTCCTCAATGGTCTTCACAACTTTCATGCAAGATTCCAACATTGTCCTTAAATGTCAATACAATGATTCACAGCGGTCAAAAAGTGTTAGTGCTCTCCTGTCCAGTAACACCTGACACTCGTGTGGTCTCAAGACCGGTCTCCAGACCACTTTATGAAGGTCTCATTCTCGTCATTTTTACTCTGTCGCAGAGCCGGACTTTAAATCAAGGCTGGTCAAGACCACCACTAACACGTTATTTTTCCACATCAGTACTGGGATCAGAAGGAAAACACCTCTTTCTAAAAGAACAAAGAACTTTAATTCATTTGTAGTTTGATTTTTATCCCCCGGTTACGAACACAACCTTCCCGGTGTCACGGTCAGAGTGAGTGACACGCCCCCTGCACACAAGATGATGATTCTTCAGTGATATTTATGGTCTTGGTCTTGTCTCGGTCTCATCCTGCCTGGGTCTTGGTCTTGCTCTTGGTCTTGGTCTTGACCTCGGAGCACTCTGGTCTCGGGTATGTCTTGGTCTCGGTTAGTGTGGTCTTGACTACAACACTACCTGACACCCCAGTGAAAGTTCCTACCTACAAAGTGTACGACCTGAACCCAGAGGTGACACTTTATAACTCCTCCATATAGCTCTGACAATTATATCCTTAGATATCAGACTCCTGTGTGCACTGGTCATGGTCCTGAAGTGACCGGCAAGCGCAAGAGTACAGCCGCAAACACGTCACAAGCAGCAAATGTAACCCCCCTCCCTCCTGTGCTGACAGCGAGTGACGTAAAAAGCTGCGTGCGTTCCCACCTGGCTCTTTAGTCTGAGGTCAGACTGGAAAAGATCCAACCTGTATCTGATTTGAAAAGATCAGATTCTACGTGACGTGTGCTATTCACACCGTCGTAAAAAAATCAGTTCTGAGTCACAGAGGAGAAAATAAAATCCAAACTGTGGACCTTGTTAAGAAGAAGATATCCTTCATTGATCCCGTGAGGGGAAATTCAACTTCTACACTCTTGTTATTGAGACATGCTACACACACACAGGCTGAAACACACACACATGCACAAACAGGATCCTGTCGACATGCACTAGAGATGTCAGAGTGAGGGTGCTGATCAAGTGGTTAGTTAGTTAGGTAGTATATATAACAACCTGACCCTTCTTGGCCTTTTTCCTGAACACATGTTAAATAGTCTGTGACAATGAGACTGCTGCTCTTTTCAACCCATTTCAGCTCGTCGACAACCGGCTCGTTCCGGCTCATGAGTTGAGGACTTTGTGCGGCTCTTTGAGCATGTTGGCGATGAGTCCTGACTACGAGTTTGTGCTGTTCTGACTGAGCAGCCTCATAACGGCCCCCTCCTCACTGCTGCTGTACAACAATGCCTTTGACATGTTCGCGGCCTACGAAAGCCTCAACGACAAGTCCCTGATGGACAAGGCCAAACTTTCACGCATTGCAACCACAGCTGCCAGAATAATAGGTCTCCCCACACCAAACCTAACAGAACTCAACAACAGGGCCATCGCATGCATTGCAACCTCAACAGAACAGGACATCACACATCTACTGAACACACACCTCACCCCGCTTCCCTCAGGACGGAGGTATAGAGCAATGAGGTGCAGAAAGGCGCGCATGGGGAGGAGCCTGATCCCTGCTGTTATAACGGCACTAAACAAAAGGCCTCGCTGAACAGGCCAGAGTGGGAACTCTTGACTCTTGTCTAACTCTTTGTGTCATACTCTGTGTTTTGTGTAAGTATGTTCTTTGGTGGAAATTGTCTGTGTTGACAGTAACGGTGCTGTGAAAAAGAATTTCCCCATGGGGACAATAAAGTCTGAAGTCTAAATGGATGGCCTAAACTTCAGTGTGAGCAACATGTATTCTAACCAGCCAGTTATGGCTAATTAAACTCCTCATCGAGATGTTTATGGCGTGTGCTGTGTGACACACATTCTTAAGGAAGGAAAAAAAACCTAAAGTGGTGTAGCCTATTGAACAAAATGAAGGCTTCTACTTGGTTTAGATTTTTTTATTTTGTAGGACACATTTATTAATTTAAATCCTGGTGAGGAGGGGTTAGCTCAAACCCTCCGAACCCCCTACGAGCTTGTAAAAGGAATGAAGCTAAAGGCTAACGGCTCTGCCATTAGGCTAATCCTGTCTTGTGTCTTGTTGTGAAATGTATTGTTTAGGTTTTAAATATTGTGTTTTTAATATTGTATTACCTCTATACACTGCTTAATTGGAAATACAGCTGTGTAGTATATATACAGCAGCCATTTACAGATTTTTTTAAGGAAAAATTCTCAGTTTTGACACTTTTTGGTACAGCGATCTATAGCCTACAGTTAGCATTGCTTGCTAATACACGTTAAGCTAGGCTAATGTAGCTTATTACAGGCCTGCAGTGACTCCTGTCCTTGATTATGTTAAAATGTTCTCTTACAAAGACGTTTCTATTATTTGTTTTACTAAATGTTTGTTATTTCGTGAGACTGAGAGGTGTTTATACTTCTTTATCAGACTTCAGCGATGTGGCGTTCTGTTAGCCTTCAGCTGCGTTTCCGTTTTCCACCACCAGATGTCGCCACTGAGTCAGAGCGACGCAGTCCTGTGATTGACGGGGCTTCTTCTTCTTCTTCTTCTTCCAGTCGAGTCATCATTCCTCGTAAATAAATAACTCCACAAACATCACACTGAGGAGGGGAAAGTAGTCCCAGACAAAGGCACGGTGAGATGATGGGATGCAGAGAACAGGTTGTATCACTTACTTGATGTTATAGAGCCGTTTGTCAGTTCATAAATATCGCGTTAATGACCAAAGTTCAGCTCTTGAAATTTACACATGTAGTCCATCCTTCTCTGAACCGTGTGTGCGTGTGCTTTAGATGTGCGTGTGCTTGCGTGCGTGCGTGCGTGCGTGTGTGTGTGTGTGTGTGTGTGTGTGTCTGCGTGCTTCAGATACGCGTTTGGCTCAGCAGCACCTCCGCGTACTTTGTTTCATACACTTATGATTCATGATACCTTAAATTACACGTTATATTATTGTCCACTGCGCTGCCAAGATTTTTAAGAGAATCAAGATGAGAGATGATGTGAAAACATCCTCTCGATCTTTGAAGCAGTCTCAGCCGCTCCCAATGAAAAACACGCGCGCTCTTTTTTCATCACTCTGTGAATCATGCGAACAGGCTTCAACTTTCGCTTCTTTTTTTTTCCTCCACTGAGATAAGAAAACATTTCAACTGAAGTAGCGCCGTAACAGCTTCATCTAAACCTCTGCGTCTGACCCGCACGGTGGAGGTTCATTTATCCAGACTGATCCAAGAAGATCCCGCAGGCCGGTTCAGTCTGTGCCAAATGATGTTATTACACCCCCTGACTCCTCTCCCACCTCTTCAGCTGAGATACAGGACAAATGAGATCTCTACAATGGTCGTTTTTGTTCATAGCACATTTGTTTTTTTGTTAAGACGTGTGCGTAATGCGTCTGCAGGGTAAAAGACCCTGTTGTTGCTGCATTCTGTCTTTTTTTATGAACATACATGAAGAAAAAACGCCTCAAACTGAGCCACACATTTAATGTTGCGTAGCTTTTATGATAGGGTGCTTATAAAATCAGCAGAAATAAAAATGTGAGGCTGTATCTGTAAATTCAACATCAGGAAACACTCAGTGAGCAGGACAGCAGTGACTGAGGATGTGCTGTCCTGGGGTGTGTGTGTGTGTGTGTGTCCTCCTCACGCGCCCTGCAGGTGTGTGTGTGTGTGTGTGTGTGTGTGTGTGTGTGTGTGTGTGTAAGATGTAAAGCTCTGTGCCATACCTTCAGCTCTTGCAGAGATTTGACGCTCCTGCTTCTCTCGCCTTATTGGAACCATACAGCGCGCGCGGGCCTGTTTCCAATCTGAGGACATGCGTGATGAATTTGCAAAATCATCTGCAGCTTTGCTGGTACCGTATAGCCCACCCAGTCCGGACCCGGTCCCCCTGTGCCCCGAGGTATCAATACGATTAGAGGCAGGAAATGTGGGAATCCCCAACAAAGGGCTCCATCATTAAACACAAACAACCAGAGGCCTCCCAACAATACCAAAAGCGCCCTCCTCTCCTCACTCCGCTTTTATGTCTGAGCGAGTGAAAATCTACCACTTTCATCCTGATATCAGCACTCTGCCTTCAGCTGCCCATTATTAAAGAAGATAATCTGACAGGGGTTACGGAGGATTTTGTCAGCAGAACAGAGGGTGTGGATTTCTCTCAGGTTATACACATCAAATATTATTTCTGCTCCATCTCACACATGCTCATATTTATCCATATTCCCCCCTTTTAGAAGCACGAGTGTGTACATTTAAAAAGACTTTAATCAAAGCAGCCCGCGTGCTTGCATGCAGGCGACAAATTATTATTTTCAGCTGCACAACAAAATCAGTCATTCCAGTTTTATCCTCTGTTGAGTTTCTGAAAACGTGTAATTGTGCTTCAAGTGTGCGTAAAGAGCGGCTGCAGGAGCCTCCGCGGGGATTAAGGAGTAAGTCCCTGCCTCACGTAGAGAGGTGTTTGGGGGATTTTCCCCTCAGTGTTTAAACTCAGGATGGTGATCTGATGTCCCCAAAGTGTCTATGAACTCATTCTACAATTAAAGTCCTATTTATATTCCTTTAAAATATTTATATTTACATCAACACTGCCGGTGAAAGTTTGTTGATTTGATTCTTTGCTGAAATGAAACAAAAGCAGATTTTTAACAACTTTTCGTCCCAACGTTTTAAACTGAATTTGTCTAATATCTGTATTTAAGATAACTCTGCTTTAAGGGGTGAAGAACATTTTTATAAGTAAGACTTTTTGAAATAATTGATATACAAATTAATGACGTAAAGTTCAGGATCGGCCCAAAAAAGTTAAATATATTTTTACGCATGTAACCAAAATATTCCTTTAATTTATTCCTTTTTTTTTTCCAACTTATTTTTGTGTTTTTTAAGTACAATTTAAAATCCTCATCCAGAATTAAAGAGTGAGTTTTCCTCTAAAAAAAATACTCTTCCTCTGCTGTCCCTCTCACTCGGATATTTTCATGAATGGATCTGTAAAGTCCTCGTCGTCTTGGCACAGCTGCGCAGAAGATGAGAGCGCGCGGGGAGGCTGGTATCTGGGCCTGCTTGGTACCCTTTGCGGCGTTTTCATTGGTCAGGATCTTCTTCCTTGTGCCTCGACGTGACATCACATCCACTCGACCCGCAGGAACGCAGCAGAGATTACAGATGATGCTGGACATCACAGAGGACGCACACACTTTTACGCTTTACGCACGGTCGCCTGCTGAACGCCGCTTTGAGCTCTAAAGGAACAAAAACAAAGGAAACAAGTGTGGATCAGCTGCGGTTTGGAGAGTAAACTTCCGTAAAAGCTGGAGGAGGATGTGTTTTGGTTTTTACTTTTTTTGTGAATGGAGATGATTCGTGCGTAAAAATCTGTTAATCGCGATTCCGAGCAGAGCTGTCACTCCCCCACCTGTTGGCAGGTGGTGTTGGCTTCACCCGCGGACTTCTACTATGACATTGGGTTTGGACATCATGGAGGATGTTGTTATCGACGTGGTGGGGGAAGGAGTCAGAGACAGCGCAGAGGAGCAGATCTTACCTTTGGATGAGCACGAGCGCAGCACCGAGACCTGCAGCAGTCTGAGCACGGAGAGGGACACCTTCAGTCCTGCATCGACCTGCCCGCCCGCTAACAGCAAAGGTCCCGCGTCCGTGAAGCCTCCGTACTCTTACATAGCTCTGATCACCATGGCCATCCTGCAGAGTCCGAAGAAACGGCTCACCCTCAGCGAGATCTGTGACTTCATCAGCCAGCGCTTCGCTTATTACAGGGAGAAGTTCCCCGCCTGGCAGAACTCCATCCGGCACAATCTGTCTCTGAATGACTGCTTCGTAAAGATGCCCAGAGAGCCCGGGAACCCCGGCAAGGGCAACTACTGGACCCTGGACCCCAACTCCTCGGACATGTTTGAGAACGGGAGTTTTCTGCGGCGCAGGAAGCGCTTCAAGCGGCAGCATTTCCGCTTTGACCCCCTGAAAGAGCAGCACCTGGAGCCCAGTGGACTGCACGGCTTCCCGCATGCCGCCTACGGGCTGCAGCTGCCCGGGCTGGAGATTTACCCCTACCTCCACCAGCACGCGCCCTCCCCGTGCGGCCCCGCCACTATCCCACCTGTCAGCAGCCTCCTGCCCGCGCTCTCCAGTTTCTTCTCCCGCAGCGCGCTCACAGCCAAGGCGTTCTTCCAGGCGCAGCCCGGCATCGACGCCTTCTCCCCGGCTCAGTGTGCCGCGTACTCCCCTCCTCTCACCTCCAGCTTGGCCTACGCCTCCCCCGCGCTCTTCCACCCCGCAGCGTCCCCGCACCTCCTCAGTTTACAGCAGGAGTATCACAAATTACGGACTCAGCGGGACTCCGAGCTGCTCAAACACATCAGCACTGCGACCAACGAGTAACCGAATAATCGTCGAGCAGGAGTTTGACTTTTTCTCAGGTAACAGAGACAGTTTGAGCGAAGACATCTGATGGATCTGCTTCAAAGAAATGTTGTAAATATTTTTAAAAACTTTCTCTCCTTCTCTTTAAAAAAAACAAACTTTGAGCTTTCTGATTTTTTATGATCTTGAATATCATCCTTTGTTCAAATATTTAAAAGACGAGATTCCTGCTTTTTCTTTTTGGGTAAAATAAAAGTCAATATTTAAATCTTCGCGTTCAGATTAATTTTTTTGTAAACATCCACGTGTGTTCATGACGAACTTTAGAACCAGGAAGCAGCAGATCAGTCCTAAAACACGCTGCTTGATTCATTTATCTTTTTTATAACTTGTTTAAGTTGAACCGAGTTTAGATTGAAAGTAGCCTAATTTAATCAAAGCAAAAATAATGCGTGAAAAACATGAAAATACATCAAATTAAAATAATATTGTAGAATAAATTAATGCAGAAATAATCCATGAAGCCGAAAACTTCCCGGGATGAAATAGTTTTTATTTCCACTGAATGTAAAGTGATCATAAAAATAAATCAAACACGATCACATCAATCTGAATTATTATTCAAAGCTGTCTGTTCATATTAAAAAAAAAAAAAACGTTTAAAAAAAAGGAAACGAAAAATCTTAAATACAAAATAAATGTCATGCTTGATGCAAAATGACGGGAAAAGCAGCAGCAGTGTGTGTGTGTGTGTGTGTGTGTGTGTGTGTGTGTGTGTGTGTGTGTGTGTGTGTGTGTGTGTGTGTGTGTGTGTGTGTGTGTGTGTGTGTAATATACAAATTATTGTCATGTCATTTCTCTTTTTTTTTTATTATCCTTTAAAAAACGAATTAAAGATGAGAATATGTCCCACATTGTTTCTTCTAATTAAATCTTTTATTAGAATTTAAAAAATCCTGAAAATCATAAAATCTGCAAAAATACATTTAAATGAATTTAAATAAATGTCTAAGACTGAACGTGTAATTAAAGAGTGAGCAGAGACCGACAGACGGTTTATGGTTTGTTGTGAAATCAAGCAGCAGATTTCAATTTATTCACATTTATTTCTGTTTGAATGAAATAAAGATATTTTATTAGATCTCTCTGACTCGGTCAGAACTCGAGGAAGCGTCCGAACGTCTCACAGTTCCAGCTGTCGTCCTTGTTGGAGTTTATTTTTGGTCTTAGTAACATAAATTCATAGACTTCATTAAGAGTTGAATTCACTCAGAAGAAAACTCAAACAAACAAAAACACTTCAGACGACAGAGAGAAAAATGTGCTGAAACATTTCACATAAAGACAAACAAAAACAGAGATTTCATCAACATGAACCTTTAAACATCCTGATTCCTCGAGTCCTTTTATTCTGCTGTAGTCATCGTGCTTTTTACAGAAAATAAATCAAGGCTGCATGAGTATTTTAAACACCAGAGTAAACACCCGTCACCCCCCCTGCATCTCATCAAGAACGAAGAAAATAAGAAAAGTAGGAGCTAAATACCGAACAATTCATTGTGCGGCGCCCCTGAAGTTTTTTTTAACTCTTTAGGACTTCAGGGGCTCCGTACAATTTATATCAAATATACAAAGTGCAGCAAGGATTCAAACCAGTGCTTCTCAACTGGTCCGGCCTCAAGACCCACCACCAACTCCTCCAAGAGAAACTGGGACCCTCATGTCTGATATTTTTCAACCAACTCATTTATTAAATGAAAAAAAGTGCAGTTTGAAGCTCAGTCGGTGCAAAAACAAGTCACACAACGACACGTTTAAAAAGTGCTTCATCGACTTTTTTACAGGAACACATCGGCGACCGACTGTAAATGGCTACCCGACCCACTCTTGGGTCCCGACCCCCCAGTTGAGAACCACTGATTTAAACAATAGTGCAGTAAGAGCAAGCTGTGGCGTGCATTATAGAGCACGGTTATAATAGCCAAACATCAGGCTCGCCCAAATAAATGTGTTGGACCCTCTGCAGACGTCCTTTAATCATATCAGTGCAGACGTCTTGGATCGGTAGCGATAGCCTCCTGGCTCACACCTGCATCCTCGGCCTGGATCAGATCAGCTGTTAGAGCTGACTCTCCGACTGCAACAAGTTTGTTAACAGGTTATTGTTGCCTTGAGGTCAAATGTCCTCGCCTCCTTTATTTTCTGCCATCTTTGTTGTTGTGCAGCTCCTGGTGTGAGTGTCCGACTTTACTGGTCTCACCTTTAAGTTTCAGAGGGGCCCGCCCGTGACGTCAACATCACATCACAAACAAAAAGAAAGGGAGGGGGGGTTGTTGCATTTTGAAACAGGCAGTTATAAACAAACTGTGTTTTTGTGTCAATAAGACAGTGTGAGTATTTAGGTGTAAAATAAAAGAGTGTTATCACGCTTACATTTAGGAGCCTGGCCCCAGAAAGCGTTCCCCTTTTCCCCCCTTATTGAGCGGCCTTGAGGTACATACAGAACATTCACTACACCATGCAGAGTAAAATCAATGTGAATGTAAGGAGAAGGTTTATACATCTAGGAGATCGTCCTTTTATTCCAACGTCTCTGCTTTTTATTTGTTCCTGAGACGAATCTAAACACTTCACTTTACGACTTCTTTTAACGTCTTTGTTCCCGTTTATAGACTATAAACACTCTGCAGCATCAAACTGTAATCTCTGACCTAAACCTTGAACAAATAAGCTCACTCTCTCCGTGATTTCATTCAGTAAACACACATCCGATCGTGTCGCCCTTTTTCTCGATGCCTCTAATGCACGATGATCTGATTTATTTTCTCTGTCTCTCTCGTTTAAGAGGACACAGTTCTGCTCTGCAGCCAGGAAGACGGCAGTAAAATAATTCCGGGTTTCCGAGCATGGATGTATTTATTTAATTCTCTGCTTTAGATGGATCACCGAGCTGAGGGTGTTGGACGGGGGGCGGCACGCTCGCTCCTTCTGCTCCCCAACAAATCAAAAAGATTGGTACCTGATGGAGAGCTTCACGTTTCACTGACTCTCTCCTCCTTTCTGCCCCCGAGTTTGACGCTGAGATTTAATCCAATCTGTCCTGAGGTTTCCTCTTACTTCAAGTTCAAACCAAATGTCTAATATTTGTGCAGCTAATGTCAAACAGTGCGGCTGCGGTTAAACATCAGATTCGTATCAAACACCGCAGCTCTCGTGCTATTACAGCTTATCTGATTGGAAAGTCAAATATACGGCCCAACATATATGTTTTTCTTTTGCTTTTAATTTGTCAAAACACGTGTGAAGCTGCAGTTTGGAGGAGCTGAAGTCTTACGTGTGCCTGTGAGGGACATTTTTCTGCACAGTCCTGCACACACGAACACGATCAGACAGTTGAATGTGGTTTAAAATGAATGAAGGAGGAATCTGTCGTTGTAATGATTTTATTTCTGCTCAAAGAGGAGAAAGTGAAGCGGACAAACTGTTGCAGAGACGGAGGGAGGGAGGGAGATGGGGGGGGGGGGAGTTTTTTGAGCGGGGGAGAAGTCTTTGCACCTGATAAAATAAGCAAGTCGGACACCCCGGGCTCGTGTGTGTGTGTGAGAGAGAGAGAGAGAGAGAGAGAGAGAGAGAGTGTTTGTTCATCAATTTTCCACCGTGAAGGAGGTAAAAGTTGCCAGCACTTCTTTCCTTCTCTCCTCTTTGTGTGCGTCACTGAGTGTGACGAGCTTTATGAAGTTTTCACAAAGCTTCTTTTGGAATGATTAGCAGAGAGTTTATATTCATCCGCACTTCTTTTTAAAAATCAATCTTTACTCCGTGATGTGATCTGAAACGTCTCGAGGAGACTGAGTGTCTCAAACTGAAGAAGTCACCGCAGAGAACGACGTTAACGTCATATTAAAGTGATTTATCACATAAGTGGACATGATGGATGGACGTCCGTGTGCAGACCTGTCACATGCTGTGTTACACAGCTGCAGCTTTTATTTATCATTAACTTTATTAAAAGTCACAAAGTTCTTCACAAAGGCAGAAAAATCTTAAAATCTTCATGATTTAAGAGAAAATAGATCCGAGGTTAAAGGTCATTTAGAACGCTTTAAAACAAACAGAAGAATAAACACACAACAGGAAATTATGAACATATTAAAATAGCAATTACCACTTTGCCACGAGACGTGAATATGTGAAGTACACACACAAACATTCATGTACATTTTCACACACGCAAAAAAACTCCTGAAAATGTCCAAAATGTTTGGAGATGAGCGAGCTGCACGTGGAAACACAAACATTTGAATTTTTTACCCCGACTTTTTCCTGCCAAAATGTGCTGTTTCAATCACACATGCTGCACCTCCTGGAAAATATCAGGAGTTTTTCAGGAGTTTTCTTCAAGTGTCAAAGCACCATTAGATTACAATGGGGGGGGCTGCTGATCCAAAGTTCCTGAATGCTCTGCTGAATGAGATAAAAGTTGTGTAATTGAGCTCACAGCAAAGGCATAAAAAAACAGTTAAAGGAACGTTAAGATATTCAAAATGATCTTAAGAATATAATCTTTTAAATTCAAAAGCTCTCAGAGTTTGAAGAGGAGAATTCTCCGTTTCTTTGTGGATTATCAGACACTTTTCACAGCTCATAACGTCCCTCTGATGTGGAGCTGCTTCATCGACTCACTCTGAACTCCACTCATGCCGAACCTCGCCGCTCTCAATCTCCATTTCACCAATCGGTAAAGAGTAACTCATCCGTCAAGCACGCCGCCAGCAAAGACCCCAAACTCAGAGCAGGGAAGAGATGCATTCTGGGAAAGACAAACCAGTTCATCCAAGAAAAAGAAAAAACAATCCGTCTGTATTTTTGCAGAAAGTGTGAAGTGCTTCATTTGGAATAAATTCCCTTCGAGTATTTCACCACCGGTCTTGTATCCTGCTGCTTTTTATTCATTTGACTTATGAGTCTGACATTAAAAGTCTGCGGGTCGAGAAAGCCTCGCTGTGACTCAGAGTCTGAACTCTCTCTGTCTCCCTCTGTCCCATCCTCTCGGCCCGTCCGAGTCTGGATCTGCTCGAGGTTTCTGCCTGCAAAGAAGTTTGTCCTGGACGTTGTTACCGAATGTGCTCATTAGTGGACAATATGTGTGAAGTGTAATTTGTCCCCGTATAAATACAGATGTATCGATCGATTAAACATAGAAATGTGGTGTCAACACTTTGTAGGTTTTTAAGGCCCCGTTCATTCCTTCACTCCGAACATGGTCTGCGTGGGATGCGTGGTCAAACCAGTCGACAGGATGTGAGTTCTTCAGTTCTGGGGTTCTCTCCCGCTCTAAGCCCCGAGAGCACATCACCAGCACCCTCATCCACCTTCACTGGCTCCCGGTCAAGATGCGCATCACAAACAAAATCCTCCTCCTCACCCACACGGTCTTTCCCCCCTCAACTCCTCCTCTTTAACTTCCCCACTCTGACCCGGAACCCTTCGATGCTCGAACACTGGTTTGCGCTCCACTCCCCACGCCAACCTGCGGACTTCCAGGGGGCTGAGCCTTCAGTGTGGCGGCCCCCATCCTCTGGAACTCTCTCCCGGCAGTTACAGTATCCATAACGCTTAATCCTCTGATATATTCATGAACATTTAAAAACCCACCTGTGCAACTCAGCTTATGGACTTAGTTAGTCGATGTGTGAACGCAGCAGGTAGCCTGGAACATTCACGGCGAGTGGGCAGAGCGATGACGTTGTTCAAGGTTAACAGTTTCAGAATCAGAGCTGGGTGATCATGATTACGTTGGTGTTGTGGTTTTTCAGTTATCTTTCGTAAACCTCGCACTTTTCACAGACGAGGTTTTTCTCTCCTCTCGCTTTAATGGCCGACTTCCACAGGCCTCACTCGTAGCTCGCTCCTTGGCATTTGCTTTTCCTGGCAGGGTCGATCCCCACTGCCCTGCTTTCGGGGAGTTATTCAATTATAAATCTTCCACCCTTCTTCTGCTGTGCCCCCCCCCCCCCTCCTTTCTCCCTTCTCCTGCTCTCCCTCTCTCACCGGTCCATGTGTTACCCTGCCAAGACCAGTAAAACACACTCTGCTTCGCTGGTGCACCCTTCTCTAGTCTCGTGCCCAAGAATTTATTATTCTCCGGGTGGTGAAGCGGAGTGCGGTGTGTTTTTTTGGAAACGGGGACCCCCCCTCGAGCCTCAGTGCCAACAGATGACAGTGACATATAGCAGGAAAGCCACCCAGAAGGAGAATGATCTCACACCTCAGCCACGCGCTCAGTGGGAGTGGGAGAAAATAAAGAGAGAGAGAGTGGAGAGATCTGCAGCTGGGGGCAGAGGGGACAATAAAAACCAAGATGAAAAGTGGCGAAGATGGAGGAACAAAAAGGTCCAAATGAGGAAAACAAACACCAGCAACTGAAAGCAAACAGTAAACAATCACATGAGTGATCTTAAGATGCTGCAAGGGAACTAAAAATATCTCTGCAACTTCATGTTGTGCACTAATCTTGTACGTTACTTTCTCGTGATTTTCCAAATGAACCAAAGTATGCGAAACCTCTGAGATATTCTCCTCTTACCCTCAGACCGAGGCTTCTTTCTGCCAGACATGTTCTGCAGGAAGTGCAGGGCTCCTTGAGGCATCTTCACAAAATCCACAGCAGAGTTTGAGAATTCATAGCAGATAGATCCTCCTCTTTTAAACATCTGTTTCTGAAGGAGACTCTGAAGCAGCCAATCTGTGATTCCCTGTGTGGGCACTTGGTCTTTACGCCCCCTCACTCCTCCACCTCCTGTTACTTTTCCCTTTCCTGTTGCAACTCTGTTCGCCGCCTGGCAACCTCATGCCCTCACCCTGCACACGGAGTGTAATGTACGCAGCCACAGTGACGTCATCCATGTGGTTTGTTGACTGCTGTCTTGAAGCGTTGAGCTCAACATCTCTGTTATTTTAATGATCAGTATCAAAAAGTACTGAACCTTTCAAATATTGGTTTACTTCCCTCTGGGCGATGTTTGTGCTGATTTTTTTTTCATTCTAATATCCGATAAATAATTTTGTGCAGTACAGTACGTTGCATTAAAGGAGCAGTATGTAACTCTGACGCCTAGTGTTTAAAATGGGTACTGCAGTACAAATTCAAAACATTGTCGTCGTCCCCTCCTCTCTAGAGTGGATGTTCATGCAGGTTGCCATGTGGTGGACACTGAAGCTTCAGTCTTTATCCAGCTCTGCATCGGTCTGTAAACCTTTCTGCGTTCTAACCTCTCTCCATTTTTCAAAAGCATCTCCAATATTGATCCTAGTTTGAGCACGTTTCTGCTCGTGGAGCTTATTAGAAACATGCAGAGGCTTTTTAGGTCGGGTACAATCACTTCTATCTGAACCAGTTCTCTTGCCCGCTTCCATCGCTGCAACACCTGTTGGTTTGACCTGATAACTGCTCTCATATCTGGCAAACCGAGGGGCGTCCAAAACGGCCGTGTGGGGGTGCCTTAAAACCGCCTACCTTCTCTGGTCCACTAGAGGCTGGCGCTAAAAGCGAGTAAATCCACTTTAGGCTCAATGTTAAATATTTACAGCAGATTGCACACAGGTTTAAGTCTGGTATAAATTGTTTTTTAGTCTCTAAAGCTATTTTTGTCTTTTTATGTTTAGAGGATAAGTCTTTATACCTTTTATTTGTTTAAGTTATAATACGCTTTAGAATAACGAGGAACTCTTTAAGTGACAAGACGGAGCTGCGAGGTGTCACCTCAGCACTGAACTGTACCGTCTGTTTGTGGTTGTGTTTATTTTTCAACGACAAAAAATAAATCATTATTTTTAATTGTCAGATATTGGGCAGAAAAGTTTCCAGACAGCACCAGAAGTCGTGCCTCGTTACGGATCATTTCAAGCCTTTTAATTAAAAGTGATATAAAAGTTAACCCTTTATAAAGTTGTCATGGAAAGAAGAAATAACAGCAGAATAGAAAATATTTAATACCAGACTTTAAACAGTATGTAATCTGTCGTTTATCTTGGCATTTTTAAAAGGAGCCTAATGGGGATTTACTCGCTTTTGGAGCCAGCCTCTAGTGGTCAAGTGGGGTACTGCAGGTTTTATCTCTCAGCCCTGGAGGTTGCTGCTTTGGTTTTTTGTTCATCACCATGTGCAGGTACAACGAGTTTAACCACCGAGGGGAAATTTAGTTCACCCTTCAGCGGCCTCACATCAAACGCAGCGTGAGTGTGATGTCACCCACAGCAGCCCCCCAAAACCACTTATTGCACTAAATGAGAGCCATTAGCCGAACAAACAAAGACTTTAAACCTTCTGTCATTTAATCAAAAGAGCGAGCAGGAAGTTTAATTAACATCTGGGTCACGACGTGTCGTAGACGGGTCAGACTGTAACCGTGCAGGCTCTTATTACAGAGGTACAGTCTGAGGCCTGCATGTACGGCCTAATGAGAGTCAGTAACCCCGACATGAAGACAAAGTGGTCCGCCTTCCTCACCAGGCAATGGGGACATTTGAAAACAAGCCAGGTCGACGCTGGCAGCTTGCCTCTCCACCTCTCTCTGTCTGCACTTTCTCCCCCTTAACTTTTGGTTTTCTCCCCTCAATAACGTCTGCAGTGGCATATTACAACTTGGAAATGGATTTTAAAAGGGAGCAGAGCAGGGTGCCAGAATGGGAAAAACATGGATTGGCTCAGCGAAAGCAGATTAAGTGGGCATGCCAAACCTCACGCTTTGTCAGAAACAAGAAAAAAAGCCTTTTTTAACATTAGTGAAGGACCAACCGCATCGCAGGGGGAAATCAAAAAATCCCACCCTCTTAGAAAAGGAGAGAATGAAAATTTCAGTCACCTAATACGGTTTCTTTTTTAAGTGTCACCGGAGTGAAGACGGCTGGGTGCTGAGAGGACAAGCCTGCCTTTTTTTAAATCACTGCTGCAGGTCTGTGTGTGCTCAGGGAGCTGTTAAGCCAATTCATAGACCTGCAAACATCCTGTAACAGCAACATAAATCCACTTATCCCGGCTTTTGTGTTTGTAATGGATGTTGTGCTGCACCATGTAGATGTGATATGATAGGATTGATTGCTGTGAAGATCACTGAGGCTGCTTGAGCACCGCCCTGCCACCCAAACTGTCGGCCCACGAGCCGTTCATCCCATGCTGCCTCTGTTGGTGGTCCCTGGTGTAAGCTATATTTTCCCCTCGCCTCTCTCGCTCTCTCTCTTTTTTTTATAGCTAACACAAAATTGTTCCTAATTCGCTGCTGCTAGAGGGGGGTAATTTGCGGCTTTTGGCTGAGTGTCGCAAGCCCCAAATTTGAAAAAGCTGCTGAGTTGAAGGCGTTCTGTGAAAGAAGCAGCACAGAGAGAGAAACACGGCCTCAGTTCAATCAGAAGAAAAAAGAAAAACATGATGAGCCTCAAAAGGCAAAAGAGAGCAATGCGATAATAACTGTTGGGTAACATAAGATGCAGCCACAAATAATTATTTTAATGAAATGATGCCAATAATGTCTCCTCTTCTTTTCCAAGATACTCTGATTTATGTTCAGCCTATAAAAACACTCGTGCTCTTATCAAACTCTCTGGGCCAATACAGCTCATACTTCTCAGTTTTTTACGTCAAATTCTCCTGAGATGAAAAACTTTCTATCCGATTGTCAGATGCAAAAGAAGTAAAAATACAAGACAGATAAGTACTCTTAAAGGTCGTTCAATCAAAAGGGTAGTTTAGAAATTATTTCTCAGGAAGGGCTGAAGACAATGGATTCACCTCAAAATATTTTACTTTAGGGAGTCCCTCAAGGTTCTGTCCTAGGACCCTTTCATTCTCATTCTGTCTGCTATGAATTATAAATGTTTCAGGAGTGCACGTGTGAAAAGGCCTTCAGATCAAATCAGGGAGGTTTAGTGTAGGAGCCAATGTAGTGTGTGTATAATTATGTATTCAGTGGTAGGTCGTTGGGTTTAAACCCACAGCCTGTAAATTCCGCCGCCAGGGGGCTCTCAATCATGACAATAACAAAAGATTACCTTGAGGCTGAAAACGGACTCCGAGTTGACCGTAGTCAAGACAACGGGGCAAAACCGACCTGAGGAAGAGAATATGTTTACCAACGAGCTAATGTAACCGAGTATAATCTACATGACAGAAAACTGTTGCTGCACTCACACATGAAAATAGTTCAACTTTTGGAACAGTTTCCTTGAATAAAGGAAAATATTAAGCACACGTTACGATTTAAAATACACCTAACGGACATAACCGAGGGAATCGTAAGTTGTGTGAAGCAAACGTCAACAGCAGGAGGGGCGGGAAAATCTGGGTGAAGCTGGGCTGAAAAATGTGGCTGTTTTTTGTTCACACATGCAGCTCACGAAAAATAAATCAGTTTTTTTGCATGTGTGAATGCAGCTTTGTTTTAAATAGCTCTGCATCCAAATAGTCCATTGTTTTAAGTGTTAGCTCTAAGTAGGTGATCAACAGTTGGATTAAAGTTGAACATGTGTGAAACTTTGTGTTTGGGTTTTGTTGATAGTTCAGATTTACAAAGTGTCTCTATCTCTGTTAACACCCTGAGCTCCACGTTGCTGAAGAGAAGGGAGGCTGAGGGATCCTCTGCAGCCTCGTTAACACGACGGCCCTGAGAGACGCTCATTCATTTTGATTAACGGGGCCTTCCTCACTCTCATCCCATCCTCAGAGGTTCACTCTCCCCTCGGGGGGAAAAGCCCACATGGATGTTTTTCTTTTTTTTCATCCCACATGGTTTTTCACTTCCACAACAGCACGTCATTACCCGAGTGTTTAAATACTTAAGAAGAGTTTAGAGGAGGAGGAGGAGGAGGAGTGAAAAAACACTCACGAGCAATGAGCAGTTGTACATTAACTCTGCATCACTCGGGGGAGCTGTAAAGTCTGCCCTGTAAGCGAAATGAAGTCGATAAATAAATGTGGGCTGTTGTCAGATGTCTGGAACAGCATGAGAGGCTTTCAGCCCACCATGTTGAAATGAAGGGTGATAAGTTTGGGCCGCCCCGCAGAATTAGACCCTACAACTTGCTGAGTGCCGTTGACTAATGAGGGCGTGTTCGCTGAATGATGAATTCAAAAATCGAGAGGAGCTTTTGATCTGCAACAAAACCGCACTTTGTTGGGAGTCACAATGATGGAGCTCGAAACCGTCACAACACGTAGGAGGTTTGTTTTTTTAACACGGATCCGACATGAGCTGCCTCTGATAACGACGCTCACTCCCTCTCTCTCAGAGGCCTGTTTTCACAGCCGTCAATCAAAGAGTGAAGACAAACAGCAGAAAGAGACGGGAGCTGTCGATGCACTGAGCCTCTTGTTTCTGCTTTTCAAGTCGTCTTTGGATTTAAATACATCATGTTTGCAGAGAGTCATCTCTGCATCACTTTCCTCAAGCAGCACTAGAAAATAAAAAGACGTGAGGATATGCAACAGCAGCCTTTTCTTCTTTAAAGGTCCAATCAGTGAGATGTGTAGAGAGTGAAATGATAAAGTGAGCTTACTCTATGATCAGACATTAAGGAAACATGCTATGTTGAAGTGCTGGCTTCTCTGACAACAATGCAGCAGCCAGTATGTCCTCCTTCTAACTTTAGATTTTGGTCCTGAATGGTCTGGATTTGTTTGGACCAGAGAAGGTAGGCGGTTTTAAGGCACCCCCACACGGCCGTTTTGGACGCCCCTCGGTTTGCCAGATATGAGAGCAGTTATCAGGTCAAACCAACAGGTGTTGCAGCGATGGAAGCGGGCAAGAGAACTGGTTCAGATAGAAGTGATTGTACCCGACCTAAAAAGCCTCTGCATGTTTCTAATAAGCTCCACGAGCAGAAACGTGCTCAAACTAGGATCAATATTGGAGATGCTTTTGAAAAATGGAGAGAGGTTAGAACGCAGAAAGGTTTACAGACCGATGCAGAGCTGGATAAACACTGAAGCTTCAGTGTCCACCACATGGTGACCTGCGTGAGCATCCACTCTAGAGAGGAGGAGGGGGGGGGAGACAGCTCTCTATGATGTTTAGAATTTGTACTGCAGTACCCATTTTAAACACTAGGTGTCAGAGTTACATATTGCTCCTTTAATGTTATCCTAATTTAGGAAAAGCCTCTAATTTGCATCCAAATTTACAATTCCATTTACGTTACAATGAAATAAGGCTGCTGTGTTCTTCAGTGTTGTTCTAATGCCAGTGTTTGTTTAAGCCTATTAGTGCGTGCGGCTGTACTCAACGTTATAGCTTTAACCACTTTCAGGGACAGTCGGGGTCCTCGGTCTCTCACACCGTTGTTTTGGGGGTCAGAGGCTGAAAAGTGAGAACCCTTGTATTGAATCACATCTCGTTGAAACGTCAACTCCATTTATGTTCTTTGTGTGTTTATGAATTTCCAGCTAATAAGGCAAAAACCTGGCAATGCCAGAAAATATGGAAGTGATTATCCCACATAATTTCCAACAACTGCCTCCAATTCAAAAATCTCTTCTCTTTTTTTGTAACGGTGTAATAAAAACCTAACAATGTTTCCCAACAGAGTTCTGCCATGCAGTCAAAGCCCTGTTGTGGACGAGTATTTCTGTGACTGAAATCAATCGATCAGCGAGCATCCAGACGGTCGAGGAGGAGGAGGAGGAGGAGGAGGAAGCTGCAGGTGTGGGGAAGAGAAAACACAATCACATCTCAAGTCAAACAAACGCTCCTCCGCTGATGGAGATGGATCGAGGGTCAGCATTCCAGTCCACGTTGAAGATCCCCACTGCTTATCCCCCCAGGTCTCCTCTCTCTCTCTCTCTCTCTCTCTCTCTCTCTCGCTCTCTCTCTCTCGCTCTCTCTCTCTGTGTCGGCTGCTTATGCTCGGCAAAACATCTGGACAGAGAGAGAGAGAGAGAGAGAGAGAGAAAGTTTTGACGAGAGAGATTGAAGGATGGACGTGAGAGTGAAAAAGGAGGGAGGTCAGGAGGAGAGAGGCGAAAGATGTTAAACGGACAGGCGTGTTTATGTTCGGGGTCTCCCTGGGAGGAGGGAGCGTCATAAGTTAACTCGTGTCGATGGAGAAAGTTCACGCCCTCCTTGAACCTGCTTTTCATTTCTCTTCATTTGCTTCACTTTGTTCAAACATTTCACAGGATTCACTCAGCAGACGTCACACTCTGGTTTGGAGGTTTAAATCCAACTATGATGTGATACCATCGACTGTTTATTAAGATGGACGGCGCAACAGCCTCAGGAAGTGAGGCCAAAACATTTAGAGCTCCCCCTGCTGACTGGCTGCAGCATAGGTCATAAACCCCGCCTCCTCCATGGTCACAGATGGGACATGGGACAAATGTTCGTCAAACCCGGAGTCTGCCTTGACAGTTTCATATTATCATAAAGATTTATGAGAAAGTGTTCATTATTCTGTGACGTTTACTTTATAATGGATAGTTGTTTATGTATTATGAGGAACTCTGCAGGAGCCTCATGTATCAACACAGCTGTCAATCATGATGTCATACTTGTTTTTATATCATCAAATAACTCGTTAAAACTCAAATTCTCAGAAAAATCAGCGCAATAAGAACTAACTAAGAAGACAGAAACCACGTTAGGTTTTTTAAAGTCATTTTTGCCTTTATTAGGGACAGCTGAAGAGAGACAGAAGATGTTGGGAGGAGAGAGCGAGGGACGACGTACAGAAAAGCTCCGAGGTCGTTTTCGAAACCCAGATCCGCTGCGATGAGGACAACAGCCTCTGCACATGGGGCGAGCAAAATAACCACTAGGCTATCAGCGCTCCAAGAAACCATGTTTGAGAAACTTTTCACTTGTATTTTGAATTTATTGTTAGACCTTTGTCCCATCTGTTAACATGGAGGAGGCGGAGCTTATTAACTAAACTACAGCCTGCCAGTAGAGGGAGCTCTAAGTGTTTGTGTCGTCAATCTTTTTTATGCAGTCTGCAGATTGCATAATCGTGAAGAAGCTTCCTCTTCTTTACGTAAAGAATAAAAGAACATCGTCGAGGCAGCTTAAGGCGATGCTGCAGATAAATTCTAAATCTTTAACCCTCCTCTATCCGCCTCCTCTCTCCTCCAGCATGAACAAGTCTTAAACTATCTCCTCTAAACTGCTTTATTTTTTTTCTCCACCTCCTTCGTTGTGTTTCCTCAGGAGTCCCATAAACGACCGCTCGGCTCTTGTTTTCTCTGCAAGTCGAGGGATGAGCTCGAGCTCATAAAGAGAAAACTCAGAGGGCACGCTGAGGTCCTGGACTCAGTAAAAAGGCTGTGGCTGCAGCTCCGGTGGTGGTAGCTGTGTTGGAGAGGAATACAGAGTTACACACACACACACACAGTACACCTTGGGAGCATTTGATCCTGCACGGCCTGAGGAGGACACGCTCTGTAAATTTCCCTCCCGTGTGCTTTGTTCTCTGTAACAGCAGCCCTCGCTTGTAAAAATAAAAAATAAAATCCAAACACTTGACAGGTGCCAAAGTCAGGAATGTGGAAAAAGTAAATGATGACATATCGTTACAGCCTTTGTTATGTCTCTACCTTCTTCAGGTTTTTGGCGTTTCTTTCTGTGAGAGGGTGAAGTGAGGAGTTCGACGTTTCTACATTACATGTTTAAGGAAATATTTAGATAAGGGCCGTCAGCACGATGCGATTAAAGTCCGAGTTTAAAGGTCACACATTATGTAAAACACTCTTCACCATGTTTCTTTAACTCTAATATGTGTCTCTAGTCTGTCTACAAACCCCCCAATGATGAGAAAAGTCCATCCTCTCCGTCTTCTGCCTGCTCCACTTTTCAGAAAATGTGTGCTCAAACAGGCCATTTGGAGATTTTCCCTTCATGACATCACAAAGGGCAGTAACCCCTCCCCCAGGTGGGTGACACTCCCACAGCTAGGTGTTTGTTCTGCCCTCTGAGTCTGCCTTCTCACCGTAAACAATAGGGCATGGAGCGAGAAAGCCCGAGCCACCCAAGACCGTCCAGAGAGAGAGAGCGAGTGGGGAATGAGGAGCCACAGCACTGGTCGGATTTGAACCCGGGCTGCCCACTTGGAGAACCACAGCCTCTGTACATGGGCAGAAGCATTACCCACTAAGCCACCTGCGCCCCTAAATGTCCCCCTCTTTTAATCTGTTTTCTTGCCCGTTAATGTGATGCTTTTCGAGTCCAAAGTAATATCCACCTTATGGCCTCAAACACTGACCTTTGTTACCGTTCCTTTGAGCTGTTTGACGCCAGTTTGGGATCCCTAACCACTTCCTGTTTCTGCTTCCATCTACCAGAAGGGCCTTACTGTATTTCAAAATAAAAGCACGGTTGAATGCACTTTTTACTGTTCCTTTTTTATTTTTGAATGCTTTTATTTAGAGACAGGACAGTGGATAGAGTCAGAAATCGCGTAGCTGTAGAGAGAGGGTGGGGAATGACGTGCGGGAAAGGAGCCACAGGTCGGATTTGAACCCGGGTCGCCCGTCTGGAGGACTACAGCCTCTGTATAACGTCCGCATGCACTAACCACTACTAGGCTACCGGCTGCCCAAATGCATCAGTTTTGTACTCAAACTTGGCGCTGCCAGTGCAAAAAACGCCGTCAGTGGACACAGTCCCTTTTATATTTGTAGCGCAATATTAAAGCTTTAAAAATGAAGTAATGCACAACTTTTAAAAATGTCTCTGAAAGTGCACTCCATGCATGCATACTTATTGAAGCTACATTCCTCCGCTGCATGCATGCGTGTGTGTGTGTGTGTGTGTGTGTCTGTCTGTGTCTGTGTCTGTGTCTGTGTCTGTGTCTGTGTGTGTGTGTGTGTGTGTGTGTGTGTGTGTGTGTGTGTGTGTGTGTGTGTGTGTGTGTGTGTCTGTGTGTGTCTGTGTGTGTTTTTACTGCTGATGGCACAGTGGAGGATTTATTTGAACAGATGTGAACTCTCAGTCCCAGGGTGACCTCAGGTCCTACTTGGCTACTCTGCAGCTGATCTCTCCGCCCTGGAAAAATAACACTCAGTTTAACAGACTGACCCGTGGAAGCGAAAGCTCGCAAACACACCGTGTAATAAGTCCAGGAGTAAAGCTACATTTCCTCCGCGGAGTCACTGGATCTCTTTGTAACCTTATCAGTGCTCGCCGTGCTGCAGTACGTCGGATTATGTTCTCGTCTTCTGTGAAGTTACAGTAACCAGGCTGTACAGTAAAACCAGAAGTAAGATATGAAGGATTGGATTTATACTCTCATTGACTGATGGAGGGTTTTATCCCAAGCAGTGCACATTATCAGCACCAAGCATGAGTTAGGGGAGTGCAGAGGTTGCTGACAAGAGCCATAAAGGAGGGGAATTTATGTGCCGCAGCGATGCAGGCGGGAGGTCAGAGGAGGAGTAGAGTGTGGAGGGTCGACAGGGATGAAGAGACGGCAATGTTTGGAGAGAGGACCGGAGAGAGTGATGCTAATTTATACCACGCTAATTGGAAACAGCAGAGTCCTGCACCTGAACCAGCTCTGAGCCGGGTCGACGTGGGAGGGAGGGTGATGAGGGGTCGGGGGATGGAGAGATGGGATGGAGGTTAGGGTCAGTGTCAATGGCGGCCTTGTTGTTTCTGTCCCGGCAGACGGGACAGGGGAGGGCTGTCAAGATGCCAGAAGTTCAAACTTTCAGATGAGTCTAGTAAAAACGAAACCCAACAGCAAAAATAGAAGTCCTTGGCACCAAAAATTTGTCATTTTTTGGCAATGTTGCTGGCAAAATTGCTCCATAGAGCTCGAAATAAATCTTTAAAAGTATTTCTCATGATTTTCGGTTGACAAACGCATCATGTCAGACCTAAAAAAAAAGGATCCAGACTTGAAACCTCATAATCACTTTACTTTTTTGAATACTTTAAGCCTTTTTCAGGGGTCACACATGAACATACTCCCCCTCCATGATTCATTCTTCTGTTTTCTTTTACAAAATGTATTTCAGAGAGAATCATGGATGCTTTATACGGATGTATTTCACTCAGAGGGAGAAACTAGGGATTCTCTGTCACCATACATGACCTGGTGAAAGTTATTTAGTGTGTGAAGTGAATCTTTTTTTAACGCAGCGGAGACAGAACTGCAGTCTGAGAGGTTGCTGGTGCTTCTGTTCCCAGTTTGGAAATCCACAGTCAGTGTAGTCGAAGCCGAGATAGAAAATTGGAACGACAGCAGCATGGACAGAAAATATTAATGGACGAAGTCTGAGTGTTGTCTCCCATCTGTCCCTGCAGGGGGCGCTGAAGTCCCATCGATGGCGGTCTCAATGCTGGAAATGCTGACTCAGTCTAACTTTCAGTCAACCTAACGACAGGCTGAGAGCTGGAGCTGAGGCGGGTTTTAAGCCTCCTGACAAACCGTTACACCGCGCCCACCTGTCAATCAGGTCAGCTACACGCCTTATTGTGAATAACTCTTATCCTTCATCAAATCAAAACTGATGAGTCATCAAAACATTCACCCCCCCGTACAGTGTGTGTCAATCGAGACATGAGCTAATCAGACCTATTTGGTTTCTTGAACCAGGCTGTAAACATGTTAATGTCTGCTGTAAAAACAGGCTTTTTAGAATGGGTGTGTATGTGACTTCCTGTGCTTCTGCAGACAGCCTCTAGTGGACACTCGAGGAACTGCAGGATTTTGAACTTCAGCATCGTCTTCATTTTTCAACACCAGAGGTAATATTACTGATTCACACCCAGAGCAAAAGCAACTGCTGCAGCAGATAGGGTTGTCACGGATACCAGAATTTTAAACTTCAGTACAATTCTGGCAAAAAAAAACAACAATCAGAACCTGTTTGGAAGAAGTCCCAGGGACCATATATTGGATCATTTTTAAATTAATAAACTTGCAGCCAAACTCCTGCACACTTTCTAAATTGTGCAAATGTGTAACAACGTTCTGGCTAAACGACATTTTACAACCTGAGGACGGATTTTAGTGTGTGTGTGTGTGTGTGTGTGTGTGTGTGTGTGTGTGTGTGTGTGTGTGTGTGTGTGTGTGTGTGTGTGTGTGTGTGTGTGTGTGTGTGTGTGTGTGTGTGTGTGTGTGTGTGTGTGTGTGTGTGTGTGTGTGTGTACGTACAAATGTGGTCCCTTGCGTGTCTGAGTAGAATTAGTGTGTATGTTAAAGATTTTCTGGGGGTCATGTTGTTGTGACAGTCTCACACACACACACACACACACACACACACACACACACACACACACACACACACACACACACACACACACACACACACACACACAGCGGGCCGGAGCCAAAATCAGGACCACCCTGCCTCAACAGAGAGAGAGAGGAGAGCGAGGGAGGGGTGAAGGGGGTGCTTAATGTGGCATGGTTTCAATCTGACACGATCTAACATACGACACGGCTGGACTTCAGCCGTCTTAGCTTCCTACTTAAATAAATATGACAGCCTCGTCAGATAATTACAGCGCCGCCACCACGTTGAGTCATAGCATCCGTTAATTATTAGCCGGGGGTCGTGTGAATGTGTGGATTCATTTCTCAGATCCCCGCTGCTCGTGTGTTTCTGTGATGTCTGTAATATTTCAGAGAGTGATGGCGTGTTCAGATGTCGGCTGTGACTTCAGGCTGGCGTCGAGCTTCAAAATGAAGTAAGCTCAGAAAACATCGACGCTTGTTGTAGGATCTGGACGCCAAAGAAAAAAGATTACAACAAAACAGAAATCACATTTATGAAATTAAATCTGTCTGTTGAGCGCTACATGATGTAACTCTGCGTTAATGATTGGCGAGCGATCCGTCAGAATTAAACTGATCTGAATGAGTTTAAATTACATTTAAATTCATTCATTCTCTAAAGAAGTCCTTCTGACAGTTAAAGGAGCAGAGTGTGATTTTTAGACACACTTAATAACTTTCCTCATGATGCTCTCTGCAGATCGCATCGTGCGTTTCTGGAAGTTTTCTCCAACACGTTTGGAAGGAAGAGTTAACCTGGCTTTACACCAGACGATTTTAGGTCAGATTTTGGGCGCCACTTGCCCGATTCGAGGTTTGTCACAACCGATCTTTGTCCAAAAAAATACTCAAGTGGTGTGGTGTCCATGCGATTATTTTTCTCCCTGTCTAGTTGGAGCCTCCCCAATCTTGAATCGTGGAAATAAAACATGTCTGATATTAACATAAAAACATTATTTCCTGAAACGCAAAAACATTTCAAGAAACTTCCATAAAAATCTAGAAACAAACAAAAAATCCTGATGTTCATTTGGCAGTTCGATGGTCTGTGTTTCAGGAAATGTTTCTGTGTCTCACAAAAAATGGTTTTACTGTTTTTGTGTTTCACTAAATTTATGGCAGAAAACCTTCAGGGCCACCGTAGTACGGGGTTTGATGTCGGGTCTGACTGATCTCCTGTTGCAGATGTCAGACCTGTTTTTATATATAATTGAATCCTTGTTCGTCACTGTATGGGGACCTCTGATTTGGAACAGCAGAAAAAGGAGCACACTCAAACAGTAATAAATCTTCAGGTGCACGACTGCAAAAAGTCTACGAGGAAAAAAGAGAAGTCAGCACGCTTAATGTCGTTAAACGTTTTATTATCTGGGTGATCATCAGCATGATGGTGAAGGCTTTGCGCTCAAACGCGTCTTCTCTCTCTTCTGTTTTCTTGATCTCTGATTTTGGGCCTTACTGCCGTTTGTGTTGTCGATAAAGAAGCCATCAAATCGGTGTTAAGTGACGAGCTGTCAGCATTCATCCAAAGCCCGCCTTCCCTTTAATATGTCGGACGCAGAGAGCAAAGAGGAGATAAACAGATAAGTGCCCTGAAGCCGAGTGACTCAAAGAAACAAAGAGTGAACTTGGACATGTGTGGAGCACATTGGTGGCCGAGCCGTGATCACACACAAGAAGAGGACGCAGGATTTAGATGTGGTACGGGCTGTTTTGTTTCCCTTTAAAGGCGTGTCGGTTGTCTGCACAGCTCGAGGATACTGCAGAGAAAAAAAAGTCTTTCTACTTCATCACCCCGAATGATTGACATCTCAGTAGTCTGCGCACATAAACGAGTGTTCACACACACACTCAGTCTCACACTCGTCTGCTGTAGTGGTTTTCAGAGAGACATTTGTCCTGTGATTCTGCACTTTTTTTCCACCTCGTATCTATTCTGAGGACGGAGCTGCACGCACACATCAAAGCCACCACAATCTGTCTGTTTCTCTCACGATTTGTCTCTCACACACTTCGTCTCCCTGCCGGCCCACGCCTGAACACAAACCATGCACAAACTGAAACACATTTGTGTACGAGGATGTTATGGGAGGGATCCAACATGTTCTTTGATCACGCTTCGTCTGACAGCAAACCCCTCCGAAGAAGTGTTCGGAAACATTTCAGATTTATTTTTTGACACTGAAGTCCTTGATTCCAACATGCTGCACTTATTTACGAACAATAGTAGTGCTTCCCCGTAAGAGTCAACGATTCGAATCAGCAGTCGAAGAGGCTCCGAGTCGACTTTCATTTCGTCAGTCGTGATTCTTCAGCAACTGCACGAAAACTTTCAGTGTACATTTTGACAAGTTTTATATTCGGCCTCTCCAAAATAAATAAAAGAGGAGATTCACAGAGGGAGAAGCTCTGAATGTAGACATATGAGGATTTAAAAAAAGTCTACCTATGACACTCTTCAGTGAAGAGTGGATCTGGATTTTAAAAAAATCTTTGCAAAGTTTGGTATTGAACAGCAAATTCTGATTTTCTTAAGTCACGCTCAGCCCAAGGTAAGAGATCTGGAAATAAAGATACAGGGCCAGAGACAGTGCGTGGAAGACGTCAACACTTCTTGACACAAACTTATCGTTTCCACGTTGATTCGCCGCCCTCTGCAGCTGCACATCTTCATCTTATTCTCCTCCATCCTGTCTGTCATGTTTACTCCATGTTACCCTCTCCTCTCTGCTGCAGGATGCTTTCAAAGGGACCACAGAACATATCAGAGGCCCGTCCTCGTGCACCGACGGCCTGTCTCTCATTTCGGATGGAGATTGAAGGGCGAGTCTTCCCTCGGGGGATCAGGGGGGCCTCCGTAGCATCCACCGCCCCGGGGGCCTGTGTGTTTCCACTGCGTCGGAGCTGGACCGCGACCCACGCCAAACATCCAGTGAAACCGCAAGTGAATCTGCCCATGAGATGATCTGCCGTCTGCTGCGCTCACTGGTTGGAAAAAGCCCTGAATGCTTCGCCTGCGTCCCTTGTTAGCTCAAGGTCGTGAGTGTGAGTGGAGCGTGTGTTTTGGGTTTGGCGTCCTTTGAAAAGATACGACAGTAATGTGCCCTTGATCAGGAGTTTTTCTGCACGCTTGTGTTGCTGTGATGGATGTTGGGCGCTTCCCAGTGTTGTTTTGAGGTGCTTTGGGTTTGTTAGTCATAGCTTACAGGAAAGTGTCTCCTAAGACGCTCCTATTTAGAGATTGTTTTGCGCTCGCAGACTCTGAAGTGTTGTCCCGGGTCAGCTCTTCTGGTTTTCCTGGCGGAGGATCTGTTGGGTTTTTGTGGATCTGTGAAAACAACAGAAGATCAATTCCAGGTTGACGGTGCGTACTGTATCGAAACGAGACGTGGCTCCAATCTTCCTGCTCGTCTGTCGCCAGTTCTGCTCTTTCCAGGCCTCCATTAAGCTCCTTTTAGCTTTCATACGACACAGCGATACCCACCAGAAGCTGCATGACAGCATGTGTGCCTGAGTGACATTTGATGCATGTGGCAGGAGGGAGTTCAGAGCCTCTATGTGTCGCCCATTCATGTGGTGAAGGCAGGATTAAGACTTGATCCAAAAGACTAAAAGTGGAGGAGAACGAGCTGGGGTCAGATCTGCCTTGAATTAAGTCAGTGTTACAGCAGGAATAATACAATCACCTCCCCCAAAACCCTACAGTACTGCTGAAGGGTAACGTATGTCTGCATGTGTGTGTGCATTTGTTTGTGCGTTCACAACCAAACCACAGGCTGGTGTCCTTTACAGAGAAGAGAAGTCTCTGTTGACGGTTCAAACACAGCCCGCGGGCCCCAGCATCAAAAGGCCCCCCCAATCATCGCACCCACTTACAGCCAACGGCGCATGTCACTTAATGTGGACCACACCATTCATCAATTATGGGGAGCTCAGGGGCCATCCGAGACTTGCACCGCAGCTCCACGAGTAGTGAGTCGTCCTGTGTCCTGACTGAAGCTCCCCCCTGCAGTCCTCAAAGAGCATCTGTTTCAGGAGGTAAAGTTTGAGACCGCTAACTCCTCCGAGCTGTCGCACAATCAGAGCGCCGGCTTCCCTCGTCTTTCGTGCTGCGTTATCTCCCCACAACCCCTAAAAAACCCTCCTCAACCTAATTGATAAAAAGGATTTCAAAGTATAAAGTTTGACAAAAGTTAAAAATACTAGCTGAAAATAAAGTTAATCTTGTTCTTAAAACCTCCTCATCCTTACTGACATACGGACATTAGATTGAAGAAGTAATGGATTAAAGGACCAATCAGTGAGATGTGTAGTGAGTGAAATGATAAAGTGAGCTTACTCTATGATCAGACATTAAGGAAACATGCTATGTTGAAGTGCTGGCTTCTCTGACAACAATGCAGCAGCCAGTATGTCCTCCTTCTAACTTTAGATTCTGGTCCTGAATGGTCTGGATTTGTTTGGACCAGAGAAGGTAGGCGGTTTTAAGGCACCCCCACACGGCCGTTTTGGACGCCCCTCGGTTTGCCAGATATGAGAGCAGTTATCAGGTCAAACCAACAGGTGTTGCAGCGATGGAAGCGGGCAAGAGAACTGGTTCAGATAGAAGTGATTGTACCCGACCTAAAAAGCCTCTGCATGTTTCTAATAAGCTCCACGAGCAGAAACGTGCTCAAACTAGGATCAATATTGGAGATGCTTTTGAAAAATGGAGAGAGGTTAGAACGCAGAAAGGTTTACAGACCAATGCAGAGCTGGATAAACACTGAAGCTTCAGTGTCCACCACATGGTGACCTGCGTGAGCATCCACTCTAGAGAGGAGGGGGGGGAGACAGCTCTCTACAATGTTTAGAATTTGTACTGCAGTACCCATTTTAAACACCAGGTGTCAGAGTTACATACTGCTCCTTTAACGTTAGCTAAAAGTTATGGATGGATACTTAAAATAGCGTGGTAAAATAATGAATACAGAGTTGAACAGCTGAAGTCGTTAAAGTTAAGGATGTGCATCCTGATCCACCCACACCCCTCAGCTCATCAGCTTTCTTTTAAACGTCTCACAGGAGGCTAATACACGACACGTTTAAGTCTTGAACCTTGCCCTCCTGCTCGAACCGAGTCAAAATGGAACTTATTCCATGTCGTCTCATTCTGACGTGTCGCCATGGGGTATTAGTTCAGCCGATATTCCTGTTTGGTTTCCAAGTGACAGAGCGTATGTTAAGGTTGTAAGAGTGAATAAAAATGACATAAATGTGGCGACCATATTTAGAGCCCCCCTCCCTTAACAGACAGAAGACTGCCGGGCATACAAACCTGAACCAGACCACACAGCAATACCAGTGTCTCGTTCCCCTCCTCTTCTTCTTCCCTCTAGTCTCTGTCAATGAGAGATCCTCATCGGACACATCTGGACAGGGCGAGGGTCAGGACGGCCCGGCGTGACAGGATGAAACTCCTGCTGTCCGGTTAACCCAACACGCTTTAAATGGACTCAGACCTCGTTACCCCGTTCAGCTGCTGTGTGTGTGTGTGTGTGTGTGTGTGTGTGTGTGTGTGTGTGTGTGTGTGTGTGTGTGCAGCGAAGCCTCTACACTCAGCAGCTGTGTGTGATTTTGTGTTCATGTTATCTGGAGGCTTCTTTCCTGTTGTTCATCTTTTTTTTCCAGTTTTTGTCATGGCACCTTGTTTCATGTTGTGAAATGCTCTTAAATCTCATACATTCATGTCATCCATATTTATTCATCAATAATGTTTTTGAGAGCGTTTTTTAAAGCAAAGAACTTAAAGGCCCTTTCTTATATGACTGTAAATATTACCAGACGCAGCCTGAGTGACGTCACCCGTCTGTTCCTGCAGGGGGCGCTGGAGTCCCATCGATGGCGGTCTCCATGCTGGAAATGCTGTCTCATCCTAACTTTCAGTCAACCTAACGACAGGCTGAGAGCTGGAGCTGAGGCGGGTTTTAAGCCTCCTGACAAACCGTTACACCGCGCCCACCTGTCAATCAGGTCAGCTACACGACTAACTATGGATAACATAAATCGTTCATAAAATTAAAACGGAGCCGTTTCTAAAAAAATTCACTCCCAGACAGTGTGTGCCCACGATGACATGAGCTAATCAGACCTGTTTGGTTTTTTGAACCAGGCTGTAAACATGTTAATGTCTGCTGTAAAAACAGACTTTTTTTGAATGGGTGTGTATGTGACTTCCTGTGCTTCTGCAGCCAGCCTCTAGTGGACACTCGAGGAACTGCAGGATTTTACACTTCAGCATCAGCTTCATTTTTCAACACAGCTAGGTGTTTGTTCTGCCCTCTGAGTCTGCCTTCTCACCGTAAACAATAGGGCATGGAGCGAGAAAGCCCGAGCCACCCAAGCCCTTCCAGAGAGGGGCGTGGTCAGACACAGCTCATTTACATTTAAAGCTACAGACACAGAAACAGCCTGTTCTGAGCAGGGCTGAAATAGAGGGGTTTATAGGCATGATCAAATACAGGATCAGAGTGGATTTAGAACAAGACACTTCACACACATGTTTTGAGGAGCTCTAAGAACTTAAACATGTCCTGTAAATGGGCAGGCCTACCTCTGACCAAACATTTTGAATTTATGCAATACTTAATTTGCACTCTCTAAAATGACATTTAATAAACTGCACATCGTACTTTAATTCTTTGTGCTCTCTGACAGTCTGGCAAATTTGTTGCATAAATGAACTTTGGACACACACACACACACACACACACACACACACACACACACACACACACACACACACACACACACAGACTAACGCACAGTCGGACGGGGCAAACATTGCTTATTCATAAACAATCTCAGCCACCACACACGCTCACTCTAGGAAAGGAACATGCAAACAGCGCTAATGGGAAAAATATGAGCGGGCTCACATGGAGCTCACCCAGAGAGGAGGAGAGAGACGGACACGACGCCGCTGACTCTGCTGCCCCGCTGGAAAAACACACCGAGAGAGAGATCAGAAACAGAGAGGTCGCTGCCTGAGGTCGAAAACGACGTCCACGAGACCGCCGTGTTCGATCTAAAGCTTTTATGTGTTCTTCACTTCTCACTGTCACAAATCTCACAGTTTACTTTATTCTGCTTTTTAGTCGTTCCATTACAAACTGTCTTTTATTTTAATTTAATCTCTGTGTGTTTAATTCACATACTGCTGCTCCTTTATCGTCAGCTGGTTTTTAAATGTCTGTAGTAAATGTGATTTTGGTATTTATACCCTAAAATTTGAGTTATTTAATTTTAATGTAAGTTCATAAAAACTGAAGTATGATGTGCACAAGGATCAGAATTAGAATCAGGGTTTATTTCCAGTTCGGTCTGCACATTACAGAAGTTTGTCTGCGTGTTTTAAGTAAACATTAAAATATCATTTAAAAAAAATAAACAGCACAACTCTGAATATGTAGAAACTTAAATAGAACCGCAGAAACAAAAGAAATGTGAAAGAATTAATGCACAATATATATCTTATCTTTTACAGACACAGAGACGATTTGACATGCTTTCATCTCTTCACAGGTTGTTGTTGTTTTTTTTGGCCTTTTTGCCTTTATAGGATCGAACAACTGAAGAGAGGCAGGAAGTGTTTGGAGGAGAGAGAGTCAGGATGACATGCAGCAAAGGGCCAAGGTCGGACCCATGGCTTCTTTGGGCCATCAGATGTCAGTCAGAATTCTTGCACACAAAGAGTTAGGTCTTTTACCTGCTTTTTTTTGTAAAATGTCTCGAGATAACGTTTGTTATGAAGATTGACTGTAAAGAACACAGAAGGTGCAGTGGAGGAGCTGTGCATGATCTAACTTCAATATGGAGACGAATCAAACTTATGCAGACACTGGAAGGTTTAATATCAGGGTGTGTGTGCCCCACGTACAGAGGTTTGAGCACTAAAGAGCGGGCGGCCTGGGTTTGAATCCGACCTGTGGCTCCTTTCCCTTCATGAAGGGCGGCAGCAGCTCAGTCTGTAGGGACTTGGGTTGGGAACTGGTGCGGATCAAATATGGAAGTTGGTCTTGTAGCTGGAGAGGTGCCAGGGCACGTCCCGAGTACTGCAGAGGTGCCCTTGAGCAAGGCACCAAACCCCCAACCGAAATGGTGCGCTCCCTGTGTAGGAGCCTCACTCGGACATCTCTCCACTAGTGCATAAGTGTGTGAGAAGCATGTCTCTCAATTACAGAGTGTAACCCAGAATTTCCCTTTTATTCAATTAAATTAAAACTGTTGTTCTCTCTCTCTCTCTCTCTCTCTCTCTCTCTCTCTCTCTCTCTCTCTCTCTCTCTCTCTCGCTCTCTCTCTCTCTCTCTCTGGTCTCTGACTCTATCCGCTGTCTCTACAATGAAGGCATAAAAAATCCCCAAAATAAATCTTTAAATGTTAAATATTTGCTGTTCTGACTCTTTTCAGGTCGCTAAAAAAAGATGAAAACGTGTGAAAACAATTCGTAGCATTAAACTGTAAAGTGTATTATTCCTGTAAAGCCTCAGTGGGAGGAAGCAGCTCTGTGCTGTTAGAGGAAAAAGTGTGTCATCTTGTTTATTTTCCTTTGGTTTGCTGTTTTTTCCAGACCATGGGGCGCGATGATAACAAAAAAATATTGCGGGCAGCCACGTCCCCCCACTTTTTAAAAAAGTCCAACCAGGGACCCACAACATTTATCCCTGCAGTGAGCGAAGAAGAAGAGCCGAAGTGAGAGCCTGAGTGTTAATGACAGATCACCGCTGATCCACCTTGGCTTCGACCTTCAGACACAAATCATCTTTTTCCCCTCCACACACTTCAGACTTTAACTGTCCTGTTTTTTATTGTGTCTTAATTCTTTGGCGTCCCATTCCTTCCTGATAAAGAAACAAATTCCCCTCCAAAAAAATGTCTCATTAATCTGCTCTCCCTCCTCCTCCTCCTCCTCCTGATGTGTATCCACTGAGACTGAATAATATTTGGACAGGTGTTCCTTCGTATCCATTAACTTCAAGGGGTCTAGTGTGCTGTTTCATTGCAGAACGAGGAAGAAAAGGCGTCTAAACCGTTGACCAAACGCTGCCGTCTATTCTGTGTGTGTAATCCCTAACAATAAAAAACTGTTTAGCACCAATTTTCCTTTACTTTAAAACCTTTTTTTCCTCTTTTAGACAACTGTGGAGGCCACATCTGGAGGACAGATGTAGTCCTAGAGCCTGCTATCTCTCTCTCTTTGACTCTCGCTCACATTCGCCACTTCTCACTCACTCTCTCTTTCTCGTGTCTCTCCCTCCTCCCTCCTCTCGCTCCTTGGGAAACATGAGAGCTAATTCTCCTCTCTCTCTCTTTCTCTCCCACCCCGGCTGGACCACCCACATTCGGAAACGCCCGGCTGTTCCAGAGGCAGAGCCGGCGGCAGCTTTTCTGGAGAGCGAAGGAGAGAAAGAGATGTAAGGATGGGTTATGACTGACGGTTTTAGCAGAGTATCAATTACGTCAATGTCGAAGACATAACCGGCCATTGTGAAGCGATGAGGAGGAGGAGGAGTTTATGCAGCATGAATCCAGGGATTTAGCTTCTTGCTTTCTTCATCTTTAACATATCTGACACTGTTTATAAAAGATGCATTTAGGGGAGACGAGGGTGGCTGTCACACGTTTTACTCTCTTTTGAATTACTCAGCAGCCGTTCCTAAATGAGGAGGAAGCTTCAGGTCTGGAGGTGAAATTGGTATCCCTTTCAATTTTGTAAATTGTTTTAACAGAAAGTTATTAACCCTCAAAGGCACTCTGACCCACAGTAAATGGGGTTGGTTGTCCCTACAAAATATTTGATTAAGCTAGAGACACTATCTTGTGGAAACTGTCTTCATACTAATAATCAAAGCACTTTGTATTTGTCTATTTGCTTGAATGATCCTCTTTAATCAAGTAAAATGAAGGCCTTTAGTGGGTGGGCATGTGCAATAGACGGCTGTGAAGTCAATGGACTTGGTAAAATGGTAACTGACGATTCAAAGCTCTTTCACACCGTTGGTCACGCACTGATGATAGAGTAACTAATCCATTCATACACATTCACACGCCACTGATGAAGACGAGCAATTCGGGGTTGAATGTCTTGCCCAAAAACACATCGGACATGTGACTGCAGGAGCTGGGGATCGAAACCCGCAACCTTCCGGTTGAAAGACGACCTACTGAACCCGCTCAGCCACAGCCGCCCCTGAGTGTGTCAACAAAAACCGTACACACTCAGGCCCAGTAAACACATCTAACTCTGGTTTATCGCTCACTCATTGAATCCATCCTCACTTTTAAAGTCTCATCCTGGTACAACTCCCTCGCCTCCAAACACGAACAAAATCAAACAGACAAACAAAGATCAATTATTCCTCGGAAGGTCAGCACCTCCGAGGTCGTCCATGGGGCGGAGCCACTGGCTGACATTAGTCGCAAAAAAACAAAAACAGCCTTGAAATTACTCTCTACAAATCCACAGGATATTTAAACATGGCGCGTTTTGTGTTCGTCTTTTATTAGCGCTGTTGCACAGGAAGTGACGATTCTTTCGACCAATCAACGGACTGCAGTGTGTCTAGCTCCGCCCTTTAGGGTCGGATCGTACGCTTGGCACCCCAACAGAAGGGTACCAAAAAAGTAGGACGGCACGGGTCAGTTATTTTGGTACCATTCACAACTTTTGACAACGGAACATCTCCTGAACAGAACAGAACCGGACCGCTTGGTGGAAACGGGGCTCATGTGAATTACATACCTGACCTCCTGACAAAGGTTTTAGGCTACATGGTTTTAGCTAGCTCGCTGAAACTTGGCTCAAATGGAAGCTCTCACCCTCCGCTTTTAAATAAAAGTTTGATTGTGAAACGACTTATCACCTGCAAATAAATCTCTTCTCACCTCAGTGTTTCATGTTTGCTTCAAAAGGGACAGAAATGAGCATGACATAGAGCCATTTTATATGAACAGGATACAACAGGTCCTTCTCATTTGGCTCTCAGAAGTACTGAACGTGACTTTTATAAATGCCAGACGTCCTTAAATTAAATCAAAATCTCCCTCTCGTCATCAAACCGGACAAATGAATGAGTTCAGATTCAAAAACTTCAAAGAAACAACAGCTGAATCTTCTTCTTTAAACAGCAGGTTTTATTTTCTGAGTCTGTCAGTTCAACATGTAGACGTCTCCAATGTGAAGGCCAGTGTCTCCACCTTGTGGATGTTTCTCAGTATTACACCTTTACAAAAGTGCGTCTTCATTCAAGTCTCAAACAGGTGTGAAAGTTGTTCCTCGTCAACGCTCACTGGTTAGTAGATCAGGTTTCCTCTCTTCATGGTTCAATGTCTTCATTTCCATGACGTGAAGATTTGTTTGGTTGTTTTACGTCCGCTCAGTTTTATTAAGGTTCAGTTTAAAACTGCGACAAATAAAGAGACTTCTGTTTATTAAAAATGACTATTATAACTACTTAATGGGAGCGGCTGTGGCCACATGTCTGATGTGTACTTTGGCAAGACACTTAACCCCAAGTAGCTCCCGATGCTTCGTATGAATGTGTATGAATGAGATTAGTTAATACTCGTGTCGTAGTCAAGACCACACTAACCGAGGCCAGAGTGCTCTGTGACCGAGTCAAGACCAAGACCATAAATATCCATGAAGAATCCTCGCCTTGTGTGCAGGGGGCGTCGCTCACTCAGACCGTAACACCGGGAAGGTTGCAGAAGAAACCGGAAGATAAAAATAACTAATAACTCAATAAATAAAAAACAGTAAAAGGAAAAGTGGTGGTCTTGATTTAAAATCCAGAGTCCAGTCTGAGACCGAGACCTGCTCATAACTTGATAAATATCTCGCTGCTCACTAAAAATAGACGAAGATGAACAAAAACCAGAACTCTTTTTCAAACAGTCTCCATTTTCTTTTTTGAAAGAAGATTACTGATCCATGAAACATGATTTATTAACCATAGTTAAAGCATTTAGATATCAAAGTGTGATTTCATCTACGGAGGTTTTGACTTGGATAAAATCTTAAGTGTTAATACTGTTGAGAAGATGCTAGCCGCTAAGCTAATAGCTCAATAACACAGCGTGAGCTGAACACAGTGAAGCGACTCAAAGGTGCATCTTAATACATGAATATGATCAAATCTCTTATTTGTTTTTCTCTGTCTTTCTTCTCTTCAATTCAGTCACCACAGACCCCACAGTGGCCCCCATTATACCTCCATACGGCCCCCCCGACAAACAGGCCGACCAGCGCCCCCAGCAGGGCCTCCCGTCTCACCAGTTTGGGCAGCCATCTCACCCATCCCATCAGCTTCTCCCACCAAACCCAGAGGAACGACTGAGCGGGGGAGGAGACAGAGACGCTGACAGAGGGGAAAATACTCTCCACATCCACGTCCAAGTCCTCCACGCTCATCTCCGCCTCGTCTCGGACTGCTTCCATTTCTTCTTCTGTGATGTTTTCCTGTGTAGAAGTCACCTCCCCGTCTTCTCCTCTCCTCATCCTCACCAGCTCCACCTGTCTGTCCTTCACCCTCTCCTCCACGTCCTCGTACAGACGGCAGGTGAAGTGTTTCGTCCCGCTCTCCTCTACCTTCTCCAGCAGCTCCTTCACCGCTTTCCTATCCTCTGCGTCTCCTCCACGGGTCTCCAGGGTGTGGTATCGGTCTCCACATCTCCCCACCAGCTCGCGGAGGTCCTTCCTCCACGTGACGAGGTACTCCTCCAGCTGCTCGTCCTCCTCCAGCTCCTCGGTGTGGGTGAAGAGTACGATGGTGTTGGTGCTGACGGCGGACAGGCCGAGCAGCTCCTCCAGGACGTCCAGAGCTTTGGCCTCTTCGTCAGCCGGCTGGTTGATGGGGACACACAGCAGGAAGGCGTGAGGTCCAGGAGCAGATAAGGAGATGAAGGAGGAAATGTGACGTCTTCTGTCTTTGGGGTCGCAGTCTGAGCCGAACCAAGCTGGACAGGAGACCACCCCCACCTGCATAGAGGAACCAAAACATCCAGTCAGGGTTGAAAAGAGTTTGAAGTCTCATATATGTTTATGTCTTTCTGCTTTTCAGGTCGTTAATGAATCAAACTGATGTGTGTCTGTGTTGAAGTAGACATTGCACATTTTATACTTTGAATACAAACTATTAGCTTCAGGCTTGATACAGTTGTTTCTCTTTACATTTTATTTTGAGGCTTTTATGCTTTTATAGGACAGTGGATAGATTCAGAAACAGGGATGAGGAGAGCTGGGAATGACGTGTGGAAAAGGAGCCACAGGTCAGAGCTGGAGTCCTGAGTGTCTACAATGAGTGAGAAGCTCGAGTCCCGCTGGCTGTGTTGTTGTCAGAGTCGTGTTTACATGGACGGGACGGCCGGCTCCTCCCCTTGTGTATAAAAGCTGTTTTAGTCAAGGACTAGAGAGAAGAAGAAGAACATACTCACTGATTATTTGAATGTCCCGTAAGAGTTTTTAGATCACGCTCATTCTGTGTCAGTTTACATGCAATGTGAAGCTACAAGCTAACTAAAGAGCGCTAACATTAGCATGCTAACACAACAGTGCAGCTCGAGGCAAGGACGATTATGTCTTAGCGCTTTATGGTGTTTCATTATGGTGCATTCCAATTTGATAACTCCTTCGTATAAACGTGAGAGTTGGAGGCGTGTCTCTGGAGGAGAGCGGAGGCTTCAGTTTGGAGGAGGTGTGGCCTAACCGCAGTTAGGTTTCATGCTGGAGCTCAAGGGCGACATCTAGTTGCACATTCTTTCTTTAAAAACCCTCTCTGTTGTCTCTGACATGATAGAAAATACAATTTCATAACTCTAGGAACTGTATTATTAGGAGGTTTGTAGCATCATCACCAGTAACTGCAGAGGACTATTATAATTATTTGATATTATTGATTTTTAAATGCTTGTGAAATATTACAAACAAATGAGTATAAAAGGTGAAAGGCAGAATCTTCATATGAGCTTCCCCTCGCCTCACGGGCCTCATGATCAAAAAGTTCCATTTTTATTTAAAGGGGACATCTGACGAAAAATCCACTTCTACAGTGTTGTTGAACATATATTTACCTGAGTGTCTACAGAACCACAAACTGTGAAATAAACCCATCCAGTCCTTAGTTTGTGGTCTGCATAAGTCTAACAACACAGAGAAAATGCTCCATTTCATTTGCTCTCCTTGTGATGTCACAGTGGGATTCTGGTAAAAAAAAATCCCCTCCCCTCCTCTGGTATCTCCACCCATGGACTCCACCCCCAGCCTAGAGACAAACTTTTGCACAGGTCCGCCATTTTTATTCTCGCTAGCGAAGGAGTGATGTCTACCGGGAAAACTCAGGGGGGGGCTCATTGCATTTAAAGAGACACACACACCAAAACGGAGCGTTCTGAGAGAGCTGGTTTCTACAGGGTCACAAACCTCCTCTGGTGCTTGATTCATGTTATATTTTGACCAAAGCACAGCACAGATGTTTCATTTAGACCACAGGGGACTGTTTGAAAAGGTGGAAGAGGGAGAGAATATGTGCTCTTTAACTTATAAAAACATTTTGGCAACGTAAAGTCATCGCAGTCTGATGTTGTATTTGTTTCTCATCCTTACCTGTCTGCCTGCAGCCTCTCCTCTGTGTTTGCTGCACTCCTGGATGACTTCAGGCTCTGTGCCCTGCTCTCCGTCTTGCAGGCCCAGGATGGCGCTGACAGCGGGTCTCTTTCCTGCCCCCGTCCGACCCAGCACCACCAGCCTCAGCTCTGCTCAGAAGCACGAAAATAACTGGACTTATTTCACATTTAACACCATGTATAAAGTGAAAATGTGTTGTTCGGAGACTGCAAAGCCAAGCTTGAAAACAATGGTGGCATTTTCTGACATTCAAACTACTATCATCATTTGTTTCTGTTCATTATGCGTGTTGTTTCTACTGATGATATCCAGCTGATTTACAGGCTGAAAAGTTGACATTTTAAAGAAATGGTAGCACCCTTTGCAGCTGCTTTTTCCTCTCATCTCCAAACACAAACACACCGAGAAATGCGCACAGAGGAGCCGCCCATAGGCGACTTTTCTCCTCTTTTATCGCCTTAAAAACGTGTCTTTAATACGTTCAAACACGTATTCTTATATCCTACCTGGCTGTGAAGCAGCTGCACACATGTCTGCTCCCGTTCACCGCCGTATTTAGTGTTAAATGTGTGTTATCGGGGATGAACGCACTTCCTGGTTCCTGCAGGCTGACTCACAGCTGCCTGACACCGGACTCAACTTCACCGACTCCAGGGTTTCTCAAACTGGGGCCCGCGGACCTCCTGGCGCCCCGATATATATGACTCAACAGTTTTCTTGTGATTTCAGCCCACTAGTGTTTTTTCAGCTGCCTTTCTGACGACCCTCATGATTCAAAGGAGGTGGTACCTCCTTCAACAAGAAGTAAAATGTTCATTTAAAGTGACGGATGAAATAATAAACATGGTGAAGAATGATGCATCTGAAGAACTTCACATCATGTTGTTACTTTACGTTAGGTTTACTTCCTCTTTTTGACTTGATCTAACAAAATACATTTAGATGGAAAAAGTATTTAATTCAAGTCAACATCTCATTGTTTTATTTCCTTTTATCTTTGATGGTTTAACTGGTTTCACATTGTTTTATTCCATTTTCATTTCTATCATTTGTGACTCTTTAGTTATATAACTGCTCTCTAGTTCACTGAGTGACCCTGTTTTCAAAAGTGCTTTATAAAATGTATTTAAATGATATGTATGTTGTACATGCTGCCTTTAAAGACATACATTTTGTGTGGTAATTTATATAACTCCTCAGAGTCTTATAAAAGTGTACCAACCCTATGTTTAAGGGCTCTGTACAAAACTATTAAACCTTGATGTGTAGTCATCTCAGAAATCTATCTTAGATGTCCCCAGATATTAAAAAGGTAAACATACAATTTTACGTACGCATATATATGTGGCATGCTTTCAAGATTCCTCGAGTATTTCCGTCTGAGTAATAAAAGTAATGAAAAGACAAAAAGCTGCATTTAGGAACAGATCATATTTTAATGAGGTTCTTTTTTGTTCAACGTCAGTCAGTGATTTTTGTTTCTACAGTTCCTGATTAAATCTTTAAGGTGAACTCTGAATCTAAATGCTGCACGTTAAAATATCAAATGTAAAAAACGTCACTTTTTACAGAGTACCAGAAAAACTAAGCAGGTGTCAAATATATATTATGTTGATGAGAACCAAAGACGACAGCTTCAATGTTTCTGTACATTAAAAAAACAAATCAAATATGTTGACAGTCACACACAATCTCACTGTACAGTAACGGTAAAACTACGCTCACGTGCCGAGAGTTTAACATGTTCGGTAAAATGTTCCATTTAAAAAATATCACAATTAGAAAACTAAGAGAACCAGGTTTTTAAAAAAATACACTTTAAAAACATGTCAACATTAAAAATATCAGCGTCCAGACGTCATCGGTGGCTGAAATTAAAGTCCAAGGGTCGCTCCTCCCGCTGACGTCCGAGTCCACATCGGTTCACATTGATTTAGTCCGTCGCTCACAGCCCAGGCATGATGTAGGCGATGTTATCCAACGTATTAGACTGAAAAGTCAGACAGGTTAGTTGGAAAAATGCAAATTAAAGATGTACAGGTTCACTGCAATGTGTACAACACCCTAAAGGAGCAATATGTAACGCTGACATCTAGTGTTTAAAATGGGTACTGCAGTCCAAATTTAGCTCGTGGAGCTTATTAGAAACATGCAGAGGCTTTTTAGGTCGGGTACAATCACTTCTATCTGAACCAGTTCTCTTGCCCGCTTCCATCGCTGCAACACCTGTTGGTTTGACCTGATAACTGCTCTCATATCTGGCAAACCGAGGGGCGTCCAAAACGGCCGTGTGGGGGTGCCTTAAAAAGAATGTAACTAATGCAACATTCATTGATGTTTATACCGTACCAGGACGTTTCGAGGACATCCGTTCAGCTTTGGTATCTGTGCTGTGAGACAGGTCAGCGGTCCGAGTGCGCACAGGATGGAGTCCAGGAGGACAGACAGACTCCCAGACACCGCCACCATCCCCTGTCACAAACATCACTCACTTATTCCTCTGCACAGAAATGAAACACTTCTCGTTGTAATCTTCAAACAGGTTGTGTTGTGCATGCATGAAGGGGTAAACGTACCTCTGTTTCCTGCAGCCTGTGACCGATCAGAGACAGGGACTCTCCCAGGAGCTGCAGGTGAGCCGCTGCATCGATGGGATCAACATCAGGGACTCGAGCTGGAGACAGGGATAGGTTGCCGGGCGCTCTGTTGGGAGAGACAATCCCTGTTCCTGCTCCTACAACTGTCAGAGAGCCAGAGAATAAAGACTTGAGAGCTAATCCTTTACTCCCCTTATCAACTAGGGGTGTTGAAATCAATCGTTTCTATGACGCGATGTAAAGCGGACACTGACGAATCTGCATCAATGCGACAGAACAGAATCAATTTTTGCGTTCTGACGTTGCTCATGGATTTTCCATCTGCAGCTTGACCTTCAGCGACTAAGCTCAGCTGTCATCCAGCTTTGTACATTCATATTGATTTCTGTGACTAAAACGGGCGTGAGCACGGTTATCTCTTATAAAAAAGTCGTAATACAAGACATGCATGGCTTTACGTGATCATGAGGCATGCTTAGTTTACAAGACACACTGCGTCAGCACATCAGAGAACAACACGGAGAACATGACAGCTACTTTACTGACTTTGTGTCTTACTTTGAGTCATGTTAGTCAGATACAGACAGAACGGGATTTCTCGATAACAGAGGCTGTCCACGTTGTGTACCATGAACTGTACCGCGTCCAAGCACACCTCTTCCAAGCGTGCCACGACCAAGTAAGTGTACCGTGCCTGAGTGCGCCCTGAGTCTATGGGCTTGAGCCCTTGGAGTTCTTTTGTTATTGTTTTGATTGAGAGCCCCCTGGTGGCAGAGTTTATGTACTGTGTGTTTAATCATATCGTGATTAATGAACTCACACTGACAGCTCCTAAAAAATTGTTAACAAGGGCAGACTGGATAGAAACCAGCCAAATGAAACCCTCATTTCATCATGTTACCATGGTCACGCCTTGTTTTGATTATGAACATCTTCAGGATTCTACAACAAAGTTAAGACTCTATTTTTTGTGTTTGCTTCGTCTGCGCAGAAGAGAAATATCTCCTACCTTTGCTCTTGCCCTCACTGGCACTCTTGTGTTTGACCGTGGTGGCCTCGGCTTTGTTCTGTTTGTGCTGCAGATACTGAGCCTTCTGCCTCCACACCTGCAGAAAAAGAACAGACGACATGGCATTAAAAGCATCGTCTTTACGTTACAGAATCATTTACAGACACGGTGAAAAACTCACAAGTTTGTCTTTTTCAGGCATCGCCTTCCACACCTCGGCCAACTTTTTGCTCAGCTCACCAAACACTGCAAATCAGACGCACACAGATACTCAATGTTGTGTGTATTTTAACACCAATCAGTGTCTTTAAAGAGTTCTGATTATATTACCCACCTAGTCCTGGCTGCTCTGCGTTAATGTTGACCCTGTACTCCTTACAAAACACCTGATAGGCCGTTGTGTTCTTCTTCTTGGGCTAAAGGGGAAAAAGAAATGAACAAATAATGCAAGATAAGCAGACGAACAACCAGAAAACAACCATTTTGTGTCAAGTGACTTTGAGCAACAAGAGAGAATAAGAAACACGAGCAAGTTAACAGTAACAATGTATTATAGACGGATTCAATATTTAAAATAATTGTAACAGGAGAGCCGTGCAGGAACGTCCACACAGCGTACAGTACAAGGCGTGAACACAAGTATCCTACCTTGTCTTTTTCCTTCTCGTGTTTTTCCCGATCTTTCTCCTCTTTCTTCTTCTTCTTCTTCTCTGTCGCTCCGTCGCTGCCCTGATGGTGGTGTTGAGGGACGGGCGTGCCCATGGCGTACATCGGCCCCACAGAGCTGTGGGTGACAGTGGGGTGGGAGTGGCTGTGGCTCCTCGAGGAGTCTGAAAAAAGCAAAACATAAACAAACCAATAATGAGCTCCTGTTTTTTACAATTAAGGTAGATGTTTTAAATTTTGGCTCGGAGATAGCTACCAGGTTTTCGACTCTATCCTCTGCCCTGTCTCTAAAATGAGGAATAAAAAGCCCAAACAAAAAGAAAGAGTCAACTGACCTCCGAAGCCTTTGCTGTGCTTCTTGTCCTTCCCACTCTTCTCCTTGTCTCTGTCTTTTTCTTTGTCTTTTTTCTTCTTGCTCTTTTTGCTCTTCTTCTTCTTCTTCGACAGGTGTGTGTATGAATCATCGATAACCAGCTCGCCGGCCTCCAGCTCCGCCCCTGATGAGGAGCTGTCGTCTCCCATGCCTCCTCCATAATGACCTGCCCAACAGAAAACAAAGCGGTTCATATCAATCAGCTGATCGGATCAACTTAAGGTGGTGTGATACATTAGGACAGGTGGTGGTGGTGCGAAACAATCTGCTAACTGAAGTATTACAATTTATTTCAGGATTCTTGAATGATGTTTTTTTCACAAGGGGTGTGACGAGATCTTGCAGTATTAAAACTGCACGACCAGAGACTGTGTTTTTGAAAGGAAGAAGCCATGACCTTTTCGAATACTAAAACAGCGAAGGGAAATTTAAGGGCGTTTTCACATTAGGGCAAGATTGTTTCGTACCATGCCCGAACACGATTGCTCCCCTCTGGTCTGCTTTCACATAAGTTACATCGTTCCGTGCCCGAGTACTCTTCCTACTTCCACATCTACCGTGCAGCTCAGAGGAGGAAAGTGCCCGTGCTGCATGTTTTTGAAGCGACAGGAATCACTCCGTCATATAGCGGTCCATTCAGACCATAATCGAGTACACTAACTGTGCCCGAGACCACCTCTTCAAGTGGACTCGGGCACAGTACCTGAGTATGGTACGAGTACAGTACGTTTGTGTTCACTCTAATCGAATGAACCGGACTTTTGGGTCTCGGATCCACGCCGGAGTCCGTAATGTGAAACCACCCTAATACAAAGCGAAGCCCTCCATCCAATTCAATGTGAAAATGGATAAAAAACACTGTAGAAATATTTTCTGAGTTTATCATAAGAGCTGGCAGTCGATCAGACATCTTCGTAATCGTGCACAATCAGTACAAGTCTTACCTTCCACCTCCACCTCTTTGCCCACGACGGGCAGCGGATCTCGACTCTGCTGCAGCTTCTTCTTGGGCGTCTTTGAGACCTGCATCCTGTCTCGATCCTTCTCTTTCTTCGTGCCTCCTTTGGACGAGTGAGGCGTGAACGGGAAGCTCTCTCCTTCCTCTTTCTCCGGCGACATGATGAGCTTCATCTTCAGCCCGTCGGCCTCTCGTAACGTCAACGGTTCCTCTTTTGGGGCTCCGCCGTGGAACAGAGACGACTTTGAGGACGAGGACGAGTGCTTCTTAGAGGAAGATGTCGATGAGGAAACGGGGCGGTTGTGAGAGGAGTGGCTCCCTTTGCTCCCGCCACCGCCACCGCTGCTGCCCTCGCGTTTGCGGTCCTTAGAGGAATGCGAGGAGAAGGAGGGGTAGGAGGGTTTCTTGTGCAGGTGGGGGCTGGGGTCTGAGCCTGTGGCCAAAGGGGAGGTGATCGCCTGCAGCAGGCCCATGGCTGTATCTGTCGGGTGGGAGGACGAAGTGGAGGAGAGCGTAGGCGAGCGATCTGCAGACTTGTGCTTTTTCTTATGAGGGGGTGGACCTGAATGGTCGTGTTCTGACAGAAAAAAAAAGACAAACAAATATTTAAAGGGGACATATGATGAAAAATCCACTTTGACCGTGTTTTTGAACATTTATTTGGGTAACCTGAGTGTCTACTGACCCACAACATGTGAAATAAACCCATCCAGTCCTTCGTTTGTGGTCTGTATAAGTCTTACAACACAGAGAAAAATGCTCCGTTTCAAATGTGCTCTCCTTGTGATGTCACAATGGGATTCTAGTCAAAAAAATCCCCTCCCCTGGTATCTCCACCCATGGACTCCACCCCCAGCCTAGAGCAAAACTTTTACGCAGGTGCACCATTTTTATTCTCGCTAGCGAAGGATTGATGTCTACCGGGAAAACTCAGGGGGGGCTCATTGCATTTAAAGAGACACACACACCAAAACGGAGCGTTCTGAGAGAGCTGGTTTCTACAGGGTCACAAACCTCCTCTGGTGCTTCATTCATGTTTTGACCAAAGCACAGCACAGATGTTTCATTTAGACCACAGGGGACTGTTTGAAAAGCTGGAGAAGGGGGATAATGTGTCCTCTTTAAAGATTCAAGGCCTCAGAAAGCCTTCTTCAGTTCTAAACTAACTGGTGAATGGAGCAAGAAATGTAATAAGCCTGTGTGGATCATTTGCGTGCTAAAATTAGGGGTTTAGTTAGTTTAGACCTGAAGAAGCCTTTCTGAGGAGGAGAGGTGAAACGTCTCCAAGATCTTCTACTAAGTGCAGTTGCCTTTGGATCAAGCTTCCATTTAGCACTTTTACTGTTTTTGCATTTTCACAATAGAAAAAGAGAAAGTATATTACAACACACGAACATCTTACCTCTGTAATAGTAGTCCTCACTGTGTTTCTTCTTCTTTTTATGCGAGTCTCCTCCGAGCATGAAAAGTTCTGAATCCTTGGAGGTCAGGACATTTTCAAAGTTTAATAAAAACATAGCGAGCAGCACAACATGTCAAAGCTTTTTATTTTCTTAAATGAAGTGATTTGGACGGATAACTTACCTTGGGACGTTTCTTGGAAGACTTCCGAACCTGAGCAGCAATCTCCTCTTCCTCTCTCAGCAGATCTTTGTACGACCTCCTCTTCTCTCTCTGGCTACGGCCCGCAACGAGGCCTCTGTCTCCGTCCATCCCAGCGTCTACAAAACAGTGGAAGAGTATTCTAATCATGGTCAAACTTGGTATTAATGGGAATATTAGAACAAGTTATCTGAGGGGTCTAATCATATCGTCATTCTTGAAATATATGATTTGCCAGTTCCTTGTGAAACCTGGTGACACTCAACATTTTCAGTACTAATTGAAACGTTTCTGAATGGGGCAAAATGCAAATATTTAATCCTTTATAGTAGAAACTCAGTAACACTACATGCATTGTGCAGGCAAGTTTTACCCAATCCTCCTTTACCCTTGATCTCCTCGAAAGCCATGGTCCCTCCTCTGTCGACACGTTTGCTTGTCCCAGTTTGTCACTGGTAACTTAAGGCGGGATAATGACCTGTTGAGTAAACATCAAGAGACAAGCTCAGTGCAGTGTTCAATATGTAATAAATCTTTCTTCAATAAACCGCAATGGCATCGTTATCGCGATTTGAGCTTTCACAATGAACTGATCGCAAAAGTTTGAATGTATTGCATGACCAGAAATGTATTCTTTTTAGGGGTGTGTGCACATTATTGTTTGATGGAGGTCCAGCCACGATGGCCATGAAGCTCCAGCTCACTATCAGCTACCCTCAGATCAATTGGTGCCAGTTTAGTGGATACAAAAAAAAAAGCTTGTTTTGGCTTCAGGAGAAAAATATTGCAAACACAAGGTTGGTATGAAAACCTGAAGAACAGCAGATAGAAAAACAAAACAAGCTATAGATCGTGCATCACCGCTTGACACTCTGGAGAGTGAGAAAGCTTGTTATAATCCATATAGCGCCCTCTGCTGGTGAAAGTGAACTGCTAGTGTAATACAATGAAACTCAAATAAATGCTATTTGACTGGTGAATAAATCTAGTGACATCGGTGCATACCCGGATAAAATTAGCCGATACCGATAGTCACTGGATACGCTATTATCGGCTGATATTATCATCTGGGCGTGTAATCGGTCGGGCTCTAATAAAATGCGCTCTTTCATATTTCATTTTCAAAACATTGAACAAAGTAATCACACATTGTGCAATTTTCTGATATCGTGCAGGACTAATATGTAAATAAAAGCATTTATGCACCAGTTATTATCATGTTATTAAGTTAGATGATAACTTGTGAGCACAAGACTTTTTTTTTGAAACTTTTTAGGACTTCAGGGGCTCTGTAGATGTTTGATTTGCATGTTTTCAAGAAGTTATAACTTTGTTTTGCTTGAATTCAACGATAACTTGTTCAAATCAAACAATTTCTTTAATGCAATCAATTCACTTTCCACAGTTTACCTGAATAACAAGGTGCGCAACCTAACCTAAGCCCTTTGTATTGTCATTTTAAGTTCTTTTAACGTTATTCAGACATCACTCAAATAAACAACACTTTAATAAACATACGTGAACTACATCTGACCCCCTTTAGTCGGGGCAAACCCTGAGCAGCGGGTAACATCGACTAAACGCTGAAGTAGATAACCGCCTCCAACTTCAGGAAAAAGCTCATTTTGTGCTATATTATAAAAAACAATAATTCTTCTGCCTTTTTGCAAATAGTACAGCACAAAATAGCTTAGCAAATTCCCGCCTACTTTCATACAGATACACAAACACACCCCCCTCTCCATTTACTTCGACTCCACTAGCTTTCCATCGTTCCCAGCGCTCGTGACCGTATCGCCGAGCGGGCCCGCAGCATGCCGGTGTAAGCCGCTCAGGAAAGTTCGAGGCTTTTACCAACAGCTAGGCCGCGGCCGACACAGGAGCCCAAAAATGCAACGTAATACATGGTTTAAAATCTACTCGTGTGCTCTTATCATCTGTTGAAACAGCATGTGTAGTTTACGAACAACATAAGAGGAGAAAATTATGTTTTTTTGAAATAATAGTACCTTTACTAGGTGTCCAATTTACGCGGGTCCGTCCGCCATCTTTTATTATCGTTGAAACAACAATACGTGTCTGTGGAGGGGAGGGGCTTAGGTGACGCAGCCAATCAGCATCGAGGAGAAGTAGCCATATTAGCAATACATTTGCTAAAGCTCTGCTAAAAGCTATTCTAGTCGAGATGTAAATTAATTTAAAGCTCCAGTGGCGAGGTGTTCAGTGGTTATGAAACAGACCGATATTAACACTATTGGAGCTACAGTAGAGAACAACACTATCAGGGACACGACTCTTAATTTCTATAAAGTTATTTTTAATACTTGAATGTGAGGTGGTGGGGTAGGTGTCTGACAGAGAGACTGAGGAGCTTTAATGTTCAGTGTTTCCTGCAGAATGATTCTGTACCTGGGGGGGTGGAGTTTGCAGAGGAGGGAAAGGGGGGTTGTATTTTAATTTTACCTTTATATATATTAGTTTGTGTCAGAAACAACTTTGATCTGCTCTTACTTACCCTCCATTCTCTTATCCACACACACACATCCGCTAATTAGCATCAGCTATAAACACAATCGCCGCCGCCAGACTGCTTTTTTCGAGAAAGCCGTAACTTAGCTCAGCCGTCCTCACATCTTTGTACATTCATATTGATTCTGCAACAGCGTTATATTGGTCAGTCTGTGAATTCACATTACGTTTCAGCATTGTGGAAGCACGGCACAGCATGAGCTCCACTGTACAAACAGTCAGACTTGCACACATGCACGTCTCGCCTCTGTTACTAGCTCTGAAGACAGTCCAGAGGTGGGATCACTTCGTCCCCCCATTACACCTCTGTGACATTCAGGCTGAGGGCGAAACACCACGGAGAGTAAATATCTCAGCTTGAAACGGCAGTCTGACTATCAGAATCAGAAATACTTTATTAATCCCCGAGGGAAATTCGGTATAGGGCCTAAAATACTTGCATTGGATTGCTGTTTTCAGTTTGTCCATGTATATTGTATCTGTCCCTTTCATATAAACCATTAATAAATCAAAACGCAGTCTCTGCTCACAGCAGCTCGTCCCGCCTCGCCCCATTCTGCAGCTTTAATTTTCCTTTCTGCTCTTTTGACGATTTTCCTCAGGTGTACGTTGAAGACACTCAAAAAGCATCTCTCCTGTTTTGAAAAGTTTTAATCAATATTTGGTTATCTCATCAGGTGATCCACGTGTGGAGGCGTATTGATGATGCGTATCGCGACGGCCATCCAAACTATGAGAGCAGGACAGCATCGGCAGCAAGAACATGCAGGAAAATAATCAAACAAAGGTAAAAAATAAAGCTTCACTCTCCTCTCTCTCGCATTCTTAAATTAAATAGGCTTCGGATAAAGACGAGTGTCGTCTGTGAGGGGAAAACTGTTGTCGATAGTTCAATGAATATATTTAATAACATAAAAATAGTGAATTAAAGCTTCCTTTTTTACATCAAATATTCAAGACGTTGTTTTTCCTTTTTTTGCCAAACATGTTGATTTTATTGATTTACACGTATTAACTTCCATCAACAGCAAAATCAACTCTTACAGCACATTTCACATAAAAACCAAACATGCAATCCAAGAGAGAAGGCAACATGATACAGAGATAAGAAAATCAAGAGCACTGTGAAAACGTGAATACTTTCATGAGAAATATGCCTCATAATCATCTTCAAAATAAGCTAATGTTGGCAGGCGAAAAGAGAAAACGTCAACACAAAGCTGTGACTCCCATAAACACGCGCTCACACACACACACACACACACACACACACACACACACACACACACACACACACACACACACACACACACACACACACACACACACACACACACACACACACACACACACACACACACACACACACACACACACACACACACACACACACACACACACACACACACACACACACACACACACACACACACACACACACACACACACACACACACACACACACACACACACACACACACACACACACACACACACACACACACACACACACACACACACACACACACACACACACACACACACACACACACACACACACACACACACACACACACACACACACACACACACACACACACACACACACACACTAGAGAGCCGAGGCATCCCTGCACTTGTGGGTTAGCTTCTTTCCGTTAGCCTCCTGTTAATGGGTTTTACCTTCTGGGTTTCTCTTTTCCTGAAATCCTGATGTATGGTGGGATTGTATCCAGAAGCTTTGTCTGTACTACACTGTGGTGCTATTTTATATATTAACCAAGATAGCAATATTGTCATTAGCATTATTAGCATTATCTTAGCAAAACTATCAAAACATCTTCAGAGCTTTAAATGCTAACAAACTAATTAGGGATGTAACGATACACTCACTGTGAAATATGTTTCACAAAACGATTTTATCACGTTTTATTTGTTAGTGTTGTAGTACCAAGACCAGTCTCGAGACCACTTTATGAAGGTCTCGCTCTCGTCTCGGAATCGAAAGCATTACTCGATCTTGTCTCGGTCTCAGACTGGGCGGACTCTGGATTTAAAATCAAGACCTCCACTGACAGGCTTCTTTCTCACGACAATGTCATGAGATTAACTGTGATTAATAGGAAAACGCCTCTAAAAGAACAAATATTAGGTCGCGGTCGCAACCTTTCCGGAGTTACAGTCTAAGTGTGACACGCCTGCTGCACACAAGATGAGGATTTTTCAGTCATATTTACGGTCTTGTTTTAAGCCCTGCCTTGGTCTAGGTCTAGGTCTTGTCTCAGAGCACTCTGGTCTTGGTCTCGGTTAGTGTGTTCTTGACTACAACACTAATTTTCAGAAAGAAAAATCGGCAAAAATAAAATGTTTCTAATTTCATTCTTCATCTAATGAAGCCCAACAAGTGAAGCTGAAAGCAGATAGCACCCTCTGCTGGTTGAAAAGAGATTTGTACACAATTATTTTGTCTAATCAATTTAAGTCGTCCTTTATTTTTATGGACTTTGAGTTGTATCGTGAGGTATCGTTACATCCCTGAAAATAGTAATCGTTATTTCATGGTTTGCAAGACGAGGGTTTCAAATGTGACCGTCTAGTGATACTGTAGATCGATATTTACTTTGGTAAATTGTCATATTGCTTATGGGTCGAGGCTAGCGCTGCAGATGCTGCTCTGCAGCTCTCTAAACACTTTATCTTCTACCTGTCACCCAGATTCTGTTTCTGTAGACTGAGTGACGTGAAACTGGCCAACAAATCAGTCACCTCATCCACCTGGAAAAAAAGGAAAATATTCAAGTTACAAATGCAAAGTACATTTATCAAAACATGAACATCCAAATAAGTAATGCTACACAATAAATCTTGCATCTACAATCACAAAACGCAAAAGTCAGTAAAAGTTGGAGTACACTTCCTCAAAAGCGAGTGAAGTCAGACTCCCTCTGGGTTTGTTGTTCTGAGCTCTGTGTTCACACTGACGCTGCCTCCTTCAGCTTGTTTATGGTTCACTCAGAGGCTCAAACATTTTTCATACATGGTGTTTTCTTTCCTCATGAACTCCTCTCCTCTAACCCTTAGCTCTGCCACCACATCAAGAAAGTGACAGCCACGCCCACTCAGGGACGCTGTTGGTAGAGGCACAATGGCGAAGTGTGCTGAAAGAGAACTAGATATCCAAACCAGAAATGAAGACTTTGTTGTTTGTTCTAAAATACTTCATAGAAATAAGAACTGACACAACTTTGGGCTTTATATCTGAATGGAGATCAGTCCTACAAACAGCTTTACAGTCGAACACTTTGGGACGAATTCCAAAACGTTGCCAAAGTCTTTATACGATTTAGCCTGCAATTTTGGATAACGGTAAACAAGAAATCACGACACTGGACGCCTAGGACTTTGATTTTTGTTGCCATGGTATCGAAACAGGTACTGATATTGTTTGATTTTCACTAGAATCAAATCAGAGTTTAAAATTCTGGTATTGTGACAACCCTAACATATTTATAAATGAGTATGATTCTCACCTGCTCTTTGGTGCGTGTGTGCTGCAGCTGTGTGGAAATGTGCTCCAGCCTCTCTTTAGCTTCGCTCTGCCCCATCGAGTTCAGATATTCCCTCAGCATTTGAATAATCTGCACGAGAAAGACAAAGTCAGATGCAGACACACAGATGTCGAAACGATCCTGATCTACATGAATCTCAAAGCCAGGTGAGTCGCCGCATGCCCTACCTGTGTGACTTCCCCTCTCAGCGTCTCTAAGCTGCGCGAGTCTCCCTCTTGCAGGATGTTGAGCTTAGAGCGAGCAAGATGCATCGGGGTCCTTCCTGCTCGGTCGAGGGCGTCCACACGAGCTCCTTAACGAGAGCACAAATCTCTCAGTTATAAATGCTGAATAATAAGTGATGAAATACTCGTATTATTAACCCTGCTTTAAGAACCTTTAAGAAGGACGGTAGATCGGTTAATTTGGTACCATTCCCAACTTCTGACAGTGGAAACACCAATAAATGTGACCATACCAAACTGGACTGAACCGGACTGCTTGGGGGGAAACGAGGCTATACTGGATTAAAACAGACCGGTGGGAAGGATCTAAACTGTAACAGAAGTTTTACTTCGACACAGCAACAGTAAAAAAATCAAACAATATAATAAAATAACACCACGGCAGCGGAAACAGAAGTCCCGGACACCAAACTCTGTGTCACTTAGTGATTTTAAATACCAAATATTCTAACTTACCAAGAGCATTACTGTGATGTGAAACTAATCTGACACACAGAATCAAAGAAGCTCTCGGTGTCTCACCTCCTCTCAGCAACGTGGTGATGACAGGCACGTGGTTGGTACAGGCCGCTGCAGAAACGGGACAAAAATGAATGCATAACTACAACAATAACACAAATTTAAACACGTGTTGCACGCAAAAATAAAACGAAGACTTGCTTTGTGTTCTACGGACCCATATTGCATTTACATGAGAAAATAAAAATTGGCTCAGAATTACGACTTACAAGCTGATTTCTCTGCAGAATAGCGGAGGCTGACATATCAAAGTGAAGTTTTCTGAACTGCAAAGATCCAATTCGCCTGTGCAAAGTCAACAAGCTAACGATACCATCTGTGTTACCTTCTTGTGTTGGTGGATCAGTCCTATTGTTTATAACCAAATGAGCATTTCTTCAGAACCGTACAACTCCCAGAGTCTCCAACACCGCGGTGCTAAAGCTAAACTGAGAATCTAATGCAACGATCTCTCCAGATACGTGAAGACGTGGAGGACTGTTGTTTTCTCCAAATATTTAACCATCCATCCTCAGAAATATTCATTCTTCTGTTGGATTTTGGAGGTTCCCGTATCTCGTTGATTCAGAAAGACAGAGCAGAGTTTTACTTTCTCGTGTGAATGCAGTACGCTTTTGTGACGCTCTGCAGTTCATCTGCACACTTTTAAAAGGTTTGAAGTAGAGCGGCTGCATGTTAGTGTGAGGTTAGTGACCACAGAGCTGCAGGTGTCACAGGCTGAGCTGATGGTTCTTTCTTACCCAGATGGAGGGGGGTATTTCCCAGACTGTCTCGCTGGTTGGGGTCTGCTCCGTGACTCAGTAACAATTGCACTGCAGACATAAAAAATTAAAAACACGTCAGGAGACTTCAAATGGAGACCTTTAACACCATCGATCCCAACTTATGACTCAAAATGTAACAGAATCAAATGTGTTATTACTTCTAATTCTGTTATTTCTTTTTCTGCATGACGCTGCTTCGCCGTTTCGTTGTTTTGCAGTCAAAAAACTCAGATGTGCACGAAAATCTGCAGGTCTTAAACCAAAACTGAAATCTACACAATTCAGGGAACAATCTGGAAATAATAAATGAGTCCTTAAATACGGTGTACAACAGGGAGAAGTGTATAAAACATGCAGCGTTGTACACAAAGGCTGCTGACAATAAGAAACCTCATGTGGCTGCTTTTCAAACTGTTTTCACTTTCTTATCAGTGACCTACCGATGCCCTCGTTGCCGTTGCAGGAAGAGAAATGCAGCGCCGTCCTTCCCTTGTCGTCTGCAGCACAGGGGTCGATGTCATCCTGCAGGAGCTTTCGAACTGCAAACACACACACGACTTCATCAGCCTCCAACTGTCCTTCTTTTACAACTTTCCCACCTCATCACCTCGCTGTTAGTCTCACCTGTGTCAATGTCGTTGCTGTTCGCCGCCTCCCTCAGTCGTTTCACAGCTGCAGAGATAAGACATTTAAATTTAAATGTTGCGTCACGACTGGATGGATGAGTTCAGATTGCACTAGAGCATTAGAGCGACAAACAAAGACAGCATTCACAGGAAGCCTCTTTCAAAGGGGCGCTTGATTGTTGGAACAGGAACAGTGCAATGTTACGTAAACCTTTCGTCTGTGTAACACTGGGCTCTGATTGGAAGGGATGGCATTGATTTCAACACATGATACTAGACAGCAACCGGATCCTTGTTCACAATATGACAGACCAGAACTTTATTACCTTTACCTGTTTGATTATGACATTAATGAGGTTGATTCCCTCAGAGTCCTTACTGAAAACTGATTTGATTTGATTATTGTGTCAAACATCAACAACATGCAAAGCTTAAAAAAAGGCTTACGAGAAACCTTCACAGAGCTACAAAACAAAGACCAGAAACCAGCATATATATATCAATTTCAAAAAGTAACTTTAAAGAAACAAACTATCTAAGGACACTTCATTCATCTGACGTGTTCTTAAAGGTCCAATCAGTGAGATGTGTAGAGAGTGAAATGATAAAGTGAGCTGACATTAAGGAAACATGCTATGTTGAAGTGCTGGCTTCTCTGACAACAATGCAGCAGCCAGTATGTCCTCCTTCTAACTTTAGATTCTGGTCCTGAATGGTCTGGATTTGTTTGGACCAGAGAAGGTAGGCGGTTTTAAGGCACCCCCACACGGCCGTTTTGGACGCCCCTCGGTTTGCCAGATATGAGAGCAGTTATCAGGTCAAACCAACAGGTGTTGCAGCGATGGAAGCGGGCAAGAGAACTGGTTCAGATAGAAGTGATTGTACCCGACCTAAAAAGCCTCTGCATGTTTCTAATAAGCTCCACGAGCAGAAACGTGCTCAAACTAGGATCAATATTGGAGATGCTTTTGAAAAATGGAGAGAGGTTAGAACGCAGAAAGGTTTACAGACCGATGCAGAGCTGGATAAACACTGAAGCTTCAGAGTCCACCACATGGTGACCTGCGTGAGCATCCACTCTAGAGAGGAGGGGGGCAGTGCCCAGTTTTTTTTTAACAACGCTTATAGTAGTTGCTGACACATAACTGTATTTTGCCTAAAGAAAAACAGACCAACAAATGTAACCTTACCGTAAATATCTTGCCCAATAGGACCAAGGTTCCGCACCGCCCTATGATGCCTCCTGGCCCGGCTACCTGTCATCTTCCCCGGCTTGCTCGTGACTCCCCCGGCGCTCAGCTCGGCTCGTCCGGGCTCCCACAACAGGTGCAGGTACCTGAGCTCTTTATCGTCTCTCTGTCCGAACCGACCCAACACCACCTTACCCTCCCCGGTCCCACTTATCCCGAACCCGACAGCAGCTGAACCCGCGTCCTCCATCACAGCCTCGGCGTCACCCCGCTGCTGCCCTGCTCTGTCCGCCGCCTCCCGCGTCTCCTCTCCGGGTGCGGGCTCCACCATGTACTCCCCCTCGGAGCTGGATCGTTCCGTATCCGAGGGGGTTGCTACGATTGGGCTCCACCCGTCCATGCTTCACCGTGACATATGGATGCTGGGTTTACACTACAACCTCTGCATTTGTACTACAGCCGAAGCTAAAAAGGAAACGACATCCGGGGCCATCTCACGGCACGTCAGCACACAAATACCCCCATTATCGTCCTCAATCCTGGGGTAATTTAAAACATTAAACCGCTAAAGATTCCCTTCCTTCTTTTCAGCACCAAAATGTCCCCTATTTCACATTTTCCATCTCAACAGACACAAGTAGTAAAAACCTCAACAGTACAGCTCAACAGCAGCGAGGACCAATCAGAGTCCGGCTTGTTCTATAGCGCCCGTCCAATAGGAGCTCCGCGATCAGATAGCCAATCACAACGCTGCATTTCACCTCTCCTTCTTTTTTTTCTTCAATTATCTTTATTTAAAATGTCAGAACGTAACAATCAAGAATACCTTCATAAAAAGGTTAAATTTACGATTTTTTTCATGAAAAAATGAGTTAATTTAATATTAAACACAATTAAGTGATTTTAAAGTACATGAAAGGTAAACATTTAGAGCTCTAGAGATTATCTATTTTAAAGCAACTGTAATTAATTTTAGATTTTGGCGCCTCCTTTACATTTGTTGTTTTCCGACAATAAAAATCTCATCGTTCTTTATTTTAAATGTTAAATATTAAATATTTACAGTCTATGGTTTAACCTGTAACTCACAATGAATCAGTGGAAACACATTTTTAAATTATTTTTCCGCAGTGTTTTACGGCGGCCCTGATGATCATCTGATAAATATGTCATGGTCGCAAAATATAATTCCCAAATGCAAAAATATTGAATGAAACGCAAATACACTTTAAAAATAAGACGTAGATTGAGTCCAAGCGGCAACCTCCATTGATGAAAAATGAAGTCGATGCTGAAGTGTAAAATCCTGCAGTTCCTCGAGTGTCCACTAGGGGCTGGCTGCAGAAGCACAGGAAGTCACATACACACCCATTCTAAAAGCCTGTTTTTACAGCAGACATTAACATGTTTACAGCCTGGTTCAAAAAATCAAACAGGTCTGATTAGCTCATGTCTCGATCAGCACACACTGTACGGGGGGTGAATGTTTTGATGACTCATCAGTTTTGATTTGATGAAGGATAAGAGTTATTCACAATAAGGCGTGTAGCTGACCTGATTGACAGGTGGGCGCGGTGTAACTGTTTGTCAGGAGGCTTAAAACCCGCCTCAGCTCCAGCTCTCAGCCTGTCGTTAGGTTGACTGAAAGTTAGGCTGAGACAGCATTTCCAGCATGGAGACCGCCATCGATGGGACTCCAGCGCCCCCTGCAGGAACACACGGGTGACGTCACTCAGAATTCATCCATTAATATTTACAGTGTATGGCTGAGTTCCGCTGTGGCGTCTATTTCGCTCAGAGCATCAGCCTTTAATAAAATTTAGAGATGATTTCTCGACCACAGTGAGACAACTGATTTCACTCGGTTTATTCAGAAACCATCATGAAACATAAAACATAATTTTAAAACCCTCCACCGATACAGCTTCAGATACTTTACATGTACATGATATGAAAACGTTATAATATAATGTGTATAAATATTTAGTGAGGAATAAAAATAAGGGATCTCTGAAGGGACAAAGTGCTTCTCCAGTGATAAACAGAGGACTTTCTGAGAAGAAGAAATTAACAGTTACACTTATTTATTCGTACTTTTCTCCTTTTCTGCTCGTTTCATGTGTAACGCTGGATCATCTGACCTGTTAGGACACTCTTTGGTTTAAAAAGACATTGTTTGTAAGCAGAAATGTCTTTACAACCCAAAACCATTGGCATGTTGTTGGACATATTTGGTCGTGTGGAGGGAAATATTGAGGATAACGGAGGTAGAAAGTCTGAGGGACACAAACGGCATCATGATCACAGATTTAACACGCTGGAATAAAACATTCAGAGGTCTAGCTTCAGTCCTGACGACACGGAGGCTCCAGCTCCAGACAGGTAGTTGGGGAGAGCGGGGTCGGCTTCTGATGTGTCTGAATCTGTCTCAGCAGGCGTCAAACCCGCGACATCGACGTTCTGCCACGGCTGATGGTCGTGAGCGACGCCCTGCTGCTTCAGGTATCCGTGCTGACAGAAAAGCGGCGGCTTTCGGTGGGTGAGGGAGAAGCGGAAACATGATTCTGAAAGACACAAGAAAGTCACGAATGAGTAAAGCTACCATTTCTTTTACGATGCAAGGTTGTGCAAATGTTCAACACTTGGATACCACATACTTAAAACCATAACATCTCTGTTATTTAATGAATGTTTGGAAAAGTATCGAAGCTTTAAATAACTTCAAATCCTAAGACTTAGGGCGCACTCACACTTGGCAAAGTTATCCCGTACCAGGCTCCAACAAGAACACACACACAAACAGCGCTGTCTCGCCCCTGCAACTCTCTTGCTACCACCGATGCCTGAACAGTGGCACCGAACGACTTCACCCGACCATTTCACCTCTTTGACACCTCCGTGACATTTTAAGTGCTGATGAGGTTTCACAGTGACGTTAAAATCCCGCCTTGAACTGGCTATACCCTGAATCCTCACCTGCATAGAAACTCCTGAGGTCGGTTTGGACTGCGTGCTCCAGGAAGCGTCTCAGCGGCTGAATGTGAGAAACAGGACCATCCCACTCCGTGAGGAAGTCCTCCACCATGTGATGAATCGCTTTAGGTCTGGGTAAAGGCCAGCCGTGAGGACGGAGCTTCATATCTTTATCTGAGGAAAACAAAATCCAGTTGAGATCCTCAAGCAGATTCGTGGCAACGGGAGCAATTTGGGGTTAAGTGTCTTTCCCAAGGACACTTCGACATGTGACTGCAGAAGCTGGGGATCGAACCCTGTACCGTTCAGTTAAAAGACCGACTACCACTGGGCCACAGAGATGAGCACATACTGTATTTCCCTGTTCACCTTTTAATATGTATGCTTACTCTGCTTGTTTGCACCTCTGGTTAGATGCTTAGCTGTGTTTCATTGTGCAGCATTTCTACCTGTACAGTTAAAAACAGCTGAATCTAATCCAGCAGTGTTTCTACTCACCTGTAGGGAGCGTGTCGTAGTAGTATAACACAGGGTGCAGAAAGTTGGATTTCCAAGCTTTGGTCCAGTCTGTTTCTGCTCGGCTCCGCCCCAGAAAGTCGATCTTGGTCTTCCCGTACTGCATGAGGAGAACGATCAGCCCGTGATCGGACACGCCGTGACCCGACAGAGACGAGAGCTGAGGCAGAGCCTGAAGAGGAAACTCCTCCAGGTATTCACAGTGAGAGCTGCAGAGAGGAAGAGACCACACATTCAGGGAGGAATAACAGAAGTCTGTGTGAGGATGTGAAAAAATACAAACAGGAAATGTCTCAGCCACCATCCGTCAAGTCTGGCTTTATTTGCCTGATTGAGTTGCAGCTTTAGTTTAGTCACCTAGTGTTTAAAATGGGTACTGCAGTCTACATTCAAAACATTGGAGAGAGCTGTCTCCCCCTCCCCCTCCTCACTAGAGCTGATGTGCACAGCAGGTTGCCACTCCTCGATTTCTGCACGTGAAATAAATCTGCGAGGCGTGAAGAGCTGCTGCAAACAACATTTCAAACCGTTCCAAACCGGAGACGTCTCACTGAAACAATCAAAATAACATCTTCTTACCCCCGAAGAAGTATGACGTCTCCCAGCACCTCGAACATCTGATACGTCCCAGAAGCCTCGCCGACGCGCTTCAGGATCCACGACTGCAGCTGTGAGGTCAACAGTCTGGTTGAAGGCCACTTTTCACCGTGATGCCGCTGTTCGAGAACACGATGAACAGCTCGCACTGTGGCAGAGAAAGCAGAGAGATCTTTGTTGTGTTTTTGATTCTCATTCTTGAAGACTCTGCTGCCTTTGTGTTGCTCTTTGCACCCCCGTTTTTGAGGAGTGCGCCATAAATTGAGAATATCCTCAAACATTACGGAGGCTACTTTCTTCATTAAGTGTAACAGATAAACGAACAGACTTACCCGTGTAGCGAAACCCGTGGACGAAGCCTCCAGCAGACGATCGGTAGTCTCTGGAGTGAGCGGCGGTCCCCAGCACAAACAAACCAGGAGTGTTTTTACCTTCGTACCAGGCGGTTACACCGGGTAACCTCCCTTTGGCGTTGTCACTGTTAGGTGGGCAGGCAGAGCTGGGGAGAGAGTTTAAAGGTTAAGGGTACGAGCGAATGTGATTTGTTGATTGTGATTGTTATAAACTGTTCGTTCTTACCCGTCAAAGACGCTGAAGTTGAATCTGAATCCAAGGCATCGAATCACGCGGTCGTACGGCTTTCTCATGGAGAAGTTGTCGTAGTGAAACCCCGGCAGCTCTTCTCCCGTCACATCGGATTCGTTCTTCTCGCCCTGGTTTTGTAAATATTTATTTAAAGTCAAATACAACTTTCCTTTCTTCTCTCTCTTCTCGACGCCCGATCTCCTCCTGCTCTGCTCCTTCCTCTGAGCGATGACGATTTTCTCCAGACGGGCCTCGACCAACCCGTCCAGAGACTTCAGCTGGTACGTGTCCAGCAGCTCGTTATTCACAGCTCTGAGGACGGAAACAAAACATTTCAAATTAAAAGCACAAATAACTCCCATGATAGAAGAGCAACATGAAGGTAAAACACCAGGACGTGAAATTGGACCTTGATGCATCGCCATAAATGCGTTATTGCTGACAGCTCGATTTTAAAGTTTCCAGCTGGCACAATCCAAAATGTTGACTAACACCAACTCAAAAGAAATCATGAAGTCTCTAACGCTACCTCAGATCTCCGACGTAATGTGTTTGCCAGGCCAGTCGAACGGGGCTCGAACTGAGCATGTGCACCCGACTCGCGCTTCCCAAGATGCTTTGAGCTGTCTCAAAAGCAGAGTTCCCTTTGCCCAGAATCAGCACGGCCTGGTTCCTGTAGTCCTCGGGGTCAGTCGAGATGGACTCGTAGCCTTCAACCAGATCGGAACCGACGAACTCCACCTTCTGAGGAACCCACAAACCGGTCGCCACCAGGAGGACGCTGACGGAAAAGAGGGACAGAATTAAGACAGGATGATATCCACAGTCATGAAAGGGGTGAAGTTTTATCTCAGGTTACCTGCACATGTAGTCCGCCGCATGCTGGTCAGTCAGGATGTATCTCCTGCCGGTCGCTAACTGCACCGCTCTGATTCTGCCGATGTCCACTCCGTACCGAACCTTCAGCCCGAGCTCCTTCACGAACACGGACAGGTAGGTGGGGAAGGAATCAGCTGGAGGATAAAACTCGCTGCTGACTCTTTTGAACAGGAGGTCAGGTTTGTCGCTCAGCAGCGAGTTCCAGTCGTGGCGCAGGTTGAACTCTCGGTTCTGCCTTCCTGTGTGGATCTTATTGATGCTGATAAGCTTTCTGTGCCTGGGATACCTTAACACAAAAAAAGAGGAAGCACGCTAACCGAATTGCACAGAACTCTCTGAATCGTTTAAAACAGTATGACTCGTATTTATGGAGGCAGATCTGATACCCCTATTCACCAAAGGGGACAAGGGGCTGATTCAGAGCTGGTTCAACTTTCGAATCGTCGAAGAAGCAGATTGCTTTTCCGCGTGGCAAAAGAGCCGCGTCATTACGTCACTGCATACCTGCTAATATTTTGCAACCTAAGCCCCTGACGTGAGCGGTTATTTCTTAGACCAGCAAGGAGTTAGTTCTACGATGGAATTGTTTTTTTCTGACCCAGATCTGGTTTCTTTGGCTTCGAAACACAAAGAAACCAGATTTGGAGCTGGCATGTTGTAAACGGAGAATTCAGGAGGCTAAAAAAGCGTTTTCTTGGTTTTCTTGTTGGAGTTGATGCCATGCTAATACCAGTGTCGTAAATGGGTCTAATGCGGCCTACACCGGGTTCTAGGGTAGGCGAGCACGCCAGTGAGAGCATGGATCTTGATCATCACGAACATCTATAATTCCAGTTCTATACAAGGTGTTGTGAAAAAGCGTCCTACTCGTTAAAGAAGCTGCCGGGTCCCGAGTTCCTCTCCAAGATGATGTAGTCTCTTTTAGCCTTGTTGAGGAAATACCCCATCTGCAGTCCTGCAGGCCCGGCTCCGAGCACGCAGTACTCGTAGTGGCGGGTGTCATTGTGCTGGTGAGGATTACCAAAAGAGCTCTGGACACAGCCAATCAGGACGAAGAGGATGTAGCAAGGAAGGCTGGGATCCATAACCTGCTGGAGACGAGGGAACGTGGTTAAAGCGTGTGATGACAGTCATAACACATCCGTTAGTTCGGACGCAGTAATCTGATTGGACAAGAGACATCCTACAAGTGCTGACATCGAGTATAACAGCACTGCAACCTTTAAATATGTCACTCTGCCTCGGGTGTTCTGAATATTACAAGGTTAGAAGATAAATTGCACGAATACGTTGCAATGTTTGAATACTGAAACGTATTTGTGCAATTCAGACGGTGTCACCTTCTCTGCTCTCCGTCTGCTGGTACGAGACACTTTAGTGGGGCGGCCCGCTCCATGTGCAGAGGCTATAGTCCTCGTCGCAGCGGTCGCAGGTTAGAATCCAACCACGAGCCTTTGCTGCACGTTATCCCCCGACTCTCGCCTCCAAATTAGGGTTGTCACAGTATTTTAAACGTCAATATATCAGTAAAAAAAGTCCTAGACACCCGATATTGGGTCAGTTCTTATTTTTAATTACCAAAAATGCAGACAAGAATTTATAAAGCGTGCAGGTGATGCTTTGATGGATTCACTTCTCTCCAACTCACCTACCTCATGAAATAGATGTAGAGTTTATTGAAAGGGCCGGTACTTTTTCGATACTGCCGATCTTTAACAATAACAAAGATTACGTGATATCGAAAAGTATCGCAGATTTCTGCACGTCATGCAGCAGGGCGATGATTGCTCGGTGTTTTATCGCATTTTAAAGCTCTACACTCTTTAGTTGCTCACACATGAAGCCGTGAACCTTAACAGGAAGCTAATCTGACAGTAAAGCGACAAACAAATCGGTGAAAATGTCCTCAGAAGCTGCATCAAGCTCGGGAGAAGACCCCCCGGCTCTGCATGAACTCTCCAGCCGGCGCCATCGCCCTCTGCTCCGGATGCGGAGGACGCCATCGCCCGCTGAACCAGATGTTTGCTCGGCTAACGCAGGCTAAGTTTAACCACGAAGAGCAACCTCACCTTTTTACTTCTGTCGATCCCTCGTGCCCAACATCTGTAATCTAGCATGTAGCACAGCTGTCCAGTTAGCTACATGTTTACTATTTAGCATTTTAAAGCGTGCTATGTCTGTGTGTGTTTCCACCAGCAGCCCACCGAGCACAACCCACTTCACCCCCTCAGGGTGCAACACCAATGGAGGGCTGCTTGTGTAAGATGAGAGGGGGGGGGGGGGGTTATAAAATACAAAAGAGGACAAAGAAGAACACTGCAGGGTAATTCTCCTCTCTAAAAGTGATACCACAGGCTCTCACTTTTTAGTTTGCTAGCTTTGTTTATGCTTCTAAGTCAGATCAGTGCTTTTCAAAGTGTGGGTCTCGACCCCTTGGGGGGTCGGCAGGGGGTGCTAGGAGGGGTCACCAAAACTTGAAGGGAAGTAGGAGCAAAATGAACCAAAAATAAGAATCAACTTGCAACATTATGTGTGAGAATAACATTTAGAAATACCGTAAAAATGAAGGCTTCTCTTTGATTTGGTTTGCTTTGATTTTGGCGCCCCCTGTGGACAAAGTGGTGCATCTTACCGCTTTGCTGACCTTCTCCTGAACTCTGTAAAAATAGCACAAATACTATCGAGGCTATTTGTCAAAAAAAACAAATGAAAGTAAAATTACAAACAAACCGCAAAAACTCAACAAACAGCCACTGATGCAGCGTTCCAGTTAGATCGTGAGCAGGCAATAAGTTCAATGTCCAGTCGGGAATCACTGTTTCTATATCTCATTTAGATCATGACTCATCTAATTGACCGTTGTCCCTTCCTGGTGCATCACCTCACAGTGACACACCTGCAACCTTTTATTGGCTCCGATCAGCTCTGGTGCTTACTGCCCCCTGGTGTTCACAGCTAAAAAACAAAAACCAAAGCAAATGCAAAATAACAAATAACTGGATGAAATGGCTCCTACAAATACGATGGCAATTCTAACAGTGTACTCTCTCTAATGCACCTGTCTTATTAAATAGATGTTTGTTTTTTTAAAGGTCCAATCAGTGAGATGTGTAGTGAGTGAGATGATAAAGTGAGCTTACTCTATGATCAGACATTAAGGAAACATGCTATGTTGAAGTGCTGGCTTCTCTGACAACAATGCAGCAGCCAGTATGTCCTCCTTCTAACTTTAGATTCTGGTCCTGAATGGTCTGGATTTGTTTGGACCAGAGAAGGTAGGCGGTTTTAAGGCACCCCCACACGGCCGTTTTGGACGCCCCTCGGTTTGCCAGATATGAGAGCAGTTATCAGGTCAAACCAACAGGTGTTGCAGCGATGGAAGCGGGCAAGAGAACTGGTTCAGATAGAAGTGATTGTACCCGACCTAAAAAGCCTCTGCATGTTTCTAATAAGCTCCACGAGCAGAAACGTGCTCAAACTAGGATCAATATTGGAGATGCTTTTGAAAAATGGAGAGAGGTTAGAACACAGAAAGGTTTACAGACCGATGCAGAGCTGGATAAACACTGAAGCTTCAGTGTCCACCACATGGTGACCTGCGTGAGCATCCACTCTAGAGAGGAGGGGGGGGGTGGGGGGAGACAGCTCTCTACAATGTTTTGAATTTGGAGTGCAGTACCCATTTTAAACACCAGGTGTCAGAGTTACATATTGCTCCTTTAAAGCTTTGGTAATGATGCTATAAAATAACTCAGATTGTATCGGTTTAAAACACCTTACAGTAAAGAACATTTTGAAGACCTTATTGTAAATAAAATTTGCCCCTCAATGAAGTTTAGATAAAGTTTGGTTTAAAGGTTGTTCAAATAAATCAAAAGACCCTCAAATATAAACAGTACTTAAGCAGCCTTTAGATGACGATTGAATGAGCTTCATCTTTTAACCGAGTACAAAACTTTCTTTCAGTGTCATTTTGATTTCTGCCTCATCATGTTTTCAGGTTTTCACAACACAGTCAAAATAATCTGCTTCATCATGTTTAGCCTCCAGTAAACTGAGAGATGTGACTCAGCAGTCTCACTTCCCTTCTGTCTCACTTCCTCGGTTTCAGGTCATCATGTGAGTATAAAAGAGGGCCGGGCGGAGCTGTGAGGCCGCAGAGGACGGACGCTCATCTGAGAGGAGACGACAACCGACCGATCCACCAGCAACAAAGAGAGAGAAGACGTTTATTCAGTCTGCAGAGATGGAGGTTATGAAGAGCGCCAGGAAAAATGACGAGGGAGAAGTTGGAAGGTACGACAACAAACAGAATTTAATGTGAAAATGTTTATTCTATTTGACACCACAAAATGATAAAATATCAGATTGTTTAATGATTAATAGCAGTGTCGTAGTCAAGAAGACACTAACTGAGACCAAGACCTACCCGAGACCAGAGTGCCCCGAGACCAAGTCAGGACCGGGGCAGGGGGCGTGTCCCACACTTAGACCGTGACACCGGGAAGGTTGCGGCCGTAACTGGGGAATAAATATCAAACTACAAATGTCTTTAACTTATTTGTTGTTTTAGAAAGACCCGTCTGGATTTAAAATCCGGAGTCCACCCGAGACAAGATCGAGTCTAATTGCTTTAGATTCTGCGACGAGATGTGACCTTCTTAAAGAGGTCTCGAGTCACAAGACCGGTTTTGAGTACTACAACACTAATTAATAGTATTTTAAAGTTGCAAAGTTCCATCCATGGTTTTTTTTGGGCCATTTTTGCCTTTATAGGAGAGGACAGCTGAAGAGAGACAGGACATGTTGGGAGGAGAGAGAGGGGGGTGACATGCAGCTAAGGGCTGAGGTCGGATTTGAATCCACGGCCGTTGCAGCGACACCGTCTGAAACTGTGTTCTCTTTGTTCCCAACAGCGATCTATCAGAGCAGATTAAAGCCGCCACCAAAGATAACCACGTCCGAGCTGAAAACACGCAGCTGATGTTGAGTTACCAGAAGGGACAGATCACGCTGCCACAGTACAAGGTAACGACGCAACTTTCAAACTGGCTCAGTCTACGGTGATATGTGTGGATTATATTCATCTTTCTTTTTCAACGCGTTAGGTGCTGCTGTGTTCCCTCTACGAGATCTACAAGGCGCTGGAAGAGGAGATGGACAAAAATTCTTCCCATCCGGCCGTCGCACCGATTTACTTCCCTCAGGAACTCGCCCGCCTGGAATCACTCGAGAGAGATCTGGAGTTTTTCTTTGGCTCGGCGTGGAGGAAGAGGGTGATCGTTCCTGCTGCCACGCACAGATACGAACAGAGGCTACGCAAGGTAAGCAGAGAGGAAGACGTTCGGTTAACTCTGTTATAGCATGGCTGTGTTGAATACTTGATTCTGATTGGTCAATGACAGCTTTCTATGGTCTGGTATCGCTGTATAACAGACTGCGACAGGATATCAGGGTGACCATCCGTCACATTTTGACGTGGACGGTCTCGTTTTCAAGCTCCGTGTCCCGACTCCTCACAAATATCTGTAAATCACTACTTTGTCCCTGTACCGGTTTTAACCAACCAAAACAATGCACTGTGCTCATAACGCTGATTTGTCTGTACATGTGTAAATAAATCTCAGGGTTGCGACTGTTGCTTAGTTAGCCTAGCTTAGCATGCTAACAGGCCTGCTGTGTAACGTCAGGTAGGCGAGCTAGCGAAGAGGAAGTCAGCGTTTCCCAATGAGCTCCAGGAGGTTTACAGCTTCCAAGGAAAAGTACCAGCCAATGAATGTGCTGCGTTTTGCACGCGCTGCATGTCCATTTTCATTCGCCCATGGTGGAAAAGCAGACATACTGGACGGCTAATTGGACGTCTAGGACTTCTATCTTTGGATTTTGATTAGTATCAGTTCAAAGTTTTAAATTCTGGTATCTAATGTGAGCATGAGAATGTACTGAGAGCGGGTTGTTAAAAGCAGCTTCCTTGTTTTTCAGATCGGCAGTGAGAAACCGGAGCTGTTGGTGGCCCACGCTTACACACGCTATCTTGGGGATCTCTCAGGAGGTCAGGTGCTGGGGAAAATTACCCAGAAATCTCTTGGGCTGAGTGGCAGAGAGGGGCTGTCCTTTTTCTCCTTCCCCGGCGTGAGCAGCCCGAACCGTTTCAAGCAGCTGTACAGGAGCCGAATGAACAGCATCGAGCTGACGCAGGAGGAGACGGCGGAGGTGCTGGAGGAGGCTGTCGCCGCCTTCGAGCTCAACATCCAGGTGAGAGGACAGACACAGCGCAGTGTCGGTTAATAATACAACACATTCTAAGGCGGCCATTATCCTTTCACGGGGAAGTTTCAGATCATGAGTTAAACATTTGTTTGGAGTAATCCCAGGATGAGTCTGCAGAGGGCGCTAAACGGCTTGTTCTGCAAAGCACGTGACAGTTTCTCAATATGAAACCAAGATTTTCACCAGACGGCTTCAAGCCTCGGTAGCCGGTGAAACCTCTTACATAGACTGGAGAGCAGCACTCCCCTGGCAGCCCTGCAGCGTGCTGGCAATACTCTGTACATATTCATATTTGAAGCCTGAGTGACGTCATCCGTCTGTTCCTGCAGGGGGCTTTGGAGTCCCACCAATGGCGGTCTCTGGAAACGCTGTCTATCCATAGCCCACAGTTAGGCGCGTAGCTGACATGATTGACAGACGGGCGCGGTGTAACGGTTTGTCAGGAGGCTTAAAACCCGCCTCAGCTCCAGCTCTCAGCCTGTCGTTAGGTTGACTGAAAGTTGGGCTGAGACAGGATTCCCAGCATGGCGGCTGCTGATGAGACTCCGGAGCCCGCTGCAGGAACAGACGGGTGACGTCACTCAGGCTTCAAACATTCATATTTACAGTCTGTGGTACCAACGTCCCTCTCTTTTCAGTTGCCTTCAAAACCTCGAAGTGTTTTCATGGCGATTCTGCAAATTCACTATTTTTACTCCACTTATGAGCGCTGAATGATCAGCAGTGTTAGAGCTGTAACCACCCCGTCACGTGAATATTAATAACAGCATCAAAACATGACTTGACAGTACGAACAAAGAAGGAAGTGAATCTCGTCCACGTTGCGACAGGATGCTCCCAGCTTGCTGACTTTTTGTTTTTCTCCTTTCTTTCAGGTTTTTGATGATCTGCAGAAAATGCTGAGTATCGCAGCAGAAACGACGGACCAATCAGAGGGCGACGGCGTTACAACATCTCTGTTCCCGTCTTCACCCATCATGCAGTTCACCGTGGGATTGTGCGTTGCTTTGACAACAATCGGAGTGGGACTTTACTCCTTCTAGACTTTAAACCAGCGAGTTTAATCAACATGGACACACAGCACTTTACTCATCGTGTACGCTACGGCTCGTTTCAAAACCTGATTTTTAAACTGTGACAAGAAATCCATATCAGTACCTGTTTTTGATTCCACCGCTGTAGGAGCCTTTACTTTATTTTTGATGTTTTGTGTGAAACCACTTTGAACCGCCTTGTTGCTGAAATGTTCTTTACAAATAAACTTGTTTCAGTACTTAAACGTTGCCGATGTGTTTGTGCAATTTAAAGGGCACTTAGAAAAATGCCCCGTTTCCACCGAGCGGTCCGGTTTGGTTCAGTAAACCCTGATCCCGCCGACCGTAACCTTACACGTCACTGAATCACAGCGGCGTGACGTGTAGACAACCAATAAACCCAACAAAGAAGAACGTGACACAGTAAAAGATCAATGACTCCTCTGAAGGTCAGCATCTCCGAGGTCGTCCAGGGGGCGGAGCTACACGCTGACATTAGTCACAAAAAACATAAATAGCCTTGAAATGACTCTAAATCCACGGGATATTTAAACATGGCGCGTTTTGGGTTCGTCTTTTATTACCGCTGTTGCACGGGAAGTGATGATTCTTTCGTCCAATCAACAGACTGCAGTGTCTCTGTAGCTCCGCCCTTTAGGGTCGGATCGGTACGATTGGCACCCCAACAGAAGGTGAGCAAAAATGTAGGACGGTACGGGTCAGTTATTTTGGTACCATTCACAACTTTTGACCAATAAACGGGTACTGGACTGAACCGGAGCGCTTGGAGGAAACGGGGCTTTACTGTGCAAAACACACAGGAAGTGACCCGGCTCCTCTCCAGCTACCAGAACAACTTCAGTTAAAGTCCGCAGCGGGACTTTAACCGTCGACCCTCCGGTTGCCAACAGACCGAGCTATTGCCGCCCCAAAACACGTGGCCTCGAAAAGTATCGGACACTTTGACAAACGTACGTACGCTTAAAAACTAAAATGACATCATTATTTTCTGAGCTCATCTTCAACATGCTTCATTACACACAACTCATTACTAATACTTTACATCTTTATTCAGAGTCGTGTTTTCTTTACATGTTTTTCAGACACCTTTAAACCTCTTTGTGAAACAGTGACACCTTTCCCCTTCAGTGTTCTTACACTCAGTTTTCATGGATTCATGTGAAACTGAACTCGTCCAAAGAGAGCAGGAATGATTCCAACATGTCCGTCAGCAGAAACAGGGACTCTGCAGATCAAAACTATTTACAGGAACAACGTGAACAACGCCACGGCTCGGACACGCCTCTACTTGACCCTGTAGAGGACTTTCCTCTGCATGCGGTGCTGCAGCTCGCCTCTCCGCAGCATCAGGTGCAGGACTTTGTGGATGGCGTGTTCTGGATATTTCTGAGAGGATCAGAGAGGAGAACAGGACGTACACAGATTAACAAAAAGTTGCTTTTGTCTTGGTCAATTAAACTCAAAAGGTCGTCTCTGTGACCTTTAATAACCCCGCCTCTTAAACGAACGATGCAAATGAGAAACGTTAAAGGTTTTTTCTGTCAGAGCTTTTCAGACTGCTTTTTTAAAACTCAGCTCAGCCGTCATCACGTCTTCGTACGTTCATATTGGTTCTGTGACGGCGTGATATTCATGTCCCAGTCTGTGAAGTCACTTTGTGTTTCGGGATTGTGGAAGCGGAGCGGGAGCGCCACACATGCACACTTTACTCACCTGTTTGGTAAAATCTTGGACGATGCTGTGTTCGGACACCTGCGAGCCGATGGCGAAGCGTCTCTTCAGCTGCTTCTCAACGCGTGAGACCATTTCCTGATCCTCCTGAGACGTGAAGCCCTCGGCTCCTGAGAAGACACGTGATTCAAAATGGTGAACATGATGGACGCAGACGAAGCGACTGGTGTTGTGGTACTTGAGATTGGTCTTGGTCTCAAGACCGGTCTGAAGACCACTTTTTTGAAGGTCTCGTCTCTGAATCGAAAGCATTTTGACTCGGTCTTGTCTCGGTCTCAGTCTGGGCGGACTCTGGATTTTAAAATGAAGACCACCACTGAGAGGTTTTGTTTCCACGTCATCGCTGTGATTAGAAGGAAAACGCCTCTTTCTAAAAAAACTAAAAACGTCATGTCATTTGTTTGATTTTGATCCCCCGGTTACGGCCAAAACCTTCCCGGTGTTACGGTCTAAGTGAGGGACACGCCCCCTGCACACAGGATGATGATTTTTCAGAGATATTTATGGTCTTGGTCTGGACTCGGTCTCGACTACTCTGGTCTAGGTTAGTGTGGTCTTGACTACAACACTAGTAGCGACAAAAATCAGATCTAATCACAGCGAGGCCTAACGTCCGGCACATAAAGCTTCTAAAACGAGGTTTAACCTTGTGTTAGCTTCGACCTGCAGACGTGGAGTATCGCTCCTTTAGAAGCTGAAGTAGATTTAGGGTCAATAAGAAAAACTTTACAAACAGCTGTCTTCATGTTTACACTGAATTAGTTTCACTTTAATAAGTCAAATATACGACATCATTAAAGAAACACACCTGAGAGGCTGCCTGACAGAGCAGCGTCGAGTGTGGACACCTGGAAGAGTCGCAGAGCCTCGTCCACCTCCTCCTCTCCAGCGACCGCCTGCAGCTTCATCTTCGCCAAAGACTCGGCGATACGGATGACGGCCTCCAGCTGCCTGAGGACGACAGAAGAATGATTGTCACGTAGAAGAACAACACTGGCTCATTCGTTGGTGTTAATGATCAGAAGGTGGGCGGTAAAGTCCTGCACAACGTCGGTATCAAGACGTAGCCAGCCGTTTAGACGGTGTGCAGGAGTTTTGCCTCCTTCCTCTCCTAAGCCACTTCTCGATATTGACCATCATTAGAATGACCGATTGTTTCGTTTTAAAACACGTGGTATTGACAGTATCGAGGTCAGAGGCTTCAAAGAGGTGGAGTAAAGACGCGAGTTTACGGCTGGTGTCCAGATGTTAAAGTTTAGAAGTACCTGACTGTGATGGGGATGGACGGCCTTTTGTCCGTCTCTCTCTCGTGCTCCCTCGCTCCGCTCCTCATCACCACGTATCTGTTCTTCAGTTTCTCCGCAGCCCCAGCAGAAAGACGCGGGCCGGATTTACTGCAAGCAAACACATCCGTCACTTCAGCATAAACGAGAAGCAACGAGAGATCTCGTGTCATCAGAAGATCAAAGATAAGATACTCACACTCTGGCGTAGGCGATGTATTTCTTGAAGGTGTTCAGCGGGATCTCGCCCTCCACACCTTCAGTCTGAGTCTGAGCGCTCATGTGGACGTTCATCACGTGACGAGCCAGCGTCTACAAACGGACGAGCATTTGTTAAAAACGTCACACACAACATTTCCAGAGATTTCAAGCAGAGAACTTCGGGTCAGCGGCGTCATGCATGTGCGCCCTCACCATGTCCCTCTGCTGGTCGTGATGGTCTTTGATGATGAAGATCATGTCGAATCGAGACAGGATGGTCGGCATGAAGTCGATGTTGTCCTCGCCCTTCGTGTCATCCCAGCGGCCAAACACCGAGTTGGCTGCGGCGAGCACGGAGCAGCGGGAGTTCAGGGTGGTGGTGATGCCCGCCTGAGGAGGAGGAGGAGTCAGCGTGTCGGTTAACCACTCGGTAAAGTATGAGCGAGTGAGAGTTTTTCAAAATAAAGCAAGGAGAAATACCTTAGCGATGGAGATGGTCTGCTGCTCCATGGCTTCATGGATCGCCACTCGGTCGTCCTCTCTCATCTGAAGAAGAAAAAGTGTGAGCTCAACGAGAGTTCAAATGTGACGACCCTCCCATCCTCTTAGTTCCATGGAGAAGAATTACTTCTTACCTTGTCGAACTCATCGATGCACACGACTCCGCCGTCAGCCAGTACCATAGCTCCGCCCTCCATGATGAAGCCGCGAGTGACCGGGTCCCTCATCACTGAGGCGGTCAGACCGGCCGCACTGCTGCCTTTACCGGACGTATACACCTGAGGTAACGTGAACAAAGTTAAACCACGTGAATAAAAGAACTTTCCCTTAAACACAACAGACATCTCTTTGACCACAGCACGATTTCATCTTTACCCCATTCGGTGAACACCTCTCCACAAACTTCAGCAGCTGAGATTTGGCGGTACCCGGGTCTCCCAGCATCAGCAGGTTGATGTCTCCTCTGCGAGTGAGACCGTCAGGAAGCCTGGAAGGACGACAAACACAAAACTAAGTAAGCCAGCAGTGACACTAGAGGTCAAACACATCACAGTCTGTTCTCAGATGTTTAAAAGTATTTTTTTTTTATAAAAAGGAAGTTTGGGTTTATTGGGATGACGGGTGCTGCGACCCCCTTGCTGCTGGGAAACGTAGTTCTTTATCTGAAGGTCATCTGTCCGTCTCACCTCTTCCTTGATCCTCCAAACAGCAGGCAGGTGATGGCTTTTTTCAGATCATCGCTGCCGTAGATGGAGGGAGCGACGGATCGAGCCAGGGAGTCGTAGACGTTCGGAGAGGCAGCGAGCGCTCGGAGCTCCTCCTCTTCCTGTGGAGAGACGGATCCTGTAGCACCGCGACCTAGAAGAGAAACAATAACAAACCGGGTCCTTTAATATCCCTTAAACGCTGAAATCATGCATCACAAGATTAAGTGTTCTTCTTCTTCACCTGTTCCTTCTGTGTCCACCTGGATGCCGACCACACGCAGGTAAGACGTCCGGATGCCCACGCCTGAACTTTTGTCTTTGCCTCCGGTCTTCACTGCCATCTTTTTAATGGAGAAGATTCCCACGATGGTCACTCTGTTTCCCGGGACGACACGATCACACAGATACCTGCAAGAGGAAGAGAACAAGTGTGAGTAACAATAATCTTTCAAATCGACTTTTTAATACGTCTCCATGGTAACAGCCTCCTCACCTGTCGCAGTAGATCTGCAGGTGTCGGGGCATCTCTCCGTGAGGGACAGCATCAGGAGACTCCTGCAGGCGGAGGGTCTGAAAGTCGACACACACGCAGCGGTCTGGGATGATGAAGTAGGGATCCACGGGGCACTTCACCCTCCCGGCATCCTCCCTGAGAGAAGAAAGATGTCGAACACGTCAGGAAAAAGGTTGTCTTAATATTCTTTTCTGTTAATTATGCGTTCACATGACGGCTGCCACCGACTCAACAGAGCAGCAGGGACAACAGCACACAGTCTAATGCAGAGGCCAGACTACACGTCATCAGAAGTTTAGCCCGACCAGCAGACATAGGGTTTCAGGACCTTGAAATCAATTGTTTTATCCTGTGTAGTGTGTTGTAGCAAATGACAATCAAAGCCATATCTGGGACGCCTCATACTCACTTGTTGCACTTGCGAGGCAGAGCGTAGCCTTGCAGGCCTGGAGGCAAAGGGATGTTACTGAGGACGCCGCGACAGCCACGACACTGCAGACACACCTTGGTGGCCTTTGCCCTCACAGCAGTGGCCGAAATGATGATGCCGTGCACCTTCACCAGGCGAGACACCTGCTCCGACTGCAGGAGGGAAGGAGGAGAAAACCGGGTCAAATCACTGATTTAAAAAAAAACAATATTTCTGCTCTTAATGGGACACAGATGTGTGCAGGTACCTTGAGGCCGCGAATGGAGGCGTGATGTGCGTCGCTCTTCAACATGACCTGGATGTCCTGAACCGTCTCCTCTCCTGCAGGCCGGGGACGGGTCACTTCATCCGCCACCTCCTTTGCAGCTTCCTCCAGCTGGAAAATAGACAGAATAGTTAGAGGAAGGTAAACATGGCGCCCAGGAGAACTCCTGGTCTTAGATTTGGGTGACAGTAAAAGTGAATCAGGTTTAATAAAAGTGTGTTAGTCATAGACGGACCAGCGGCAGGTTCTCAGTCGGCAGCTTGTACAGACAGTCGGACAGATCCTCGTCAAAGCTGGCTAAGTCCTCCATCTCCACCTCCACCCAGAACTCCCCGAGGGTGTAGTGTCTCTTCAGCTCATCTCTGGTCGGGAAGGAAAACACAAAAACTCATTAATGTTGTTTTGTTGATGAATACTCGATCTTAAACCCTAAAAAGGACGAAGAATAGTAGGTAGAAAAAAGATGTTCCAGTTGTGTTTTTCTTTTAAACTTCCCATTCTCCGCTTTTTTTTGCATCTGTGCTCGTTACTAGGGCTGCTAGCTCAGTCTTTAGGGACTTGGGTCGTGAACCGGAGGGTCGCTGGTTCAAGACATGGTATGGACCAAGTCTGGTAATTGGTCTAGTAGCTGGAGCGGTGCCAGTTCACTTCCTAAGCACTGCAGAGGTGCAAGGCACTGAACCCCCACCTTACCTTTTGATCACCTCATCTTGTTTCTATTGTCCACCTGACAACAAAAGTGTCAAAAGTGAAACAATAGAAGCAAGAGCACCAAATATGATCACCTTTTATCAAATGTGTCAAGTTACCTAAAGGCTGGATACTACATTTCCCAGAATGCAACCTGCTAGCTTCTTGCAACGGACACGCGTGCTTGCTTTCAAACGCCACATTCAGACTTTAAACATGGGATTAACTTTTTAAATCATGTAAATAACTTTCTATAAAAGCTGAGTTGGTGTTGTTTTAATCACACATTTCATTATGAGCTGCTTAGTTTCCGGTTTTATACAGATTTCGTGTCTTCTTCTGGTGTTTTTAAATGCAACCATATGTTCCTGCATGTCATATCATCGTAATCAAACACGTACCTGTATTTATAGGTGAATCCGGTGCGGTCGGTGCCCACCCTGAACTGGCGGAGAAACTCACGGAACCGTTTCTTGATCTGACTTCTCTTCTGTCCGCCTTCGTCCCCGCCGGGTCCCTCTCCTCCTCCGAAACTGTCGCTGTAATAAACTCCGGGGTCGTCAAATCCGGACATGTTGATCCAGGAGAGCTGACAAACAACGCTAACAAGAAAATAAAACCTGAACCTCCGAGTATTTCACGAGTTTGAAGTCAAAAACACGCTGGATGTGACCTGCGGGGCGCAAGGCTGCTCAGTCTCTGTTTCGCGGGAAAAACTGAACTCTTTCCTGTCTGTTTCGCGCGAGTCGCTTCTAGCACCGCCCCTCTCCTGGTCTCTGATTGGCTGAAAGCTTCTATCGCTTGTTCCTATTGGTCGAAACAGGTTTTCAGAGGCAGGTCTCTGAAAAAAGGGGCGTTTGTTAGCAATGATGGCGCGAAAAGGACAAAAGTAGGAGGGGAAAGAATCAACAACAAAGAACTGTGATCAGTACAGCAGATTGTAACTTTAAAACTCACTTAAAATGAACATTTTTACAATCTTTAGCTGTTTCTAAAGGCAGCTTTCAATGAAAAGAGTGTAAACTGTATTTACAATGGGGATTGATCCATTGATATAATAATTATCTTCTTAAATGTAAAAAGCCACCACATCATTTATCTTAACTTATGTACAAGAATATGGTTAACATTATACTCCATTTTATTCCCTTAAATAAGAGCAGGTGGTCAAATAAAAGCTTGTCTTAGCTTCTCTTTGAGTAGCATGAGGTTGTTTCTGGCGTGAACAAAAAGCTCATTTAAAGTCCCCATGAAACAAAACTTCAAGAGTATCTTAGGTTGTTCACACTGCCGCCAAAATTGACCTGAATCCATTTTTTTGTCTTGCTCCTATGTGACTCAGATCAGACTGTACACATTACGTTATAAATAAGGCCTGGATCAGACTCTTGTGGGAATCCGCATTTGAAAGTGGCCGAAATCTGATTTGAAAAGATTAGATTCCACGTGACTTGTGCTGTTCACACTGGCATAAAAAAACATCAGATTTGAGTCACATAGAAGCAAAAAAAAAATGTGGCTGCAGTGTGAGCCCAGCCCAACATACATGGTTTACCCAAGCGGCAACCTCAAGTGATTAAAAATGTGTGCAGGTCCTCGATTGTCCACTTGAGGCTGGCTCAATTATTTGCAGAGTGTCCCTCTTTCTTTTTTTTCTAGTCTGATGTTAAAGAAATGTTCCCCGTTGTGGGATCAATAAAGGTTTATCTACCTTATCTAATCATTAAAATATTATGCATAGTTCATACTGAACTTGTGTTTCAAGAGATGTTTTACCTCGAGACACTTTACAAAAAAGCAGGGATAAGACCTTACTCTTTGTTAATTTATCTACAAAGACCCAACGTTCATCCATCATAAGAACAAAGCAACATTTAGCAAAGTCACAGTGGAGAGGAAAATCTTCTTTCAAGAGGCAAAAACCTCGAGGAGAACCAGACTCATGTTGAACAGCCGTCTGCAGAAACTGCGCTGGGTTTGGAAAATGGGTTAGAGGGAGAGACAGGAAGATGCTTTCCCTAACTTTGCTCAGAATTTCCCCCGACGCATAAATCTGCAGAGAAATCAGAATTTTAAGGGAAACATTTTATGCTTCATCTCAAATTGAAACGTCCCCTTTTTCTTCTATAAAAACATCGACACTTGTTAACAAATGTGTTTTATTCAGCTTAGCAGCACACTAAATTAACATGACATAATATGACCTACAAAGTGTAACTGATATTTCCATCGGAAGCGTTCACGGGCGTCGAGTTTCAGGCAGCAGGTGTGCACGAGCGAGCGTTCACTTGGGTTCAGTAATTCATACTTAAAGCAGATGTTTCCATCTTCCTCTCTCTCTGCCATTTTCAGGAGACGACTCCGTGTTTTCTGCCCGTCTGGATGAAAGCGTCGACGCAGTGGTCGATGTCTTCGTCTGTGTGGGCAGCAGAAATCTGAACGCGGATTCTGGCTTTGCCCTTGGGGACGACTGGGAAGGAGAATCCAATCACGTACACGCCTGTGGAGGGAAAAGAAGAGTTTACAGAGCTCGTTATATTTTCTGCTGCGGTCAAGATCATTCATACACATCAAGCAGTCACAGTCTAACTGCGCTCCGTCACGGCAGAGGAGCTGAAAAGATCTCACCGAGCTTCAACATATCATCGGCCATTATAGAGGCGAGCCGGGCGTCGCCGAGCATCACGGGAGAGATCGGGTGAGCTGAGCCTGCGATGGTGAAACCGGCCTGCGTCATCTTGTTTCTGAACCTGAGAGGAAAACAGGAAATAAAAAAACACCTTCACACATACAGAAGAAAAGTAAAACAGGCGTGACAACACCAATCACATCAGGCGGTTTCTTCTGTGAGAGGAAAATAAAGAGGCGGACATCATCTCCATTATAGGCTCCATGCTTCAGCATGAATGGACACAAGAGACACTTAATGCATCTTTAAGTTCTTAAGTTCAATTAACAGCCGTGCTAGTTACACCGGGGAGATATCTGTTCATTCCTGCACGCTCCAAAAGTCTGAAAACAACTTCACTAAGTCTGGACTTCTCAATGTTTCTGCAGAGCTGCCACGCCAAGTCTTTTCATGACTACATCCATGAACCGAAGCTCACAGTGGTACGAGTCGCCTGCAGGCTGCACGTGGGCGTTACTGAGCAAGGTCACGAATCAAGATGGAAATGATGAAGTCCACCCCCACATATAAAACAACTGCCAACGCAACTATCAGATAATTTAAGTCGTTTTCACATCTGCACTCCTGAACATTTCCAGAGAATTTCAGGAGGACTGCCCCCTGAATCCTTCTGACCAAATCTACTCCTCACAGCGGGAGACTATCCCTGTCAGACGGGAGGGGGGGCGGGGGTCTCCTGAGGTAAGACGTGACGTAAAAAGAACCACGCAGAAGTGGCCGACAAAGCAACAGAGTCCTCTATACGACGCTATAATAAGAATATTTGTCTTTCTATCAATGCTACGTGTAGTTGAACAGAATCACAATCTGAACTAAAGAGTGGAGAAGAACATACTGGAGAACAGGAAACAGAATGCAGCAGGTTCATTAGAGCACGGAGATCGTAGAGGTGGCGTGCAGACACTCTCACCCCAAAAACTTGATGATGTGCACCCCGCTGACATGAATCGTTTATGTCTTGTTTTTTTGCAAATGAAAAATAATATGACTCAAGGTAAAAAAAAAGAGTAACTGACCTCATGGTTTTGGCCATCATGCTCTGTGCGATCTCGTTGGAGGCGAGCAGCAGCTCCACAGCTTTGGTGGCACAACCAACCACAGGAGGGGGGAGGGAGTTGGAGAACAGGTACGGTCTCGAGCGCTGTCTCAGCAGGTCGATGAGCGGCTTCGGGCCGACTGTGTAACCGCCTTAAAGACAAAAGTGTTACATTAAGAAACCAGAAATGAGCTGAATCAGAAATGTTTCATGTATTAATATCAGACGAGCACGTGACAGTCTGATATCTTTATGAGTTCCTCTTTCACAAAAGCCGTCTTCAGACTGCCGTTCAAAGCTATAAGCCTCTGTGACACCTCTCCGTAAATATGAATGTCATTATATGGGGACAAAGTGTTCCGCCATCGCCTGTGTGAAAAACGCTCAAAGTCCCCGATCAGTACGTACCAGCGGCTCCTCCCAGAGCTTTTCCCAGGGTGGAGTTAACGATGTGAACTCGGTCCATCACTCCCAGGAGCTCGTCTGTCCCTCTGAAATAATAAACAGGAAGTAGTTTCATCGGTCTATCTCGTAGTCATGGTAACAGAGACACCTTGAGGTTGTTGAAAAGTGGTCTGACTTTGGCGACATCTACTGGTCAACAAAAGACAGTGTCACTTTCCCTTCACTGTACGATAACAATCATATAAAAAAAACTTTACCCCCCCAAAAAAATGAATATATGTAATGACACATTTCTACATGACAGAGAAAATCTGAAATATATTTACGTGAGCTTCAAACATTTAATCCATGTTAAAAGTTTTTTATGAGCTTAGAGGAGCAATATGCAACTCTGACCCCTAGTGTTTAAAATGGGTACTGCAGTCCAAATTACCATGTCACCATGTGGTGGACACTGAAGCTTCAGTGTTTATCCAGCTCTGCATCGGTCTGTAAACCTTTCTGCGTTCTAACCTCTCTCCATTTTTCAAAAGCATCTCCAATATTGATCCTAGTTTGAGCACGTTTCTGCTCGTGGAGCTTATTAGAAACATGCAGAGGCTTTTTAGGTCGGGTACAATCACTTCTATCTGAACCAGTTCTCTTGCCCGCTTCCATCGCTGCAACACCTGTTGGTTTGACCTGATAACTGCTCTCATATCTGGCAAACCGAGGGGCGTCCAAAACGGCCGTGTGGGGGTGCCTTAAAACCGCCTACCTTCTCTGGTCCAAACAAATCCAGACCATTCAGGACCAGAATCTAAAGTTAGAAGGAGGACATACTGGCTGCTGCATTGTTGTTTTTCAGTGTATTTTGTGTTTTCGGGTCCATAATAGTCTCACCCACCTGCCCCGGGGTCCCAGGAAGCCAGTAGCGTGGCATTCGTCTATAAACACCATGGCTCTGTACTGTTCAGCCAGGTCACAGATTCCCGTTAGAGGAGCCACGTCTCCATCCATCGAGAAGACGCCATCGGTCACGACGAGGCGCATACGAGACGACTGAGGAGACAAAAAAACAAGAGTCACATAATTGTCCAATCAATACTCTAACCCTCTCCTGACCCCGTCACCTCGGGGAAAATGCCTTTTTACGCACCATAAAGCTCAGATGAGGGCGCTGACACCGCATGAACTCTTCTGAATATCTTCACCGTGAGCGCCTCAGAGGATGTGGAGCATTAATCATGCTTGTTAAAATGTCTGATCAATAAGCTTTCTGCTCCTGCACAGCCAATAAGGCAGTTCATGACAAGAACAGCAGATTCACAAGAAAAGAAACGGTATTCTCGTTTTTTGGCTCCATCATGTTTTGCTGTTTGAAACTGAATCCATGAATCCATTTTCTTCTGCTTATCTGAGGTCGGGTAGCGGTGGGAGCAGGTGAAGTAAGACAACCCGGACTTCCCTCTCCCTAGCAACGTTTTCCAGATCCTCCTGGGAGAGTTCCCGCGCCAGACAGAATATATAAACTCTCCAGCGAACTCTGGATCTACCTTGGGGTCTCCTCCCAGCTGCCCAGAAAACCTCCAAAGGGAGGCGTCCAGGAGGATCCGAATCAGATGCTCGATCAACCTTGACTTGCTCCTTTGGATGTGAAGCAGGTCTAACCCGAGCTAAAACCGGATGTCTGAGCTCCTCACCCTCTCTCTAAGACTGAGCTCAGCTGAAACTGCAGCTAGGAGATTTCATCAGCTTTATGTCGCCTGCTCATCAAGCTGAGCGCTTTGAAAACACAACGTGCATCTGATTGTTGTAAGTGCAGAAACAAACTCTTCATAGCTTCATTTAATGTCATAAAGTCGAGGCTACAACGACCCAGGAAACATCAACATTTGTCCTGATTTAGGACAGGAAGTGGCCCTCTCACACACACACCTGAGACTCTTTGAGTTTGTTCTCCAGGTCACCGAGGTCCATGTGTTTGTAGCGCAGCCTCTTCGCTCGGCACAGACGAATCCCATCGATGATGGAGGCGTGGTTCAGCTCATCAGACAAAACGGCATCGTCAGGGCCCAGTAACACCTGGATTTAAGAGGAATGTTAGACTTCATTTATAGTCACCAGATTTTTAAACTTTGATACCATTCTAGTGAAAATCAAACCTCATTGATAACCGTTTGCTTTGACGTACCTCAAACAGTCCGGCGTTGGCATCAAAACAGCTCGCATAGAGGATGCAGTCTTCTCTCTCGTGAAACTGAGCTAACTTCTGCTCCAGGTTCTTGTGTAGATCCTAAAACCACAGAGTGACAGCTGAGAATCAGACGTGCTTATGTGGTCATTAGATTGATTTAATTTATTATAAACGATCTAACCTGTGTGCCACAGATAAATCTGACAGAGCTCAGTCCAGCCCCGTACGCTTTCAGAGCATCGATCCCCGCCTGCACCACGGCCGGATGACTCGACAGTCCAAGGTAGTTGTTAGCACAGAAATTTAATATCCCTGAGAGAGAGAGAGAGAGAGAGAGAGAGAGAGAGAGAGAGAGAGAGAGAGAGAGATCAGAAAACAGGAAGTGTTTCAGTGTGTCACATCACACTCACTTCTCAGATACATCTTTTTGTCTGCTAAAAAAACATCACGCAGAACTAAGAGTGACAATGCCTGGGATTATAGTGTCGCCATTCAGTGAAACAAAGTCACTTTCACACATGAGAGGTCGCGTCCTGGAGTCAAAGGGCCGCTCATAAAGCTGCAGAGTCGATCTTTGGCAGAGGTTCATCCTGCAGCGTAAACACAACACAGACTCTCTGCAGGACGGCAAACAGGGGACAGATAAGCTGCTGCTGGGACGACTTAACAACAGACATGTCTATAGGACTCACTGTTCTTTGCTTTAAAACACACTTTTTTATTCATTATAAACTAATAATGTTATTACCAAATCAGGATTTTGTTATAGAAACTCTGGACATCACATTGCATTTCTCTTCCACGTCTCTGTTAGTTTGGGAAAAATCCTCAAGGTCTCAGATGAAACGGACTCCTACGTCCTGAGGATTAAAAAAAGCGATGACTAAACGCTGTCTTCAGAGGAATCCTCCGACCATGAGACTCTTCATGAACATCGTGGACATTATCTGCAGCATGGAGAAAAGGGCGTTTACGCTGCGGCTTCAAAAGGAGAAAGGAGGTGAATGTTTGGGGGGGAAAATGGGATTTCTCCAAACATAAAGACTCGTAGAACGCCCTCCCTCAATCACATCACTCCCGTCCTTCAGCGGCTCCGTTAACTCCTGGTTCAATATCGTATCAACTTCAAGGCCGTCCATAACCTCACTCCTCTGTTCTCCTCTGAACTCTGAACCACACCTGCACTCTCAGGTCGTCTTCTTCAGCTCACTGCACCACCCGCCTGCTCGCCCACCTGACCACCTGAGCCTTCAGCCGCTTGACCCCCCCACCTCTGGAACTCCCTCTCCTTTTTCAAATCATTTTCCTTCCTGTCTTCTCAATGATTTAGTACATCTGCTTTTTAAGGTGACCCTGAGTGTTTTAAAAGGCGCCTTTAAATAAAATGTTTTATTATTACAGAACGTCTCAGTGTGAGTTGTGTACTTTGAGTCTTCTGTTTGCTTTTATTTTCCAAAGATTAAACTTTAACATCCTAGCTCTCATTGTGTTTTGATTCTTGTAATAAATAAAAAATAAGGTGTAAAAAATTATAATAATATTGGAATGAACTTTATTTTTTGAGCACTTTTTCAAAATCAAAGTTGCAAAGTGATGTAAAGTCAACAAACAGAGCAGGAAGGTCATTCAAATGAAAATTAAACAATAAATTAATTGATAGAAATGATGCTAATGCAGTTAAGGCAAAAAATACGAGACTGAACTTTGTTAAGAAACATAATAAAAAAGTGTTTCAAATTGAAATACAAGCCTCCCAGCTCGTGTCCTCCAGTAACCTTACATGAGTGTAAACTGTAGTTTAGTAAACAAGAAATCAGAGCGCCAACAAACAAACAAACAAACAAACAAACAAACAAACAAACAAACAAACAAACAAACAAACAAACAAACACAGCGACTATAACTGTAGAGGTTATAGTGCGTGGTGCGTTCACGGACCGCTAGCTGACAGTATTAACGGCTGTTACCGTGAACTCACCGCCCTGACTGCCGTCCACGGTGATCTGACGTCCCTGCTTCGACGTGATGATCCTCTCCGCTTTCCACGTCCCCGCCGCTCGGATACCGTCGAGCTCGCTCTCCAGCACCGCTCTGGCTTCAGCGACAGCGGCGAAGCTCCGGTTCAGAGCCGGGGCCGAGGGCCGCAGGACGCCCCGGAGCGGCTTCACCAAACCCCGGGCAGCTTTTCCGAGAGACATGACGGTTAAACCGAGAGTTTACAAAGCTGTCACACGCGCACGAGCTCTCAACGTAAAAGACTAGAGACGGGGCGTGGCTACGTCATGTAACATGGGTGGGCGTGTGACGGACCAATCAGATAAGAGAGATTTTGCCAGTTGGCTTGTTTTGTCCAATCAGGATCCAGTATTGTATTTACCCCCTGGTTCAGAGTTACTGGAGTAGCAACTTGTTGCCTAAAATATATTTCGACATCTTTTTCGACATTTCTTCCTTTTTCCCACTAATACCGGCTTTAAACCTTTCTGTAGTTTAAAACGACATCATTCATTAAATGCAGGTACACTTTTTGTGTTTATAATGACATTTGAACCCGACTCCACACAAACACGTCGACCCTTTTTACCCTCTTCGAGCTTGTTTGGGTAAACTACGGAAGCCCGAAGAGGACATGCATCCATACATTTTATTTTATACAGTTTCTCAGCGATAACCATTTAATTAAAGTCGTTTTCTCAAGATCTTAAAAAATATTAATAATCGATCAAGGGGACAAAACTACAGCAGAGTATAAAGAGCAACATAAAAGATAAAAAAAACAGATCGGGATTAAAGTCGTAAAATTACATAACAACGTTTTACGAGATTAAAGTCGTAATTTAACGAGAATAAAGTTGTAAATTGTTGTTTAGATTTGATTCGAGCATCAATTGTCAGGTGATTCGACACATTTTTAAGAAGCATTTCAAAAGTCAATGATTTTTTTATTCCTTCTCGTGCAGTGGTTCTCAATCGGTGGGTCGGGACGCACAAGTAGGTCACGGAGCTGTTTTCAGTGGGTCACAAATGTGTGCCTGGAAAAAAAAATGGTGTCAAAAAGAGCATGAAGGGCTTTTTAAACATGTTTTCATGTTCTGTATATTTGTTGTTTTTAAACGCCTGAGGTCCTAACGACACCATCTGTCATTAAATTAATCTAACTGGATGAAAAAATGTAAGAAATGTGGGTCGTGATTTTTCATGGAGCAGTTGGTGGAGGGTCCTGAGGAAAAACCAGTGGAGAACCAGTGTTCTAAGAGTTTTTTTCGGGGGGGGGGCTTTTGTATGCCTTTATAGGACAGAGGACAGAGTCAAAGATCGGGAACTGAGAGAGAGAGAGAGAGAGAGAGAGAGAGAGGAACGAAATGCAGGAAAGGAGCCACAGACGGATTTGAACCTGACCGCCTACTTGGAGGACTACAGCCTCTGTACGCGAGGCGTACAAACTAACCACTAGGCTACAGGCAACCCAAAAGGTTAAGATTTTTATGGGCAATTTGTTTCAAAGTTCAAACAGTCAGTCAGTGAATGTGAGAAATAAACAGACAACACTTTAAAACATTGAAGCGGTACTGAGCCTGCAAAGCCGTTTATTTGATAACTTTAAGAAATCTTAACGCTCAGCTTGAGTAGAATAACAAAAGACAAACGTACGGGTGAAAGCTTCAGTTTAATCTATGACAGCCGCCTGTCACGACCTTCTGTTAAACTTCAAGTAAGACGTCTTCACCAGAGAAGGAGGATGGATTCAAAAAAACTCGTTCAGTTTCCTTTGACATCAAACTATTCCATTACGTAATCATCTCCTCTTACATACAAGTTTACAGTGTGTGCTACGTCCACAGGGTTTTTATTCTCCATTCACATATATTTTATATTACAGCGTTATTATACAGAATCTATTTAACAAAAGACGGAACAATATCCTCACCTTCAACAGCAGGAATGTAACCTTATAAAATGTGCAAATGTTTGCATTCAACACATAGACAAACCCTCGTAACAATGTAAGCTAAAAACACCGTCTCGCTTTGAGCGAGGAACATTATTTATCTGTTAAAAAAACGCCTTCCCCCCCACCAGTAAATAGCAGTAACTACGACAACCTCCCTCAGACGTGGGTTACATCTCCCACATCAAATGTGCCATCGAACCATTTCTTTAAAAGTAATCTCCACTTCTCAGCCGATGCTTCATGAGTGCTGTTAGTGAGGCGGGTTAAAAGTGCAGCTTAGGACTCGGAGTGGTTGTTTTCCTGCGAGGCGGCGCTCAGCGACGGCAGGCGTTCAGCTGCTTTGGCTCTTCCTGCCAAGAACTTGTCGAACTCTGCAGGAGGAGAAACGCTGCATTAGACATTTGATCAAATATCTGAAGTGTGTTTTCCCGACTGAACTTTGGATTCGAGGGAGTCGGAAGAGTGAGTACGCCACGACCTTTAACCTCTGGTGATTTTGTGACATTTGTGAGTTCATGTTGTTTGAAGTGACCGATATCGACTACTTCAGAGAGTTGACTTAACTTAAGTAACACACTTCACACCCTATACAAAAGTTTAACTTAAAGAAACAACTTCTCAGATGATCCGAACGTACCAAAATATAAATAATACCGTACATACTCATTTAAAGGCAGGGTTGGTAATTTTCAAAAACTAGCATGATTTAAAAAAAAGTAGCATTCCCTCAGTGCTCCGTCTGCACCCACCCCCTCCCCTCTGTGCTCCCTCAAAAGCCACGCCCCTCACGAGCACGAGCGCCGTTGCTCCAGAAGCGGACCTCAGCTCATCTCTTGCATTGTGTAGAAACTACGTCGTCTCGTGTCTCATTCAGCGGTAAGGAAACACTAAACTTTATCATAACACATGAAAAAAAAAACCTTGACTATTTTACGACTCACAACGGCCAACGACAAACTCACAGTATAAACTCCGTCATCTGTGACGTGCTTTGAGTGTGGGCTAGAGCACGCAAGGGGTAGAGAGCGAGCAGGGAGACAGGGAGGCTGTGATTGGTTCATCAGATTGGTACCTCGTGGCAGACATTGGTGGAAGTTTTTACAGACTTACAACTGCTACAGATGACGGATTTTCTTTGTTCCTTTTTCAGAGCACATGAGTTATTAATTTCTTTCAGGACCTAAAGACAATTTCAACCAACATCTTAAAAAGTGGATCTGGAGGAAATGACCAACCCTGCCTTTAGATCAGTTATAAAAGAGGAAGTGTATTGTAAAGACTCTCACCTTCACTGGTCACACCGTCTGAATCCTCAAAGTCGTCAAACTGTGTCAGAAACAGAAAACAGCGGACATGTTTTAAAGTTAAAAAGCGCGTACAGCTAAAGGCTGATTCTCTCTGTGTGGATTATTAAAATGTTTATAGTTTAGTCTGCTTAATGTGCTGCCTTAAATGTGGACAAGTGTTAATGAATAACAGGCGGGCATGCAGACATTTGCAAACACAACAGATAAGAAGGGTGTAGCTTAAGTACTGGATCAATGAACAGTTTGACCTCATGATGGCGCTACACTACACGTTAAAGAATCACCAAGTTTCTTGATGGAAACATGAATTTATGGAACCAAACTTCTTGCTCTTTGACCAAAGAAATGGACTGACAAAACTACAGACTTACAACCAATGGATGACTTAGAACAGTGATCATCAACTGGCGGCCTGCAGGCCCCATCCGGCCCCCAGAATATTAGTTATTACATCTCGGGTGATTAAACAATAAACCAGAGTGAATCCAAACGTGAACAGAAAAAGAGCAGAATAACTTTGTGATCAAGTTGTACTATTAGATTGTTTTACCTCATCGTCCAGCTCGAGCCATTGCTCAATATCATCCATGACGTTGGACTGGGCGATAGGAATCTGAGACAGGAAGAAGAGCATCAGGATAGTCAGTTTAGAGGAATGTAGAGATAGATCACTTTAATGAAGATGTAACAAAGCTACCAAACCACTGAGACAAAAGAAAACAAAAGAAGAACCACATGTCAAGAAGCAAGGCAAGACCGGTACGACAATATGAGCTCTATCAGGACGGTGCAAACCCAAACATGGTCATGCTCAGAATGGGGACAGGCGAAAACTTGAACTGAGAAACATCCATTTGTCTTCACAACGTGTAAAAGCATGCAAAGCACAATGATCAAGTCCTCAAACACCAAACCCAAAATGACGAGCCAAACAAAAGTGACCCACGCCACAAGACGTTTAAATCTTCATCTGCATCTTCATGACAAAACCAAGAGACACAAGGAGTGGAGAGGTGAAATCATGTCAAAGCAGATTCTGGACACACACCCACCATTCCCCTTTTAATCATCCAATCTAACTTTGGTGAGGAGCTGCAGGTGGAGGCTGGGCTGCCATCCTTCATGCACAGTCAGAGATTTGAATAAGGAGGAAAAACAGTTACTGAGACAAAGATAGATAAACATAGACTCAACCAGAGACCTTTTATAAGTCAGTGAATTCTGTATTCATTCATGGTAGAAACTTATGTCCAGTATAAACTCTTTCCTCTGTCTTACCTTGCATGTGCTATCATTTGGCTTTGATTTCAGCATCCATTCATCCATCCAAATTACAATCCAACTATCCATCCACCTATCCATTGGACTGTCCAATCATCCATCCAACTATCCATCCAAAATCCCTCCATCCACCCAACTAGCCATCCAATCATCCATCCATCCATCCATCCAGCTGACTTACCATTCTTTAATCCAACTATCTATCCACACATACCTGCAGCCATCTTTTGATTGAGCTTATCTGTTATACAAAAAACCTCAGAATCTTTGACTAGGTTGGTGAAAATGCAACGACTCTAATAGTTCTGGGTTTTCAACGCAACAGCACGGAAACTTGAAACACTGAATGAGCCATTTCTACACTTAACTTCCCTATTGTTCCAAAGTCACTTCATAGATGACAAAAAGCCAAAAAGATAAATCAGTTAAATCGCGTTCAGCCAGAATGAAAGGCATACCTTTCCAGGGTTTTGTAGTCTGCTGTTCTGAGCCTGAGCCAGGCCGTCCACTGCCGCTTCACTCCGCTCGCTGAAACACCAGATTTGTATTTTGGTTAGCTGCCATGTAAGTGAAAAAAATCTGTTTACAAACAGTGAAATCCTGGCACTTCTTTAAGGGGATTTAGAAGGAATTATTATGTACTTCTACAAAAGAGCTGAAGGACTGTTTTCGTAATGTTGTGATGCAGCAGAAATTATTCAGAACTTTTCTTTTGGTTCAGTAGAACCCTTTTGAACCCGACGTGTCCCTACAGGTGAATGCTGACGCTCTTATTAACATAACGTTCTAACATTAACAAAAAGAAGTCAAATAACACTACTGGTTTTATGAAAGTGGATAATCGTTATATGCTCCTGTAGGATATCAACCTCGTTTTTCAAATGGTTTATCTGCGATCTTGGGGAAATGAACTCCAATACCCACAATTCCAGAGTGTCAAAGCAATGTCTCTGATTGGTGGAGCCCGCTGTTACCACAGCAATGTGTTTACCCCTGCCCGGCCTCAGGTGTCAGCTGCTACCACTGATGTCCAAATCACTAGATAGATAAATGTTGAAAGAAGGTTGGGTCTCATCGGAAACGCAATGGATTGTGGGATGCGTAGTTCCATTACAGCCGAAATAAATGACGTACACAGTCTTGTACCTTTCCCTTTTTCTCTGTTTTTCAAGGTTTGTATGCGCTGTAGCTGATTGACTCCAGGAATAACAATATGTAAATAAGGATTTGAATAAGGAAATCTACTTCTGGAACCAGACGCTGAAAAAGAGGGCGGTCTCTGTTGAGCTCTATTGGAACCTCTAGTTACCAAAAACACTTCTTGAAGCTCTTGCTATGGTTTCTAGACTTTCTGTACCTTAGTCTTTGTTGAGTTGGCATGTTCATCTTCTGCGATAGTGTGTCATCGGATTCACTTGTACCTGAAAGAAAAGGAATAACACGTGTAGAGGCATGCATACACTGTACATTAATGGTAGTGACGAAGACTTGAATACTTACTAAGTCTCGCCATCTGACTGGACAAACTGTCCGATTTCGAGTGGCTGAGCGAGCTGTCGTTGGACATCGATGCAACCCCAGACTCGCCTGTCAAATCGACGTCTAACAGGTTGACGTAGGTGTGGCTCTGAGAGAAAACAACAATCATTTAAAAACCATGATTCATAATTATGCATGTGAAGCTTTACAGAAGAATAAAAAACAAAGTCAAAAGTTGTAGCCATGTTCTTTACCTTCTGTGCTTCGTCTTGACCGTTTGTTATTCTTTTCTCAAACCTGTGAACATTAGAACGAGATTAGACGTAAGCTTTGATTTTGTATTGTTGTACTGTCCTGAGCAGGGGGTGCTTTACTCTCTGTTTGGATAAAAGCCTGCTTTTATTTTGAAAGAACATAAGGAACCTGTGGTAGACCGAATGTTACGGCATTAAGAAGTGGACTTGTTACAGGTCAAAAGGAAATGAAAAAAAGCAAAGAACATAAAAAAGGAGCCACAGTTCAGATTCAAACCCAGGCCGCACGCTCTCGAGGACTTAAGCCTCTGTACATGGGGTGTGTGCACTGTGCCACCAGGAGTTTTCGATTTCTGTGCCTACAGGGAGACGCTGCTGTCTGTGCGGTGGCTGAGCTAAGAATCTCCTAAAAGGATACCTAAAAAAAGCTTAATACAAAAAGTACCCCTCCTCTCTAGAGTTGATGCTCATGCAGGTCACCATGTGGTGGACTCTGAAGCTTCAGTGTTTATCCAGCTCTGCATCGGTCTGTAAACCTTTCTGCGTTCTAACCTCTCTCCATTTTTCAAAAGCATCTCCAATATTGATCCTAGTTTGAGCACGTTTCTGCTCGTGGAGCTTATTAGAAACATGCAGAGGCTTTTTAGGTCGGGTACAATCACTTCTATCTGAACCAGTTCTCTTGCCCGCTTCCATCGCTGCAACACCTGTTGGTTTGACCTGATAACTGCTCTCATATCTGGCAAACCGAGGGGCGTCCAAAACGGCTGTGTGGGGGTGCCTTCAAACCGCCTACCTTCTCTGGTCCAAACAAATCCAGACCATTCAGGACCAGAATCTAAAGTTAGAAGGAGGACATACTGGCTGCTGCATTGTTGTCAGAGAAGCCAGCACTTCAACATAGCATGTTTCCTTAATGTCTGATCAGAGAGTAAGCTCCCTTTATCATTTCACTCTCTACACATCTCACTGAGTGGACCTTTAATCGCTTCACAATTAATGCATTTACGCTGACAGCCCTAGTGGAAATATTCGATTCTTAATAAGATAGTATGATAATGATAATGAACCTGTGGTAGCGGGTAAAGGTGGTGTTCATCTCATCGTTAGTCGCCAGCAGCTCTTCGATCAGCTTCTCCTCGCTGAGTCTGGGGACGATCTTCACTATCCTCTCCTGCATTTCCTTACATACTGCGTATAACTGCTAATGACACAACCGGACAAAGAATGTGTGGGTGGGGGAGTTGAGGGGCCGGATGCAACACAAAATGTATACAATGCGAGATCAGTTAAGGGCGACACACACTGAAACTAAATATACTTTCATGGGTAGATCACGTCACATTTTTAAAAAGCTGAGTCTGTTTTTTGTTTGTACCTCCAGCAGCTCCATGTCTGCTTGTTTTACCGTGACCGGATCCAGCTGACTCATCATGTCTGACATCATGGTCAGGTTGGTTCGAACCACTCCCAGCTCTGCTTTGAGGGTTTTAACCTGGAACGTCAGAAATGAAGTCTGAGTAAACACAGATACACTTCAGGATGCAAACATTGATCTAAAAGCTTAAATAAATAGAGGAAGAAGAAGTTATGAAACCACATGAAGACTACTTCTACGTGTTTATCCCTTAGCTTTTTCATAAGCTCACTGCTTCTACTAACTAGTCCTTAGCTTATTGTTTAACTAACTCTGCTCTGTACCCATTAGCCTACTTACAGTAACTGCTACTACTGCTATACATTTGCTTCTTTTAGGTTAACTACTTCGTCATTCGTCGACCGTTTTCGACCAGATATAAACAGGAATAAATTGCAGTTTTAGGACTAAAACATCCATTTTCACCTGGCTGGGAGTGAAGGCATTGGATCCTTCTAGGGCCAGTTTGAGCTCTGCAGTTTGTGGCGAGATGATTGGAGGTTTGGAGGATAGGAGCCCAGCAGGAAGAGTAGTGACAACAGGCCCGTTTGCAGACACAGTCTACAGAGCAAAGGTGCAGAAATGACCCGAGAGAGAAATGACTAAAGATTAAAAGAAGAAACCAAACACCAGCAGAGAAACACCAGCCATGCTTGAAGCTGCTTTCAGAGAGGGGCTGTCTTTAATCCCCTACATCTGAACTGAGAATCTGACTCTAACATGTGTCTCTAGTCTGTCTACAAACCCCCCAATGATGAGAAAAGTCCCTCCTCTCCGTCTTTTGCCTGCTCCACTTTTCAGAAAATGTGTGCTCAAACAGGCCGTTTGGAGATTTTCCCTTCATGACATCACAAAGGGCAGTAACCCCTCCACCAGGTGGGTGACACTCCCACAGCTAGGTGTTAGTTCTGCCCTCTGAGTCTGCCTTCTCACCGTAAACAATAGGGCATGGAGCGAGAAAGCCCGAGCCACCCGAGCCCTTCCAGAGAGGGGCGTGGTCAGACACAGCTCATTTACATTTAAAGCTACAGACACAGAAACAGCCTGTTCTGAGCAGGGCTGAAATAGAGGGGTTTATAGGCATACCAGATGTTGAGGAGAGATTGGATGGATGTGTACATGAAGGCATTTTTTCATGCAAACCGCAAGGTGTGGATTATTTCCTCTTTGTATAGAGTTTTAAAAAGAGAGCACAGCAATGTTAATCGATAAGAAATGTCCGTAAATATGATTAAATTGTAGACTTGAATCATCGAGTGCGATTGCACCGCACCAAACACTGACGTTAGGTTTCATTCCAAATCCCCAGAGGTCCCCAGGTAATACTAATCCTGTTAAAATAAGCAGCTGTTGAACACTGAGTGTTCTTACTAACTTACTGGCTTTGGGGCTTGCACAGGTGTGTAACCGTCCAGTTCTGTCATGGGGAACTCAAGTCCTTTCCTCCGTAGGTCTTCATACACAGACACCACACCCGTCAGGTCAGGTGAGCTTCGGAATGCATCGGCCCACGCCTTAACCCGAGAAAACCACAAATTATTCACAGACTGTAGTGCACCAACGTGACAACAATAAGACTGAAGTAAATAAAGCAACACCCTGATTTATTTCTCCACGCAGCCACAGAGTCGTCAAACATGTCCCGCAGCATTTCTCACCTGTATGATGCTGAGCACTCGGTCGTGAAGGATTAAAGGTGGGTTGTTTCTCGGGATGATCGACCGCACCAGAACTCCTTCTACAAAATCCCGTGTGGTCACCAGGATGTGAAACCTGTAGCCGCAGTTTTTCACGCAGGTCTCTAGAACCTAAAATCATTAAGAGAATCCGCAGAAGGCTTCACTTTATATTCAAAGAAGAACAAAAATAAGGACCAACAAGCAGATATAACATGTATTTCATGATTTAAACACTTCGTATTTTATTATTTATAATGCTTTTGAGAAACACTACATCACAGGTAAACCCGCTCAGCCTATATTACATTATTTGTAGTTGGTATTTTATTACTAATAATTTAAAGGTCACATATTCTCCTCCTCTTCAGTGTAAATAAGTCTCAGAGCTCCTCAAAACATGTGTGTGAAGTGTCTTGTTCTAAATCCACTCTGATCCTGTATTTGATCATGCCTATAAACCCCTCTATTTCAGCCCTGCTCAGAACAGGCTGTTTCTGTGTCTGTAGCTTTAAATGTAAATGAGCTGTGTCTGACCACGCCCCTCTCTGGAAGGGCTTGGGTGGCTCGGGCTTTCTCGCTCCATGTCCTATTGTTTACGGTGAGAAGGCAGACTCAGAGGGCAGAACAAACACCTAGCTGTGGGAGTGTCACCCACCTGGGGGAGGGGTTACTGCCCTTTGTGATGTCATGAAGGGAAAATCTCCAAACGGCCTGTTTGAGCACACATTTTCTGAAAAGTGGAGCAGGCAAAAGACGGAGAGGATGGACTTTTCTCATCATTGGGGGGTTTGTAGACAGACTAGAGGCACATGGTGAAGTGGATTTTACAGAATATGTGACCTTTAAATTACTGTTTCTCTGGATGCACAGATGCAAACGTGAGAAACTCTTTCACTGGGAGGCTTTAGACACTGTGCACTGTACTTTTGATAACTGAAAACAAAGTTTCCAATGTAAGGTGCCTAGGACTTAGATTTTGGTTGCCATGGTAACATATTGAAGTTTAAAAATTCTGGGATCATGACGAGTGTCGCCGTGGAGGACGTGAGCAAAAGGAGAAAACACTCACAGTGAGCGCCAGCATGACCTCCTTGAAGTTCTTGTTTCCCACAATCCTTTTCTTTAAGGCTCTGATGGCGTCTCTGGGCCTGAAATCAAAACATTTTCAACAGTCAGAAGCATGAACCCTCCAGAGGACGAGTTTGTGCTTGATGCAGATGGATAACACACACACACACATAAACACACACACACCCTTCCTCTGAGCTGTTGATCATGTCACAGATTTCCATGTTGAGGGCCCAGTCTTCTGACGGCAGGCTGGAGCCGGTCGCACTCTCTGTGGAGACAAACGATTCAAACACTACTTAAACTGAGGACACAGCACGGACATTTCACTCTATTTATGTATAAAGTTAATGAAGTATTTCTGATCCTGATAAAATCCTGATAGCTCTTTGTGTTCTGAATCATTTGAACATGTGACAGGTAAGAATTCGACGCTAGATATTCTGAATTTCAAACATTTTCTAATTAAACAACAGGTGTAAATACATTTAATTAGATAAAGAAAGAGATGAGCAGCCTGTTTGGATTTGATTGCACGGTCTAAATCAGTTATCGTGATTTATCGGCTTTAATAAATCGTTGTAGCAGCTCATTTTAAAAACTCTGCTTTAATTCCCAGCAGTGGGTGATAACACATGAACAGTCATTATGTCTAAATCAAGAATGTGAATGTAATTTAGGTCAGGAGGATGTCGGTCCCTCCCAGCTAATAGCAGGATAAACAGACACTGAGACAACCAATCAGATTGCACATCACGGCGGAGAAGTCCCGCCTCTGCAGGATCATTGCTTGGCGGACCTGTCACTCAAACCACAACCCTGTAGCTCCTCTGTGAGTCTTAAATTTAACCCGGATTTTTCACATTCATGCAAAAACAATATGTAATATAAATCTCGTGCACTAATAATCATTTTAAATAAGAATGAAGAGAAAACTCGCGAGAATTCAGAGTGTGAGAGGCGTGATGACTCCGCGTAAAGGTGACTGAAGCGTTTGGCTTCTACAAATCCTAATCCCGGTGTTTTTCCAGCTCACCGATGCGCTGTCCCACCGCCGTGCTGAACGGATTCCCCAGTAAGAACTCCATGTCGAGGGCAGGTGAGGCTCCGGAGAAGCAGCGACAGTCCCCGGACCGAGCCGAACGCAACAACAGATCCCGCAGACTCCCGCACACTGCCGCTGCTCGCACAAAGTGGGGCACCAGTTGAGCTGCGTCATGCGTTAAAGGGAAAGCAGCCTGCAGTGATCACACGGTGGATGTGATGAATGAAAGCGCTCCCCACACAGGCAGGCCGAGTCTCTGCGCTCAGCTCAGAGTCTCTCTGATCGAGTTTATATCGATGAATCCGACAAATACAATCATTACTGATGCATTCTGGGAGGATGCAGGTCGAAGCACTGCATGATGAACGCCCTCTGTTATTAAGAAGCCTGAACTAACCGGTTAAATGAATATTAAAGGCCGAGTGTTTTATAACGACACACTCTCCTAACGTTATACCCTTGAATTATTTATGACCTTAAAGCCAAAGAAAAAGAAAACCTGAAGGTGAATTATTGGTTTTTTATTTTGCACTAAGCTGTTTATGGTGTTGTTAGGTTTTCTGCCACAAGGGGGCGCTGTTTGCTTTCTGCCTGGTTAACCTCCTGGATGTGTCAGCTGATTTCTGTCATTTGAGGGGACAGTGTGGTTGTAAAGGCAGAATTAAAACAAAATGAAAACATGATTTCAACCCCTAAGGGTTTCTTTATAGAAACCTTCATTACTTCAGTGTTTTTGTTGTTGTTGTTGTTGTTGTTGTTGTTGTTGTTGTTACGCTCCCAGCAGCTCCACATTTACTGTAAAATAAAAGAACAATAGTTTCAGAGGATTGCAGTTTGTTTTTAAACTCCTTGTACGCTGTGATTACAATATCTGACAATATTTATACGTCTAAATATATTTCCTTATTTTGATTAGCAGTGGCCGTTTAGTCTTTTTGGGGCCCAAATTGACAGGGGCCCCTCCAAGGGTGACTCTGACTCTCAGCAACCCTTATCAAACTATGTTTACGCAAAAGCGCTATAACCCTACAGTAAGTCTCTGAGGGCGAAGTTTTAATCCTCTATTTTTACTTTTTCTTCTTCTTCTATTTTAATGCTAGATTTAGGATACATCCTCTCCCTGTTTGGATTGGACAGAGTGGATTTGATATTGGAATCCGGGAGACAACATCCAGAGGGAAACCCCATCAGGTCTCTGCAGCCTCGACAAACATGTAACTCTGCGTGTTGATTCATTTCCACCGACCCCGACTCTGCGATGTGAAACGCTCCCAGAGAAGTCAAGGCTGCAAAAGGAAAGAAACATGAAGTCTCTAATTGGCAGAGCGTGATATCACCGTTCTGTTACACGTCTCAGCCAACGCTGTGAAACAAGAACAAGCAGCTTTTTAAGCAGCTTCCAATTAGAGCGGTTTGGCTTTAACTCGTCGTTATTCACAGCGTGAAGCCTCCTGATTGGTGCTCACAGCCGCCAGAATAAATACAGAGGAGAGAGTTTCTGCACAGCTCTGTAAATCTGCAACCAGCTGTGACGGCCTTTATCAGCTGCTACGAGGACAGAACACACACACACACACACACACACACACACACACACACACACACACACACACACATACACACACACACACACACACACAAACACAAAGACATACACACACGCACGGACACAGAAGAGGAAGAAGAGGAACACATACACAAAATGAAAGCTCGTGTTTGGCTTCATGATTTCTGTTAAAGCTGAGAACTCTTCACACTCGAAGCTCCGTCAGGTGTTTTTAATTAACGCCAACTTTAAGTCGGCTGTATGACTCACCTGGAGTTGCGGTGTGTGTGTGTGTGTGTGTGTGTGTGTGTGTGTGTGTATGCGTGTGCGTGTGTCTGCGTGTTGAAGGCAGGCTGCTGAGCTTGAACTGAAATGATCTGATATTTCTTCTGACTGCAGAGACAATAACACCAAACACACACGCCCCTGCATCACCCCGTTGTCATGGCAGTAATGTCAGGCATTACTCCTGTTGTATATTTCAAAGACTGTACAGAAAGAAGGACGACACGACAGCTCCCCAAAAGTGAAGCCAAAACATTTGGAGCTCCCCCTACTGACTGGCTGCAGTATAGGTTATAAGCTCCGCCTCCTCCATGCTAACAAATGGGACATGAGTCAAACTGTAAAATCAAAACATTTTCTACGACGGGAAGAGAAGGAGAATTGTCGTCCATGTTTATACAGGTTGCAGGAGCTGGGGATTGAACCCCTGACCTTCCAGTTCACAGACAACCAATCTACCACTGAGCCACAGCCGTCAAGTCGTGACTACTACTGTCCTCCCTCGTCTCTCACGGGTATTGTTGTCATGCACGACTTCCACCAGACCTTTTCACGACGCGTGCATGACGAGTGGACCCCGATATCCTGTAGTCTGAGCCAGGCTTAGGTGACGAATTATACATGAATGTTCTAATAATGACTTTGACCAACATGTGGCCGACTGAGTGCGTGCAAAACACGATATTTATGCAGCAGAAAACATCACCACGTTTGTTCATTTCTGTCCACGTCGAAGAATCACCAGAAAACTTCCAGGTTTCTCTTTTATTCTTTAAATTCTCTTCTCTCGGTGAAGTTCATCTCTTTTCTGAAGTCACGGCTCCGTTTACATTTTACAAACCAAACAGATAACTTTAGAATAATGTTATAAGAACGCTCTGCTACTTTACAGCGAGTGGAAAAGGTCGATGATCTAGTAGTTTGCTTCCTCACGGATATTCGTACATCATAAACGGATAATTAGCAGCCACGATGAGATCGAAACACTTTTATCAGACATGAAATATTTGTACATGATCGTCAGCTCCCTCAGGACATGTAAACAGTTTACACAGCAGCAAGTCACAGGAAAATATCATAAGGCATTTAGTACATGACACATACACACTCACACTCACACACACACACACACACACACACACACACACACACACACACACACACACACACACACACACACACACACACACACACACACACACACACACACACACACACACACACACACACACACACACACACACACACACACAAACACACACACACACACACACACACACACACACAGGAGCAGGTCAATCCTGTGTTTACACCTGCACTGTGTTACATGACGGAGCAGGTGAATCCGCAGCAGTCTCTCATCACTGTGAGTCCAGTTTTTGGGATCAACGGCGCCGATGTCTGCTGAGATTTGGACGCCACAATTTGATCTTTGACAGCGCCTGAAACAGAAGACAGGACATGAAGTAATATTTTATTCTGAAAAGGTTTTACATTTTGGGAAATCGACTTCTTTATTATTCCGGATGCTGAGTATGAGCTACAGCTAACAGCTGATTGGCTAAGAGTAGCATAAAGACAGCAGGTGATAGGTAACTATAGCGATGATATGTTTTGGTCTGGTCCCTGTATGACCAAAGACGGAGCTGTGTCCGCATCCTCGGCACAAAGTCAGACACGCTCCCGGCGCGTGTTGGCCTTCGCCGGGGTTGCCACTTTTTTCATGGACAGGATCTCAAGGTGCAGCCGGGGGGAGGAAGGGTTTCCAGTAAGATAGTGTGGTTTTGTTTGCTTCCTCATGCTGGGATGTCCAGCAGGCATTGGGGCGGCTGACCTCGTCTTTAAAACAACATTGATTTCTTCTGAGTTGGCAGCTTGTATGGGACAGCTTCCTGGTTTAACTCACCTTTTACAGGTAACTTCTTTGGGAATTTGGAGTGTAAGAAGGCGGCCATTTCTCTGTCCTCCTCTCTTTCTCTGAGGAGAAAAAAAGAAGTCTTGCTTAACGTTACTTGACTGCGTTGGATTTTATCAGAGACTAACAGCTGGAATGAGAACGGCTGATACTGGGTCTTCACACGTATTCACACGCAGCCCGCTCCACAGGCCCTCCCCGTGGTTTTCCCCCCCAAATGAGCACAGAAGTTTTTGGTGCAGCCGCACCTAGGGTGATGCGTCTCTGTGTGAACCCCCTTTCTGTGGAAGAAATACTATGGGGCTGTCAGGAGAAACTACAGATAAAGTCTGAGTGAAAATACGCACACATGCAGCTCAGCCTGCAAACTTCAGGAGTGTGAACGAGGCTCTACAGAGAGGATGCACAGAGAACAAAGAGGCTTCATGTGGAGCAGTTTTTATCAGGATCAGTACAAACGTCACTATGCTGAGTGTTTGAAGTCGCCTCACCTCAGCCGTTCAAACTCCACGTCATCCACCAGGAAGTCTCTGGTCTCCACCAGCTTGTTGATCTGCTGCAGCAGCTCGTCTTCTCGCTCCCTGTCCTCCTTCGACTTCTCTTTGTCTGTTCAGGAGTCACACAAACAGCTTTACATGAAACACCGGCGCACGGCTGCTCAAAATCCAACAGGACTGAAACCTTTCTGCGTTCTAACCTCTCCCATTTTTCAAAAGCATCTCCAATATTGATCCTAGTTTGAGCACGTTTCTGCTCGTGGAGCTTATTAGAAACATGCAGAGGCTTTTTAGGTCGGGTACAATCACTTCTATCTGAACCAGTTCTCTTGCCCGCTTCCATCGCTGCAACACCTGTTGGTTTGACCTGATAACTGCTCTCATATCTGGCAAACCCAGGGGCGTCCAAAACGGCCGTGTGGGGGGTGTCTTAAAACCGCCTACCTTCTCTGGTCCAAACAAATCCAGACCATTCAGGACCAGAATCTAAAGTTAGAAGGAGGACATACTGGCTCCTGCATTGTTGTCAGAGAAGCCAGCACTTCAACATAGCATGTTTCCTTAATGTCTGATCATAGAGTAAGGTCACTTTATCATCTCACTCACTACACATCTCACTGATTGGACCTTTAATATATTTGTAAATGATGGATCTACTGAGGGGACTCTGTAAGAACACCGGTCGTTGTTTTTGTTATATTCTAAAGTTGTGTTATCATCAGGGCTGTTTCGTGTAATGTGCTGTGATTCTGATTTAAATGTCTGCAGGTTTAATTAAGTTTCATAACGCCACACAGTTTTTTCGTTACCTGGAATCGAGACGAGTTTCTGCAGCTCCGTCTTCAGTCTTGTGATCTCCTTGCAAAGCTGGATGTCATCCATCCTGAGAGGAAAACAAACGACAGGAAACCCGTCAGTTTGAAAGAGTCCATTTATAAAAACTCTTCTGAAATAACTGGAGGATGTAGACTCATGGCAGAATGGTCATTTCCTTCGTCACGCTGCAAACAAATATCAGAGTGTAAAATGTTTTTATTACAGAGAAAACGTTGGAGTCAGACTCCTGACGTGAGCAAGAGCGAGGTCGGTGAGTTTATCATCTGAAATAAAAATGACTCTGTTTATGAATCACACCTGAAAGTGTCAGAACTCATTTCACCATCTGACTCTGAAAACATTAGCAGTGTGTGTGTGTGTGTGTGTGTGTGTGTGTGTGTGTGTGTGTGTGTGTGTGTGTGTGTGTGTGTGTGCCTCTCTTATGTTGGTGAATAAGAGGAAAATCTAAAGTTTCTAAAAGTCTTTCTGTTTTATTCAGCAGCCACATTACGCTGTTCTACGGCCTCGCTCCTTGACCTCCATCCTCGTGTGTGAGCAACGAGAACGGCCTCCGCAGAGAAGGAGAGAAATGATTAAAAGGAAGGATGAAAAGAAGAGTGTGTGTGTGTGTGTGTGTGTGTGTGTGTGTAATCTGCAGAACGCTGAAATAACCACACTGTTTTACTTTCCACACTTTCTGCACTCGGCTGCTCTCTGCGCTGACGGCTAACAGTCACGGTTCATCATCCGTTCTTCCCGAGGGCTTCTTAAAAGTGTCTCAGAGTAACGCAGAGGACTGAACATCACGCTGTGGAGTGTAGCTACAAGCAGTGAACGTACACACTACGTCCTGCAGTGAGGGTGAGCTTCTGGGTGAGCCCAGTTTGAATGTTTTGTGTTTACAAGCTGCAACCAACATTTCTACTGACTCCACCTTTAAGTCCTGTGGAAATAAGAAGTAGATCTTACATGTATCTGAGCTCTGACTCTCTCCGTACGAGGATGTCTCGTATTCGCCCGATTTTGCCCAGCTCTCCCTCGATGTCCTCGATGGTGATCGTGGAGTCAGCCATCGAAACGACGTCCTCCGCTGAAACACACACAAGACAGACACATTTTTATTGTCACTTTGATTTGACCTGGTCGAAGGTTCCTCTCTGAACTACAAACTGGGTTCTAATCCAAAGCCAAACACAGACAGAAGCAATGTATACAGGTTCACAGAGATGATCACAAAAGTAAACAGGTGTTGGGTGAGGTGTGCAGTGAGAGACTTTAGACTCGGCTAAGCTTGGATGGGAGTGGCTATAGGGTTAGGGGTGGTCCATTTGTTGCCAACTCGTACCTGAACGTGGTAAACTGGGTGTGACGTCATTATCCAGAATCAAATGCATAAAGAAGAATATACAGTGTATACAGACTCAACGCTCCACATAACAGCTGTAAACATGAACACAACCTTGATCACTTTCAGCCTCCTAACATGATCCGTGCAGAGCTCTGAGGAAAGTCTTCAAGCTTCACTGAACAGCTGTACACCCCCCTCCCCACCATGCAGACTCCCACTCCTCACTGCGAGCGATGAGTCACCCAGCTGAGCTCAGATCGCCTTTTAATTACCTGACCTCGTGTGAAAAGACTTTACAATCATCCTCTCTGAATCAGCTGCACAAACACACAGTCTTTCAGAATGACTTCATGCACCTGACCATGAACCTGACCAAGCTGAAGGCTGGTTTTATACCAGATCAATGAGATGCTGGTTCATTTTGCATGATCTTAAATTAAATGAAGAACAGTGAATCAGACTGGACATTGAACTTCTTATTGCCTGCGTACGAACCAACTGGAACGCTGCATCAGTGGACGTTTGTTAACCGTAAACATTTTTGTAACACCTTTGTTTTTAACAAACTGCCACGACAACTTCTATTTTTGGTGCTGTGGTGTTGAAACAGGTATCAATATTGTCTGTTTTTAACTCGTTTCATATCGAAGTTTCACGACAACTCTACCAGCGACGATGTTTTAAATTACGAAAGAACAAAATCAAATTCAACTGAAGTGAAATGATGTGGTTTATGTTGTTGTATGTGTGCTATACAATAAAAAGCAACAACATGTATTAAATGAAATCATAATAACATTTTGCAAACATTAATAAAACACGCTCAATGGAAACAACAGAGGACCGAGGATTGAGCCCTGAGGGACGCCACAAACTACTAAAAAACACAGAGTGCATGTAAACAGAAAATAAGAAAGTCCAGTGAGCGTTAATGTAACGTATAAAATCAGGTACAGCCTTCACATTACTGTGATGTTACCTGACTGTCTCTTTGTGCGGCTGTCATTGTAAAGTTTAAACCCTTTTATGTAAAATGTTAAACACTTTTTATGCTTAAATCTTTAAAGGTGCACGGCATATTAACTATCCATTCATTGCCTCTTTCGATGTTGAAAAGAAACTAAAACTGAGAAAATAAAAATCACTTTGGGAATAAATATATTATAGTTTCAAATATTTCCCACTTTCTCTGTTACATGTTTTTGTAAATTAAAAATCTTACGATGTTTACGGTCTGATTAAACAACATTTTAACACACTTTGTAGAAACAAAGACTGTGGTTTCATTAAAGCTGTGAGGGTCTGCAGAAGCTTCAGATCTCTCTTTGCATATGTGACACATCCTCTAATGTCACGAATTCATGCAGCCAGTAACAACAATCAAGCATTCAGTTTAATGTAACCACAAACACCTTCACTCACCTGATGTCTCCATCTCTCCGTCCACCTGTATTTTCTCAGAGGAGCCGTACAGCTGAGAGGATTTTCTCTCTGTTTCCATGATTTAAAAAAAAAACACTTAATTAAAAGTCACCTCTGAAAATGTCAAACAAACACTTCTAAACTAGAAAGCATCGACTGAGTCCATGCAGCAGGCTGCACCGAGTGAGGAGAGCTGATAGAAGATGCTGAACAGACTCACAGAGAGGAGGAGCAGAGCTCTGCAGTGAGGCGCCACCTGCTGGCAAAGCCACGATATGACACCCAGAGAGACAGCTTAGTGTGACCACATGGGAGAAGATGACATTTTTAACAATGGTGGGAAAAGAATACAGATCCTGAAATTGGATAGGACAGCTGAAGAGAGACAGGAAATGTCGGGGGAAGGAAAAAAGGGTGACATACAGATCTGGACGTATTCATCACATCATCTGGGGACACTAAAGCATAGAAACGAAAATGTTCCCGTGATTAAAAAGTACATTTCAGCTGTTTAATGAAGCAGGTTTAAAATGAAAGACGTCTGCCTTTAAAGCTCATCACAGCAGCTCTCTCCTCTGGTGTATCGAGCTTTCTTTAATCCAGAACGTTCTGGCTCACATCATCAAGCTCAGCTGTTAGGGACACACTGGGGCTCTCCAGATGTTTGGGGAGTCAGTTTGGCATCTGTCTAAACTGCCATAGGTAACACATACACACCCAGAGGACAGGTGTGGTTATTCATTTATCCCTCAGCTGTGAGGTAACATCAACCACCAGGAGCTGAGAAACGAAGCCAAGTGGAAGTGCCTACAACTGCAGTTCCTCGAGTGTCCACTAGAGGCTGGACCCAAAAGCGAGTCAATCCCCATAAGGCCTCATATTAAATAAACATGTTTACAGCCTGCTCATTTCTGTCTTTATGACATTTCAGTAATGTAGAATTAGGGGCGTGGCCTCTGAATGACTGGTTTTAGTTTCAGTGATTGAGGTTTAAAATAAGTCAAAACAAAAGTGGAATGAGTGACAGTCTTCATAAGAGGAGCAGCCTGGGTGTGGTGACTCAGCCTGCAGTTTAGTTTAGCCTCACCTTGTGCACACTTCTTATGTTAACAGTCAGTGTCTCTGTCGTCTCCACGTCTGAGCTGTTGAACCAGCCTCGTGTCACTGTGTCCGTCTTCTGCCCACCCATAATCCTCCTGCTTCTGTTTGCTCTGTGCAGCAATGATTGCAAATGCACAAAAGGCTCAGGTGGCCCAGATACAGAGTCCATTAACACAGCCGACACTTCACCTGCAGACTGAAGCACAGCAGCTGAGTTCTGATGAGGAACTTATGAGCAGTAATGAGAATGAACAATTCAGCATTTAGATTTTAATTAAAAAGAGAGGAGAAAAAGAACAGCTCTGCTACCTGAAGATAAAGAGACACACAGAGCTCACTGAGGGGGAAGAACTCTGGTGGTAGACTCATGTCAGGGTTTTTTAAACACAGATACAAATACAGAATGACGTCCACCTGGCGTTCTTTTCTGAGCGCCAGCGTCTTTTCAATTGTTTTCAATGAGTAGAGAGCGTTCGCAGCAGCAGGCGTCCGTCTGGAGAAAAAGAGCAGCACCCAGCTTCTTTTTTATGTGCAGTCGCTGCGAGCGTAACTCGACTCCGAGTTGAAAATCGTTCAACTTTTCAGAAAGACGCTGTTGACGTGACCGGGGCTCTTTCCAAATTTACGATGTTCCCTGTATATTTGCCGCCTACGGATTGTTTCTTGTACCCACATCCTCCTCGCTCCGTGTCTGATCTACAATGTAAACAATCTACAATAAAAAACATGCAGTAAAAAGAAACAGAGCCATGTCGGTCATACAGACTGTTGTCATAGAGACAGGACGGACGTGCAGCGCTTTTCTGCCTGCAAAAAAAGCTAGGTGGACACGAGGCCTTGGAGTGATACATTTACAGATCACAGATGTTTTCACGGCTTTATTGAATGTTTGAGCTGAAGTGAAAACAGACCATTTCTGTGCACATCTAACTTTTTTAAGTGTAAGAATATTTGACATCAGAACTCTTTGACGGCTGCAGAAGTCTCTGCATTTTTAAACCTGTTTTACCGACAACATGGCACTCAGGTGTTTTCTTCTTCACCTGTTAGACATGTGCAGGTTCCATTTCATATCGTCACATGAGAATGAACCTGATAACCTGGTGGGTTAATAAATCAAATTAAGGTATCTGAGGAGCGTCAGATAGCCTCACGGTTATTTTACACGTCCCACGTACAGAAGCTGGAGTCATCGTGACTACAACCGTGGGTTCAAACCCAACTCGGCCTTTTTGCTACGTAACCCCCCCCCTCTCTCCTTCCGGCACTTCCTGTCTCTCTCTTCAGCATCCTATCCAATAAATGCAAATATAACTGAAAAAAATAAAATAAGGGTTTCTGATTGGTGCATTGACTGACACCCAATTTTGGGTTTTATATGGAAGTCCAATATCGATACCATTATCGGTAACAGAACAATTCTGAACGCCCTCTGCTGGACAAACTACAAACTGCAACCATTTCCCCGACGCCAAGGACTGTTCTCTGCAGGTTATGTTCTTAAAAAAAAGTTAATAATGGCACGTGAAGGGAAACATGAACTGATATCCATGATATCTTGTGAATGATATATCTGTCAAGTCTTTTCTTTCTTCAGCAGTTTGTAAAGCGTCCCTTTAAACGTCCACGTGACAGAGTCTCACTGGTCGACTCTCCGTCCATAGTTCTTATTGCGGCGTTCGTCCTCCATGGCTTTATCCAGCCAGTCTCTCTCCTGTTCAGACTCCGAGTCGCTGCCTTCGCTCGCATCGGCCGCCAGAAGCCTCGAGTAGTTGATTCTGCGCTGGCGAGGAGCTTTCCACTGCAGCAGAGGCAGACACACACACCACATCATCAAACACACCGCCACGCCTCTGAACAGCCACGTCAGCCCAAATCTCTGCGCCACAAACCCGCCTGCGAAGCTCCCCAACCCGCTGCCCAGGTGTAGACAGAGGGCGCTGTAAATCCTGCTCACGCTCCTCTCAGACCCTGCCGTGGCCAAGTCCTCGCACTGCACCTGCACGGCCCACCACACCGCTCCTGTGCTGAAGCAGCTAAACGCCTGAGCTGGCAGCGCGGCCCACGGTGCCCACAGGAAGGAGTAATAGAAGCACTGTAGGCCGAGGGTCGCAGCCCCCATGGCGAGGACCCTCCCTGAGGCGAGAACTTTGGATATTTTACTCGCCAGCAGAGGAAAGGCGGCCTGAGAGAGCAGAGCGAGCGCGACAGAGAGCCCCATGTGCAGCTTGTTGCTGCTGTGATCCTGCATTTGCCACAGGAGGAAGTTATCCACGGCCGAGCTCGCTGCCCCAACCAGCAGGGTGGTGGCAGCGCAGAGCAGAGCGTGGGGGGAGCCTCGCACTAAATGCAGCGCTTTGAGGAGCCCGTTTGCTTTGTCACGCTTCTTATTCAGGTGGAGTGGGAGCAACGTCACCACAGGAAGAGCCAGGGCGACCACAGCGGCGTAGCAGTAGAAATGCACCGCACTCCTCGTGGTTTGATCTGCTACGAGACAACGCAACTGGCTGACCAGTAGCCCCGCCCCTCCTACCCCGCATGCTGCTCCTAGTAAACCCCACACCCCCGTGCTGCTGTAGCGGTCTGAAGCGTCTGCAAAGTCCAGATATTCGTACCGACCGTCGTCTGCCGTCCACTCCAGAGGGGCCGCCACCGCCTCCCACACAGACACGGTGATTAGAACCAGGAAGAAGAGCTGATGCTGAGGGTCCATCCCCTTTAGGCTGCCCAGAAATTCAAATTGGCCGCCCCTCGTCTCGTCCTCTGTCTTCTTTACGCCTCGCTGCTCTAACTTTGACCTCTTCTTCCTCGCTGGAGCCGAGCTGGAGCTGCTCGTCTGGTGTGTGACAGCGCTGCTCACTTTTGTTTCTCCTTCATTGGTGTTTTCAACCGATGATGCATTTACTTGTTGCATCTGAGGGTGGGACTTTTCAACTTCAAGCTGCTGCAGTGACGTTTTAACCAGGACAGGAGCAGATTTAGTGTCGGGGAGTGTTATGTTAGAGTGAGGAACGAGAGCTGAGGTGGTTTTAGGATGTGTTTTAGTTGCTGTTGTCTGTGTGACGCTGCTCATCAGACTGTCGGTCGTACTCGTGCTCACATCTGACGTGTTACAGGTGTCTGATAGTTCGTGCACACCTGTAGAGGGGATGAGCAGCAGAACAAGAGGAACCACAGCCGAGAGTAAGAGCGAGCAGATCATCACGATTCGTCTCTTGTTGTAGCGTTTTGCCAGAAGACTCCCCAAGGGGCTCAACACCAGCGTGATGAGGTGTTTGGTTCCCATGACGATGCCGGTCATGGCCGGAGTCAGACCGAGCTGTCTGAAGAAGAGGGTGAGGAAGGGGAGCAGGCATGCTCGGGCGCAGCAGACCAGGAAGTGCAGAGCGCCGGACAGAGCGAGGGCGCGCTTCACGTCGATCTGCTTGTTCCTCTTCATGATTCCTCTCCGTCGTCTTCACATGGATCTGCTGCTCGACTCTGACGGAGACAACGGGAGACAACATGGTCAACAACAGGCGGGAAAACATCAACAACACTTCTTTACTCGAAAGCAACTTCATTGGTAACGAATCAGAAATGTACGAAAGCTTTTTGTTTGCTGAGTTTCAGGAGACCTTTACGAATCCTGAGTGCCAAAAACAAAAGTCACACATCAAATAAAAGAAAAATATTAAAGTGTATATACAAAAAATATGAAGCGGGTTAAATCATAGACTGTTTATTCAGATGAACAGACCAACAGCAGTTAGCTCTTATTACAGCAGTCACTTTTTAATTAAAACAACTTCAAACTAATTCAGAACATGACACGGTAATGTTCGATCACATTCGACCCCAAACCTTGAAAACATCTTGCCTGGACGTTGTTGATCTTTTCATGGATGCAGCATTGGAGGCGGAGCTCTGTTTATTCCTATGAAAGCTGCTCAGTAGAGCATGAAGCATAAAGAAGTTAAAGTAGCTGGACCTGTAGAGCTGCACACTTAGAGACGCTGTGACTCTGATCTGCGTTCATTATGTCTGTAACTTATCTCTTCATTTGCATTTTACGACTTTTAGGACATCATGATTTTAAAAAGGGGTTTGTTATTTTTTTAATTAATATTAAAAAGTGAATAATTGGAAAAAACACAAACACACTGACGTCAAAGTGTTTCATAGTTCAGCTCTTTCTTCCTTTTTAAAGCAGAGTTTAGAAAGCTTCCTGATCTTTTCTTTTACAGCTTCTGTCTCTTTTATTTGCACAGATAAAAGAAACACAGAGAGGACTCTCTTTGCATAACAGCAGCGCAGATAAATATGTAAACTTTGAAACTACAGAGACGTTTTAACTTCCATCTTTTACTTCATCGACCTTTTTAAAAAAACTAAACTTTATTATCTGAGCAGGAACCTGAGGGTCGGTCACACCTGTCAGGCAGGATGCACAGGTCTGTCTCTGCACATCAGGATGTAGAGAACAAGTCCACGTCACTCCAAGTTTGTCTGATAAGAAGAACAAGAGGAAGAAGTTCAACGCATTTACCTGTTCACCTCCGCACGAAGAGAAAACTTCTTTAAACTTCTCTGTCGATCATTTCCAGCTTTAATCCGTCATCACGTCCTCACTTTGGGTCTCTCTGGTCATTAAGGTGAAGTAACACCTGCTGCCGCGTGCACAGTGAGCGCGCACCCATCTGTTTACCTTTCCATCTGCAGGCAGGTGAGCGTGACTGCAGCGCCCCCTGGTGGTGTGGAGGCGGCGGTGCCGCTGCAGAGAGGATCAGCACGGGCAAAAAATGTTACACAAAATCAAACACAAAACTTAAGGGGTAGAGAGCGAGCAGGGAGACAGGGAGACGTGATTGGTTCATCAGATTGGTACCTCGTGGCAGACATTGGTTGAAGTTTTTACAGGCTTACAACTGCTACAGATGATTGATTTTCTTCGTTCCTTTTTCAGAGCACCTGAGTTATTAATTTCTGTCAGGACCTAAAGACAATTTCAACCAGAATCTTAGAAAGTGGATCTGGAGGAAATGACCAACCCTGCCTTTACTAATGTAAAGTGAAACAAGTGTTAAAGCTGATTAAATCAGGATTTTATTTCAATTGTGTGACAAACAGAATACAAAAAAATAAAAATGTATGACATTAAAAAATATTTTAGAATAGTTTTATATCACGAGTCTCTCTTCAAAATAAATAACTTTCATTTGTACACATTTCTATCAGAACTGATCGTACAGAATTGTAATCAAGTTATCAGTTTTATCCTGCTGACGGCAGATAATCATCAATAATGACAAATAACATCCATGACAGACGGTTTTAGACAGACTTAATATTGACAGACGCAGCCTGAGTGACGTCAGCCATCTGCTCCTGCAGGGGGCGCTGGAGTCCCATCGATGGCGGTCTCCATGCTGGAAATGCTGTCTCAGCCTAACTTTCAGTCACCTAACGACAGGCTGAGAGCTGGAGCTGAGGCGGGTTTTAAACCTCCTGACAAACCGTTACACCGCGCCCACCTGTCAATCAGGTCAGCTACACGCCTTATTGTGAATAACTCTTATCCTTCATCAAATCAAAACTGATGAGTCATCAAAACATTCACCCCCCCGTACAGTGTGTGCTGATCGAGACATGAGCTAATCAGACCTATTTGGTTTTTTGAACCAGGCTGTAAACATGTTAATGTCTGCTGTAAAAACAGGCTTTTTAGAATGGGTGTGTATGTGACTTCCTGTGCTTCTGCAGCCAGCCTCTAGTGGACACTTGGATGCTGCTTGGTTTTAGACTGTAAAACTCTTAAAATCCTCAAAACCAGAACATCAGTCAGTTTAGTTTAATAACATATCTCTTCATTTGCATTTTACGAGTTCTCTGACAACAATGCAGCAGCCAGTATGTCCTCCTTCTAACTTTAGATTCTGGTCCTGAATGGTCTGGATTTGTTTGGACCAGAGAAGGTAGGCGGTTTTAAGGCACCCCCACACGGCCGTTTCTGACGCCCCTCGGTTTGCCAGATATGAGAGCAGTTATCAGGTCAAACCAACAGGTGTTGCAGCGATGGAAGCGGGCAAGAGAACTGGTTCAGATAGAAGTGATTGTACCCGACCTAAAAAGCCTCTGCATGTTTCTAATAAGCTCCACGAGCAGAAACGTGCTCAAACTAGGATCAATATTGGAGATGCTTTTGAAAAATGGAGAGAGGTTAGAACGCAGAAAGGTTTACAGACCGATGCAGAGCTGGATAAACACTGAAGCTTCAGTGTCCACCACATGGTGACCTGCGTGAGCATCCACTCTAGAGAGGAGGGGGGGAGACAATGTTTTGAATTTGGACTGCAGTACCCATTTTCAACACTAGGTGTCAGAGTTACATATCGCTCCTTAAAGTATCTAATAACCGTCTCCTGTTGTGTAGCTTTGGTTTTATATCCCCTTATTTCACCTCAGTAGTTTCTTTGTGACAGTTAAAGGATGGTCAGGTGTATGAGGAGGAGAAGGAGGTGACGGGGAGGCAGAGCAGGGAGCAGTAGGACGGGTGCAGAGGCTGGACTTGTCCCGGTGTTGGTTTGAAAGACCTCCAGTCTGAACCTCGTCCTGGTTTACAGCACAGAGACACTTCACACCTGCAGACACAGAACAGGTAACATCACTGCATGTGTGATTAAACAGAGGTGGGAGGGTGACGTCTTTGTTTGAACAGTTTAAACCTTTACTTCCTGGACTTTAGAGACAATGTTTTATCATCACATTTTCTGAGACACAAAGGAGGTGATGTTAAGACTTTTCCAAGGTTTATTTTTGGTCTTTTTATGCCTTTATTTTAGAGACAGGACAGTGGATAGAGTCAGAAATGGGGCAGAGAGAGAGAGTGGGGAATGACATGTGGGAAAGGAGCCACAGGTTGGACCCGAACCTTAGCTGCCCGCCCAGAAGACCACAACCTCCCCACTGACTGATCGAGAACCAGTCAAGACCAAGACCAAGGCAGGGCGAGACTGAGACAAGACCAAGACCATAAATGTACCTGGTGACACTCTGGATGAACTTCTTCTCGTCCTTATCCAGACACACAGCGAAGGTCGTCCCGTTGTCTCCGCCGATCACCTGAACCTTATCCACCTTCACCTCAGAGACGGAGATGTGCTGTCAGGTGGGGGAGGGGGGTGAGTAAGTTGGAGGGACGTTTTTATGTTTGATGTTTTAAACGTGAATGTGTGAAATCTCCCGTCACCTGGTTGTAGCCTTTTTTGGACTTGGAGCACTGCCTCTTCAGGACTTCTGTCATCGTCAGCTGTAAACTGTCTGACCTTGAATCTGACCAGGTGAGATTTAACACGCTCAGACTTCATGAACAATAACACAAACAAACACCTGATTTAAAGACTGCCACTGTCACTCACCGGACTGCTCAGCTTTCCTGCAGGATTTGTGAAGATTAATCGACGTGCAAACCATCTCTGTCTGGATCCACTGACTCCGCCCACTAACAGCCACCTGGAATCGAGAGGAAGAAGATACAGATTTCAAACTGGGTCAAACCACTACAACATTAGTTTCATGATCAAATGGAACAACGCTAAACTGCATCGACCCTCGTTACATATCGTCTGTTTCTAAATCTTAGTAATATTACCTTGTTGTAAGAGACGCTCAGTGATAACGGCGCGGCCTTCCGTTCTTCATCTATTCCAAACCTCTTGCTGGCAGATCCTACGAACAAACACATCACATGTTAGACTTTAAAACCAGTTCTTGGTAAGAGCTTGTTTCTGATTGGCTACAGGTATAAAAGCCTTCTTCGAAAACCGCCTACTACAGTACATACTGCTGTCTAACGCTGTATGCAGGATGCAGTATGTACAGCACACTGTCATACGACAGCAGTACTGTATGTAGTCTAACCTCCAGTCTGTGGTTTTTCTGCAGTATGCTAAGCTGCTTTCTGGTCTTTGAATGAGGAAGTAAACAACAGCCTGGCTGACGTCAAACGCCGCTAAACTACAGCGTCCACTTACAGTCTGAAAGAAGCTGACAAGAGATTCATTTAGATTTTCATGATTTAGAGAATCAACAAAGATAACTGGTGGTATCTTTGTGGTTGTGTCTGATCGTGATTATTTCTCCTGTTGCTGTCCGTCACTTCCATCTCTGACCTGCCGCTTTGCATTGTGGGAAACAGCATGCGAGGTAGACCGGTCTGATGCAGACCGTAGATTTTTTCTGAATCAGTACGACAGTTTTTGACAAACTGCGGATCTCACATTTGTTAGCATGCTGCATTTTGGACAAATCAGAACGTACTACTAGGACAGTTTAGAAAACAGACCTGAGAGCAGAAGCATCCTCAGTAGTTAAAGTTTTTAAAGTAGTTCAAGTTTTATTTGGCAATTCAAGGAATTGGACTCCAGTTGTAAAGAACTCTTCTGCACCGTGTTTGATATGTGTGTGTGTGTGTGTGTGTGTGTGTGTGTGTGTGTGTGTGTGTGTGTGTGTGTGTGTGTATTTGCAGTTTTAAAGCGTGTGGTTCACCCATGGCCTTCACAGCTCTGGTCCCTGCAGAGTGTCCGAGCTCCAGAGAGTGAATGAACACCTCCCTCCTCCGCTCTCCTCCAGCCAGAGTCAGCTGATAACAGAACACAGAATTAGTTGATTTAATTGTTGTGATATTTTATGACGGCGTGTATTGTGTGGTGCTATCTCTCTCTCACCTCAGCCTGGTAGAGCTGCACCAGAACCTGCTGCTCCGCATGTCTGCAGTAATAAATCAGCAGGTCTGCCAGCAGGGGGAGTCTCTCTGTGCTGCATCCGTTCACTGATTCGTCTCCTTCTTTACACGACGTCTGGGGCGGATATTAAACATATAATTAACCCACACTGTGTTATAACGTAAACCAGAACATAAGTCATATTTACTCAGATAAATGTGGACATGTGGGGTCGGCTACCTGGCTGAGGACGTCAGAGGACAGACTGAGCAGGTTGAGGACGTTCCTCTCGTACCACGGGTCGATTCTGCCCAACAGCTGAGCGATATCAGTCGTACTGTCGTCCTGCACGCTGCCGTTACACTCCTGTGTGAAAGAGAGGGTAAAAAACGTCAAAGAAACATCAGTAAAATTATCGATCCTCATTAAGCAGCATCTATGTCTCATCTTATTGTCTGTAAGGTGGCATTTATTCGAACATGTTGCTTTGTAGCCGGGTTAAAGGTCACATATTCTGCAAAACAAACGTCACCATGTTTCTCTGACTCTAATATGTGTTTCTAGTCTGTCCGTTTGGAGATTTTCCCTTCATGACATCACAAAGGGCAGTAACCCCTCCCCCAGGTGGGTGACACTCCCACAGCTAGGTGTTTGTTCTGCCCTCTGAGTCTGCCTTCTCATCGTAAACAATAGGACATGGAGCGAGAAAGCCCGAGACACCCAAGCCCTTCCAGAGAGGGGCGTGGTCAGACACAGCTCATTTACATTTAAAGCTACAGACACAGAAACAGCCTGTTCTGAGCAGGGCTGAAATAGAGGGGTTTATAGGCATGATCAAATACAGGATCAGAGTGGATTTAGAACAAGACACTTCACACACATGTTTTGAGGAGCTCTGAGACTTATTTACACTGAAGAGGAGGAGGATATGTGACCAATCATACACCCCTTCTACATGTTAGTTTTTTTGTCTTCATCTGAAACTTATTTTTGCAGATGTCCTGTCTTATAACTCTGACCCAATACGACATCTCTGTTGTAGTTTATGAATGATGTATAAGTAAACAGGCGTGATAACGACGGGTGTTCTCACCACAGCAGCAGCTTTGGTTGATGCCGTGTGTCCGTCTGTTGTTCTCCTCCTGGTGGGAACAAAGTAAAACTGCAGTCTGCACATCTTTGTGAGTCTGGGACATTTACTCTCTCTCTGCTGCAGGTCGCTGTACGCCCTCGCCAGCCTGCCGGCCTCTCTGTCGCCTCCGAACACGACCACTTTGACCAGCACGTCGCCTTCGTCACAGCTCAGGATCGGCCTCCTGTGCATGCACATGTGCTTCTGAGGAGAGAGATCGTCAGAGGGAGCTGTGGGTGTCTGCAAAGGATGGACTTTTCTGGACAAAGACCTCAAGTTTTTGAGCTTTGATCCGCTTCTTTGAACGTCTTTTGGAATATCACCATGGTAACCCAGACTCTGGGCGCGACGGCAGATGCTCGGGCTGCGAGGCGTCCTGAAGAGCGAGGAGAAACGCTCAACACCTAACAGAGATCTGGACTTCTTCTTGGGTTTCTTTCTCAGCTTCGGTTGGTCCTCTCGTCCCTCCTCGGTGTCGTCTTGTGTTGTGTCCTCACTGAAGTCGCTTTCCACGCCCGAAGAGCCGGACGGCGTGGAAAACACAGACCAGCTAGAGGACAGATAGTTACCGGAGTCTCTGGAAGACGAGGATGCGTAGGAGATGCGGTTGTTAAGAAACTCCTCCTCAATTCTAATCGCGTCTAGTTCGTCTTCTTCGTCCACGCTAAAGTCGTTAATATCCTCCTCCTCCTCGTCAGTTTTTAGGAAGCAGTCTAAAGATGAATCAAGGTCGGACTCGATGGCGAGGATGTTATTCAAAACATCTGCATGAGAGTAAAGAAAACATTTGTCACCAGTTTCAGTTTAAACTCTAAGTTCTGCAGGTTTTTGGAAAGTTGTTCACACTGGTTACCAAAGTTGTCGTTCTCCCAGCAGCAGGTGTGACATTTAGGGAAGGGCAGCGTGAACGTCTCGACAGACCCTAGAAAGAGTGACAGAAGTTAAAGAAGGCGCTGATGTCGGAGAAAACACCTTCACAACATTTAGTCTTTACATGTTTGATCTTACCAGAGTGTGTGCAGCCTCCAGCAGGAACAGACAAACTCTCTGCGATCCTCTCCATGCTGAGTCGTAGACTTTGTCTCGCTGTGCTAAGGTCTGCCGTAGAGGCCGCTCTCTCCATGCTGTCGGTCACCGCCTCCATCAGCTGCTGCAGCTCCTCCGACTGCTTCGTCTGCAGGACAATAACACATGTAAGTGAGTAATATGAAGGATCACAGCGGAAATAGTGCACTCGCACATCGTTCAGTCACCTGCAGGATGGAGTGGAAGGTCCGCAGGTCCAGTTTGGGGCCCAGGACAGCCTGAAGGCCCTGCAGGACGAGGAGGACGGAGATGTCTCTGCTGGAGCTTTGGGTCCTGCTCAGCTGCTCGGAGACAGACTGAACCTCTTTAGGGGCGTCATCATCCGGGCTCACTAACAGCACAGTCCTGTAAAATAAAGACACAGAACCATCAGTCCGGACGAACGATGTCTCAGTTTAAACTAATCATGACGTTTTTGTGCCGTTAAGAAGTTCAGGATGTTTAGAAAAAGAAGCCATGTTTGATTGGATGTTTGGATGACTTACATGGTTTTAGGGCAGTGAGTCCCCGGAGAAACACCCTGCTCGGTCCTGATCAGTCTTTGAAATGAAACACCTGAAACAGAAAAATGAAGACAGCTCAGTATATCTCAGCAGCTAAACACTGCCCCCTTATGGCCACACTGACACATGCAGAACATACACCTGTTAAATTAAATCAGGTACCCTCTTTATCAATATCTTCGTCATATTACAAACAGACTCATTAGAATTCATCCTAAGCTTCATTTCACATGATGAACTCTCTGAGAGGGGAAATAGTGCGGTTAATCTTACATCACCAGGAGCAGAAGCAGCCACACACTTTACATTACTTTAAGCTATTTTTACTTTAATTTTTTTATTCTTTTAAATCCTGCAAAAGGTGAGAGTTGGGCTGTGTAAACTGTCCCTGTGGGGGGGGGTTTCTGGAAGTCGGGTCCAGCCTGTGAGCTTTGACTCGACACACACTGAACAAACTGTGAGCCTGAATCCTCGGGAAGACGTCCTGAGGTGGATTGTTAAACTGAATCCATTTCGATCAGACGAGACCAGCTGGGGACTCTTTGTCCGTGGGGAGAGTAAGACTCTGTGGTCGGTGACTTCAGAGCATTTTCAGTAATCGTTCATTTCTATTGACAAACTTGAAAAGCCACAAGAACAAGAAGGAACCGTGAGTGACCGTGGACGATGATAACTCCTTCCACCATTATACGTAACTTTTAGGAAGCTATACTAAACATTATCTTTTACTTTTGGCTGTCTGTCTCAACCATTCGTACATTATGGTTAGGAAGCTTCACGTCTTTCTTAAGGTCTTAAGTCCGGGAGTCGTCTCAATAGGTTGTCGCAGGTTTATATTTTAATCACAGCTAAGTTAATGCATTTCTCACAACTCATTTTGCTACTCTAAAATACTTTCATGCACTTTCTGGCAACTACAGAAGTACTTCTTGTGGTTTATAGGTCACATATTGATGAGGAGAATATGTGACCTTTACTGTAATCACACCTTGTAGGGGATCACTGTCATAAACTATACCTTCCATAGTAGAAATTTAAGTTACGTCATTGCTACCTGGTGCTCTGAGCTCCTGCTGGATGATGTTTAACAGGCGTTTACTCGCCGAGCAGCACGGCTCAGGCCAAGACAGGAAACTGTGGAACACCAGGTAAGCCTCGTGCAGGATGCCACAGTCTGCAGACACGTACGGAGCCTGCAAGAAACAAAAGTCACTACTAACCCGGTTAAATAAGATGTAGCTGATTGTGCAATTATTACATAAGAGGATTAGAAAAGTGCTTGTTCCTCTTCTGTGATACTCACTTTGAGGAGGCTGGAGGAGAAGAGAAGAGTGAGAGGAACAACCACTTCATACCGAACCTGCTGGATCACCTGTAACAGGAAAAATAAACACTCTGACGTACATCATGCAACACTGAACACTCTGCAAAGTGACGTTTGTCTCCCAGCTCTTTACCTCTTTTGCTTTCTGCAGTATCTTCTGAAGGAGGATGAGGAAGTTGCGGGGATCTCGCTTAACAAGTTCCTCCAAACACCAGTTGTTGATGCACAACCCGGCTGCTCAGACGGGCACAGACACACGACATGGCATTTCTGCTTTTTGGTTTCACTCTGATAACAGGCAGTAAAACAGGCTCACTCCAAAAAGTGATACAGAAAGTCCCGGAACGGTAGCTACAGGTGAATACACAAACTTTCCTCCTTGCCAAATTGTGAATGGAAAAAACATTTCTAAAAGATCTGAGACAACATTTCACTCGTCTCTCATTCTGAGTGTAACCACTTTCAATTCCCGTTTGTCTCTATAGGATGGACAATATGTTCCCGATCGGTTTGCCTGGTGTGTGAGGAGGATTCAACAGGTTAGAAATCCATCATGAAGCCTTTTTCATTTCAAATATCAGTGAGGTTTCAGCAGCACTGTGTCACGATGTATCCACAGTAAGGCTAAACTTTGACATGACTCAAGTCAAAATCAAATGATATCGATCACATGGCAACAAAGATAGAAGTCCCAGGCCCCCAAAATGTAGTAATTTCTTGATTTTTTATGGATAAATGTTGTGAACAAACTTCTAAACTGCACATAATCATTGGTACAGAAACGTTGATGTTTCAGGATTTTTCTTACGATGTTTTTAAAGGATGCACTCCTCTCCAACACACCCGTCTTATCTAACTGATGTCATTTCTTGTAAAGCGTTATTTCCTTTTTGAAACTAAAATAACAGATTATATCGTTTAAAACACGTGGTATGGAACATTTGGACAACCCTACTCCTCGACAACAATGATTCAGGTTTCTTGTCCGAGGTCACGTTGAAGCATCGCTGCTTTGTTAGAGAAATTTACACGAATGATTAATTACCGTTCCAGAGCTGTTTGTCAGGAGTGTCGAGGCCCAGGTGGGAGAGGCATCGCTCCAGGACGTGCTCGATCCGATCCTCGGTGCAGCCGCTCTGCTCCATCTCCTGCGTCCTCCTGTGCAGAATCATCCCGACATCCAGAGAGAAAATTCAGCAGATAAACCAACAGGAAGTCCCAGAATAACACCGAGACCCACTCCCTGTTATTGTGTTCCGTAAGGCGATATATTAAGTCTCTTTAGCCGTCTGAACTTCCTGTTATTGCTCCTGCCGACACATTATAAGCATTATTGTTCCCTTTGAGAAACAGTCAGACGGTAAAAGGCTGAAGACTCGTCCACGGTAAAGACGTCAGGGAAGAAAATACAGTCTGCAACTTCCTACTGAAGCTGTGAGTCAGTGACTGAGAGAGAGCGCCGGAGATGAGCGGCTAGAACTTCTTCTTTTTCATTCTTAAAATCTGCTGCTGACACCAGATTTGAAGTGACTCAGACGTGGGACGGAGATGAGTCCAACGAAAAGACCACTTCCCATTTCAAACGTATTACCATTAAGGATAATAATAATTTCTATCGTCTGATTAAAGGACATTTTAAGTATCTTTATGTAAACTCATTACACATTACTATAATTCATTTATCAGACGCTTTAATCCAAAGAGACGAACATCAGAGAGTAAGAAGAACGCACGCGAGGAGACAACGCCAGTAAGAGCAGACGAACAGCTTGAAGTCTGATTGGACACACAGGTGCTGACAGGCGTTACATGATAACTGTGGTTAGGGTAACGTTGACAAAACGTTCAATATTCTGATACTTTCAATACAACTGTTTTTTGTGTGTGGCCTTTTTGCCTTTATAGAATAGGACAGCTGAAGAGAGACAGGGAACGTTGGGAGGAGAGAGAGTGGGGGGGGGGGGGGGGCTGCAGCGATGAGGAGTTTAGCCTCCATACATGAGGTGCGCCATATAACCACCATGTTAACGGCGCTCCAATACCATGTGTTTTAAAACGACAAGTGTCTAAATAATCGATAGTATCGAAAGTACCAAAGCTTTTTAAAATCAACATCTATTTCGTAACAAAAGTGTGTTTGAGAGCAATCGCTGCATGCCCAAATTAAACGTGGGCAAAGTTTCAGATCATGAACGTATGTTGGAGTAATCCCAGGATGAGTCTGCAGAGGGCGCTAAACGGCGTCTTCTGCAAATCACGCCATAGTTCCCCGATATGAAACCAAGAATTTCCCGAGACGGCTTCAAGCCTCTACGTAAGCTGGTGAAACCTCTTACATAGACTCTCTTCTGCCAGACCTGGAGAGCAGCCCTCCCCTGGCAGCCCTGCAGCGTTCTGCGCCCTGGAAGGCTTCCAGAGAGCTGGCCAATCAGAAGAAAGTGGGCACACGGGGAGGGGGGCCTTAAAGAGACAGCAGCTGAAACAAACAGTTTCAGTCAGAGGCTGAAATGAGTGTTTTTACTGACGTCAGTATCAGATAAATAAGATCACGTAAAGCTGCTCTAAAGGTTTCACAGACTGTCGACATGAACGGTGAACATGAGGAGAAGATGGGAGCTTTAAGTCGTTTGTCGTTTTGCAAGTTGTCTTGACCAGCTGCCACCAGAAACGTATTCTGATAGGATTAATATTGTTTCCTGAAACCCTCTGGTGGTGTGTTTGTCCTGCAGGATGTCTGTGTGCACACAGAAGCTGTTATGATGCCCAGCTGTGTCAGATACAAACAGTGACCACTGTTAGTGACACGACTGAATGACATTGTTCACCTGCGTCTATCAAAAACAGGAAAAGCCTTTTCTGTTCCCATGTTTCCTTTAAGTTCTGTTTTCAGCCTGCAGGGCAGAAGCACACATGCTGTTGTAACCAGATGAATTAAGACAAAGTCTGCATGGCTCTAACATTTTTACAATCACCACAGTTCACGGCAAGCCGCTTAGATTTCTTCTCTATTTACAGCAGATGCTCTCATGGTCACTGCACTAACCAAACCTTAAACCTCCTCCGTTTTTATTCACTCCGCACCACAGGAACTATGAACTATTTTAGTTCCTAGAACCCCGTTTATAGGAACCTTTTCAGCTCCTGCTTCAGAGGAGGTACCACGGCGATGCAAAGGTAGACATCAAAACGTCCCCATGGTGTGTCATTCTCAGGGAACTCCTGTGTGGATAGTTCCTCTTATAAAAAGTCCCCACAACTGTTTGGTCTGAAAAGCCCTATTGTTGCATGTTTCTCTCAAAGCGTTGTGTAATTCTACGAGTGAAACAAGTTTAGAGTCTCGAGCTGCAGAGCGGACAGGATGACTACGTACATGCAGCATGTGGACATAAATTCTTCTGCTGCATGGCAACACAGGCAGCAGCTTCTCTGTCGTTGGCATTTCCAGCTTCTGCAAACACGCCGAACAAGTGAGGAAGCAGGTGTTATCCCATTGTATGTAGTTAGCTTATATATTGTCCTGAGCTGCCACACTAACGTGACTAATGACACACACTCTGACCTTTGCTGCGGCTGCTTTATACTTTGAGGTACTTTTTGAAAGAAGTTTTGCATTGATTGCACGAAGAGAAGTGGAGGGAGGACGAGAGAGTTATTTTTCTCATCTTTCAGCTCAGTTCTCTCTTAAACGCTTAAAGCTTGTGCTGTGTGATTGTGAATGGACTGAAGGGGAACAGGAAATCTTCAGAGCTTGAATAACAGTTTGCAGTTAGAGCTTTTGGAAGTTGCGTAAAAGCTGATTGTTCGTAAAACACAAGTTTAATAGTATAATCACGTGTATAAAATACTTCCTTCGACGAGTCCCAGACATGCAGGAGACAAACAGGTACAAAGTACGTGCTGTGAATGTGACAAAACGTACAAAGAAAGCCAAAATCAACTGCAGTGAAGACATCAGTCCTACCTTTATCTGCAGGAACGAGCGTCCGAGATCATCCCAGGTCTGAGCTGAGGGAAACAATAGCAAGAGCAAGTCCTCCTGTGCTGCTGCTTTTTAAAAACAGATCCTCAGACTGCAGCGTCAGGAAACATGCGCTGCAAAAACAACAAAAAAACAGGAACTGAATGAGTCTCTGTGATGAGGCGGGTTACATAAAACAATCTACTATAGCTGGAAGAGGAGGAGTCTCTATGGGGGGGCTGGAGCTCAGTCTGTGGGGACTTGGTTTTGGAACCAGAGGGTCATCGGTTCAAGTCCTGTCGGGACCAAGTCTGGTGACTAAAAGGTGCCAGTTCACTTCCTGGGTGGCACTTCCCACTGCCGAGGTGCAAGTCACAGAACCCCCGAATGCTTGGGCACTCTTTCATGTGCAGCCCCTCACTCTGACATCTCTCCACCCTGTTCATGTGCGTGTGTGTGTCAGCCTGTGTGTGTGTCAGCCTGTGTGTGTGTCAGCCTGCGTGTGTGTCAGCCTGTGTGTGTGTCAGCCTGTGTGTGTGTCAGCCTGCGTGTGTGTCAGCCTGCGTGTGTGCAGCGTGTCCAATAACAGAGTTTAAAAGTAATTTCCCTCGTGGGATTAATAAAGATATCTTCTTATTATCAACAGACCTCGTTTGAAAGAGTTGAAATCTCCAAACGGCCTGTTTGAGCACACATTTTCTGAAAAGTGGAGCAGTCAGAATATGGAGAGGATGGACTTTTCTCATCATTGTGGGGTTTGTAGACGGACTAGAGACACATATTAGAAATAGAGAAACATGGTGAGGTGGATTTTTCAGAATATGTGACTTTAAAACGAGGTGTGTAGGTATAAAACATCTTCGTAGTCCAGCACAGACTATAGATAAAAGAGGCAGCAACCAGTCTGTTCAATATCAATTAGACATTTGTTTTTATCCCGTTTAATGTTTTTAGCTCTTTGAGTTGCTGCATCATCTCATCCTGTGCTCTTATGTCATGTTCTTCTGTTTGGTTTCATTATGCTGGGGTTTCTTTTGCTGTTTGGTTCTTTTGCTTTTGCTTTCTATGAAGAACTTTGTAAAATGTTTTCAAATGTGCTGCATGTAGTACACATGATCTACCAGCAGAGGTCGCCCTTGCAGGTCTATTGCTCCTTTAACAAACAGGCTCGGTCTCTGCTGTGATTGACTGGAGCCCCTTTTCTTCTGCTCTTACGCAGAGGAATGGGACAGACACAGATAGAGGTGGGCAGAGGTGTGACTGAGTGGACACACAGGCAGCTGGGCTTCTGCCATCTCTCATTTTTATTTAGGGGTCTCACAAAGAGAAGAGCTGAAAAGTGTAGCAGGAGTTTTTTTAGGCGTATATAGGGGGATAGTTTGCTCTTTAAAATTCTCAGGAGTTCTTCTCTTTTTATTCTGAGCAGTTTATCTGGAGGTTGTGAGCTGGGTGGAGTTCTCTTTGCCTCGTAAGGATATTTCTACACTTTGAGTTTATGTGCGTCCTTAAATAGATCACATGTAGTGCTTGTCTTGATTTGTCCTCTATTATAATTAAACTCAGTGTTAAAAATAATAATTATTGATTGTTCTATCCTCCCCTTTCAGCGGGACAGTCCCTGCGGAGCTCGGGTTACCATGCTCAGGATGGTGGAGGTTTGGGTCACCGTGCTGACACTGTCAGCTCTGGCCGAGGGGGTGTTTGGGGGGTACGGGCTCAGCATGTTCGCGGCTCAGTCCTCCCCCCCGGACCCGTGTTACGACGAGAACGGCAACCCGCGCAGATGCATCCCGGACTTCGTCAACTCCGCGTTCGGTAAGGACGTGCGCGTGTCCAGCACCTGCGGGAGCCCCGCCGCCAGGTACTGCGTGGTGACCGAGAAAGGAGAGGAGAGGACCCGGGACTGCCACACGTGCGACGCCGGAGATCCCAAGAAAACTCATCCTCCCGCGTATTTAACGGACCTCAACAACCCGCACAACCTGACGTGCTGGCACTCGGAGAACTACATGCAGTTCCCGCAGAACGTCACGCTCACCTTGTCTTTAGGTAAAAAGTTTGAGGTGACCTATGTGAGCCTGCAGTTCTGCTCACCCCGACCGGAATCCATGGCGATCTACAAGTCCATGGACTATGGCAAGTCATGGGTACCGTTTCAGTATTACTCCACACAGTGTAAGAAGATGTACAACCGGCAGAACAAAGCAGCGATCACCAAACAGAACGAGCAGGAGGCCATCTGCACCGACTCCCACACCGACATGCACCCTCTGACCGGCGGACTCATCGCCTTCAGCACCCTGGACGGGAGACCCTCCGCGCACGACTTCGACAACTCCCCGGTGCTGCAGGACTGGGTGACGGCCACCGACATCAAGGTGATCTTCAGCCGGCTGCACACCTTCGGGGACGAGAACGAGGACGACTCGGAGCTGGCGCGAGACTCCTACTTTTACGCCGTGTCGGACCTGCAGGTCGGAGGTCGGTGCAAGTGCAACGGGCACGCTTCAAAGTGCGTCAAAGACCGAGAAGGGAACCTGGTGTGTGAGTGCAAACACAACACGGCGGGGCCCGAGTGCGACAGGTGCAAACCTTTCCACTACGACCGGCCGTGGCAGCGCGCCACGGCACGAGAGGCCAACGAGTGTGTCGGTAAGACCCCGTTATTATCCGTTTACTGTGTGGCTGTATTTAATGCTTAATTATTTACATGTATTCATGTCGAAGGTGCTGCTAGTAACTTTTAATATTTGATGACCTGTGTTCAACTTTTAGGACAAATTACGCACACACGGTCCACTTAGTTTTTATGATTCATTTGTTTACAAATCAGAGTTTCTTCAGTCTCCTCTGGAAATGTGAAATACTTAATTTTATTCTGAAGATAATTTGATAAATGAAACAGGATGATCTAGCCATTAATTAGAGTTTTAATTCGTTAGTAATGAGAGACAGAAGAAGGCCTCGAGCTCAACTTCACACAAAACAGACGAAGAAGAAAAGTCCTCATTATTATAATAACAAATATTTCAGATTAATTTAACAAAGGCTTTTAAATTAATCTATTTGATTACTTATTGGATAATTAATCTGTTTCCATGCTGATAATATTAAATCGTTTTTTATAGTTTTCACGTCTTTGCGCAAAATTGATGCTTCAAGCTTTAATTAACTGACCGGAAATGAGGCCTAAATAAAATGCAACACGTTTTAATACATTGTTTAATTTGATACGATAGTTTTGCAAGACAGATAATCGTTTTATTAATAAAAATTAACCCTCATTTTAATGAAAATGAAATGCACAAATGCATCTGCGCAGGCCTCGACCTGGTTCACATGGAGTCCTCTGTGCGTAAAGATAAATGAATCACGTGTTGTTTCCACGGTATCAGACACGATGGAAGCTGTGTTCTTAAGTACTTAGTAGAAGCTGATTTTTTTTATCAACATCCAGAGGAAAAGAAAGCGCATGAAGTCATCCCAACAGAGTCAATGCGCCTGTCCAAAATGCGTAATGGCGTTTGGACTCTCGTTTCCGAGCTGAAGAAAAGGAAGGAAACATTGCAGCTGCAGAGATAGACTGCAGGGGCGTGTTGTGTTTCCAGAAGCAGGTGCTGTTACAGATCGGAGGGCCGATTAGGGCGGTTTTATTGGCATTTTTGGCACGTAGAGTATAAACTGCCACTTTAGAGGCCTTAAAGTATTCAGAGAGGCGGACAAAGGAGAGATCATTTAAAGCCAGGGCTGAGGTCTTTTTTTTACACCAGCAGCAGCACAGAGTGAGTTTATGTGCTGGGATGTTTGTTTTAAAAACCAAACATAAGGGACGATAACAACAGCTCATGACCTCGAAGCTGCAGCGAAACAAACCACGAAAAGTAAAAAGTTCATGCTCTGCTGATCTGCACATGTTGCCTTTGGCCTCCTCCTTTTTGGCCCTGCAAAGCCACCATCTCTGTGTATTTTACTGAAACAAAAAGGTTGCCACTAGTGGGGTCCAACCTCGCCGTCAGAGAGTGAAAGGCCCTTGTTTCACCTTCTCAGTGTCATGAGATGAACCTGCAGACCGGCTTCCAGAGAGGGGAGTAATAACGATGGTTGGTCTGACACCTTCAGGAGAAACAGCCGCGAGGAGGGAGGGGCTGTTTAAGTGGAGCAGCACACGGTCCATATGGGGAGGCGGTGGGGATGCAGCAGAGTGGACGGTGCTAATGATGTGTGTGGATGTGTCCTCCCTGCTGCAGGACGTCCACATGTTGAGGAGAGAGAGAGAGAGAGAGAGAGAGAGAGAGAGAGAGAGAGAGAGAGAGAGAGAGAGAGAGAGAGAGAGAGAGAGAGAGAGAGAGAGAGAGGTGTGGCTGGTGTCACTTTGAGGAAGTCAGATGGAGCCAGTTTCCCATGACTCTTTCTGCAGGGTTAACATCTTTTTTTTGTGTGAACAGGCGTTTGTGTTGGCAGCAGCAGCAGCGTTCACACATTCCTATCAGCTGGAGTTATAAGACTTTAAAGTGTGTCCATAAAAACAGGGCCGGAGCGGAGAGATGTGCAGAGGGTGGCACAGGCCTCCACCTCATCTTGAAAGTGATGATTGGTGGATTTGATAGCATCATGGAGGGATTTAGCCCCTACATGTAGTGACTGTTCAGATGTGTCACTAAAAAATCAATCAAGAGAGACACAAAGTGAGGTGCAAAACAACTGCAAGGAGTTTAAAAACATCCACAATGACTCAAAAGTCACTCAAAGAGCCTCAAAATGACCCAGAAATACCCCATAGACTCAAGAAAGATGTCAAATCCTCACAGAGACAGAGCGGACAGAGAGAGGAGGTGCAAAACAAAATCTTAGCAGCTAAATGAGATTTAAAAAACGACATTTTAATCGACTTTAAAAAGAAGGAAACAACCAGAAAGGCTCTGAGGTTTTACTTCTTCATATTAGTTTTTATTTGTCTTTAATTTGTGAAACTATGAACAAGTTAAAGGCCGTTATCGATCCAGAATGAGAACCATTTTTGCTTTATCTGGAATGCTGTGCACTTTATGAATGAATTAATGCACGAGAATGTTTGACCACGACCTGAAATCATTAATGTGAGGGGATTAATGAAGCTGAGACACACACACACACACACACACACACACACACACACACACACACACACAGGGTGACACTTGAGGCTCTTCAGTCTCAGGCAGCTGCTTCATATTCTCGGCGTGTTCGGCGTAGCACTGACCCCTGACGCTCCTCACCGGCCTGACTGATGGGCTGTGAAGGGAAGTGTGGGAAAACTTGCGTCTGCCAAGTGCATTTTGAGACGAGTTGAAAACGGTCGCCCCGAGTTACTCACACGTGTAATTTTGCACTTTGGTAAATTTCAGCGTTGTTTTTGCCGTGCAGTTTTTGTTCAGATCCCGTTTACTCATCTTTAACGTTCTTTAAGAGGAAAATGTAATGTTTGCATGTTTACACGACATCAGAAAAGCAATCAATTAATATCTCCTCATGCTCCAAGTATTTTGGCATTTTCAAACTTCCACAGAAACTTTTTGGAGAAGTGTCCGCCATGTTTACCACCCGCAGGTTTGCTGAATGAGGATATGATTGTATCAATTGACGTCTGGCTCTGCTCCCGGTCTGTGCAGCTCATGCTGGAGCTCCGTCCAACAGCAGAACTAAAAATAGAGCTGGGGAAAAAATGATTTTAAGGAACCATCTGGTTTGATGATTAATACGCTGCAGAGGATTTGAGATCTGCTCAAACACGAGGGGATGTTTGTGTGTTGTAATCGGTGCTACAAGTTGGGGAACTCCTTCTTCGTTGAGTTTTAAATGTGTTTATCGGATTTTAGTGGTTTTTAAACGTCATGTTTTTGAGCTTCTGTTCATTAACAACTTGTTCTTCCTGTGCTCAAAATCTCAATTTCAAAGGGCTGCTCATCTGCACTTATTGTCGTTGCTAGGTTACCAAAGCTGACTCACGGCACTTCACTTCCCTCAAGGTCTTCCCACTAGGTCTCAGTCTGTAACTCTGAGACCTAGTGTTTAAAATTGGTACTGCACTACATATTCAAAACATTGAAGAGAGCTGTGTCTCACCCCTGGCCGGGTACAATCACTTCTATCTGAACCAGTTCTCTTGCCCGCTTCCATCGCTGCAACACCTGTTGGTTTGACCTGATAACTGCTCTCATATCTGGCAAACCGAGGGGCGTCCAAAACGGCCGTGTGGGGGTGCCTTAAAACCGCCTACCTTCTCTGGTCCAAACAAATCCAGACCATTCAGGACCAGAATCTAAAGTTAGAAGGAGGACATACTGGCTGCTGCATTGTTGTCAGAGAAGCCAGCACTTCAACATAGCATGTTTCCTTAATGTCTGATCATAGAGTAAGCTCACTTTATCATTTCACTCTCTACACATCTCACTGATCGTACCTTTAAATATTTATCCATTACTGGTAGCCAACTATTCAACCAGTTAGACATTTTTCCCCCTCACTGATCAATCATGTATCTATTTAACCCACTGGCACAAAACCAGCAGGCCAGCGAGAAACTGCTCTTTTCTCAGAAACAAATCCGTCTGAGGTCAACAGTCCTGTTCCGTGTTTGTTATAGCCGTGATGATTTCAATCACAAGACGTTTACAGGGTTCAGGCTGTCAGCGTCTCATCGCTGGACCAGTCGTTGCCCATGTGGCTGACTGGGACCACTGACGCTCTTTCAGCTGCCATGTTGGACCAGTCAGGGCCTGCTCACCATCTGGGTCTCATTTCAGCGCCGCGGCAGCAACCCATGTGGCAGCAGAGAAGAATTTCAGTAAAGAATGATGTCATAGATACTCTGACTCGTCCTCTGGTATGTGGGCTCTCTCTCTCTCTCGCCATCATTGTCTGGTCGATCACTTTCTGCCAGCGCCAGGGGACCGTCAGCCATTTCCATTTTATGTGTAAGCAGAGACATTCTTGAGGGTTTTAATTTCCCCGAGTTTACTCAACAATAGCCCGAGGAGGGAATAGTTCTGTTTTGTTTTGGGTGACTTTTGTTTTGATGGGTCTCTAATTTGAATTTCCTCAACTTATAGTACATCACATCGCAGTGATTAAAACAGGCTAAAATACGTCACAACCAAAAGTTAAAGGTAGAGCCAGCAATTTGTTCCTTAAAGAGATAAAAGACAGACTGATCCTGAAGTAAAGCTGCTCCAGCATCCCTTCTGTGTGGGGGTGACTGTGTCTGCAGAGACCCTGTCATCTGACTGGATTTTACTGTTCTGGTTCTAGTTTAGGAGTGGATACAATTCAGCGACTGGACACGATTACAACATGTGAATATGACGGACGTGGACGTAGCGGGAAAGAGGAGAAAATATAATCACAGAGAGGTGAAACATCAAGCGGATAAAGCTCGTTCTAAAACAAGGGTGAACCTTGTGTTGGCTTTTACCCGTGGACGTGGAGTTGGTCTGCTTCCTGTTGGACAGGCAGGTGACAAACACCGACAGTTAGCTTGTGTTAGCATGCGTTAGCTTGCAGTGTAGCTACAAGCAGTAAACGTACATACTACGTCCTGCAGTGAATGCGAGCTTCTGGGGGCGATGAGCCCAGGAGGAGGGGCTCAGTTTGAATGTCGTGTTAAAAAGCTGCAGGGTTGTTAACACTAAACAAGTGTCAAGAGGTGACGCACGTACATGCAAAGTTAATTTCCAGTTGAGTGACCATCTTGTCTACGTTATATCTTTTCCACAAGCGTTTGATAACTGCATCTAAGGAATCAACGCGATAAATGTGTACATCTTAAACAATCTGTACAGATCCAAGATAGATCGAAGGAAGATATCGGCCGGTATATCAGTATCAGAGTTTTTCTCTCCCTAATCTTAATATCGGTATCGGCCCCAAAAATCCCATATTGGTCGGGCCCTACTTTAAATCTGTATAAATGCAGCACAGTTGGGAGTGAGTGAATTCGGTCCTGTGGGAAAATAAACATTTTGAGTTAAACGAAAACAAATAACTGTGATTGGAGGCGTCTTGCTCTTGTTGTGGGATGTTTGTTTGTATTGTCACAAGTGATAACAGAGGACACAGCCCGAGGTCCACAACAACCTCAAACAACACGACGTCCTCTACATGTGCTTTACAGAAAGTTTAAATTAGGCCTGAACACAACACAGCTAATTTCATTACAGAGAGATTTCATGGTAAGAGCAGATGAAGGAAGAATAGGAAAATAAAAACAAACACAAGAATGTGAAGAAAACAAAAGTTCAAATAAACAATGTGGAGTCCTTAAAAGTAAACATGTGTGCTGCAGGCTGTAAGCAGAGGCTGTTTAAAAAAGATGGACGACATGGCAGCTCCCCAAAACTGAAGCCAAAACATGTGGCGCTGCCTCTACTGACCGGCTGCGGTATCACAAGCTCCGCCTTCTCCATGTAAACAGTTTGTGTCAAACCAGTAACTCAAATGAACGTCAAATTGAATCGTATTTTTATTTTGCATTAAAACCGATTATTTTTAAATAAAATAATGCTGAATTTAAATTTTGGGATATTCAAGATGTTCATGTTTATTGTACTGCTGCAGCTTTTTGAACACGTTACCTTTGAGGCTCGTTTTAAGATTCACTCGTATTTCTAAAATAAGTAAAAATATTCCAATGTCATAATTTTCCGGATAAAGCTGTCCCAAATTTATTTTAATAATTGTGGCGTCTTAAATCAATGATTTGTGACTTTTTGAAAGCTATCAGAGTTCTGAGGAGAAATCAACAAGTTAATAATTTTTCATGTATGTGTTTCCCAATCACAACACAAAGGGATGGATTATATCGGACAATTGATAACCCTAAATATCGAAGGTTACCATAATGGGGATTGTATTGTTTTAAAGTATATAAAGAGGTACCTGTACCCTAGTGGTTAGTGTGCCTGCCACATGTACTAAGACTATAATTCTCCAAGCGAGCAGCTCGGGTTCTAATCTGACCTGTGACTCCTTTCCCGCATGTCATTCTGTACTCTCTCTCTCCCCGATTTTTGACTCTATCCACTGTCCTATCTTTAAAGGTCACATATTCTCCTCCTCTTCAGTGTAAATAAGTCTCAGAGCTCCTCAAAACATGTGTGTGAAGTGTCTTGTTCTAAATCCACTCTGATCCTGTATTTGATCATGCCTATAAACCCCTCCATTTCAGCCCTGCTCAGAACAGGCTGTTTCTGTGTCTGTAGCTTTAAATGTAAATGAGCTGTGTCTGACCACGCCCCTCTCTGGAAGGGCTCGGGTGGCTCGGGCTTTCTCGCTCCATGTCCTATTGATTACGGTGAGAAGGCAGACTCAGAGGGCAGAACAAACACCTAGCTGTGGGAGTGTCACCCACCTGGGGGAGGGGTTACTGCCCTTTGTGATGTCATGAAGGGAAAATCTCCAAACGGCCTGTTTGAGCACACATTTTCTGAAAAGTGGAGCAGGTAAAAGACGGAGAGGATGGACTTTTCTCATCATTGGGAAGTTTGTAGACGGACTAGAGACACATGTTAGAGTTAGAGAAACATGGTGAAGAGTGTTTTACAGAATATGTGACCTTTAAATTAAAGGCATTAAAATAAACTTTAAAAAACAGTATTCAAGTATCAACAATTTTGACTCCCTCGAATCTTTAAAATCTTCAAACGTATCTAGTTACTGTACCTAATGGGACAAAGAGCCCCATACTTTAGATTCTAACAGGAACTGTTGTTTTGGGACGGATCCTACAACCTCCTCGACTGTCACGATTACAAACGGAGAACAATACTTCTGAAACTGGCCCTCACTGAAAGTCGCCTCCGGTCTTTCTTGCAACATAAGCCTATGTGACTTAAGTAAGAGCTTTCTCTGTATACAACCAGAACATAAAACAAAGAGATGTGTTTGGGGGATCTCCAAAAGAATCCACGCTCAGCTACAATCCAGTGTCCTCTGGGTAAAGGCTGCATGTTTGGAGGATTTTGTTTTGTTGAGCTCATAATTCAAGACAGACACGCCAGTTAGAGCCAGAAAGGTTTCACTCAGGCTTTTAAGGGCAAACTGAAGAATCTTGTTCTGCTGTTGTGGACGGCGGTTTGGAGAGGTGAGCGAGTGTTTTAAGACGAGTGTGTTAACTGTGATTTAATGTTCATGTCCGTCATACGTGAGCTGCAGGATATCATGGCGTGAATGTGGAACACATGCAGAGTACGGTGTTGTCAGCTGGCTTTATGTGTACAGTGAAGAGCAGCATTCATCATGACATTACCTGAGCTGTGACTGAAACAGAAGTATTACTCAGTACTCAGACATGAACAAACTCAAACAGGAACTCTTCTCATAAGATCTGTGAAAGAAACACCATTTCCCATGATGCAGTTTTGCCAAAATGAATGAAAAAAGAGGTGAAAATGCAGCAAGGGCCCGAGGTCGGACCCTAACCCACAGCCACTGCGATAAATAGAATGGCCTCCGTTAAGGGACGGGTAACATAACCGTTAGACTATCTGGCACCCCAACACCCTAAGTGTTAGGACTGTTTGTGTGTGCGTGTGTGTGTGTTGGATGGGCAGAGTGTTAAACTGGGGATGTTTGTGGTTCTTTAATTGGCCATACTGGGGAGTAGAGGTAGTTAACACAGAAGTCATTAAATGTCAGTTTCTTTCAAATAGAGACAGCTGTTTGTGACATCATCAGGTACAGAGCGTACCCCACCTGTCACTACTGATGAATGCATTCAGAGTTTATTTGAACTCTGATCTTTTAAAATGTGTTGTCATTATTTCATTCTCATCTCTGTTCGTCTGTGAGCTCTTAAACACAGCAGGAAACATTAAAATGCTGCAGTGATTTGATGCTGAGTGGCTGGGACGGATCAAATTGTTTGTTTTGCTGCCTGTTTATTTGAGTTTGTTCGAGGGGCGGCGTATTGTTCGCCGAGCAGGGATGAAATGGATGCACATGTTTGTGCGTCTGTGTGGATGTTCGACTCTTTGTGTCCTCCGTCTGTCTACATGGAGCCGACTGCGGGGGCTCTCAGGGGTGGCATCAGGACCACCTAGTGCGTGCGCATCGAGACCCTTTGAGGCGCTGGAGCAAGGCATGCTGGGAATGATTAATGGGCCAGCAAAGTGACACGCTCCGCGGCTCGGCTTCAGACCCCCAGCCAGCTCCCCCGCTGCTCCGCCACCCGACACAACCAGCCCAGTGACAGCGCTGTGTGAACACCCACACACTTCCTCAGTGTCCCCCTGAAACACTCCCCCCTCCTCCCCCTTTAAAGAAGCATGAAGGGACTCAGCAGTGGAGGCATGAGCTCCTTCGACTGGTAGCATCCTCCCTGCTGCACTGTCAACACGGGGGTCTTTTCTACTGGGGGCCAAAACCAACAGCTGGATCGATTACAGCTGAATAAAGTCCTGACCTTATCATGGTATCACTTACAGGAAGTCTGCAGGGCTTTCACACGGTTTCAGGGAAATTTAAAAAAATGTTTATTGGGACTGTACCAAATCTGGACTAGCAGATTTGACACACGATACAGAAACTGTCGACAGGTGACGAGATGTTATGTATGCAAAATGTTTGGTTTGTGTAGTATGGCCAGTGTTGTTCACGAGTGTTTCAGGGGGCTCTACATCTGGCTGTATACTCAGGGAAACAGTCGTTAGTTAAAGAAATTAAGCAGCGTGCATTGGCCATAGTGAACCCATCGTCAGTGTCATTAGTGGTTACCTGCTGCTAGCATTTTATCGTCAGCAGGTAACCACCCCTCCCTTCCTGTTTCACCAGCACGTGTCTGTGAGACGGAGAGCGGCAGACAAGTGCAGGTAAACATCTGAAATCATGATTCTGCAATCACGGGGCGCCAGTGGCTTTCATTCAGAACAGGCATGTAGACAAAGCAGACCACCAGTTCCCACCCTTGCTCATCTCTTGTCCAGCTCACATCAGCGACTGTGGAGCTCAGAAGTCCTTCACACGCTCGCAGCTAACCGTAGAAAGTCACTTCCTTCCTCTCCTGATGGGCTTTGCGACACACATCAGACTGTTTCCTCCCTGCTCCGCTCGCAGGAGATCTTGGTAAACGAGGGAAAGCATCTCAGCACATGCACTCATGTCATGTGTCTGCGTGTGAATTTGTGCCATGTGGTTTATTTACACAGATAGTGAGGCTCACTCTCTCATGACAGAGAGTCGGAGATAACAGCGGTATCTGTTTCCCACTCAGGCGTGGAAAAGAATGACCTCAGAGCACTCCACCTTTTTGGCCCTGTGTCCACCTAGCGCGTAAAAAAGGCAGCGCCAAGCGCTTAAGTTGAAAATCTTTTAACGTTTAAAGACTCAACTATCTCCTTAAATTTCAAACCCGAACCTAGAAGAAACTGTGTTAAACTAAACAGCCTGAGAACGCATGTTACTTTAAGTGGTCTACATAACAGCCTCGGTACCGGTATTCCTCATGGGCTTTAAGGTGGTGCAGTGGTTAGCGCTGTTGCCTCACAGCGAGGAGGTTCCTGGTTGGAATCCCCGTCTGACAGGAGCCTCTCTGTGTGGAGTTTGCGTAGGTTCTCTCTGGGTACTCCGTCTTCCTCCCACAGTCCAAAGACATGCTCGTTAGGTTAACTGGTGACTCTAAATTATCCGTAAGTGTGAATGTGAGTGTGGCTGGTTGTCAGCCCTGTGATTGACAGGCGATTAGACTGACAGCAGAGATCTCTGACGTAGTCTAAAGTTCAACGTGTTCTTGCTGAGATCACTGGCTGGAGGTTCGACCTCCTTCAGGAAGAACCACGCCTCTTCCTCTTTAGCTCGGCACCGTATCCGTCGAGCCACTAAACAACCAGAACAAACTTTGGGGTGAAATATGAAGAAACTCATTTTTAATGACCCCTCAGTGTTTCCATTCAAACAATCATTACCCGTTAATTCCCTCACTGTTTCCTTCCTTGGCTGAGGAAATGTGCCGCAGTCTGAAGGCGTGTCCTATTTCCTGAGGCGAGCTGATGTCACTTTATGAATATCTGCTCTTAGACCATTTGTTTTGAGTCGTTCTGTATTCTTTGTGGGTGTTGCAGCTTGGTCACATATTCTCCTCCTCTCCAGTTTAAATAAGTCTCAGAGCTCCTCAAAACATGTGTGTGAAGGTTCTTGTTCTAAATCCACTCTGATCCTGTATTTGATCATGCCTATAAAGCCCTCTATTTCAGCCCTGCTCAGAACAGGCTGTTTCTGTGTCTGTAGCTTTAAATGTAAATGAGCTGTGTCTGACCACGCCCCTCTCTGGAAGGGCTCGGGTGGCTCGGGCTTTCTCGCTCCATGTCCTATTGTTTACGGTGAGAAGGCAGACTCAGAGGGCAGAACAAACACCTAGCTGTGGGAGTGTCACCCACCTGGGGGAGGGGTTACTGCCCTTTGTGATGTCATGAAGGGAAAATCTCCAAACGGCCTGTTTGAGCATACATTTTCTGAAAAGTGGAGCAGGTAAAAGACGGAGTATCATACCGACCTGTTGCAAAAGAGTTTGTAGCTTTTTCTCATTTTAAATTATGCAGCGTTCTTTGACATAACATCCAGTGTTTCCACGGCAACGACACGTCGTGTCTGTCATGGTGGCTAGCACGACAAGACACGTCCTGTTACAACCCTAAAATGAAGGATTTCTCTGGCTTTGATAACTGTTGGAAATATTTGAGGTAATGTAAATACTCAACAACCAAAACATATATAGCATAGGTTATATAATAATGTTTGTATTAATTTAGATACTTTCATGTAAACGTGACGTCTGTATCAGCGAGTTAAAGGGTTAAATGATGGGATGCAATCTACAAACACACTGAAGAAATATTTCTGACACGAGGATGTGGTCCGTTTGAATTAGGCCTTCGGAGAAAAGCACAATAAACACAGCACAAGAGCGATGGATTGTCACCTCAGCTCTGTGATTTACAGCCAACGCTTTCCTGCCTCCATCTCCCGTATTCCCTTCCACACGGGGAGACGCAGCGGAGAGAGCACGTGCCAAAGTGTTAAAATAACCTCCCTGCTCTGTGGGGAACGATCTGGACGTCAGCCTCACGCCGGCCAGCGGAGTCCCACAGCGACCTGGCCGTGTTTAGAAACTTCATACAGGTTTAGTCTGGAGAACAATCCCTCTGACCAAAAGCTCAATTACGGTGCATTCAGGTTTACTGTAAATACAAGCTCCCAACTTTGACGAAACGGCTCGGGTCAGCCTCAAGCTGGTGATTACAGATAGCATAAGTGAGCGGTTTTCAGAAGTCTCCCGAGTGTATCAACACTGAAACCAAAATCCCTTTTATCCTAATTACTCCGAGGACAAAAGGAGTTAGGACTGAACAACATTTAGGACGATTTGGTTCAAAGGCTAGAATTGGAAGAGAAACATCATGGTGCCACCAGAGACCGCACTCCTCACAGGTTTTATACTCTGCCTCTCATCCGTCCCACCACCACCAGTTTAAGATGTGATGATTACATTGTGAGAATGTGAGAAAAGCTGCAGAGAATCTGGGCATGAAGCTCTAAGAAGCAGAAGCCGGGTGGTTGGCCTTTGAGTGTTGAAGAGTAAAGATTACAAAAAATGAAATGAAATGATCTCGAGTCATCACGTGATCGCCATAAAAAGTTAAAGATATTTGGTACCCTGGTTGCTAACAGTGCATACCTTTTGACACCACGAGCGTTAGATACCGTGTAGTAGAGGTCTGCAACCAGAACGTGCAAATCATAAGATGTCCTGACACTGCCAGTGCCTTGTAGACCCCCTCCGCCCTTGTTTCTCGTCCATGTAACCCAAGCAGCAACCTAAGGTGTTGAAAATTAAAGCTGACAGGGGAGTGCAAAATCCTGCAGTTCATCGAGTGTCCACTAGAGGCTGGCTGCAGAAGCACCAGAAGTCACATACACATCCATTCAAAAAGCCTGTTTTTACAGCAGACATTAACATGTTTACAGCCTGGTTAAAAAAAACAAATAGGTCTGATTAGCTCATGTCTCGATCGTGAATTTATTTCGATAATTCATCTGTTTCCTCAGCCACTAAATGAACCCTTCCCTCACCAGCTGTTAGACCTACTAACAGAGACGGCTCCGCCCACTCAGGGACACCGTTTCTAGACAAAGAAAAGATTTCCTTCGGTCTTAAAAGATAACTGAAGCAATTTTTTCGTCCCTTTAATTTTTTCACACACGTTTGTCAGAACTTGTCGGCTGGTCTCCGTCTCACAGACACTTGCTGGTGAAACAGGAAGGGAGAGATGGGGGAAGTGTGGAGGTAGAAATGGCTGAGGGAGGAAGACAGTGTTTTTTTGGTTCTGTAAATCTGCTCTAAGTCACATGGTAGGATGAGCAGTTTGAATCGTCATGTAATAGCGGGGGGTAAACTGTTTGAGTAGGGGGCGTGTTAAGAATTTCTCATGGCAGTGCACCTAACCACAGAGTACAGACTTCCTTTAGAAACTTAACAGAGGGAGCAGATTTTGCTTATCGAGCCTAATGACTCAGGACCTTTTCATCACCTCTCCCATAAACTCGAGGAAGGAAAGGAGCAGCTCCCCAGTCGGCCCATTTCCACACCTACGCTGACGGAGCACTGCAGTCTGTCAATGAAAATATACAAGTCATCAAACCCAAACACACACATTAATAAGCTGTTATGAGATATTACCCAGGAGAATATTTAACAACAGTCACAACAGGCGTGTGATGGTTCTGTTTATACGCTCATGCACACACACACTCAGATTAAAGAGGAAGTATTCCCCAGTCGACACCCCTGATGTCCTGCCAACCAGCTCCCTCTCTCTCTGTCAGCTTTAAGGCCTTTGCACACTGAGGTCGTTTCTTTCAGATCTGTGATCAGATAAAAAACGTTACACACACACGCATGTAGAAAAGCATTGAAAATCAAACCTATACAAAAAAGACGGATAGGATAGGTTTTTTACTTAAATCAATATGTGTGCTTGCACTGGCTGCGCTGCGTCTCAGCTCCGTCAGTCCACAGTCCTCTGCAGCAGATACGCAAGGCTTCTGTTTGCCGGATGTCGGAGCACGACACATCAATTAAGTCAGACACCAAACAACATTAAAACATCTCGTTAATTTTCAGAGTAAAACACTCCGATTTGACGGTTCAGAACAACAACCTTACAGTCATTGTGTTTGTTGTTGTGTTTTAAATTTTATACCTCATACATCGTATTATCTCGCGCTGAAGAGAGTGAATCTATAATTACCGCGGGGACTCCTTGGTCTCGGTACTCCAGCTGCTCCCTGCTGCGCTCTGAGAACGCAGCCTGTAGGTGTGATGGACGAGGGTGCACGGGGCAGTAACGGAGCAGAGGCACAATGCCCTCGGTGGGATTCGACCCTGGGCCGTCCGCTTGGAGGACCACAGCCTCCATGCATGTGGCACCGCACTAACCTCTAGGCTACCTGCACCCCGTCCCGTCAGGATTTTAATCAATCATTGCCTTTAAAGTTTCTGATCAAGTTGGAGGCGGTTCGATGAGAATAATTTCTCAGATTTATACGACTTACTTCCTGGATCACAGCAGAATTACATTAGAAAAACATTTGACTTTCCCAAACATTGACAGTCAAAGCAAAATGGCTGCTGTTGAATAAAGTCAATGTTTGATAAATATGTTAAGAGTCTTTAAAGACATGCTGCAAGATAGTTTCAACTACACAGCATTAGTCCAGGAATACTAAACCAACAGTCTGCTCACTCCCACCTCCCCTGGACTGCTCCCAACCCTGCAACAAGACGATAAATGGACTGAGATATGCCCGCCATTATGACTTATTATTCAGAAGAGAGGACGTGTTATCATTGGCAGCACCAAGCAGCAGCTGCTCACAACTTGGAACAAAGAACTGTGGTCATAACTGATTGCTCAATTTCACAATGCCAGCTCTTTTTTTCTGGTTCTGAAAGGGGTCATGGTTCAGATCAGTCACAGCCTCCACACTGCCAGCTGATTTGTCCAGCGGTCAGCAGATACGGACGTTCTCTTACGGTGTTTGAGCGTCTCATAAAGATGCATGCCTTAGTTTCTGTTTAATGGTAATGGAGCTCGAGCTTTATAGCCCCTTCTAGTCGCACTGCGGGTCACACCTACACGTACACACACTGATGGTGGAGGCTGTAAAGTGACCATCAGTATCAGATAATCCCATTTGAACACATTTATACACCGCCAACGAAGCAGCGGGAGCGACTTGGGGTTAAGTGTCTTGCCTAAGGAGACATCGGACATGTGGCTGCAGGAGCTGGAGATCGAACCCCAAATCTTCCGTTTGAGAGACGACCAGCTCTACATCTCAGCCACAGCCGCCCCGTTGCAGACAGAAGGAAAACCCCTCAGGGTGAGACACTCTCACTGCGCCTCATTCTTTACTGGTATTAGCATAAACAGTCAGAAAGGTCAGTGCAGATTAATGCGGCATCATTAAAGCCTGTAAGAGAGAACTACTGTTCCTAGCAGAGTCACCACTAACAGCTCATTACCACACACACATTATTACCAGCTAATCTGAAATGACTTGGCTAATGTTGCATGGCGTGGGATGATGTCATGTTGCATTACCTAACGACACACAGTTCGCAGCACTGAGAAGCAGCCTGCAGTCGTACTCTGTCCAGGCTTTTCTTGGGTGGCTGTTTATGTTGAGGCAGTGAATTCCCCGTTCGCCAGGCAACCAAACGGTTTACGAGCAGTTACTCACACAAAGCGCGGGGCGGGCTGATTGCTCAGCTAATTGATCTCCACCAGAGATCACAGAGCCACGCTCATAAAAGAAGGGGAACGCCCCCCTTATGACATCACCGCATGCTGCACGGCGAGACAAGTGGAGCAAGTCAGGAGAGACTCATTCCCACACTCTCTGCAGACAAAGTGTCAAACGGAGAACACACAGACACACACACACACACACACACACAGATACACACACACACACACAAACAAACGTGGACACAACTTTTAATCAACAGTTGGATGAAGAAGCGTCTGCTTCTGGTTCAGACGGGGTGGGTGGAAAATGGTCTCCTTAAACACTTTAAACAGCCCTTGATGCCCAGGATGCAGGAGACTGGATGTGTGTTACAATTTGATCTTTGTGTATAGCTCTATCAATTTCTATTAAAGCAACACCAAATCACACAATATAAGTGTGACAACCATGACACAGATATGATCTACAGTTCAAATTACGAGAATGTTTAAAAACACGTGGTATCTAAAGCTGTTCTCACATCTGCACTCCTGAAAATATCGAGATAATTTCAGGAGGACTGCTCCGGATATTCTCCTGATCTGGTTGTTCACATATGCACCTCACACTGATCTTGTAGTTCTCCTGTGATCTTGTAGTTCTCCTGTGATGTGTGTACAGCTGCTCATTTTCCAGAAACGAGGCCAGTGGGGCAGGGCGTGCGCCGTCCGACAGAATAAAACCGTGGCGCTGATGGACCGCAGCATGCACTGAGTGAAAAATTGGGAGAAGCTTTAAAGGCACACGTCGTCACAGACTACTTAAATAAAACAAGCTTCAGAGAGCTGCATCATCCGCCCACCTTCGATGATAATGAAAAAAGATGGATCCATTGTTTGATGTTTTGAAAGTTTTACTGGTCGTCTGTTCCTGTCGTAGAGCGACAACAGACGAAGGAATGACGTCGGAGAAATGTCTGCAAAAACCAAACTCTGGCCTCAGCTGTGCTCAGCACAAAGACAGGTGCAGCACATTCTGCTTTTCAAACATCGTCCCACATGTAATATGTGTCTCATTAAAAACCACGCCACTTACCCTGACTCTGCACGTTCCTGCGCGGATGTTTATGTAAACGGCCCGTCTCTTCTTACAGAGCAGGCCATCTTTGAATGCGTCTCATATTAGCTCATGTGTTTGATGCTCTGTTTGTTTGTGTGACGTCCAGGTGACGGGCCTTTTTTAAAACATAAAAAGCATTCCAGAAACTAAAACGATCTTTAATTTGGAGAGAAATCTTTTGTTGTCCTCGCCAGCTGCTGCATCGGATTTAAATATTTAGTGTGTGAAACGTGCGTCGGACGGATTCGACCTTGAAGCAGCTGAAGGTGACGTGTTGTAGCTTTAATTACAGATTACAGAAATGAGCTCCATCGGAGAAGGAACACGAATGCTGTTTCAACGCTTGTTTGAATATTGGCTTCAATAAAAAGAGTCCCCATGCGTTCTTTAAGGGGGCTAGCTGAAATATCAACACTATCATTGATGTGCATCCCTACGTCATGGACCATAAAGAACTCAGTGACTCTCCTCAACATCCCCCACATACAGTCCAGGTGTTATACAAGCGTTGTGTAATCTCTATACGCTTTGAGAGCTTTTAGATTTGAGTGTGTTTGATGTAACTTCAACAGTGTGAGTTGGGGCGCCGATAGCCCAGCGGTTCTGACGCGCACCACATGTACGGAGGCTGGGGTCCTCATTTCAGCGGCCAAGGGTTTGAGTCCAGCCTTGGCCCTTTGCTGCATGTCATCCCCCGCTCACACACGTGACACAGACTAACTCCTGGAGACAGATTACACTTTGCATTTGTGTGTGTGACTGAACTCTCTCTGCACTAAACCAACTGTTGTCATGAAGACATGGCTGTGTAATCTGTTAGCGGGCTGGTTGCTGTCTTTTCCTGAGATCACAGGTTGCTACAGACTCCGTTTGATCCGAAAACGTCGAGAGACTGAACGGGATTACGCTCACTGAGAGAGTAATGGATCCTGAATAAACAACAAACGTGCTGGAATTCCATCTTTCTGTGCCTCGGAAAGAGCGGTGCATTCTTTTAAACACACATCAGCCTCTCGCACACACACACACACACACGCACACACACACACACACACACACACACGCACACACACACACACACACACAGACACACAGACACACACACAGACACACACACAAATACACATTGTGTGGTTAAAGACATGTTGATAGGATGTGTACATTACTGAATTCTTCCAATCATCCAGAACAAAACGTCATGAGCGATCAACACATGCGGACGTTTGATTGTCTCTGAAGTGTTCTCTCCTCTGCAGACGGAGCGAGAAATCGCCTCCATCAACATGTGGGATGTGTAATTTTCTCCCTGTATGCACACCCACCACGAGTGCTTCCTTCACTACGCCTGATAGAAAGCTCTCCAACAGAAATAGACTGGAATAGTGGCGCTCTAAGTAGGCCCTCAAAAGCCAATGAAAGCAGAGCCAGAAACGACACCTTGTTCTACACAAAGTAATCCCAGTTGGTAAAATCACGTCGTATGAAGAATTTCAAAGCAGCACGTTACGTTACATGAAGGCAAAGATTCTCATGTTAGCGACGTATATCGGACTCTGTTGCTTTGTCTTCCACTTGCTGTTCTTTTTACCTCACGTCTGCCCAAGCAGTAACCTCCGGTGTTGAAAAAAGAAGCTGATGCTGAAGTGTAAAATCCTGCAGTTCCTCGAGTGTCCACTAGAGGCTGGCTGCAGAAGCACAGGAAGTCACATACACACCCATTCAAAAAAGCCTGTTTTTACAGCAGACATTAACATGTTTACAGCCTGGTTTAAAAAACCAAACAGGTCTGATTAGCTCATGTCTCGATCAGCACACACTGTACGGGGGGTGAATGTTTTGATGACTCGTCTGTTTTGATTTGATGAAGGATAAGAGTTATTCACAATAAGGCGTGAAGCTGGCGTTTGGATCCTGCTGCTCTGAAACATTCTTATCAGCGCTCGAGTTTAAGTCCTTGCTGGACGAGTCATGCGGAGTGTGTGAGCGCAGAGCGAGGATGTGTGGATGAGAGAGCACAGCGCTCGTTAGAAGAGCCTGCAGACAGCGGTGCAGATTGTGTTTATTAATCCTGTGACGCTTTGACACACACGCGTACGATAAGGTGCATCTTTAACTCTCTCTCAGACTTCTTTTTTGTGGCTGTGTTTTCTAAAGTAATTGTGTTTTTAAAGTGATGGCTGGTGTGTCACAATAAACACACCTGATTGAATATTTATGAAGATGAAACTAAAGAACCAGCATCGGGGAGCGTTCCATTTTCTATTCATGAAAGAAATGTTGGTCGCATTTTCCGTCACAGTGCTCTTAAGTGGAGATAACATCTGGGATAAGAGAGCAGTGTGTGTGTGTGTGTGTGTGTGTGTGTGTGTGTGTGTGTGTGTGTGTGTGTGTGTGTGTGTGTGTGTGTTTAAAGCCTGGTTTAGTGTGTGTGTCTGATTGTCTCTGGGGAGGGAAGTGTGGTAGATAAGCCTGTGACAGCTGCCAAACACCTCAGTGTGTGTGTGTGTGTGTGTGTGTGTGTGTGTGTGTGTGTGTGTGTGTGTGTGTGTGAGAGTGTGTGTGAGTGTGAGTGCGTGTGTGTGTGTGTGTGTAGGTCCCCCATACAGAGTGTGTGTTTCAGAATCCGCACCACCTGCCAGCTCGGTCCCTTACGGCAGGTGTGAGTGTGTTTCGTACGTGATTCAGACTCCTGATGAAGGTGAAACATATGCGAGGGTCTTATCTCTGCAATAAGTTGGAGACGGGCGGATTGATGGAGAGATTACTGAAATGTGAGGAGGTGTTAAGGCTGCTCACATGCATATGTGCCGTCTAATTCAGTCTGAGAAAAGACTAAAGGAACTTTTAAGATACAGGATAAACCATTTCTCTAAAAAAGAAGGCGTACTATGTGACATCCTGTATTGAAATACAACAAAAATATCATAAATTGTGGAGTCAAGACTTCTTAAAAAGAGTCACTGATGGGAGGGCGCTTCCTTCATCTTGTTTATGTTTCACTCAGAGGCTCAAACATGTTTCATACATGTTTGTTTTTCACGTGAACCCCTCCCTCTCAATGCGTGGGCGCCCTGCCACCACGTGGGGGGAAAGAGAGACAGCCGCGCCCACTCAGGGACGCTGTTTCTATTAGCACAATGACTAAAGCCCTATTCAGACTGCCGTTTCAAGCCGCCATATTCACGCCCCTTTGACGTTCCGCCTTCAATCTGAATGTTGTTGAAGCGTAATGGGGGGACGGAGTGATCCCCCCTCTGTACCGTCTTTGGAGGTAGTAACAGAGGCGTTACAGAGGTGAGGCGATTCCAGCAGGGGAGCACAGCACTGTGTGTGTGCATGCCTGACTGTGTGTATGTGGAGCTCCCGCTATGAAATATGCAGCAGCCTTATAAGCAGTGAGCAGAGCAGGGTCGGTCGTACAGCGCCTGTTGTCATAGAGACAGGACGGACGTGCAGCTCTTTTATTCTCAGCGCACAAGCTGGACACAGGGCCTTACATGCTAATGTCTGTATGTAAAGCTATATGGCGCCATTTTGTTAGCATTTTGATTTGTTTGTATATTATGGCAGAGCCATTTTAAGATGTATTTTATAGCTTATCGTCCGGTGATCCGCGATTGCTTTGGCTTGTTTTGATCCGGTTCAAATGAGCTCAGAAGCTAAATATGGAGGCATGTGATTAGCATGCTAGCTCCAGAAAGAAACAGGTATGCACATTGTTAAAAGGTTCAGGGACAACAGCAGCAGCGTGTTTCAGTTGTTAGACTTAAAAAAACGCTGATAAATGTCTGATATCTTGGCAGAGCATGAGTGCGTGAGAAATGTGGACCTGGGGTCGGAATAAACGAGTGAAAATAGTAATAACAATAAATCAGCAGTCTCTCAGATGTGTGGGAGAGCGGAAGAAAGTTTTCCTGCCTGACATCACCAGGGGTCAAAGGTTAAATTCACAAGCAGGTGGCCAAGAAAGAGAGGGAGAGGGAGAGTATGAACCAGGACGTTTTTTCTTTTAGAGGCTCCTTTATTCTCAGACCAGACCAAAGCAGGCCGCGCTGCGCCGAGCTGCACCATCTGTTTCTGTAACGAGACGTCTCAATGTGACAAACTCTGTGATGTCTGTCAAGTTATCGTGTTTTCTCAGGATCTTAAAGTTTAACTTTTGGCTCTGAAACAAAAGGTCATATCAAAAAACTTGGATTTTTTTGTTGCAGCTTTTGAGGAGCCGGAAGAGAAAACATCTCTGAGTTATAACTTGGAGATTCATGTTGAGTTTTATCAACTGACGTGGAATATAGCATCTTTAAAAACAGATGTTTACAAAGTGCTTTGAAAGACGAAGGACAGTTACACAAGCAGAGAGAAGTCTACAAAAATAATATAAATGCAAATAACAGGAATATTAAAACCACTATTCAGTCGTTTTAAGCCGCAGTATTTACGCCCCTGTGACGTTTCGCCTTTAATCTGAATGAGAGGCGTAATGGGGGGAAGAAGTGATCCGTCCTCTGAACTGTCTTCAGAGGTAGTAACCGAGGCGTTACAGGAACGAGACGGATTCAGCCGAGGAGAGCAGCGATGTGTGTGCGTGCACGTCTGACTGTGTGTATGTGGAGCTCCTGCTGTGTCGTGCTACTCCAAAACGCTTTGTGAACTCACAGACTGGGACGCCAATATTTAGATTTTTAAGAATCTTTTAACTGTATAATGCCTTAGCTCATTCTAAATCCTGCTGATTTTACGACCTTTCTGTTTTATTTTGCAGCTTTTTTGAAGAACTTTGATTTTGAAAAATTCTCTTTGAATAAAATAAAAAGGTTTCTTCTCGTTGGTTTCTAATTTTTAGATTCTTATTTCACTTGGAGGCATCATCTCTCGTTGATCTGCAAAATATCAGGTCCAAGTTAAAACGCTTCGCCTTATTTTTTTTTACCCAGCATGCCACTGTAACCTGCACGCCCGCCGCTGTCGTTTCAACATGGAGCTGTACAAGCTGTCTGGCCGGAGGAGCGGCGGCGTTTGCCTCAACTGTCGTCACAACACGGCCGGACGCCACTGCCACTACTGCAAGGAGGGCTACTACAGAGACATGACCAAGTCCATCTCTCACCGCAGGGCGTGCAAAGGTAACTACACATCTCACTGATTGGACCCATACGAAGGATTTTAATAAAGGGAGTCATTTAGTACATTATTATAGTTATAGTTTATTTCCTACCTTTGTCAGTCTTACACGTCAGGTAAAAAGGAATTCTTCAGAAAGGTTTGCCCACCTGTCTTGGTGTCTGTGAGCTGACCCATGAAGCTCCCGAGCTGTTTGGGTTCTCTGCGGATCCCTGAAGAGACAAACATAACAAACAGAACAGAGGTGTGAGCTGATCCACTGATCAGAGCAAAGGAAACAACTGGATAGTCATGCACAGGCACACAACAAAAACAACAACACTGACACACAGGTGTGGGCACATACGTCAGGTTTGAGACGGAGCAGTCGAGGATTAATGTGCAGAGAGACAAAAGCTGAGCTCCTTCTGTCTCGCAACACCTCAGGGAGGAAAGAGAGACTCCGAGACCCTGAGCAAACAAACTTCTGTCACTCAGTCACTTTAACTCAGGAAAGTATCCTGAAGATGTAAAAAATACCTGGAATATGTGTACCTGTCTCTATGTGGGACACGTTTCCCGACAAACACTAAAAACATTCATGTAATTGGGAGATGTCTGGTGTTTTAGGAGGATCAATTCTGTAGAGAGGCCCAATCCTCATGACGTGTTTCCCTCCCTGGTATCAACTCCAACAGATAATAAGGGATGCATCGATGCATCGGTTCAACAGGCCCAGTTAGTTTAGAGCTGAAGAAGCCTTTCGGAGGAGAGGTGAAACTTCTTCAAGTACTGTTGCTTTTGGATCAAGCTTCGATTTACAAACTCTTTCTGTTCAGGATTGGGCGACATCTCTTCGGATAATTCAGCTCCTGTTAAAAACATCATCAACGACTGACTGAAAGAAAACGTGACCTAAAATAGAGTCGTCATGATACCAGAATCGTCACCAAACGATTGGATGTGACATCAGTTAGAAACAGTCTGCTTTCATTCCATGTTCCTTAAGCCCCTCCTCCCCTCGAACACCACTTCTAATCTCAACAAAATGTCCTCTCAATGATTAGCTAATAAAAGTTTGAGGTTAAGTAAAATAAATGTCTCTCTACATCTGCAGTGGCAGCGTTGAATGCCTCATGCTTTATTTCCCAGATTAACAACTTCACCCCTCATCGAGCGCAGTGTAAACACGGCTCTTGGAGAACCGCAGCCCCCCCTACCTCCACCCCAAGTTTGTTTTCTTTCCCCGTCCCCTCAAATGTTTGGCAGTCTGAGCCTTTAACCAGGCACAGCGGGTCCACGGAGATGAAGCAGGTACATGCTTCAGTGCACCGAACTCCCAGAGCCCCTCAGAGGCCGTTCAGCTCTACAGGACCCCCCACTGATGGTGCAAATTAATTAATGTGTCCAGGTTGTAGCCCCCCTGCAGGGGCACTGAGGCTGTGGTCTAACTTTAGAGGCCTTGAAGAGACACAGTACTTACCATTAGTCTACTTTAAATCATACCGGCTGGTTCAGGGTTGGTGGGAGTGTTTTGAGGTGGCTGTAGCTCAGTGGAAGAGTGGACCATATCTCATTTAACAGGTTGATGGTTCAAGCCCTGACTCCACGTGATGTAGAGTCCTTTCTGCAACAAACTGAACCCCAAAATCCACAAATCCTGCAGCTGATCGCTCCATGAATCAGGCGTCGATTGCCAAACTGTCATCTCTGTGTCAAGTTCTGAATGACTCAAAGCATAGTGCACTGATGATATTAATCTATGATATTAAACACAGCCTTAAAGTTAGACAGTCCTTTGAGGTTTTGCGTCTGATTGTCAAGAGAAACTGTTTGCACTTCCACTCTGCTCCCAGCGGCACTCTCATGCTGACAGAACTTCATTTTTGAAATGGACGAGTTTCACTGCTCAAACCAAAGCTTCCTCCCTAGATTGAGGGCAACTTAACACCGTCCGCGTATCGGCCACGACTTCTTTAATCTGAAGTTCTGAAGCCAATTTAAAAGCATGATGATGACAGAAACAGTGTTCATCAGTGATGAATCCCTTTGGCTCTGCAGCTTCCTCCCTCAGTCCAAAGACATGCTGGTTGGGTGAATTAGTGACGGCTGTCTGTCTTTACACCTTAGATATATGGGTGTAGATAACAGACGGATGGACGGGTGCTTACATTGGTTGAAAAGGTTTATGTGATGATTATTTCATTGCGTTGATGGTTTCCATTTAGTTTGAAAACTTGTTTTGAGTTCTCAGAGGAAACGATGACGATCCTTAAAAACTTTCACCGTTTGATTTCATCTTTAAACACTTGGAAGAATCTTTTATGAAACAAAAGCTGGAGGAAGAAAAACAAAGGAGGTAAAGCTTATTTTATAAAATAAAAGATTTAATAAGCATCTTGTGATGTTCCTCAAGCTCCATAAATTCAAACTAAAAGCAACTCCAACCTCTGCTGGAGCACTTCAAGCAAAACATTCAAATGACTCTGCTGGTGCGTATAACACATGCAGGGCTAATGGGGAGGCTCGGCGAGCACTTCAAACACTAGCTTTATGGTAAACGTTTGGCAGAGCGCACACACACACACACACGCTCACGCGCAGAGTTTCTCACATTTAACTTGCAATCTCCCCAAACTGCTTAAACAGACTTTGAAGTGCGTTCCACTCGTCCATTAATGGGAAACATTATTCGGGCGGTTATTTGCAGGAACTCTTTACCAAAAAGTCTTTACATTAGAAACTCAAATCTGAAGAGCACACAGACACAAACGCTGCCGAGGACGTGAAGCAAACTCTCGAGAAGGCACACAGAAACATCTTTATGCGTACATGTCATAGACTGATACTGTGCGGAGAGATTGAAGTATTAGAAGTTACTGAGCCTTCCAGAGGAGACCTAATGAAGAGTCCTGTGCTCGTTATGGGTGGAGGGACTCCGTGTAATTGGAATGAGGTTTCATGCTGGTAAAAGGCCCAGTTCTCCTTCTGTGACGGTCTGGAAGGAAAACACCGCTCGCTGGGTTAAAGTGCTGAGATTACTTTTCATTGTATGGAATGTGTGTAGAGTCAGCAGAGGACAAACTGCAGTCATCGGAAAGACCATATTTCTTTTTACTTTTGAAATTAGACATTTTGTTTCTTGGCTGCAGGAGCGTTACCACAAACTTCTTCCACTCTGCTTATAAATCTTTGTAGTTGGGCCCCCCAGTAAAGAAAAAAAAGTCTGGATACACCCCTGCTCGAGCTCAATCTATCTAAGTGTTTTTGTGACATTTTTCCATTTACTTCATTCCCCTCTGCAGCGTGTGATTGCCATCCAGTCGGAGCAGCAGGAAAGACATGTAACCAGACAACAGGTCAATGTCCCTGCAAGGACGGAGTGACAGGAATCACCTGCAACCGCTGTGCCAAAGGCTACCAGCAGAGCCGCTCTCCCATCGCCCCCTGCATCAGTAAGACCAACTTTAACCATCTCAAATTCTCATTTGGATCATAGTTTAAAACGTGGTTATCATTCCTGTGTACATTATTATGATGCCACGCTTCAAGGCTTGTTATGCATAAATTCAAGGCTCACACTCGTCTTGTAATGTTGTTTAAAAGATAGCATGTATTGATGTTGCAGAGTTTAAACCAAAGCCAGGGTAAACAGATCATTAGAGCTTGTCTGACATGGCCTTGTGTGCCTTTAACACCGCTCACAGTTTGTTTTACAATAAATCCACAGAACTGTTCCAGAGGAATGATGGCTGATATATTTATTGGCTGTATCTGTTGCGTGCAGATCCCAGGCTCTCGGTAATAAATGCCAACATCTCACACAAACAGTGATGTGTTAGCTACGAGCTGCTTGAGCTAGGAGCGTGGAGTAGCTGGCTGGCATCAAAAGATAAGATAAGAATAATGTCTGGGAGGACATGTGCACACAAACAAATGTCCAGCATGGTACGGAGGTTCTGATTAAGTCGTGTGTGGAAGCTGGACGAGGTGTGTGTGGAGAATAAGAGGGGTCAGAATCCAGCGTGATAATAAAAACCTGTGGACCTGCTGGGAAAGGATTTCTTCAGTTTTGTGGGAAGGTAACGAATGTGGTGAAAAAGTCAGAGGAAACTGGGTTTTTAAAGGGAAATATTGGGATTTTTGTTTTAATAGTGTGATATCATTTTTTTTGTGAGATGTAACTTCCTGCCAGTTCTGAATTTAACAAGACCCTTGGCTTTGGCTCTCTTGACCTACAACATACCCCAATCATTCAAAGGAACCTCACAGTCCTGATACACTTTCTTCAGCACATCCGTTTTGGCTTTTATTCACAGGTCGATTCATTCACCGTCTTCACACGGGATGCTGAGATGTTGTAACGCTATGATCCAGGTTCTGAGTCGTATAAATTTAGGATATCTACATTTTCCGTACTGTAGCCATTATCTTTGTGTCCTTTTATACAGCAACTAAAAGACAAAGCACATCTGGAGTGCATTTAACCCGTTAGCTACTGTTAGACAACGGCTAACTCGAGATCGTAACCAGTGTTCACTTCGTTAACGACAAATATAAATCAACAATCTTTTTTTTCCAACATGAAGAGGGGACGATGATGAACTAAAAATAGATCATTGATAATAAAAGCTTTGTTTACTTTTTGTTTTTGGGATGTGGTGGGCTGTTGGACGTAAGTCTCAAAGTAACTCCACATTTAAACACGATTTCTTTATTTTCAGGTGCTGATCAATTTAGAAACGACATAAAGAGTATTTGTAATCTACCAGAAATATGTTCTATGTGCCATCAGTTTTATTCTGTATCGTCTCTTTCACACAGAGATCCCGGTTGCATCTCCGACAGCTACTTACAGCAGCTACGAGGAGCCGTCAGGTGAGTTAATCAAACCCTTTATAAGTCAGGCTTTACTTCGCTGCTCTCTTAATGTATTTTCTAAAGTGATTGTACGAAAGATGTTTTGAGTTTTGAGGACCACATTAAAATAACCGCAGTTTTATGTGCATACTTAGCACATGCATGTTTTTCCATGCGCTCACAGTTTCAGCTCTCGATCAAACAGAAGTCAGCGAGGTCTGACTGCAGCTGATGTAAACTCCAGATATTTCTCCACTGCTCCCTGTGGCCTGGTTGTCAGTATTCCCAGCCTGCCAAGCAGCCTCCCCGAGGTTTCAGCCCTAATCTGATTACATGCTTCATTTGCACCAGTTTGTATTTCAATCAAGGCCTGCTGGGCCGACAGTGAAGCGCTATTGTTCCTGTGCTCTGAGAAGGGTGTCCGTGCTGGACCGCTGACATTACACCATGTGCAACAAAAATATTTACATGCAGGTTTTATGGAGATGATTGCTGCCTCTGCCAGCTGGCTGGCTGTTGAGATGAATATTCAAACATTAGTTTAGAAGGAGCCGATGGTTGAACATGAGTTATTGAGAATAAGGATGAGGAATGTGCAAACTCTATGCTGATAAGATCTGAGTTCTTCAATTGATCATTTCGATTTACTTGGGAGCCAACTGTTATTTACCAGCCCTCTCTTCACAGTGGAGGGGCGTCTACCTTTACGTATGAATGAATATATTAAATATGAGAGTGTCTGTTTCAGGCTCCTGTTTGAACCTATGCTGAACTTCATTTGACCAGGAGCAGACTCTAAACCTGTAAACTGTCCCTGGATTATTTAAATGACACCATGGTACAGGATTGTTTGGATAGGCTGACTCACTCCTCTTCATCGATCAGTGTCTGTAGAAGGTGGCGCCACTGACTTCATCCAGCTTTGTTGCGAGTCCCACTTCCTACTATAGTGCCTGCCGAGGCTGTGTGGAGTTTGGATTCCTGTCAAACTCCACACAGTCACCACCCTCCAAATTAGGAGCAGTGTGTTCCCCCTGGGACCCCGCAGGACGAACGTGGCACTGCCGCAGATACGCACAAAGGGGGCGTTTGTCCTCGCAGCGGGGGATTGGACCTTAATGAGAGCTGAGAGTGTAATGGCCCACTGCGGCAATCGCGCTAAGGGGCTAATGGGACACGTCAGCTATCAAAGGATGTATGATACAGGCCCCCAGGGGACAGCAGGAGATAAAGAGCCCCCCCACCCTCTGCACTTCATTTACATGGAAATCAGGCGTGCTTGATATGGACTCGTCAAATTCATTTACTTTGGGATTTCCTCTTTTCTTATTTCTCCCGCCACCGCGGAAAGCAGCCCAGCATTCCAGCAGAAATGCTTTCTCTACATACATGAATTCAATCCTCATCCCACGTCCCAAACCACTTTTTTTTTTAAGAGGGAGGAGAGGGGCGTTTTTTTCTTCCTCAATCATTACCCAGGCAACCTCATTCACACGGAGTATAATAGGGAAGAAAGGGGAAGACTGGACAGAGGGCTGGAAGAAATAATGAAGTTTGTCCATATTCAGGCAAGCTGAAAGGTCTCCCCTCTCTCTCCACTGCCCCCTCCTTTCTCTTCACACTGCCCGGCTTTCCCACCCCCCAGAAAAGAAAAAAAAAGCACAAGGCTTATTGCTCTGGGAGAGGCGGAGAGGGAGGGGGGCGACACTCAGAGATGATCTGGTTCCAATTTGTGTCAGTCAGAGGAAAGTGAAGGGAACAAATGATTTCAATTTTTCAGTTTGCCCTCTGGTCGCACCACCAGCCCGCTCATTACTACACGTACCTGGCACTGTGTCAGTGCGGCGGCCATCGATAAAGCATTTTGGCATCCAACCCCAGGTGCTCGCACGGTGGTATAAAAGTGACACTGCTGAAGCATTAATCAAAAGTCTGTGAGCTTGTTTCTCCGGAGGCCATGGAACATTTAGCCTCAGCTATCGTTTGGTTTTCACTTTCTCGCCTCACAAGGCTCAGACGCTGCGAGGGTCCCCGTTAATTTCAGGCAGGTCACTGGTTAATTCCCCCTTGTGACCTTCTTTAGTGCATGAGTGACCTCTGCAGCCCTTAGAGTGCACACAATGCATGCCAAGACACTGACGAGGGAGCGGGCTGGAGTGGAAACACTGGGAGGAGGATAGTAGGAGTGTGCTGACAGACACAGGAGGATCTGTTAGCTGTAATTTTTCTCACTGTGACACTTTGGAGGCATCTTTAAAACCCCTGGGGCACAAATAACGTGATGCAAGAGACCACATTTAAGTCCATTCAGCTGATGATGCTGCAACACCATTTTTATAAAAGGGTTTTCAGTACGACAGGATGAAATGTGTTATCTAATTCTGCTTTCTCTTCCTCTCCCCTTTTTCTCTTTAGATTGTGAATCTCACTGCAAAGCCTCCAAGGGAAAGATGAAGATCACCATGAAGAAATACTGTAAAAAAGATTACGGTGAGTGAGTCTGATATTCAGGAGCGTCTGCCGCCAGACGTCACCAGAAGTCAAGAGGTCAAACGTCTCAATTAATCTGAGCCTGGTGCTGTGATGGCTTCCTTACACAGCCTGAGGCTACGTCTGCTAATACAGAGTAATCAGAAAACACATCTTTCTTTTCATTTCACACCAAGCTGACAAGTCCTACCTTTAGAAAACACAGGTCTTATTCTCCAGAGTGACATTTTCTGATGTCTGAACGGAGAAAACTGGGCTTTTTCTAGACATACGACCGCCAGCCAATTCTCTGTCTAGGCTAATTGCTGATTTTATTTGCTGATACAGCTGATTGGATCAGATTTGTATAGGTGTTTTCTTTTTGTCTTCTAACTAATGTGTGATGCATTTAAGCTAAAGTAACAAGTTGGTTTGGAAATGTAAGGGGTGAAAAGGACAGACATTTGTGTAAAGATTTTGGGAGGTAAAAGTTTTAGGTTGTACAAGAAAGATAAACACAAGTTCAGACACTCTACTTAAGCGTGATAACAAGGTATTTGCATTCTATTACTTCACGTCTCTGCTGCACTTCAAGCATGAGAGATTGAAAAATTCCACCTTGTAAGCTCGACTTTAACCCACATATCAAGTTGTCTGTCCTGATCTTTTGATTTTCTACACCAGCAATCACGGCAAAATAATCTGTTTCGGCAGAATAACCATCTATAAACCACAAATCTATAAAAACGGGGGAAATCCAAGAGTGAACACAGGATATTGTCTCCTCTCAGACATGTTTTTGCAATTACTACATGCATTAGAGAGTACACAGTTATAGTGCTTTCCCACTTGCAGAAAACCCCCTGAAAAACTCCTGATATTTGCAGGAGGAGCTGCATGTGTGAACGCAAACAGCCGAATTTTTAACTCTGACTTCACCCGGAGTTTCTCCTGCCAGACCCCTAGTATTTTTTCTGCAGCAAGTCCGAGTGATCTGATGCGAGAACGCAGCAGGATATAAACCGTGTATGAACTGTGACTGCTGCACGGTGCATAGACTGTCTGCACGCCACCGCAAATAAGAACTTCTTTTGCAACTTCTTAAAAAACACTGCTGCGAACTCAGGCAAGATGGAAACAACAATCCATAAAGAACCTGCAAAATCCTGGAGGGATTTATCCACCAGTTGTCTTCAAAGTTCATCATTCTTGGTTCGGTTATAAAACGTTTCTATAATGATGTTGATTTCTTTCAAAGACGACTTACTGGTCTCTCATTCAAAACCATCATTGGTGAAACTGTCTTTCTATTCTTTAAATGGCATCCAACTGAAAGCTGGCCAAATAATTCTCATTCCCGCTCACAGCTGAGCAGACAGTAATTCAGGCCATTTGTTGTGTTTTGCTCGGCAGCCAAAAGCAGCAGTTATTCATATTTCCCCTGATTTAAATCTTAATCACCACAGCTGAGGCGGCCCTGCGTCTATAAATCAGTCAGGCTGGTTGAAGCAGGGCGTGCGGTTCCTGTTGCTTTCCTCTGAAGTTCCTATAAAAAGTCTGGAAGCAGATGAACCTCTGTATGGCAGGCATCACCGAGTAGCATGCATTCCCTCAGCCTCACTTTAATTCATTTCTCAGGCCTGTCGCTTGCTTTTGAGGGGCTTCTTCTCTGTTCTTCAGGGGCCACAACCCCCCATGTGTGAGTGCTGCTGCAGGCCCCGGGGGTCACGGGAAGGGGCCCTCTGTTTAAACACAGTTGTGCGCTCTGAAGACACTGAGCATTCCTCTGCGCACAAACAGGTGCTAAATTAGTCAGACGGTGACGGATTGCCACCCCAGAGAGAAAGAAATATGTTTTGTTTATTCAATTTTTGTTTTTCATCACTGCCGTAGCTACGGAGACGGCGGACACAAAGGGATTATATTCTCGCCTGACACCCTCCTCTGCACACACGCACCCTCCCTCTCTCTGCACCCGGGAGGACAATGAATCAAAGGGCCGCGTGTTTACCGACGCTCCCGGATAGTGCTCAAAGGCAGGGTCCCCCACAGCCTCCCTGAACACCCCCTCTGTGCTCACCCGAGGGTAACAGGTCCCTGATCATTCACTCAGCTGATAACCAGCGGGGACAGGGGCCTCTGTGCGGTAATTAACCAAGCTCTAATTTCATTAGCCCTTGCTTGTTGGTGGCATGCCGTGTCAAGCCTCAGCACACTGCCTAAAGAAGATAAACCCAGCTGGAAGTTTGGCTGTGAGGGAGGCTCGGTTGGCAGTCTTTGTGCGAGAGCAGGATCATCTCACACTGTCTGTCTCCCCAAACAGTGTCAGCTCACACTGTTTTGTAATCGATGGTTTGACCCGGTGCTCTCAGTCTCTCTCTGTTGTCTATTTAGCTTATACTAAGTGGCAGAAGATGTGTGGATTTGTGTGTGTTTAAATACACTGCACAGACTGAGAACACACTTGAGAATGAAAGGGCTGGACGCTGTAACCGAGTCTCCACGGCCTGGAGAGGAGCGCGATATCTCCGCCGGATTCTCACGCTGTGGAATTGGACGGGGCTCTGGGAGCAAAAACCCGGATAGCTCATGAGGTCGGAAACACATCCCGATTCTCCTGGAACTTTTTTCTGTGGCTGGGAAGACAAATAGTGCCCCCTCTCCCCCCCTCCTCACACACCCTTTTTGTGTCTGGATGAAGGAGAGGGCTGAGATGAATGGCAGAGCTGTGAGAGCTCGCTCTACTCAACCCAACAAACCGTCTTTCTTCTCAAATTGTGTTCAATTTGCTCACCATGCATTGACACACATCCTCTAACAGCCCACTCCTCTGGTTCTCTTCATTATTGGCAGGAATAGATGATTGAAGATCACCTGAAGTGATCATACGCTGCCAGAAAGGAAGAGCAAGGCCAACACATGACGATATATTGCCATATCGATTTTTTGAGCACAGCCCTAGTTGTCACGATACCAGAATTTGGAACCTTGATATGATACGAGTCAAAATCAATATCGATGCCTGTTTTGGTACCACGGCAACAAAAATAGAAGTCCTGGCCACCCAATATTGGGTAATTCACTGTTTTCAGTTATCAAACATTTCAATCAAATACCTGCACGTCTAAATTGCACTTATATTACTAAAGTATTGGTCCAATATAGACAGTGAGCAGGGGATTGCTTGCAATTTTTGATGGATTCTTTCCTCCCCTACGACCCGTCTTATGATATCAATGGTACCTTTGATACGAGGACATTTTATTGATTGTTAGATCTTGTTTTCCATCATCTAATCCAATGTTCTCCACATTCCATGACTTCTTACAACTCTCAATGAACCCCCCTCACACACACTCAAACATTAATAGCACATTCCTCGCTAAACCCAGGGGTAAAGTACTTCACTTTAAGCACAGATTAGCTCCTTCGCTGTTGGGCTGTTAGCTTCTTGTTGCGCTCGTTGTGATGAAGTAATAGATGTTGTGTCTGACAGAGTATCTGTAGGGGACCTTCTGCAAAGAGCGCTTTAGTCATTCTCTGGTATGAAAATATCTGTTTCAAGCGGTGTTTCAATAGTTACCAGGCTTGGTGTGATTTAGCCTCAGGTAGTCAATGTTCTGATGATCAGAGAGCAGATAACACCTTTTAGACCGACTTGTTTCAGAGGTTGTATTGCTAGCACATGTGACATTTTTCTATGAAATTCTTATTTGAGCATTTTTCGTTGGATTGAAAATACTAATATCCAGCTCCTCTTCTGTTCCAAATGTATAAATTCATTTTCATGTCAGCTTTATGTTTCAAGGCTGCTGCGTAAAGAGTAGATCAGAAGTAACTAAACCCGTTCATACACATTAACACGCCGCTGACGAAGCAGCGGGAGCAACTTGGGGTTAAGTATGTTGCTGCAAGAGCTGGGGATCAAACCCCAGACCTTCTGGTTGAGAGACAACTGACTCTACCACTGAGCCACAGCCGCTAATCAACAATTTGCTAATTATTAAGAGATTCGATTTTATTTTATTTCAGGTGGTACTTGCAGCACACACAGGAGCTAGTACCCATGTTTGGAAACACACACAGGATATAAAAATACATTTATGAAGTTGATCTAATCTTGGCTTTTCTCTTCTCCTCCACCAGCTGTCCAAGTTCACGTTCTAAAAGGAGACAAGTCGGGTGAGTGGTGGAAGTTCACCGTCAACATCATTTCCGTCTACAAACAAGGTGAGAACCGCATACGTCGCGGTGACCAGCTACTGTGGGTGCGCGCCAAAGACGTGGCATGCAAATGCCCGAAGATCAAACCCGGGAGGAAGTACCTCCTCTTAGGCACGGACGACGATTCTCCCGGGCAGAGCGGCGTGGTGGCAGACAAGGGGAGCCTGCTCATCCCTTGGAAGGACCTGTGGGGTCGCCGGCTGAGGAAGTTCCAACAGCGTGACAAGAGGGGGAAGTGCTAAAAGTGGCTGCAGAGGAGGGAGGGCGAAGGAGGCGGAAGTGGAGGCAAAAATAATGTCTTCTCTGGGATGAATGCACGAAGGAGGAGAGGATGAAAGAAAAAAATAAACTGGAGTATGACATAGAAAGACACAGGTGAATATTCGGAGAGAAGGGGAAGGACTGAGTGCTGCTGCTCTGAGACGGAGCGAAGAGTTTAGTCTTTTTTTTTTAGGAACTTTTGTGAAGGAGCTCATTCCACGGTCGTTTTGTCGTTCACGGTTTGTTTTGTTGTTTAATTGCAGAGTTTGCACCTAATGTCACAGATATGTCATATCCTGACTCTGTTACCCATGATGCCTTTTGTTTTTTTACAGTCCCATGTTTAGTTGTTTTGAGGAGCAATGCACCTACTTTTGGCCCTTTTTGTATTTTAAGAGAAAACATTACCAATGTGTTGGCACTTCATGGCGTTCATCATATTCAAACCGCAGACACGCGCTCCAGATGGGAGGCTCGACTGTGGTTATTTTGTTGTATTAATGTGTTCAAGGTTGCAATTCATATAAACATAAAGATTCCTGCTTCCCACTGATCAGTCACTCACAGGACAATTCATTGTGTAAACCTGAACGGACGTCAGGGCAACGTTTTAGCTTCTATTACTTCTGCTGTTCAACATGAGTCTGTTTCTGCTCGAACTTTCAGCCTGAAGTTAAAGTTAATTTTTCCTCGCCACTGTGACTTTGCTGAAAGGCAGGGTTGGTAATTTTCTCCAGATCCACTTTTTAAGATTTTGGTTGAAATTGTCTTTAGGTCCTGACAGAAATTAATAACACACGTGCTCTGAAAAAGGAACTTCTTCCCTTCTTTATCTTTTCAGTGATTCTTTTTTGTAAGGTTTCTTAATTAATATGATTTGCGACCAGGAAGACAGTGATGTGACCGATCATCTTGTAGTGTGTACCCCGCTTTACTGAGGGTGAGCGTGTTTTTTGGATTTACTTTCTAGACTTTGAGCATGACATCAGAGTAAAAAGGCTGACACGTGAATATGATGCTCTGACGAGTTGCCTTTTCAACTTTTCAAACAGTTGAAGGATAAAATAATGAGAAAATATTCATAAAAATAATGGGTGCAATTTTGTCCCTGAGCTCCCGCCTCAAATCAAAGTGTTACCTCAGTGAGAAAAAACCCTGCCATAATGATCGTCAGCTCAGATCACACTTCATGTTCTCAGCAAGTCTTTGCTCGGCGCTTATCGGTGTATCAACAGTATGTTGTGGTTGTGACCTCTGCAATGTAAAGTAACCAGACATTATTTTTCTGTAGGTGATGAGAGTAGAGTAGACATGTCAACCATGCACTTATTTTCACTAGATAGAACATATGAGATATGTTCACGTTTTAGAGAGGCATCCAAAAACAAAGACGACCCCGTCATCGCCGCACCATGATGCAACAAACTGTCAACGTTAAGACGTTTCTGCCTCAATGATGTTTTTTCTTTTACAGCTACGACTTGGGAGTTCATTTTTGAATACAGGAATACATTTAAGTTGGATTTCAAAGTAAGAGAGTGAAGAAGAAAACAGAAAACATCGACCTATCAACAGTCCTCGTACCACTGAACTGATGCATGCTCACTACTTACTGTAGCTGACTGATAGCTAACGATGATTGTGAATTATGTACACTTTGACTTTGTATACAGTGTTCAGTGTTGTGGGAAAATAACCTGTGGAGTGATAGAATATCACACGTTTATTGTACAGTGCTTTCGGCACGCCGTGTCAAAACGTTTGTCGCCTTTTTGAGGGCCACGATAAAGACTTGGCGCCCGACAAACGGACTGACTGTCGACATGTTATATAGCTGTATAGTATTATTACTTTTTATTTTGTGTTAAAAACATTAACTAGAGCTTTTTCCATGTGAACTTAACCAGAGTTTTTAAATACTAGAGGCTTAACCAACGGAAAAACAGATAAATGTCAGAGAGAGAGAGAGAGAGAGAGAGAGAGAGAGAGACTATGAATCTGACTTACACTCAGTCATACAAACATACTTACCTACGATGGACACCTCAGTACTCGGTGCATCACTCGGTATTTCTCTACAGAGGCGTGCACACACACACACAAAGTGTCCGTGGCGTGCACACACACACACACACACACAGTGTCCGTGGCATGCACACACACACACAGTGTCCGTGGCGTGCACACACACACACAGTGTCCGTGGCGTACACACACACACACACGTGTCCGTGGCGTGCACACACACACACACGTGTCCGTGGTGTGCACACACACACACACAGTGTCTGTGGCGTGCACACACACACACACGTGTCCGTGGTGTGCACACACACACACAGTGTCTGTGGCGTGCACACACACACAGTGTCCGTGGCGTGCACACACACACACGTGTCTGTGGCGTGCACACAAAGGTTTTTGGTACTCCTGCCCTCAGAAAGATCCCGTCTGAATAATTCTGTTTCTCCATCAGCTTGTAAATGTCGTTCAGCGGTGTCCATAGCAACACAAAGGTTGTGTAATGTCTTGTAATACTAATATATTATGTTTATCACAAATGAATATATTTAATGACACATGAATCGATGCGGCTTATGTGGTTTTTATGTTTTGATCTTTTCTTTTTTTACTTTTTTTTGCATTGAATTGTAGACGGCTGTCATGAGAAGTGTTGATGTGTGTTTGGATATTGAACAGCCGATAGAACTGAAGATTAATTCATCTGAAATAAAGCTGTTTGAAAAAATAAACTTGTGGATGATCACAGCTGGAATGACATGTTCACACTCTAAGGCGCCGTGTCCACCTCGCATCTCAGCCCCAGCGTCTTTTTTTAATTGTTTTCAATGAGTAGAGAGCGTTCGCAGCAGAAAGCGGCCGTCTGCAGCGTCTTTTGTCTGAGCGCTCTGCGTTTTTTGTGCGGTCGCTCAAGTTGAAAATCTTTCAACATTTCACAAAGGCGCTGTAGGCGTCACCGGTGCTCTTTTCCAAATGTGTGATATTCTCTGTAGTTTGGCCGGCTTGGGATCGCATCAATGAGTCTGAGAAACATGCAAACACTGTGGAGAAGATTGTGCATGACAACTTTTAAACATTTCCAAATGCTAAAGATATTAAATACCTTTTTCCTTTGACTATGATGCGGTTGTTATTAGAGACGGGACCAATCCGATCTTATATCGGTATCGGGTCTGATATTGAAGTAATTTACGTATCGGATATCGGACTGACGGCGCCGATAGATGTCACTGATTAAGAAAGATCGTTGGGCCTTTAAACTTCAACTCGTCCGGTCTCACTTTGAAGACGTTCAGACTGAACTGTGAGAAGTGTCCACAAATCATCATCTTTGAAACGTTCAGACGAGAAGGAACAGCTCCTTCTATTTTTACACTTCAATTTAAAATATTTAATTTGAAAATCTTACAGTTGTTGCTGCTTCCTGTTAGTATGTGAAGCCAGCACAATGCAATGCCAGGTTTACTGCAGCTTTGTGTAGCCTCACACATAATACCAACAACAACAATAACACTATTAGTTCTGATAATAAAAATATCAGAATCAGTGCGTACATACGTATCGGATCGTGCCTCTCTAGTTGTTATGTTGATATTAAGAAACATTTAGTATTTAAAGTTCTGTTCTCACTGTGGAAAGACAACATCTATAGTATAATAGATAAATGAAGACGAGACGCTGCTAAAGAAGTCCAAACACGTCCTGCAGCACGCACCGTCACAAGCGTTGGGTTCTTTCTAGAAACTTGACAGCCAATAAGATTTGCTCTGCTGCAGACATATGACTGAAGGCGTGATATAATCCACGGCGCAGATGTTATTGTTGTAGCTGGCAGGTTTTGGCATCACTGCATACCTCCACTTACTCCTGGGAGAGTTCAAAACAAAAACACAGATTTCTGAACGTGCTCTGAGTGAGCGTCCATCTGTCTCCGCATGAGAACGAGGGACTGATATACGGCTCCCACAACGCCCGGTGCAAAACACTCCAGAGGGGCCGACCAATCACGCAGAAACTGCTGAGTGTTTAAGCTGTGTTCTCCATTAACATGAGAGCTCCAGGATTAACACCAAAGAGGACGTGGGGGGGGGGATACAATTTACTGAACTTCAACAAAACAAAGATGTGTTTTTACTTTATAAGGTTCAAAATGATACCGTGAAATATTTGTGATACTTTGATGTCAGACGTAGATATGATGATGATGATTTGTGGGTATGAACACAAACTTTAATCACGCTCTGGAAAACTGCACTGGGATCACAATTACTGTTAAATGATCATGACCTTTGGAGCATGGATGGCCTGGCGGTTGTGCCCCGTGCCCAACGTGGGGAGGCTGTGGTCCTCGTTGCAGCGGCTGTGGGTTCGGGACCGACCTCGGCCCTTTGCTGCATGTCATCCCCCACTCTCCCCTCCCAGCGGTTCCTGTCACTCTTCAGCTGTCCTTTCCAGTAAAAAAATATCTTAAAAATACAAATTAAATCAAATTTAAATCAAACATTGATTCCTTTTTTAATACCATGACAACAACAATAGAAGTCCTTGGCAACCAATCCCGTGTGATTTCATGTTTTTAATTATCAAAAACGCAGGCAATGTTCTGAACCAAAATGTTGCCAACATAAATGTGCAATTTAGACAGTGTGCAGGAGTTTGCCTGCAGTTTTGAAAAGTTTCAGTACTTTTCAACTCTTTCAATCATTGAAATATCAAAGATTGTTTACATCGCGCTCTGGCTCATCGAGTCAGATTGTTGCTCGAGTTGACTCCAGGACTTTCTCTCCTGATTTGGGTGGATGGGAGAGCTGAAAAGAGATCTGGGCGTGTGTGAATTTCCCTCTCAGTGTGAGTGAAGATGAAGCTGGAACAACAAACACACAGACATTATCCGACCCCCATTTTTTGTTGGCGTTCGTACTGAATGCAGAGGTCAGGTTTCCATCTGCAGAGCCGGCTTGGAACTTTCCACACGGATGAATCCCCCGGTCGGACTGCTGCCATTGTCTGCCTGTTAACAACGAGAGAACTCCTCGGAAAACAGAGTGAGACGGGGCGGTGCAGATGATGCGACACGCTGAGGGTGTCCTCTCTTTGGTGGCAGGGTGGCTCTCTAACCTTTAAATGTCCGCTGTGCAGACAGCTGCCAGGAAATGGAAACAGCGAGCGGCTGAGTGACATGGCTTAAACTCCCATCACATAAATCACGAATGATGGAAACGACCCTGATGTCTTTGTCAGATTGAGCCCGTAAAATCATTGGGTGGACTTGGATTTATTGCCTTTTCCTTATTGTTTCTTGCCCCCCTGAAAGCTCAGCAGTGGGTGTTACGAGACCCATGTGGCTGCTTGAAATGCTGAAACAACTTCACAGGAGGCTTTTTGGGACTTCCGAGCGTTTAGCCGTGTTTTAAAACTCTGTCGGGAAACATGTAGTACACTCCGAGGTCTTTAAACCCAAGTGGCCTCAAGTTTTTAAACCAACTCACCGCTAAGCAGGACCGCTGTACATCCTCCCAAAAATGTCTTAATACAACTGTCCAGAAGAAAAACACGATGTCACAAACCAGAAATACAGAAACCTAAGGACAAAGTAAAACAATCGATTCTAGCTCATTCAACAGTGTTGATTTAGTCAACAAATACTCTGATATTATCGGTTTATCGCTCAACAAAAAGGTCAAGGAGGAGACAAATGAGTTGTGTTCATCCAAATTCTTACTTGTATTGTCCTAAATGGCTGCTGATAAAAGGGAAGGTAATAAAAGAAAACAAGATGAAGTTCAGTAAACAAACTAAAATCATTTATGAGATATGAGAGGACTACATTAAATTAAAGGACCAATCAGTGAGATGTGTAGAGACTGAGATGATAAAGTGAGCTTACTCTATGATCAGACATTAAGGAAACATGCTATGTTGAAGTGCTGGCTTCTCTGACAACAATGCAGCAGCCAGTATGTCCTCCTTCTAACTTTAGATTCTGGTCCTGAATGGTCTGGATTTGTTTGGACCAGAGAAGGTAGGCGGTTTTAAGGCACCCCCACACGGCCGTTCTGGACGCCCCTCGGTTTGCCAGATATGAGAGCAGTTATCAGGTCAAACCAACAGGTGTTGCAGCGATGGAAGCGGGCAAGAGAACTGGTTCAGATAGAAGTGATTGTACCCGACCTAAAAAGCCTCTGCATGTTTCTAATAAGCTCCACGAGCAGAAACGTGCTCAAACTAGGATCAATATTGGAGATGCTTTTGAAAAATGGAGAGAGGTTAGAACGCAGAAAGGTTTACAGACCGATGCAGAGCTGGCTAAACACTGAAGCTTCAGTGTCCACCACATGGTGACCTGCGTGAGCATCCACTCTAGAGAGGAGGGGGGGGGGGGGGGACAGCTCTCTACAATGTTTTCAATTTGGAGTGCAGTACCCATTTTAAACACTAGGTGTCGGAGTTACACATTACTCCTTTAAGGCCAACAATAATAACACTACAAATGACCACCCTGGTGGGACAGGAAGCAACACAGGCCTAATCTCATTCATAGCCCCCCATCAACACCCCCCATAGAGCTCAATGTACCAATCTGATTAGCCGACTTGAATGTATATTTAACATAAATTCATTAACTCCTGTGTTATCAAACAATGTTTCAGCGACAATAATTGGTGTTTTATCACACCGGGAAGAAACTAATTGTTGAGGTCTACAGAAATGAGTTTGGTCAGAGCGCTGAGAGCTGAATTAGCCGTGAATTAGAAGTGGATTAGCCGTTTTAAAGGAGGAACACCAGAGGGGATCACAGAAACTTATTAGCATTTGTCTGCAGCCCGAACTCTAGCACCGACATTTCAATAATCTCTATTCACAGACGAACCCTGGATCACATTTCATTTAGTCAGCGTTATTTCAACTCTAAACTCTGATTTTACCCGTTAAAACTTTTACTTCCTCCTCTTTGAGACTGAAAACTAGATTTTAATTGCAAAACCACTGAGCCCCCTGCTTCTTCTTCTTTACCCTCTGTCATACTGGAGCAGAATCACAGATGCTGTTTGTTTGCTCCTGAATAAATGAGAACATTATAACACTGTGATTTCATCAGCCGACTAAATGTATTCCAACCCCCCTATTTACTCTGCAAGAAATTACGGATGCAAATCAAATGTCAACATATGTAAATGTGCATTAAGTTTACCTCAAATATATGATATGAACAATAATCAATGCTGTCAAAATAAACCTCAGAAATGTGTCCCGATTGGGTCTTTGAGTCAGTCCCATACATCTGTGAACTGCCAGCGTGTCAGTAACAACATCTAGTTGTCACCTTGCGTCCATTTGACATGTGCGGGTCTCTGCAGTCAAATCAGCCGTAATAAACAAATGGTAAATGGTCAAATGCTTGTATAAGGCATTTTCACACCGCAGGTCACAGCTACACATTCACACACTGATGGTAGAGGCTGCTGTGTAAAGAGTCCTTCAGTATTAACTCATCCATTCATACACCACTGACGAAGCAGCGGGAGCAGTTCTGGGTTAAAGGTGTTGCCCAAGGACACATCGGACATGTGGCTGCAGGAGCTGGGGATCGAACCCCTGACCTTCCGGTTGAGAGACGACCGACTCTACCAACTGAGCCTCAGCCGCCTCATACAAGAAACTCATGCTAACAAAAATCTTTCATTTAACAGCTTTGGGACGCACGACACGGGAACCACAATAATTATATTCAATTCATTTTTGACATACTTTATAAATCCTAAAAAGGGAAATTCTGGTTTACACTCTGTTATTGAGAGACATGCTTCTCACACCGGTTGCCGCTTGATTTCAACATTATACCAAAATAATAAGTTAGAGGACGATGCAAAAGAGGAATCGATAACTTCTCATCTGGACACATTGGGCCTCTGAACAGGCTGCGACATTTGTTGACTTGGAAGTTACTTCTGCTAAATGTTTTTCACTGTTCCCCTTTTTGACTGCAGGCTACACGCTCAGCTGTCCTCTCTTTAACACCACCTTCCATCTTTTGCCTCCCAGTCGTCATTGCCAGTCAGGCCTCAGCAGAGTGGGGGAATGAGGCTCCACGACACAAAGCCTGAAGCACCTTTAGAGATGGCAGGAGAGTTTAGAGAGGTCCTTGATATCAGCTCACTCGGTGACCGCGGCATACACACACACATCCACACAAACACGCTACCAAAAAACATATATGCGCACATGCACACACAAAGACACACAACTCAATTATACTACAGCCTCTGCTTTTAACACTTCAGAGTCCCACAAACCCCCAGCCTGCTTTTCTCACTCATTCACTCTCCCCCAAACTGCCTCTCCATTGGCCTCTTTCTTGCATTGCACATGGTTCAAAAGCTGTATTTCTGGCTTACTACATTGAAGCACAAAGGCTCTTCTTGTGCATCCTGGAGAAGCCCCACTAGAGAGGCCTCCATCCCGTCCTGGAGAGGAGAGTCAGTCCTCTTTTTTTTCTCATTAACATTTCCATACAGGTTTTAAGCCACTTGGCTTTTGGATGGTGTGTACTATATTTTTCACCCATCCCACCCGCACCCCCTGCATTCACAAGGTCTGAGTTAAATGATCAGTTAGACAATCAGCTCATAAGCGAGCTCTTTTTAATGCCTATTCACGCACACTGCCATCCAGAGGACCCAGGAGTGGATGGATCTCATTGGTTTCTGAGCTTTAAGGAGAGTCCTTCAGCAGCCTCACAGTAGCACCCTGTTTTCACCCTCCACACTTCAACACTGATTAAAGTTAAACGCATGTACAAGCAATTTAGAAGATGTGCTTATATGACTTCAAATGTCCTATTTCATGAACGTTAGTTGAACAAGACCCCCTTCTTCCAATTTAATTTCTGCTCAAGATTTTGTAAGTTGTTGGGAGTCAAATTCTGTCCTCTTTGCATGACAAACTCACAGCTGATAATGCACGAGATCAAACAAAACTGTATGTGATGTCATGACGTCATCCTTACTTCATGTTGACTCTTCTCTTTTCACGGTATCAGAGCTGGATTGGACTGAGAATCAAACATTTCATGCTTCAGCTGATTCAAAAGAATCTGCAGAACACAAAGGCCAGGTTTTAGGTCTTACTTTAAAGTACAGGAAGTCATATAAAGAAGTGGATGTTTATTTTTAAACCCCCACATCAAGCTGTTATAAAACTGAAGATCAGTTAATATTTGCTAAGATTTGCCTAAAAGGTTGGAATGTTGCTCATTAGCATAAAAGTGATTTCATTAGAAACAGAAACAAATGGACAAAATCAGGAAGTAGAAAACTGGAGCTGTCCTCCACACTGTCCGGCTGTTGGTCCCTCTCCTGTCTCTCCTCCGCCCTCCCTTCCTCGTCAAACGAGCACATTAATATCTGAAAGTGTTGGCTCGAACCAAAAACACTCATGGACTAAACAAAGTGCAGAGTGACTTCAGGGTCTGGGATCTTCAAATAAACCCTGCCTGGGTGTCATGGGGACCAGGAAGTGGAATTAACTGCTATATTAGCTGACCTTCATCTTGTTGTTTGTCCCAACCTGCCTGGCTGGGCCTCGGCCTGGCCCGTAACCACGGCTCTGCGGGCCCAACAATGCTGGCATTTCCCTCAGCGAAGAAACACGGGCCTCGGAGGTTTACCGAGCAAACAAGGCGAGCCCTGCCAAACACTCCTGGTTCCCACATCTCACAATCACTTTTTCTATCGCCATTTTTTCCTCTGTGCTCCTGCACGTCCATGGAGCTCTAAAGAGCTACCAGAAAGATCTGGGTCGAGTGTGAGACAGAAATGTACTGTAGGAAAACACAGCGCTGACCCAGGATGAGATTTAGAGCAAGAAAAACCGTTCCAGTTTACGGGGTAAACCTGTAATTCTCTGGAGGAGCCACTGTAGTTTCCAGAGAAGCTGCAAAGTAAAAGTAAAACTATTTAGCTCACAGAAGACAATCTCTCACGATCGTCCACGCTCTCCAACCTGCTGTGGTACAATTTAAAAAATCCCTTTAACTATTTAATACAGATGAACAGAAAAGGTTTATACAGTTTAATAATGTGAAACCTTTCATTTTTAAAGTCTGCAACTTTTGACAGCTATCATAAACTCCAGTGTTTAAGACGCACCTTTAATACCTATATGTTCCTCTAAAAAGTTGGCTGCGTCTGTGCAACTAACATACCAGTATATATACTGGTATATAAATGCAGACACACGTGCCATAATTACCGCAGCTGCAGCCGCCACCATCACACACTGAACGTGAGGTGACGTTCATGTGAGCTGTGCTGGGATACACAGCAACACAGACGAGGCTGCACAACGTTTATCTGATGCATATAAAGCAAACAATGGTATATTGTTCAGTAAATAAAACTTATGAAGTGTTCTTTTGATTGAAGACTCTTATATTAAAGCTAACAAGTGACTAACGGAGTCAGGCAGCGTGACTCACGGGCTGTCGGTGCTTCCCAACACGCAGGCTGAGAGATCGACTTCCGTACTGTAGCTAGTAGGAGTGCAAACTCCACATGGTGAAAGCAGATGGAACTAAAAGAGAGACACAGCAGCTCTCAAACTTCACGTTTTAGACTTCGCTGAACACGATAGAAATCATCACACAGGACGACAGTTTAAGCCTTTTTTTCTTTCTTGGAGACCCCCCAAATACAGCCGGCATCTTACGCAGGTTCATTACTCAATAATCGTCTCATCTGACTCTCCATCTAAACACACAAAGCATATTTCTTTAAAGCTTTGCTGCAGCAATAAATGATTGTGTCAGAAACTTTTCATTTCAAGAAGCTGAATGTTTTAAAGGCTTGTTTCTGTTTTAGTCATCAGTCAGTGAACGGATCCATCTTATAGAAGTTCACGTAAACGCAGAGGAGAAGTGGAGTGGTCCGGCGTTGCTCGTAAATCAGGCTGCTCGCTCGCCCGCTCAGATTGACATCAAACATTCAGGGAACAGAACTGTCGTATAAAATCAAGACCAGTTTGACACGAGAAAACGTCTACTTTGCTAAAAAAAGCAACATGTTCTGTGTTATGATTAAAGAAAGCATTTTATCAATCCTGTTCTTCAGGGAGGGACGAATGGATTTCAACAGGAATAAAAAATAAAACTTTGACAAGAAAAACTGCTGCTCGAGTGTTATAGTCCAAACACATCCGCACAGTTTTTAAAAATGGATGTTGGATGTGAGAAAAACAACAAAAAATCGATGGTCAGGATCAAAGAGAGAAGAAGGAAATACCAGCTCCTGTTCAGATACAAGGTCTGATGGCGCTATCTGGTCAACTGTGTGTGCGTGTGTCACAGAGGGGGGTTAGATTCAATCTCTTCGTGGCATCAAAGCGGCGCGGCCATCAGAAGCTCAGCATCAGCGCGGGGATCAAACACGCCTCAATCAGAGCAATCATCCACGGGGTCGCAGGAGGAGGAGCCGGGTCAGAGCGCTCGCCAGGAGGAAATACATTCACACATACCTGCACACACAGCCTTCAACACAAAGATTCACCTTCACTATGGTGACCTTGGGCTTCCTGTTGTATTATTATTGTCATATTCTGAGGATATTTTCAAAGACAGATCTGAACAGAGGTCACATCAATCAGGACATGCTTTTAGTTTTGTGACTTCTCTCATTTCATACTGCAAACCGGCTGTTGCTGCGTTGACTTTCTGTCTGTGAGTTTAGTGATGGCTGTAGTCTGTAGCAGTGCTATGTGTTTCCTGCAGCGCTTCATAGCAAAAACAAACACATTGATTAAAATTCTCCTTCGTCTATGTCTGAGATCCAGCACAGCTCCACATGCTGTTGAATGCTCGTTCAGATTAGACCCCAAGATTCCGGCCACACCAGATCTTTTCTCCGTTTCATCTCCCCGTGTCTGTGTCATGCAGGAATCAGCTGATGGTCACAATCAGAAATGTATTGTCAGTAACGTAACAGCCTGCTGTAGACTGGAGCTGCAAGCCAGACAAACGGACTCCGTTACGGAGACTAACAAACTACGTTACAGAGAGCGCTGTGTTAGGTTACTTGATGTAACTCCAGTTCTATGAGTACAAGCTTCTTGACACTCCCACAGCTAGGTGTTTGTTCTGCCCTCTGAGTCTGCCTTCTCACCGTAAACAATAGGACATGGAGCGAGAAAGCCCGAGACACCCAAGCCCTTCCAGAGAGGGGCGTGGTCAGACACAGCTCATTTACATTTAAAGCTACAGACACAGAAACAGCCTGTTCTGAGCAGGGCTGAAATAGAGGGGTTTATAGGCATGATCAAATACAGGATCAGAGTGGATTTAGAACAAGACACTTCACACACATGTTTAGAGGAGCTCTGAGACTTATTTACACTGAAGAGGAGGAGAATATGTGACCTTTAATTTATGTATTTATTTTGTGTGCATGTTACTGGTGTAAATACACAGTGTGTTCTTAGTTGTTTTTTGTGTATTTATTTTGTGTTTAATTGTGGTAAAGGTCCCAAATGATGGAGAGAAAAATACAGGGTTACTGAAGAGCATGACAACAGGCAGTTTGTGCACGGTGAGACTTGCCACACAGTCTGGAAGATGCACACACACGATAAGCAGCCATGCCTGTAAATCAACAGGTTTCAATTTATTCTACTCAGGAAAACAAGCACTCGACGTTCAATCAAAGAGCTAAGCTGTCCTCAATCTGCTGAGGGAAACATTGATAAACCGAGAACTTCTAATGACACGAACCCATTACCAGAGTGTGTCAGTGCATCTCAATGCAGCTGCATTTCACAGGGGGAGGCGAGGATCTATCAGCACCTAAGTAAACAACGTCTGCATGCATGTGTCCTGCAAATTACCCACAATTAGTACGATCAACTCCGTAAAGGCTTACACAAACAGTACAGCAATAAAGAAAGTCCAGTGTTTATTTCAAATACATCAGTTCAATTAAATTCTTTTGTTGATCTTTTCACCTCTGGAGTTTTAAATGATTCTTTTCCCTTCTTTAAACAAGCTGCTACTCCTCCGGTCCTGTACCAGCTGGGAGTCAGGAGGCTTTAGGACTGTTTGTTCGTATCTTATCTACCTGTTGACATTCATTGTTTTTAAGTTAAAAAAAAAGAGCAAAAACTTGCAGAGATGCACCGATTGTGAAAATCAGGGCCGATACGATTCCGATGTTTGAGATAACAATTTAGCCACTTGCCGATTCTGATGTTTGTTTCATGACTTCTTCAGATGTCAGACTCCAACAATGCCAACATTTCCTCTCATGTTTGACAATAAAAAAAAGTCAGAGTTTGTCCAACAGGTGACTTCCTCTGCCCAGCATTAAATTGATATGACAAAAAAGATAAACATCGGCTACTGACATCGGTTCATGCTACATTACTTTCCGATGTGCCGATGTCCGCTGATACTGTAAGAAGCCCAGGAGGCCTTGACCCGGGCTCTCGAGTAGACGGAGCTGCCTCAACCATCAGCGAGGTGATCTGGCACTACTACCACCCGATGTCCCTGACACCCAGCCTCCACCATCGGACTGTGTCGTCCCTACATCCACCGCCGTCCTCATTCATGCACCGACTGCTCCGACCTCCACCTCAGCGGCGAGGAAGTGTGTCCCACTTAAAGGAACGTGAGGAATACAAAGGAGAAATCCTTCCTGCATATTATCCCATATGCTCTTTTGCAAAGCGTCTCGAGATAACACTTGTTATAAATTGGCGCTGACCAAATAATGATTGATTGGTACTGATGTTGAACAGATGCATCGGTGCATCCCTACAAAATTACTACAGAGATGCAGTCAGATTAGTTTCTCCTACGCAATTTTTGCTGACAAAGCTGATCTTAGAAGTCCAATAAGTTGAATTGTTTTCACCTAAAAACGCTGCGAGCACAACGACAAAAGACAGCTGACCCTGAGGGGGTTTGAAAATGCTGAACTGCATTGGTTTTGTATTTAACACGGGCGCTGCCAGCACAAAAAACAGCTTTAGTGGACCCAGACCCTTACAGAGCGGCTATAAGAGTCATAACGTCTGTGTCTAATCTATACTTCAAATCCTTATCACTACAACAGATTTGTTGTTGATTCAACAGATGATCTAATGACTCTTTAATCTGCTGGAGGAAGAGATGAAGTCAAAACAATGTCCAGACCTGACGTTAACAGGAACAATGCTTGTGACGGAGCAGGGGGGGAGGATTACTGGTGTTACAGCTGAAACACAAGCTGGTAATCATTAACTGCTCTGAATGAGACGTCAGATCAGAAACACAAAGACGTCATCAATAACAAGGCACACTCCAGGTACCAGAGCATGTACGTGACTCTCACTGGGTCAGGCAGATCATATGGAAGAGATAGACGTGACCCCTGAATCCCTTTTATCAGACTATCACCTTGCGTGCAGCATCAGTGAGAGGGAAAGTGGAAACAATGTCCGTGTAGACTCAACAAACTAAAAGTACATTTGTGTGTTTAATAGGAGGCATTCCTGAGCGTATAAAAACCAAATGATCATTGTACGTGTTTCCTCATGCACTCATGACTTCAATGTCCAGCATGCGTGTGAAGCCTGACTGGGCTCCTCTCTCTTCTCTCCAGGGGAGCTGTTGTGAAAGCTCGATGGACATCTCTCTTCTCAGCATCTGGCTCTTAGAAGTGTCTGCGCACACATGGCGCCATTAGTTCCACCTCTGGGTGGAGTCCTGCCTGATCCACGCTGATGTGATCTCACAGGGGCCAGGGCCAACCCTCCCCCGGGACCCATAACCACCCAGGCACAAGAACAAATAGCTCAGTGCTTACGTACACGTCTTTATGGCAGGTGATTCCCTCCCCTGTTTCCAGAACTTGCAGGAACTTCAAAGTCTTGCACACACACTGTTGTTCTCACCCTTGGCTTCTTCTTCTCTAACCTGCCACGTATTCGGATTCTTGGCCGCGGACTAAATGAGGGGTTTACAGGGTAAGGTCACTAAGGTGGGGTATACTTTGATGCTATAGAAAAGAGCTGGGTATAGCAGCAGGGTTTTGCAAAGTTTTGATAAAGAAAATAGAGATAAAGATGTATAGAGGCTGTGTCACGTCAAACGGGCATATCGACTGAAGCAATGCATTATCACATTTAGCACAGAGATGTTAACCTGCAGGGAGGACTGACAGCTGGCAGTGCTAGCGCTGCTAACATTAGCCACACTTGACACACCAAATGACATCGTTTACCTTCTGACAATTTTGAATAAAATGATGCTCCATTCTGACAGTTGTCTTACCTTTAGACTCGTCGATTAAACAGAATTAGATTTTGCATTAAAGGAAACTAGTCAGCTGGAAACATCCCTAGAATCACTATTGTTTGATTTCTACAATAATCAAATCTGCTATTGTGACAAGTACTACCATACACACACACACAGCCCCCTAAACTTTTTTCATTTCATATATCGTTTCCATGACTGCACCACGGTCACTTCAACACGGAGGGATGCAAAGCTTGACAGTCCTTTTTGTGCCAAGTAACATTTGTAGGAAACAACTTGATGTTCGCTCCTTCTGAGAAAAGATTCACCAAACGGTCGACTGTCTCCAGAAGTTAAACAGGCGCATTAGTCAAGAATATATTTTTCCTTTCAGTCCATGATGTTTGCTTCAGTTTGACTTCAGCTCACTGTAAAGTCATGTTGACTGCCCCGTCAGGTGCTGAAAGATGGGCGAGTAAGAACCAGAGAGGAGGAAATGGATGGCAGAGGGAGAGATGAGAGAGGAGTGGAGGTTATCCACCAGCTGAGGAAACACAGCAGCAGGCATTTCCAAGCTTTATGTGGTGAAAATCAGCTCTGGAGCCAATGAAAATGTTTGTGTAGAAAATTTTGAAACATCCACACAGGAAATAAGACGACCGCTCTTCATTGACAGGAAACATACATCCTCTTGCACACACATTACACAGGCGCAGCAAAGGACAAATTCTTTCTGACAGCACGGGGAGAACTCAGTTGTAAATGAGCTGTATTTCCAACATATGAGTTACATGACACAATGGAAGAGTTCGCTGTTGAAACCTAGAAGTGCACTGATTGCAGAGCCAGATTTAATCTGCCTGAAAGCCTCCATTGTTTTCTTTTAAACTTAGTATGATTACTGAATTCTGTGCATCCCAGCAGCGTAAGATAAACACTACTTTCATTTAATGCTATTTCATTAACTTCATGAAAAGCCATTTGAACACAGGAAACATGCTTGGTATGTAAGCAAATGTAGTGTTAAACTGCAAAAGATGTTCAGCAGGTATATGTCCACCACCTTAAGATTCTAACATCCTTAGCCTTTAAGCATTTAAACATTATGTGAAAAGAAAGCGAATAAACACAACTGAGGCTGAATTAAAACAATTCAAATGAGACCATCTTTGACATCCGTCTGTCTCTTTAAGCCCCCCTCCCCACACGCCCACTGTCTTCTGATTGGTCAGCTTTATGGAAGCCTTCCAGGGGCAGAACGCTGCAGGGCTGCCAGGGGAGTGCTGCTCTTCAGAGCTGGGAGAAGAGAGTCTATGTAAGAGGTTACACCGGCTTACGTAGAGGCTTGAAGCCGTCAAGTGAAATTCTTGGTTCCATATCGGGGAACTATGGCGTGATTTGCAGAACAAGCCGTTCAGCGCCCTCTACAGACTCATCCTGGGATTACTCCAACATACGTTTACCTCATGAGCTGAAATTTTGACCACGTTTAGTTTGAGCATCCAGCAATGTAACACTATATGGAGAAGAAATCATGTAATTTTATCTGTTGGACCCATAAGTAAGTCAGATCCAGATTTTCTGAGGTATGAATGTTGACAGAGGAGGCATTCACGTTAACAGATTAAGAGAAACGTGTGGTTGGTATATAACTATTCTTTTTTTTCCTCAATCAACTTGAAAGCCATACAAGGCCTTTACTGGACACTAAACCAGGGAAAATGTGTCTCAGCGTAGAAACCACGGGCGACTCCGGACCGTTGAACCTTCACTTATAATGGAGGTGAAACAAACAGAAACTGTGGACCTGGGGATGACATCACCGCCCAAAGCTGTGCTGCCAGACGCTCAGTGTAGGGAATATCTTTTTTCTAACACTTGGCAACGGATGCATGTACACTCCAATTGCCTTTTATTGCTATTTACCTCTTTGCCAAGCTTTGTTGAAAGCACATAGCTCCGCAAGATGAATGCGAGAAAAAAAAAAAGAGTCTACAGCACAGCTTCTACCACCACCACCCAGCCCTCCGTCACATCTCAGTATGTTATCTGTGTGCTTTAGAGTTATGACTTTTAATGTTGATTCTTCCCACCAATAAAGGATTTCTACCTGGACGTGCGTTCTGCTTTTATTTTTGTATCTCATTGAGCAGCTGGAGAAGTGCAGCAGCATCATAACAGATAGCTCAGGTGGTCTGACCCGCCACAGAACAGCACTCAGCCACCCCACACTTTTTTCTAAATATGTACACAAGTGCACAGGAGAGCGCCAGTGAGCCCAGAGGAGGCCGTGCTGGAGCTCGCTGCTACACCCGCAGATCATAAATCCACCATCGGACATGCAGGCCGGGCTGGAGCGTTTAGACACCGTGGGTCAGGTGATTTATGGATCAGTATAACCTCTGGAGTTTAAAAATAACAAGCTCAAAATCTCGCCTGGGATGGAATACCTCGCCAATGCACTGATACTGTATAACCACTTTAAAGACATTTCATCCACTCGTCAGGAAAGCGGGAGTTAGAAAAGTGTAAGAGTTATGTGATGGAGAGGTCGATATATTATAAAAGCCCTAATCTTTTGTATAAAGTGGAAATGGAGCGGGTGTAATGCAGGGAGCTTATGGCTTCTTTTAGCAGCTGAAAACAGAGTTTAATGAGAAGTCGTTAATGGAAATATTATTGGAGCGCACTGTTAACAGCCTCTTTCCACACAGCTCAGGCCAAAACCATTTCCTTTGGACTTCATTGTGCACGCTGTTTGGATCGAACATCACTCACTCTCTACAACCCCCCCCCCCTCCAAAGACCCCCACCAGCGCCTTGCTCCACAACCCAGCACCTGCAGGACAGAGGAGAGGGCCAGTAACTCACACTGTGGCAGATCCGCAGTCAGGCTTTTCTGGTTGATGGCCTTCCTACACGTAGAGGATTTACTCTGATGACAGAATCCGCCGCTTGCCCACTGGGCCTCTGGTTTAATGGAGTGCAAAGTTCCCTTTAATATTTCTACAGGTGTCAGGGACGAGGATCCTGTAGCACAGAAGTCTTCGTTTAATGGAAATCAATGCAATAAAAGCTCCTTTTTAAGTGGCAAGAGATAAAATATAGAGCAAACAAGGACTATCAGAGCTTATATTTCTAGCAGTGGTGTTGTGAAACTCAGGGGAACCTATTTGACTTATTGGAGAGTTTCTGCAGGTTTGGCTAAAGGATCTGCAGTCAGATGTTTATAATCATTAAAAGCTTTATCTTGTGTTTTACTCACATCCTGGCCACAGCCTGGTTTTCTTCCTGAAAAACGTAAACTAAGAGAACGTGATCCTATCTGCCTTATGTTAAATGAAAGTTAAACAGTGTGTGGTAAAGATAACCTGCTATCATGCCCCTCTCATCACTCCACAGGACAAAGCAATTTGTCTAAATTTGCCCTGAGAAAGTCATGTACCTTTTGAAACCGAATGCTGTAAATTCAACTTCATCACGAGGCGATGCTTGTTTCTGCAGCTCACACAAGAAGCATTCACTGCGGTAGGTGTTGTTGTGTTTAAAGGCGCTGGGGAACACTCCAGCGTTGCTGCCCAACCACATACAGCTGTCATCATCCGCACTCACACGGCCTGGATGAGCAGGAAAACACTAATCATGTCATCACTGTGCCTTATAGGAGCCAGAGCCCCATTAAGCCAGATAGCAGATTGTAATTACACTGTCCTCCAGGGCTACAGGACTGTGGTGGGCCCGGCCAACGAGGCGCTGATTAGCTTGGACCTACATCTAGCATTCTTTTTCAATGGCTGGCTGTGCTAGCTGCTGGAGCAGCCTCAACAATACATTCTTCTATTATTCATTAATGTCAAGTTTATGTTCCTGAATGATCTCAAAGACCTCTGCTTGGACACAGCGTAGCAGGCTGACTGCATATCCTAACACACAAAGGAAGAGATACAGGAACAGAGTCAGTCACACACACACATACACACCTACTGTAGCGTTTAAGCAGCCATTTTGAATGTTTCCTCAACTTTGTCAGAAACCATGAGGCTTTTGTTAGCATATATGAGGTATAGCTAACATCAGTATGCTAAATGTGCCTAATCTGAAGCCATAAATTAGCCCTTACTTGACCGATAGAAACAACAGACTTCATGCTGGTAACCATCGCGACCGACGTCATCATGTGTAGTCTGACCTCAGCATGAGGCCTTCAAGTCTTATTGTTTAGGGGCTCGACCTCAGCCTTTTCAGCCTTGAAATTTCCTGTATATGTACTCAATATATCCTTTAAAATATACTTCACATTTCTCAACATCAAATGCACAAAGCCATTCTGTTTCTGGTGAATTTAAATCTGGAGAAATGCAGTTGTAGCGTTCACAAATATCCTATTTGGAGAGTAGGAGTATGAAGCATGTAATAACAGAACCCCCCACTATAGATGCGATCACAGTTATGGCTCATGATGTTTTACATGCTTGTATTTTACTACATAAACATCTCTGTGTTTTGTCAGTGATGGTGATCAATCTAAAAGTGGAGCTCAGCCAATGAGAGTAAAACGAGAGAATTCTTGTTTTGTGGGTGTTCAGCAACCTTGTCTTTGCTCTGCTACTACATCATGTGAACTTCTTTTCAAACAGAGGTGATATGAGAGCATACCAGTGTTTTCAGTGAACACAGAGACTGCTTTATGTCCTGGCATCATTGTTGAATACATTTATCTACTGCAGTGGTTCTGGTGGGTCGGGACCCAAAAGTGGGTCGCGAAGGTGTTTGGAGCCACTTAACTTCGTATTTCAAGGACTTGATGTTCAAAATATATGTAAACTACTTTGGACACTAGAGGGCAGCACGGTGCGTGCAGTGGCAAGATCGTCTTCATTCAAAGCTGTCGCAAACTTGAAGTTTTGGTCAGAAGACTCAGTACATGGGGGCAAGCAGACTGGGCCACTGGCGCTTCAGCATAATTCAACATTTAAAGTGTAATCTTTGTGTAAACATGTAAAGCTGGTCATTCTTAAAAATATTCTTTACATCGTTATTTTGCCTTTGAACGTACGAAGCTTCAGGTTTAAAGTGATTACAGTCACAGAAATGTTAGTGGCTGCAGAACAAAACCACCAATATTAAATTAGAGGTAAGATTCTCTGCCCAAGCCCAAGACCGGCCCAACCCAGCCAGATTGGGCCAGGACCCCTCCCCCCTCCCCTCAGGCCCGGGTCGGATCGCACCCAGAAACAGAAGAGAGTAGAAGCAGAGTCCAACATGCACACACAAAGTTCAACACAGTGCAACAGACACACTCATCCTGATCGCCGCTTAGAAATGCCAAACACCCAGGAGACATTTTGTTATAGATCATTGTTTGTTTTAAAGAGTTTTAATCCTAATAAATCCACTGTTTCATTATTACTCTCATTGAACAGATTCATTAAGACAACCCACAATATTAGTTTAAAACTTTATACAGTTCTCATAGAGATCGTGCATGGGCTCAGGACGGGTCGGGCTGAATGTTTTTTTTGCCCTGATCTAAGCTCTATTGTAAATGGTTGTGATAAAGTAAAACATTAAAATCTATTTTTAAATTAAATCTGGTGAGACAGAACCAAAGAACGCCAACAAGATTCCTCTGCTGCACATTTCTCCCTTCTTTCCGGCTTATCATCTGTTCATTGTCCCCGTGTATGAGAGGAGAGAAATGCAAAGATGTCTGCTGTGTGATGATTTTAAAATCATGGACACACTTTAATTAAACACCTCCAAAGGTGAAGAGCTTTTTGCACGATTATTTTCGTTATTAGAACAGAAGAGCGTCATAAGAAAAGTGGAGTGTGTCTTCCAGGAAGCTAACCAGCGAAGGATGTTTGGTATTTTAATTCAACAGTTCTGCTTGTGTGCATCAGTGTAATCCTTCACCTAGGATCCATCAGTGAAGATTAGAGGCTTATCCAATTAGCTTTGTGCTAAAACCAGCTGAGCCAATCAGAGACATCTAAAGGCATCGCTCTCATTGAAGCGCCGCCGCACATCAGAAGAGCCTCAGAGGAAACCAGGAGGCCTAAATGCTCAAACACGGTGTGTCTGCTGTTAATCAAATTGTTTTTGAAACTGGCGTTTTATTCGAGAGGGGAAAGCTTAGAGACATGAAGCGTGTAGAATATTATTACTGCGTGGTGTGCACAGACCTCACACCGTGTCTGTTAGCTTTCTCTTTTCTTCTCTAAAGAGAGGAAAAGGGCGACACAAAAAGGTGTGTGTTGAGACTTCCTGTGAGGAGTTCTCCAGGATTTAAATGTAATTATAACACTGTTACATTAATCATGTTTGACTTGAAGTTATATTTGAGCAAAAAGTTGAAGTGCAATAAATGAATTTATCAAAAAGTATCTAAACATTAAAACATATTTCGCCCCTCATGTGATGACGATTATGATCTCAAGTCGGCCTCCTTATTCTTTCCCGAGTTTCTTCAGCAGGCGTTCTTGAGCATTTTAAAACTCGGAAACTCGTTTCTCCCATTGATATTTTTGTTTTCTCTGTTTGGCTGACTGTTGTTGTCTGTTCTGTTGTTGTCTGTTCTGTTGTTGTCTGTTCTGTTGTTGTCTGTTCTGTTGATGTCTGTTCTGTTGATGTCTGTTCTGTTGATGTCTGTTCTGTTGATGTCTGTTCTGTTGATGTCTGTTCTGTTGTTGTCTGTTCTGTTGTTGTCTGTTCTGTTGTTGTCTGTTGATGTCTGTTCTGTTGATGTCTGTTCTGTTGTTGTCTGTTCTGTTGTTGTCTGTTCTGTTGTTGTCTGTTCTGTTGTTGTCTGTTCTGTTGATGTCTGTTCTGTTGTTGTCTGTTCTGTTGTTGTCTGTTCTGTTGTTGTCTGTTCTGTTGATGTCTGTTCTGTTGTTGTCTGTTCTGTTGTTGTCTGTTCTGTTGATGTCTGTTCTGTTGTTGTCTGTTCTGTTGTTGTCTGTTCTGTTGATGTCTGTTCTGTTGATGTCTGTTCTGTTGTTGTCTGTTCTGTTGTTGTCTGTTCTGTTGTTGTCTGTTCTGTTGATGTCTGTTCTATTGATGTCTGTTCTATTGATGTCTGTTCTGTTGTTGTCTGTTCTGTTGTTGTCTGTTCTGTTATTGTCTGTTCTGTTGTTGTCTGTTCTGTTGATGTCTGTTCTGTTGATGTCTGTTCTGTTGATGTCTGTTCTGTTGTTGTCTGTTCTGTTGTTGTTTGTTCTGTTGTTGTCTGTTCTGTTGTCTGTTCTGTTGTTGTCTGTTCTGTTGTTGTCTGTTCTGTTGTTGTCTTTCTGTTGTTGTCTGTTCTGTTGATGTCTTTCTGTTGATGTCTGTTCTGTTGTCTGTTCTGTTGATGTCTGTTCTGTTGATGTCTGTTCTGTTGATGTCTGTTCTGTTGTTGTCTGTTCTGTTGTTGTCTGTTCTGTTGTTGTCTGTTCTGTTGTTGTCTGTTCTGTTGATGTCTGTTCTGTTGTTGTCTGTTCTGTTGTTGTCTGTTCTGTTGTTGTCTGTTCTGTTGTTGTCTGTTCTGTTATTGTCTGTTCTGTTGTTGTCTGTTCTGTTGTTGTCTGTTCTGTTGTTGTCTGTTCTGTTATTGTCTGTTCTGTTGTTGTCTGTTCTGTTGTTGTCTGTTCTGTTGATGTCTGTTCTGTTGATGTCTGTTCTGTTGTTGTCTGTTCTGTTGTTGTCTGTTCTGTTGTTGTCTGTTCTGTTGTTGTCTGTTCTGTTGTTGTCTGTTCTGTTGTTGTCTGTTCTGTTGTTGTCTGTTCTGTTGTTGTCTGTTCTGTTGTTGTCTGTTCTGTTGTTATCTGTTCTGTTATTGTCTGTTCTGTTGTTGTCTGTTCTGTTGTTGTCTGTTCTGTTGATGTCTGTTCTGTTGTTGTCTGTTCTGTTGTTGTCTGTTCTGTTGTTGTCTTTCTGTTGTTGTCTGTTCTGTTGATGTCTTTCTGTTGATGTCTGTTCTGTTGTCTGTTCTGTTGATGTCTGTTCTGTTGATGTCTGTTCTGTTGATGTCTGTTCTGTTGTTGTCTGTTCTGTTGTTGTCTGTTCTGTTGTTGTCTGTTCTGTTGTTGTCTGTTCTGTTGTTGTCTGTTCTGTTGTTGTCTGTTCTGTTATTGTCTGTTCTGTTGTTGTCTGTTCTGTTGATGTCTGTTCTGTTGTTGTCTGTTCTGTTGTCTGTTCTGTTGATGTCTGTTCTGTTGATGTCTGTTCTGTTGTTGTCTGTTCTGTTGATGTCTGTTCTGTTGTTGTCTGTTCTGTTGTTGTCTGTTCTGTTGTTGTCTGTTCTGTTGATGTCTGTTCTGTTGTTGTCTGTTCTGTTGTTGTCTGTTCTGTTGATGTCTGTTCTGTTGATGTCTGTTCTGTTGATGTCTGTTCTGTTGATGTCTGTTCTGTTGTTGTTTAGTGATGAATGGGACTAAATCATACTGCCGCAATCGAGACACAAAAAACAGTGTTGGACTCGCTGTGACAACAAGCAGCACTGATGACCATCATTTGCATGATGTCATTTGTAATTAGAGCTGAGCCTTGCAAAAATCCTGGTCACCTCTGAGGTTTGTCCTCCTAGTTTGACTCTGCCCTCATTCTCTGCTTAATACTGCCCCCTGCAGGTCGGAAGAGGTATGCATCTATATGTGTGAAGAATAGGTCTACTTTGAGATTGATGTGGATAAAGGGAGGCTGTGTTTTTTGGTCATGCTTCCTACTCACACATTAACGTTACATGCGGAGAGCTTTGAAGGCATTTTGAATTCAGTTTAGTGTCTTTCATGTCTGCCATAACTCACCCTGCAGGGACGCCACCCTGGAGGTCAGCTGCAGAGAGAAACTGAAGCCTCTTTCAGCAAAGGTGCCACCGGTCATTTATGTCTCAGAGAGAATTATGACTACTTTTTCCTCGTTTGTCATCACGGTAAAGCTGAGGGTGCACGGTCATGAATGAGCGTCCACGCCCACACAGCTGGGTGGTCCGTCCAGCTGAACGTGACCCCTATAAAGAGCGGCTGTGAACAGCGCCTGCTCTAGCATGAACCTCACTTTTGTTTAAGTGTCAGGGGGCGCTGATTCACCACACATTATGAGAAACACAAAAGACTAAAAGACAGTCTGTTCGCTGTTTAAAATGTATCACAGCTGACTTTTATCAAATCAAATGACAGGTCCCTTACAATCACCATTTCTGTCCCAGAATGAAGATTGAATTTTCTTTTGTGCCATCATCTAAATTTAAAGAAACTGTGTCCCAAAACTTGTGGGTTTCCTCCAAAATGTCGAGAGAAGTTGTGAGCTTTGCTAAGTTTTGAAATTTACATTATTTGTTTTATTCTTTAGCGGTGTAGACGGACCAATGTGGGAGAAATGGATCTAGATTATGCTTTCATTACGAACTCTTTCATGTCTGTTCTCCCTTTAAATATAAATGTAAACTCACCCTCATCTCGTAAATCATCATGTGAAGTCTTCTTGTCCCGTTTGAACTGGAGGAGAACCCAACACGATCCTGCAAACAACATTTTAGTAGATTGTTAGATTTTATTTTACTCACAAAATGATTCAGAAAAACAATCAGTACTTGAGTCATAAAGAGTAATACTTTTTAGCTGCCTTGGCCCTACAGCATACATACTGTATGTGTAAATACAGTACTTGTAGATTAAAGTTATTTTTTTACTTTTCTTGGTATAATTCTAATTTTTAATTGTACAGATCAAATCAAAACGGATGAGTCATCAAAACATTCACCCCCCGTATGTGCCGTGTGTGTGCCGATCGAGACATGAGATAATCAGACCGATTTGGTTTTTTGAACCAGGCTGTAAACATGTTAATGTCTGCTGTAAAAACAAGCTTTTTGAATGGGTGTGTATGGGACTTCCTCTGCTTCTGCAGCCAGCCTCTAGTGGACACTCGAGGAACTGCAGGATTTAGCACTTCAGCATCAGCTTCATTTTTCAACACCCGAGGCTGCAGCTTGGTGCCTGCCTTCTAAATATCTGATCACAAATAAGATTAAGGAAGTATCTTTTACAATAATTGATCGCTCTTATCCCTCTAAATTATTCCTACAAAGGTTTAAAGAGATAATGATGTGGACTGCTCCCTTTGTCAACTATTTCCAGAAGATTTAAATCACTTATTTTGGACATGTCCCCACTACAGTATCTTTTGCCAAGAGATTTCTGCACTTATTTGCAAACATGTCAACTCCGAATTTTAACTTGGATTTTTTTGACTTAAGTTTATCTAAATGTTCAAACAGTTTGCTTGTGACCTTTCAGTTTGATATTATTGTTTTGTTTATGATGTTTGACTGTCTGTGTGCCATGGCGCTGTAACTCTTCTTGATATGAATGTTTGAATAACTGTTGTCAGACTTGTGGGAGGAAAAACATTTTGCTAGTAGCTGTCTATGAATGTAGATAACATTAACCAAAACGAAGGAAACAGAAGTAGCTCACTGTCTCCTCACCATGCTAACTATCAGAGCTAACTGTAGCCAGATTGTTTGTAACACCTCTTCGTTACCGTCCTCCATATTTGACGTTACGTCCAGCGCGTCATCATTCCAAAAGCTGGGCTCGTCGTCTTTATCCATTACTAAGGTAACGCGGGGATTAATATACTAATTAGAATTACCTTATTCAATTTCACTGCATCGCATCTCGAAAATAACACTGTATGGGAAACTACTATTTATGTAAGCCTGGATATTCAAACCAAACTTACAACGACCGCAACCCACAAACCCGCTGATCCAATTCAAATTTCAACGGTCAGCGTTATGCGTTAGCGTTACCATGACGTCATTACGTAAATATCATTTTAAAATAAAATTATGCGTAAAGACAGGCTTGAAGTCTATGTATGTTTAAATAACAATTTCGATTTAATAATAATTCAATAAAAACATTAATCGCAAAATTACTGCAGGGAAGATGACGTATGCCGTGTGTGTTCAGGGGGCGGGGCTTAACATCCAGCTAGCTATGCACACTCCAACTGCCGAGGTTAGCCCACCTTATTCAAAAACTCTTAGTCATTTAGGCTGATTAGTACGATTCATGTTAGCTATTTATCAAGCTAGCCTGCTAACGAAACCATAGATATGTTTAAACATGTTATATCTATGAGCGAAACTATCCGTTAGCATCTTCATATTTACAGTCTATGTTTCGCATACAGCGCCGAGGGGCCTGATCCAATCCGCCATGGAGAAAATGAATGGGATTTTTACCTGCGGAACCACACAGTCCTATGTTCAACAAACAGTACACCTTGCACAAGTTTACTATTTATTTTTCATGACAGGTGTTGGGGTTAGCATGTTCCCTGAAACAGCTAATCCGGACATCAAAATGTAAATAATGAAGTAGGGAGACGAGACAAGCTGGTAATTTTAAACAGATTTATTTACAAAAAACGTAATAAATCAATTTGTTTGTGTCAAAAGTGGTGTGGGCATGTTTGAATGCGTATGTGCTAAACAGAAGAGAACAGGTGAAGGATTCTTCCAGCAGACCAGAGCCAACTAGAACCAGAGAGTCTGCAAACCAGGGCCTGTGAACCTGTGAGAGCCAGAGGGTATATGAGGGGAACCAGCAGATCTTTGTAGACAGGGTGCACCAGGACCAGGTGCAGTTGATCCTGCTGAAGAGTCTCCAGCCAGGACTCCCCCCCCCCCCCCCCCCCCCCCCCCCCAGCTGTGAGTATCAGACATTTATTATTCAATCACAACTTTTGTTTCAAACTTAGAATAACTCGAGCTGCAGAAGTTAAGAATAGTAGTTTCCTGATCTACAGGAGTTTAAAAATGTTTTATTAGTAAAAACTGTCAAAATGGACACAAGTGAATGCCATGATCGAACTTACCAGCAGAGGGAGCTATAGCACAAGTCATTAAAGTTGCAGCATGTGTCTTAGCTTTTTATCTAGTCAGCTTATAATGCGGGAACTCTTTGAACTAAGAATACCTTTAGAACACAAACAGTGAGGTTGATATTGATGTTAAGTTCACTGTTTTCCAGTTACAAGTTCTTTACCTGCAGCACTTTTTGCAGATCTCAAGAATGCACCATCTGTGATCAGTCTAGTTTGGTTTGAAACATTGGTAGTGGGTTTCGCCCCCACACTTTATTGCAAGTTGATGCCAAAATAGTTGTCTATCATCATTAAACCTTTCTCTACCTCTTTCCAAAATGATCATAAAACTGGAAATGTAAAGAAAATAGGTCTCCCAACGTCACCATCGTAGAGGTTTATGAGGTCCATCCTGCACTGTTTCTTTCAGTGTGCAGATGCTGAATCATAACCACAACCCCTTCCTCGAAACAATCTCTGTTTATTCTTATGCACACACACAGAGTCAGCGCTGTCTTTAAGAGGCCGAGAATGATAGAAAATTCATGTGTTTACTGCAGGCGGCAGACAGAGAACGCTTCCTGTTCGCACAGCGCACAGCTTGGGATTGACAGCTGTTGCCGCCACCTGAGATAGCAGCAGAATAACGGGGGAGAGGGGAGGGGAGATAAGGCCAGCAGGGAATTTAAATGAATACAATTAATATTCATGATTGGACTTCAGGCTCAGGAGACAGGAATAAAATGTATTCCTGCTGCAGTTCTCTTTTTGAGCTGATTTTCTTGCTGCATGTGTGTTTGTTTTAGCTTCTGTCTGTAGCTGATGATAGTTCAGATACAGAGAAAGTAGGCCTGGTTGTGGATGAAATAGGCCATGAGTAGAAATAGCTCTGTAGCCGGGGCTCCAACAGTCTCAGGAGGGAGAGCTGTGTCAGTTTCCTCATGTGTGCTGTTAAGCCGATGTCTGTCTATTCTCCCTCCAGGTGTGTGTGTTTGTGTGTGTTTGTGAGTGTGTGGGAGATCCTGCCCTGGACTCTCGAGCTCCTGGAATCCATGAGAAAGCAGAAAGCCCATTGCCAACTGCATTAAGATTAAAGGCATCGACAAGGAATGTGTTATTGCCAGCTCAGATGAGGCCTGCGTAATCTGGGACCCGGTGGAAGCCAGAACTCGCCCACTCAGCCCCGTCTGTTTCTCCTCTGCGCTCAAACTTCTTCACTTCACAGCGCCGCTTAAATCAATTTGGTTCTGACGCAGGCGATCGTCTTGTTAAACTTTGTCCAACATGTTTAGTCAGCGTTGTAAAAATACATGAAGGGGGCATTGATTTCCTCCTGGGGGGCGTTGTTACGTCTCTCTTTGTCCAGTAGGCTTCTCCTTGATAACGTCTCCCAGGTGAAAAGCATTATGGGTGAAAGAACGGGGCAGATGCACAGATCATGAGTCAGAAGAAACTTTCACTTTGCTGTAGACAAAGGTGGAAATAGACAGAGATCATCTGGTTATTCAACACTGAAATTAATACAGATAATAACTCAATATTATCTATTAAAGCAAACAAGACCATCAGGCTGTTTCTCTAAAGTATTTTTAAAGCCTATGCCTTTATTTGATAGGACAGTGGATAGAGTAGGAAATCAGGGAGAGAGAGAGAGAGAGAGAGAGAGAGTGGAGAATGTCATGCAGGAAAGGAGCCACAGGTCATACTTGAACCCGGTCCACCTGATTGAAGGACAAAAGCCTCCAGACATGGGACGTGACCTTACCGCTAGGCCATCAGCACCCAGTTAGATTACATTTTACTGTGAAAGTTTCACAACGTTAGAAAGTCAAAAGTTAAAGACACTACGGACACATGTACAGGACAAGATCAGGAGACTTTTAGGGCTTTCCCTCTGGCAGAAAACTCCTGATATTTCCAGGAGGAGCTGCATGTGTGAACGCAAACAGCCGAATGTTTCTCTCAGACGTCACCCGAAGTTTCTCCTGCCAGACCCCGAGTATTTATTCCGCAGCAAGTCCGATTGAGATGATGTTAGAACGCAGCAGGATATTCTCCAGCTCGAGCCAGAAGTTTCCTGTTCTCCAGTATGTTCTTCTCCACTCTTTAGTTCAGATTGTGATTCTGTTGAACTACACGTAGCATTGATAGAAAGACAGATATTCTCATTATAGCGTCGTATAGAGGACTCTGTTGCTCCGTCCGCTACTTCCACGTCTTTCACTTGATGTCACGTCTTTCCTCAGGAGACCCCCCGCCCCCCCCTCCTGTCTGACAGTGATAGTCTCCCACTATGAGGAGCATGTGAGAACAACCAGGTCAGGAGAATATCCGGACGGTCCTCCTGAAATTATCTAGATATTTTCAGGAGTGCAGATGTGAATACAGCTTTTGTCTTTCTTTAACCAGCCTGTTTGGAAATAGGTTTCTGTAGTTCTATTTGGGTGACGTATGTGTTTACTGGTACCATCCCACGCTGTGCTGTGGATGTTGTAAATGAGCTAAATTCAGGTCGTATTTTACTCTTTAAGGATGCAGCCTGAGCAGGCCAGTGTTAAAGTCTCAGCGCATTGTTCTTTTCACTGAAGGAGTGTTGTTGTTTTTTATCTTCTCACAGAGCAAACAGACCATTTGACTCATGCGACCAGATGGCCTCTGTTGTCTTTTTCATCTGCTGGTTGCTGACATTTCCTTCTTTGCAGAAAAGAGCATCACAGACAAACTATCTCTCCATTTAAAGGCATAACGAGACTTAAAGTAAAAGGCCACGACGCAGAAACACTGATCTAATCATGTGAGCTGTAGCACACAGAAGAAACACACCCGGCTGTCTCTTTTGTTTGTGTTGTCATAACTTTATTAGCACATTAATGTTCAAAGGACCGTGCTTTGTATATAAGATGGTCCCTCACATCAAACACGATGAAATATAGGCCACACATAGAGAAAGAAATACGTCTTCAGGTTGCCTTTGTAGCGATGCACCATCCTTAATTTAGACACAAAATAGAAGTCTGTGTTAGCCGTTGGAGAGATCATCTTTGCAGCAGAGATATTAAAAGGTACCTGACTTTGGAAAGAGAAAATGCAAAATTGCTCTAAAAATAACATCAAATAACAACTGAAGAGGAGGCCAAAACACAACGGAGCCGAGTGACAAACCCAGAGGTGATTATTGCTCATCCATAGACGCTCAAACATGCACATAGCTACTGTACATATGATGGATGGCAGCAGCTCAGAGCTGCCCCGGGGTCATTATCACAGGAGTCAGAAAGTTTCATGTGCTCCCCCAGAGCAGAATGAGGAGCCTTTTTGTGTCGTTTCATCCTCATCTCCCTTCTGCTGTCGCTGACTGTGAAGAATACCATTGGCAGATGCATGCTGCTTTGGTTTGTTGTGTCAGAAAAATGTCAGCAAAAGTGTGGATTTAACGGGCTGTGACCTCTGGGTCTGAGAAAGGAAGCCATGTGGAAGTTTCAAAAACTGCAGTTCCTCCAGCGGCCACTTGAGGCCGACTCCAAAAGGGATTAAATTCCAAGTGGCAACCTCTGGTGATGAAAAATGAAACCGAGGAGGAAGTGTAAAATCCTGCAGTTCCTCGAGTGTCCACTAGAGGCTGGCTGCAGAATCACAGGAAGTCACATACACACCCATTCAACAAACAACAAGACATTAACATGTTTACAGCCTGGTTCAAAAAAGGAACAGGTCATACTAGCTCATGCCTCGTGCGGCACACACTGTATGGGGGGCGAATTTTTCTATAATACATCCGTTTTGATTTTATGAACGATACGTGTTATCCATAGTTTGGCGCTGAGCTGACCTGATTGACAGGTGGGCGCGGTGTAACGGTTTGTCAGGAGGCTTAAATCCCGCCTCAGCTCCAGCTCTCAGCCTGTCGTTAGGTTGACTGAAAGTTAGGGTGAGACGTCTGACTCGACCACTGAAATCCACAAATTCGTGGTCACCTTGAAGGACAGGTGGTTAAAGGATGCAGTACAGACCAACAGTGATGAGACATAAAATATTAAGAAGGCCGGCACTTAAACAAAACTTTTCTAAGAGCCGTAAAGGTGGAGGTTGGTGTGTGTGCGTCTGTAATACAGAAGTGCATTGGCCTCCATTGTACTGGTTTAACGGGGCAAAGTTTGTGTCTCCCACAGTCTTTCAAAGATGAAAACTGTTTGAGGGAACTTAGATGAACTTGTGTCTGCAGAGGTGGTTCACATGAACAGCTTGTGTGTTTGTTGTGTGAGAGAGAAGATTATTATTTACCGCCTCCTGCTGAAGGCAGACGATGCTGGGAAAAGGAGCCTTTGGTGAGGCTTTGCGTGTTTGTCGACAGGCCTTCAGTTTCAGGTTGTAGCTTTCTGGGTGCAGGCTGTTCTGCAGTGTGCACTCATGGCTGCTTCTATCTCTTAGCTTAAAGTATTTCTCTCTTGCATTCGAGGCTGCTGGTGGATTATTTCTTCCCAACAACAACAGACACTCCATACTGTACCACGAGCAGCTCCGCTCTGAAGGCAGGCCGAGTAGGAGGCTCCACTTGTGAGCTAACACTTGGCTCAGAGTCCCTCTCTTCAGGTTGCATTAGCAGCAAGGAGGAGAGGCTCTCCTAATGCTTTCGCTTTGTGCTGCAATAAATCTGCAGATTTTAGTGCTGGTGAGACAGGCCTGTGTGATTAAACATATCTATGTAGTGAGCGTGAGGAGATAAGCTGCGCTGCTCACCTATACTTCACGGCCCAGGAATGAGGGTAATAATCCAGGACACTGTAACCTTTGATAAATGCCTCAAAAGGCTTAGCTAATGGATTTCCTCTGTGGGTTGCTGGGGTCATACACACACGTTCATACAGGATTTCCTCTCTTCCAGCCTTTTTTACTTTGAATGAGCAGATATCGGTACAGCAGTGATTTAAGGCAAACGTATACCACAAGGAGGGGTTGAGCTCGAGGCAGGTCTGTATAAAGTAATGCAGAAAATATTAAGCTAGTTATATCGCTGAGTCCTCTGTTGGTCTTCAGTGTTTCCTGTTTTATTTTGTAGTTCTTTCCCCAGTGTTTCATATCTAGTTTTACCTCCTGCCCTTGTGTGAACTTCCCCAAGCAGTTACCTCCAGTGTTGAAAAATGAAGCTGATGCTGAAGTGTAAAATCCTGCAGTTCCTCGAGTGTCCACTAGAGGCTGGCTGCAGCAGCACAGGAAGTCACATACACACCCATTCTAAAAAGCCTGTTTTTACAGCAGACATTAACATGTTTACAGCCTGGTTCAAAAAAACAAACAGGTCTGATTAGCTCATGTCTCGATCAGCACACACTGTACGGGGGGTGAATGTTTTGATGACTCATCAGTTTTGATTTGATGAAGGATAAGAGTTATTCACAATAAGGCGTGTAGCTGACCTGATTGACAGGTGGGCGCGGTGTAACGGTTTGTCAGGAGGCTTAAAACCCGCCTCAGCTCCAGCTCTCAGCCTGTCGTTAGGCTGACTGAAAGTTAGGCTGAGACAGCATTTCCAGCATGGAGACCGCCATCGATGGGACTCCAGCGCCCCCTGCAGGAGCAGACGGGTGACGTCACTCAGGCTTCATTCAATAATTTTTACAATCTATGATTTCCCTTCCAGTTTGATTGACCTGATCAGTTTCACCTGCCTTGTCTGTCCGACCTGGTTTTGATTTCCTCATGTCTGCTCTGTGTTCACATCCGTCAGTGTCAGGTCGTCATATGTCAACCTCTCTGTGATACTCCTGGATATTTGTCATCTTACCAATTTGTATTTTCGTTGTTGTTGTGGTTGCCACACACTTTTTTTTCTAAATTTGGCAACTTGTTTACATTGTTGGAAAATTGAAAACTGATCATTAACTTGTGCCCATCCACCTTGACCTTTAGCCTATCAAAAGGGAGACTTGATTCTCCTGGAAACAACCTTTATTTTAATGCAATATGATGAAAATGAAGAAAGGATCATGGATCAAGCCCTCTGTCATAGTTTTGTTGATCCTAAATTGTTATTTTGAATGCAGGACTCTCACTCGTTTTTACTTTCATAATAATGTGTGAGCGGCTGAAAGGGAGCCGTTCACTGCTCTGTTGTTATCTCCTCCATGTGCCGGGCAGTGGGAGGGGGCGGACACACAATCAGCAGCCTCTTCCAGGAGAAGTTGTTGCGCGATGGGAGGGGAGCGCTCAGTGCTGCAGCTGGACGGCGGAGCGGCTCGTGCTGTGCCGGGCACGTCGACATGAGACGCTGTTGGTGACGGACAGCGGCGGAGGAGTGATAATGAACGCCTTCAGTAAGTGCTGGGATGGACGAGGGAGGTTTACCGTCAGCGCGGGGCGGAATGACAGCGTGCCGTTTTCCCTCCCGGCTCCGCGATGGTGTCAGCTCTGCGCGCTTCCCCTTCTGCTGTCCGGACCGGGGACACCGGCGGAGCAGTGACACAGCGGCGTCGGAATTTACACAATCATCAGTTTGAGAAGAAACGCGTGAGGGAGTAACAGCTGTCATGGAGAGACAGAGCAGAGTCAGGGAGGAAATGCCGACATCGAAGGAGGAGAAGCGCAAAGAGAAAAAGCCCAAATCTGGGAAGCTTTTCAGGAAGAAATCTCTGAGGTCAGTGGGGAGTTTTATGAACAAAATCATCAAAACTTTGGGCACTTTCACCCACTTTGGAGACGCTGACGCGCATGACGCGGAGGACGACGACGGCGGGTTCCGGAATGGCGCACCTTGCATCCTCAGCGCGAGCTCGGGGATCATGAAAGAGAACGTACAGGTGGTGTGGGATCGCGTGGCGAAAAACACATCGAGCACGTCTTCTTCTCTGTGCACGGGCAGAGAAAAGCTCCTGTACCAGTACGGGGACAAAATCCCGGGTGTGCTGGGGCTGAAGAACCACGGGAACACCTGCTTCATGAACGCCGTGGTGCAGTGCTTGAGTAACACGGACCCCCTGGCGGAGTATTTGGGGCTGGAGCGGTACAAGCTGGACCTGAGTCAAACCAGGCTAAACGGATTGGTGAGGAGTGATGAGGTGATGAGGTTTGCAAAGGGAGAAGTCACGGAGCAGCTGGCCTCTCTTGTGAGGGCTCTGTGGACTCTGGAGTACACCCCACAGCTGTCTGTGGACTTTAAGGTACACAAAGAGACACAGCACAGCCCATAATCTCACAGTACAGGTGCAGACATGATTAGTATGGGGTTATATTAAACAAGGTGTCAAACTTTTCCAACCTGTCAAATCAAAGCAAACATCTACTCGCTTATTTGCCAAAAGGGGAATGAAATAACAGCAGATAGACAATCAAAATAAAAGCGATGAAATAATTACAATGGACACAGATTAGGTAGGAAACAACTACAAACACAGGACGTGTTGCAATCACTTTAAACAAAATACACACATGATCATTTCATTAACAGCAAGCCATACTAAATATGAAGTTAAAGGCTCAAAAACAAGCCTCATCCTTAAATCCCAGACTGTCAAAGTATTCCTGATCCACTGAAGCTGGAGCACAGGCAAATACAATTACTTAACATTTGAGTTTAAACATTAAAATATGAAACTGAGGGAGCCACAGATAGAAAAGGCAGGCTGATGAGTCAAATCTGTATCTTTGACAGCTGTTATTTTAGACAAATGTAGCCTGAGCACAACATTGAATTAACCTAACACTCTTAATATCACTTTTTATAATTGCATCCCTGGTACGGTCAGTGTGCAGTAATTTCAGCGTTTAGTCAAATATAATGGCATGTTTTGCACATCTAAACATTGTGATGAGGTGCAGAGATCAGCCTGATGATGATGTTCAGACAAAGTATCGCTCACACGTCTTAGTTATGATAAGCAGTGGTCAGATAACTGCAGTCTTCCCACATATCGCCCTGTAACAAGCATTTACAGCGCTGTGACTTCACTGTTGTCCTGCCAGCTGATAATGAAGCTGCTGCTCTGAGCGCGTGCAGGGTCAGCAGGTGGAAGGCTCAAAATTAGGGCTCGACTTCTTTTTGTCGTCCACAGACACAAAGAGGCCTTTTCTCTCTGAACTATAACTAAATGTTTTCTACATTCAGAGTTCCAGGTTTGCAAATTATTGTGGTGCTCACTGCTTCTTGGTTGATCAGCGCCTGAAAAGACGTAGACAGGCGTTCACATGGACCTGAGTATCCCAGTTTGATCAGGTGTTTTAAGTACCCTTGTTTTTGTGTTTGTGCATTGAGACATTATATCCTAGTTTCTAAAACGGGGATAATCTTTTGTACCCTTTTTGAGAAACACATACTTGCTACCTGGAGAACTCGGAAAGAAAACGGGAAACTATGGCATGTAGACGCCTTACCCCGGTTTCTGACAGCTGCCAACTTCCTGCACAGACACGACCTCTGCCAAGTGACGAATTAGCAAAACAAACATGGCGACCACCAGTCAGAGGTGATGACATGTTTAATATTTTCTGTCGCTCTCCTCACCTGTTGCTGTAAATAAAATGGATATCATAGACTGTAAATATTAACAGACGCAGCCTGAGTGACGTCCCCCGTCTGTTCCTGCAGGGGGCGCTGGAGTCCCATCGATGGCGGTCTCCATGCTGGAAATGCTGTCTCAGCCTAACGACAGGCTGAGAGCTGGAGCTGAGGCGGGTTTTAAGCCTCCTGACAAAACGCTCTTGTGTGTTTCATGATTAATAAGAAAGTCATGGGTTGTGTCCGAAACATGGATGTATTATAGAATGGATCTAATATTGGAGGCGGAGCCTCGTTCATTCCTATGAAAGCTGCTTAGTTCCCATGAAGCAAAAAAAGTCAGACTTTCGCGTGTAAAGGTACCCGGATCGTCCACGTTATTGGACCTTTAGAGCGAGCACACTTGGAGTCGCAGTCCCGTGGATCTGATCTGCGTTCATTATGTCTCTGAAATATCTCTGAATCTGGCTTTTAAACTTTTAGGACCTAATGATTTAAAAAAAGGGTTATGTAAGTGTTCGTATCAGGAAGTTGATGCACCTAACAAATGTATCTGCTGAATTAAAGACGTCCCTTTGCCAATGTAAGCTTATGGGGAAAAGTCTTTTTGGGCCCAATGGCATCACATGGAGCTGCAGGGGTTGAAGTTGCGGATCACTTGGAAGTTGTGAAATGACGTCAGTTTTCTGACATTGATACGACTTGCATTCTGAAATACAGCAACGCTACGTTTGAGCTTCCTATCGTGACTGTGTCGTGACGTCAGAGGAACTCTCTCTGCTTCCTCCTGGGACTCGGTTATCGGCTGTTTTCAGGACAACAATCAGCATGGAAACATCTCGCCTAGATTTAAAGAAAGATAAAAAAGAAACACCCCAAACACTCCCTCTTGTTTGTGATTAAGTGTTTCCTGTGTTAAAGCAGACGGACACACACACACACACACACACACACACACACACACACACACACACACAGTTCCTCTCAGCTGTAGTTTGTGGCCGAAGGAGGAGGACCCGAGTTCATGCAGCTCAGGCCTGTTGAGTAACTCCACAGCTGCCTGGAGTGTGATGCATCATAAATAATCAGATAGCTCCGAGGCTTGAGTCCGACAAGCGAAATTAGCTCTAACATGGAGAAACTCTGATGACCCTTAATGAAGCGTCAGACTTTACGTAAATGCTCAATGGATCTAATGTTTTGTAAGTCAGTTATCAGGAGTTGTAGTCTTCTAAGATGTCAGTTGTTTGAAGAGCATTCAGGTCCAGTTACAGCTGCCAGATTCACTGATTCAAACCTTTTATTGAAGCTTTTAAAATAATCAAGGACTCCCTCGTCTGCCGTGGGTTTGAGGATACGTAGAAATGCAGAATTAAAGCGATCTAAGAAGGACGAAAATCAATAAGATGAAGTGATTACACTGCAAAAACTCCAATCTAAGCAAGTGTATTTGTCTTACTCCAAGGTGAAAAATATCTCATTTCACTTTATGTAACCCACATCACCTGACATGTCCAAATAAACATCTGATTTCAAGATATCACAAGAAAAACATAACGCCTGAATTGCCTGTAATGAGTAGAAATGGCTGCCAATGAAGCAAGCAAGATGTATTTCTTGAAATAAGACATTAAATCTCATTAACAGAATCTTAAAGGAGCAGTATGTAACTGTGACACCTAGTGTTTAAAATGGGTACTGCAGTCCAAATTCAAAACATTGTAGAGAGCTGTCTCCCCCCCCCCCCCCCCCTCCTCTCTAGAGTGGATGCTCACGCAGGTCACCATGTGGTGGACACTGAAGCTTCAGTGTTTATCCAGCTCTGCATCGGTCTGTAAACCTTTCTGCGTTCTAACCTCTCTCCATTTTTCAAAAGCATCTCCAATATTGATCCTAGTTTGAGCACGTTTCTGCTCGTGGAGCTTATTAGAAACATGCAGAGGCTTTTTAGGTCGGGTACAATCACTTCTATTTGAACCAGTTCTCTTGCCCGCTTCCATCGCTGCAACACCTGTTGGTTTGACCTGATAACTGCTCTCATATCTGGCAAACCGAGGGGCGTCCAAAACGGCCGTGTACATCTCGTCTTTAGACATATTACGTTTGATCTAAAGTTCTGGGAGATTATGCATCGGCGGCGGCCTCCTCACAGGTCAGCTCTCTGCAGAGTCATGAGAAAAACAAAACAAAGTCCTGCTGAATACCTGGAGCTCTGCCACATTCCTGAACCACCTGGCCTGTCAGACGGGAGGGAGGCAGCTTTTAATAAATGTCCACTAAAGATTTAATATTGCTGCTTTGTGATATTTCACATTGCCGAAGCGTCTCTCTCGTTCTCTCTCACAGACGTGTCTCTGACTTCCCAGTTAAAAGGTTGAGTTTCTTCCACCTGAGAGGCCAGATGTGTGCGTTTGATCTGGACAGTGTTGAAGCGTTTTTTTTGCTTCCCCCCCGTAGGCTATGTGTTTGCACAGAGGGGCCAAATCCTGAAACTCAAACAGTTACTCCACAGCCAATTTATCGGTTTCCACAACATGAGAGGCCTGAGAGAGAGAAGGGAGTGAGAGTGAGGAGGCTTCATGACCATCAGGAATGTCATCCTCCCTAAACCATGTATCAGCTCGAACTTTTTTTAGACGCCTGATAAACGTTGTGACGACAAAGGGGCTTGCTCACAGGTATGTGTCAATATTTGCAGACTCCATGTTGATCTTTAATGATTATCCATGGTGCTGACTGTCAGAGGGTTTAAAGCAGAGCAGTGATTCCCAAACAGGAGGTTTCTAAGCTGGCCAGACGGACATGGAAGAATGTGGAGTGGCAGAATGGTCAAAAGTGAAAGCTTCATTATAACGGACAAGTCCCGTCCACTTCTTTAAATCATATAGTAATCAATAAACAGCTGAAATCGCCCCCTGTGATGTTGGTTTCCAAAGTTTTCCACAGAGCTGCGAGGCGCTGTCGGCTCTGAGGTTGTCAAAATTAGATTTACTGGAGCTTCCGTGATTGGTCACACCCGGTGGCACTTCCCCCCTGGTGAGAGTTTTGAAAGAGAAAACACTCACTGGATATTTTATTCAAAAGTCTGTCGATAAAATTGTGTAAAAGTAAATCTGTTTCCTCACTCAGAAATGTCAGGCTACTTCATCAGTCCAACATGTTGGATCACTTTTATTTGTGTAGGTCTTTTCTTACTTCAAAGTAGGGGGGTCCGATTATATCGCAGATATGCGCCAATATTACACGATTTATTCACCAGTCAAATAGCATTTCATTTGAGAAGTGTTGTACTCAAGACCTGAGACCAGAGTGCTCTGAGTCAAGACCAAGACATTTAGGGATTGAGACAGAGTCAAGACCGAGGCAGGGCGAGACCGAGACCATAAATATCACTGAAAAATCATCATCTTGTAATCAGGGGGCGTGTCAGACCGTAACACCGGGAAGGTTGCAGCTGTAATTGGGGGATAAAAATTAAACTATGAATGAATTGAAGTTATGTGTTCTTTTAGAAAGAGGCGTTTTCCTTCAAACCACAGTGTTGACGTGGAAAAAGAGCCCATCAGTGGTGGTGTTGACCGGTCTTGATTTAAAATCCAGACTCCTCCCAGTCTGAGACGAGACCAGACCGAGTACAAATGCTTTCAATTCCGAGACGAGACCTTCTCAAAGCGGTCTCGAGAAGACCGGTTTCAATACTGCAACACTACATTTGAGTGTCGTTGAATTAAACCAGCAGTTCTCTGTCACCAGCAGAGGGCGCTATATGGATTACAACAAGCATCATCACTCTCCAGTTGAGTGACCATCTTGTCTTTGTTATAAATCTTTTCCACACGTGTTTGAGAAATGCATGTGAGGGATCAACATGATGTGTATATCAACATCTGTCTCTACAGATCCGACATAAATCTAAGAAAGATATCGGACGATATATCGGTTTCTGATTTTTTTCCCTCCGTGATAACGACATCGGTATCGGCCCCAAAGATCCCATATTGGTCGAGCCCTTGAATAAACGGTTGAAATACAAAACTTAACTAACATTTTTAAAGTCATTAGCAAGATGAAGGACTTCAATATTTAAGATTGGTAAATGATACCATTCAGTGTTTATCTCTCGTTAGATGATTACACACATTACAAACCGGCTTGTAGATATTATGACTCAGAGAAAGGTAATCAACTGCATTTTCCACAACCTCAATGATATCACTGAGACAATTGCCACCTTCTGAAGGCTGACGGTAATTACTGTTATTACGTCGCTGCTTCAGGCTCATAAATGTCCACAGTTCTCACGGTTAATGTCGGAGCACTTCTGCAGAGCGAGCCTTCATGTTGATGAGCATCTCCCCTTCCACGTCTCTTCTTCTTTCCTCCGATTGATAAAGAAACATTTGTTTAGAAGGTCAAAGTCAGATAATGTCCTCTGCACAGTTCGATGATTCGGTATCTTAAAGATCAGGAGAGCACATGAAAAAGTGTCTTTATGCAACAGTTTCCCTCGTCTTCCTGGCTCTTATTTCAGATCTTCTTTCCCGTTTGTGGCGACTAAAAACAGTAGCTCTGTGTTAATTAATCTTTTGTGACTTGTGACCGACTCAACTTCAAGTTTCCGTGTCAAACATCAACGCTCGTCACTTTTTAACCCCGAGATCTACGAGGCAAAGGAAGCGGCTCTTTCACTTTCAAGATGAGATCAGAGGAGAAGATTAGAGAACCTTATCGCCCTGCCAAGTCTGTTTATGAATTTATATGTTCACTCTTTGCACTCATCAGAAAGCACGTCTCAGTTAATGCTTTGAAGTCGGAGCCACGGCGCTGCTTTCAATGACTTATTACTCTGCTCAGACTGAACAACTCTGTTTCTGAAGAAAACCTGAGCACATTGGAAGCATGTTTCCTGTTGTTAAAGCCAACAGTCTGTGTCTTACTTCACTATCTGCCCATCTCTTTACGAACTGAACTGGCAGCTCTTTAGCGACAGGCCTCTAACTTCATCATTAGACATCCTCCATTACATTATGGTGAGATGGCTAGAAGAGGCATATCACACATTAGTGGATTATGAAGCAATGATTACAGTCTGCTGTTCCCTCTGCTATAATCTCTCATCACGGCCTGCGCTGCTCCCGCCTGCCAGCTGCGGTTCATGCAGCTAATTCCTGCCTAATTGACTCTGGTGCCATTCACATCTGAAGTCACATTATTCAGTGTGTGAGCTAAAGTAGTCCTCAACCTACTTTGAAGGAAGGACGTTATACACACCTCTTTTTTTATGTCAGAAATCTTGAAATTGTGATTTTTTTAGAAGAAAGAAAATCAAAGCTATACTTCAAAAAGAGGGAAAATGTTCCCCAAGTCTTAGACAAAGGCCTGTTGGATCCAAAAATCTTAAACGTCTGACGAGGGTTTGTGCAAATTTGCAATTCAAGGATTTGTCTGATCAGCGTTCTGTGGAGAAGCCAGACGTAGAGTCATCCAGCGAACACACCCGAGCTGTCAGAACTAGTAAACAAGAATTCTATTGGAAAGAGAAACTAAACATGGAACTTTAATTAGATTTTTTACAATATTCACTCATTCTTACTTTAACACACGTTACTGATACGAAGAGGATTAATACCCGAGTTAATATTTTTAAAGTTTTGGTTTTCCAGTCTGTGAATTAACATTGCGCAAGCGTGGAAGAGCATGGCATGTTGGGAGCTCCACATACACACAGTCAGACACGCACATACACATCACTGTTCTCCCTATCGGCCCCCACTGATCCTGACCTTGAAAACGTACAGAGGCGGAAACACTTCGTCCCCCCATTACGCCTCTGAGACATTCATATTGAAGGCGATACGTCACAGGGACGTAAATATCGTGCCTCTAAACGGCTGTCTAAACTGGGTTACTGAGGGGGCGGCCCAAGAACAAGCACCCTGTGCAGTTAAGGTTAAATAACTTGCCCAGGAAGTGAACTGTCAACTTCCCAGCAGCCAGTGCCGATGTCCAGACTTGGTCCATACCAGGACTTGAACTGGTGAACTTTAGGTTTTCAAGCCAAGTCCCCACGGACGGAGCTACTGCCTCCTGATAGTGACAATGAAAGGCCAATAAATCAGTTCTTCTGTTATGTGTTGACTGGGAAGTCTACATATGTATTTATAGAGTTCAGATTGTTTTATGCCAATTGGCTGCAACTAGAGCTAGACTTATTGGCTGGCCAAAATCATTGAGCCGACAAGCTCAAGTCCATTTACCACTCTACCATCAGTTGGTAGTCTGGTGTTTTCTGCAGGATAATCTGCAATCTCGGTCTCAAAAACAAAACATCTGTCGCTCTAGTTACAACTTCAAAACAAAACTTCTCTGTTAATAACCTAATGAACCAAACTGTTATAATCATGTAGCTATTCTGTAACGATTCTTTCTTCTCTCTTCAGACTATAGTGTCAAAGTATGGATCTCAGTTTCGTGGTAACTCCCAACACGACGCTCTGGAGTTCCTGCTGTGGCTGCTTGACCGCGTCCACGAAGACGTCGACATGGCCGCCCACAACAACAACAACAAGATCAAAGCTCTGGGGGAGGTAAGAATCAAAGTAGTGAATGAAGCAGAAGTCCAGATTAAATCTCCGTCATCTAACAGCATGGCAAAGCTAAGGCTACAGGAGATTGTAGAGTCACTCCTCTGGACAAAATCTGGTCTGGGGTTTTGGCTTTTGTCTCATCATGTGTTCTGGAGTGACATTTTAATGCCACTAAAACCTGAGTGGTGATAAAAGGAGCAGTCTCGCCTTGTAACGTGCTGCCTGTGAACAAAGAGAGTACAAGTGTATAGATTCAGTGAATGCTTTTCTCGCAGCACGTCCTCTCTTGGGATCGTCGCTGCATCCTGACTCTCCTTGAACTGAACTGTAAACTCCCTGCTGTGAGCCATTAAGTCAGAATTATCGGATAGATAACCAGTGGCATCATTTATAAGAAGTTACACTCGCTGTTGGTGAGTCATTGCAATTAAATCTCCTCAAACTCAGTGCACTTTGATTCCTGAGGCGCCAACTGCAGTGATTTATTCTGTTGTTTCATCATTGTTGTTCTAAATGTCTCGGGACTACGGCGTCTTACACTCCCAAGGATACACTAACATACCTTTACCCACATAATTAGAACGACTGACATGCAAACGCATCTGTATTGAACACTTTATCAATGAAAGGAAGAAAAGTCTATTTTTGTTTCTCAAAGGAACAGGAGTGCATCGTCAGCATAGTGGGTCATCGTAAAGTCAAGGTCATAATGAAAGCTTGGGGAAGTAACACCTCCTCCTCTTCTCTGGCTGAAGTAGACGGTTTTCTCTTCTGTCTGTAAACTAGTTTACACTCAATCCTTCCAAAAATGTAAGGACAGTAGAAATATGTCTGAGAGAGACCGCCCCAGAGTTTGACGTGTCTGTTTAAAATATCACATTCACTAAGCGTCCCTCTCTGTCCGAGCTGAGTTGCCTTTAAATTTAGGAATGGAGTGAATGATCCGATGAGTTTGGGGGAAGGAGTCTGGAGTTCGTCTTTGAGTGTACATGGCTTCTTAGGGCGCACTCACTCTTGGCTCAGTCTCCCTGTACAGTGGTTAAGCTAGATTATCAAATGTTTTCATTTTCCCTTGGTAGTGACCAATACGGCTGATTTGAATTGCTCTGTTTTCTTAATATTTGCCATGAACAGCAACTCTCTGCCTGGAAATTGTACCCTCGGAAAAACAAGTTTGGGTTCATGAGTTAAACCCTACAAGGGAAAGGATTAGTTTCTCCTCCGCCATTGTTGTTGACAAAGTTGAAAAAGGAAGTCCTGTCCCCTCTTGAGCTTGATTGGTCGATGAGGGAGAATGGACATTGACGAGTGTGAATGTGTTCCAAAAGTTGAACTATTTTATACCTTCAGACTAGCGACAAAAAACAGCAGGACGCTTAGTGGTTAAAGCGCTGACCTACAGGGGGTTTCTACAGCAGCATTAAAAAATCACCAGTAGTAGACACAGGACCTTATTGTCACTTAACTTGAGAATTTTCCTCTTGGCATGTTGGTTCAACCCGGAGTGAAAGCTGAGGCTGCACCAGCAGGCTGTAAAAAAAGTGGTCAATCATTTGGATAAAGGAGTATTGCATGGATCACCGTTCATCGTGAATGAGGGCGGCACTTTATGACCTCGTTTAACAAAATCTTGTCTCTGACTGGCCGAAGCCTCCATCGTAAACATGTTTGATATCAGGCAGCAGATCCAGTGTGGACAAGCTCCAGCCAACACAACAGTTGGAAGTGACATCAGGCGATGCTAGGAAGCTAAAGTTGGTTAGCTCTGATTTCAAAATAAAGGCAATGCCTGTTTTTATTTGTAAAAACTTCCAGTGGAGGCTCAGGCTGGTGAGAATTTGGAAGAAGAGTGAGTCATATTTCAAAAACAGATTATGAAACCAGAGTTGCATCGTTTGAAATTGAAAGCAGGCTGGTGGGAACTAAACCAGGACTCTGAGTCCTGTATCCATGACGACTTCATTGTCCACCATGTGAGCGGTAGCGTTGTGTTGGCTACATTTGTTGACTAGTCAAAATGCCAATTATGGTCGACTGCCTGGACTTTAAAATTCTTGTCCAATATCTGTTGTTCACTGGAGCCATCGAATCAACAAACAAGGCCTGTCAAAAAGAGCCTCGATCCAGAATTCAAAATGAGAAACTTTATCGACTCTTTAGAGGCTTTCAATGCAAAGTTAATGTCAGAAATAAGAAATCAAGTTGTAACACCAGGGGCGAGTCAAAGGTCGGATTGAGATTCTTTATTTCCCCTCACTAAAGAAAATATTTGACCATTTTAAAGACATTTACATGCTGGACATCCTGACACTGTAGAGCTCTGACATGTTTCATTAGAGATCATTTCATAAGAACAAGCAGCTGTGAGTTTTATATTCTGCATATTAATGTTTATATCTCCCTCACAGTGAGTGAGAGAGTGAAGGAGAGAGCAGCACTCTGGCCTCCGTTCTGAGCAGAAAATCTCCTGTGACAGTCTTCTCTTATGTTTGTCCAGGCCGGGTGCTATCAGCCGGTGTGAGGCTCTCTGTGAGGCAGTCATCGAGGTTTTCATGGATTCTGGTGTTATCAGTGAGGAAACATGCGGTCAGATAGACCTCTGCCCGCTATCAGGAACAGGAGGGAAATTATTCCAGTAACTCTGCCTCTCCATGAATCATAGACCACTCCGTGCCTTCATCTTTCCTGCAGCCATTTCTCTTACATACTGTACCTCTGTGTGAGAATGTACTGTAGAGCTGTGGTATGCAGGCTGCTATCACTGCTCCACCCACAGAGGAGATCTGTGAGGGGTGGAGAGGGCCTCACTGAGGGCAGGAGAGGGGCAGCTGCAAGACAAGTGTCTAAATCACCCTCCTCTAAAGCTTCAAAGAGTTATTTCATAGCTCTGATAGTTTGTCTGTTTGTTATAGAGTTGTTTCCATGTCAAGACCAGTTGCAGAAAAGCCTCCCAATGCTGCCTTAAAGGTCACATATGATGTTAAACACACTTCACCATGTTTCTCTAACTCTAACATGTGTCTCTAGTCCGTCTACAAACCCCCCAATGATGAGAAAAGTCCATCCTCTCCGTCTTTTACCTGCTCCACTTTTCAGAAAATGTGTGCTCAAACAGGCCGTTTGGAGATTTTCCCTTCATGACATCACAAAGGGCAGTAACCCCTCCCCCAGGTGGGTGACACTCCCACAGCTAGGTGTTTGTTCTGCCCTCTGAGTCTGCCTTCTCACCGTAAACAATATGATCAAATACAGGATCAGAGTGGATTTAGAACAAGAAACTGATCTGGAATCTGCAAAGTTTCAGTACCGAAAAGTTGCGCTTGTTGCAGGTTGATTCAAATGTAGATATTGGTAGTAGAATAATGGTATTCATTTTTGATGATGTTGTTTGTTCACCTCTGTGTTGATCCTGTTGGTGCAGGCTGGCAGAGTCATCCAGGGTCAAAGCCAGGCCGTCCTGTTCATCAGTCCACACACGTCCCCTCTCTCAGCCAAGGAGTCGGCAAAGCTCCTTCCTCTGCTGCTGCTTATGCTCGTTGCTTTTTAAGCATGAAATGTTAGTTAACACTTTAGTACAGGACAGACGGAGCCTGAAGAAGACAAAGTTTAGGGAAGAAGAACAGGTTCCTTCCCCCTCTCTGTCCTCAGGGTTTCTCCCCGAGTGTCAGAGAAGTTAGAAGTGACGTTTTTCTGTGTTTGTAATGGAGGCTGACAGTTCACAATCCTGAACACACAGAAAAACCCGAACATGACCCATGATCCAACATTTAACGTCGACTTCCAAAGACTTTGACTCATGTGGGGGACATTCTCTGCTGGTTTGTTTATCGTTTATCACTTAGGAAACACTCTCTCTCTCTCCCTCTCTCTCTCTCTGCTCTCTGAATGTCTCTTTGTAAGTCACAGGAAGAAAGAGACACTTGTTGTGCAGCCCCGGTACAGAGCAGAGAAGAAGAGGTGAGACCGGCTTTAGGTGGAGGGGACAGTAAGCAGTAGTGACAGTCAGATCAGAGAGACGAGGGGAAAGAGGAAGTCCTATGTTGATTCTGTTTGACAGTATTGGCTGTAGAATCAGGAGACTGGATGCTTTTCATTAACAAATGTGTCTTTCCAAACAGAGACATTGATTTTGTAACAAGGCCAAGCTCTCAGAGAACAGGAGGTAACAAAAAGACTGAACTGCACTTAATTAATCATCATTAGCAACAGCAGGGAAAATGCAAGTGAAAGCCTTTGACTTAAAGGAACAATGTGCGACTTGTTGATCCAGTAAATGTCGCTCTTGAGCTCCAGCATGAAACCAAAACAAACTGCTGTTTGGCCACACCTCCTCCATACTGAAGCCTCCACTCTCCTCCAGCGACACACCTCTCAACCCCCCTCCCCTCGCAGTCACACGAAGGAGTGAAGCGCAAGCGGCGGACAAAATTATCCTCGACTCGAGCCGTCCTTGCCTGTGTCCTGCATGGCTGTGTTAGCGGGCTAATGTCAGCGCTCTTTAGTTAGCTCGTAGCTTCACATTGCATGTAAATTGTCACAGTGATCTCAAAACATGTCGTGTCTACCATGACAGACGTCTTGACTACGGTCAACTCAGTTATTTTCATCGGGGGTGGGGGGTTTAGAGAATCCCTCCCATGATGCCCCGCCAGCCTCGACGTCTTCTTTTGTTATTGTTTTGATTGAGAGCCGCCTGGTGGTGGAATGTATATACTGTGCGTTTAATGAGGGAGATAGAAATGGTTTAGAATTAGTTGTTGTTAGTGTGTGCACACACATCCCAGAATAAGTCTGTGCATTATTAGGGCCACCCCAGTGAAAGAAGTCTGGACACGCCCCTGTAGACTTCATACTGTAACCATAGAAGTTACTCGTAACCTTCTTTGAAAGAATCCTGTGTCGTCAGTAACCACCTCAGTGATTGAATTCTATTTTTCTCTGCTCTTGAAGATGAATACCCTCCTGTACTGTATGTTGTCAGTGCTACATGACTGACTTTAATAACGCTTGATGACCCTCGTACTTTTCCTCCGACTCATTAGCAGCACAACAATCACACTGCGGCCTCTCTTTGTGTCCTCCTGTCCGTCCTCTGCCTGCAGACTCCATTTGCACCGAGCAGGCTGTTGTGTTCTGAAATTAGACATCACATCCAGACAGTGACCCAGACGCTGCTGCACCAAGCTTTCAGACTTCTTTTTTTTAAAACGTATTCTCGCCCATAAATACGTCTCTGAAGCCACAGCCGAGCGGAGCAGCAGCGTGTGTGGTCAGTGCTGCTGTCAGGGCTCGCTGTGAATGGTTCTGTTGTGATTCCTGTGTGTGTTTTCTGCTCTGTGTGTGTGTGTGTGTGTGTGTGCGTGTGTGTGTGTGTGTGTTTCCTCTCCACTCTGCCTTTGATTCTGTCGAGCTGAAATGGCTTCCCGTGGCTCTGACCGCCCAACTGGAAAAGCAGCTTTGAGCAAAAAGGTCCGAATATGACCGAATGTGTGTTTGATGTCTCCTCCCACCTTAACCAAGATCTGTGTCTATTGGCTAAGAGTTTAAAGCCCCTCAGATGCTACATGAGGGTCCTCTGTGTGCAGAAAAGAGTCTAACATGAACTTTAATGTCTTCATCTAAAAATAGTCTGTATCTCTCCGTCAATCATGGCGATCTAATGAGATCCTCGCCTCGTAAGAGAAACAAAAAGCTGGTTTTGTTTGCAGGGGTCGCTCTCTGTGGCACAGACACAATTAAGCTGCGACTGTCTGACGGCTCCAGACAACACGATGCATCAAAGAACAGTTAAAGGGCATTTTTTCATGAACTGCACTCACGCTCTGCAGGGAGCACGGCTCAGAAAATATCGTCTCATTAAGTCGTGTAGTGCTTTAAAATAAAAGGAAACAAAATTAGCATGTGTTTACGTGGAACTTCTTGGGTCTCATTACATCCAAAAGTTAAATATAAAGCCGGTTAAAAGAATAAATCAGCAGCACACGGAGCGTTAAGAGTCATTGTTTGAACTCTCACTGATCCGTCTGCCTGAGGAGAAGATTGAAGCTCTTTATCTTGTTGTCAAACTGAAATCAACAGCCTGATTCTTTCATAAATGTAAAGAACGTTCGTCCTGACCCGGCTGTGTACGACCGTCGGACAATTGAAGTGATTCAGATTTGCTGAGTGGAGCTTTTTCCAGCGAGTGTGTCAATGCAATCGGCTGAAATGAGGCTGACTGGAATGATTTAAAGCGGTGTTGAGGGGAATAATTTAAGCAGCGAGGTGCAGCTATCACGCCAAGTCCAAGTGTTATCTCGACTGAGATTGAATTCGCCTGAGAAGATGAATGGATTTTCTAAAAACGTAATTATCATCAGTCCAGCCTCGCCGTCATACAGCAGGTGTGTCGGGTTGTTGGGAGACGAGAAATTCTAATTTTAGAAATGATTTAGTAAAAATCTGATGATTTCCTTGAAACCATGGCAACAAAAATGGAAGTCAGAGACACCCAGTAATGAGTGTTTTCTTGTTTTTAATCAAGTTTAAGTTTCCGCAGCGAGACATTGCTCTCTTGTAGGGACAGTGCTCTCTTTTTGTCTCGGCAGAAGAAGAAGATAAACTTTATTAACCCCACGAGGGAAAATTCAAATGTATTGTTAATGAGACATGCTACACACACGCTCAAACAGGACATAACGGAGAGATGTCAGAGTGACGGGCCTGCACACAGCCAGCACTACTGATGGGGGGGGGGGGGGGGGTTCGGTGTCTTGCTCAAGGGCACTTCAGCAGTGCTTAGGTAGTGATCTGGCACCTCTCCAGCTACCAGACCAATTTTCAGACTTGGTCCTCTCCAGGACTTGAACTGGCGACCCTCCGGTTCCCAACCTGGATATCCCTACCCCCCTCCCTCTATTCACCAGTCAAAACATGAGCTGATGATACCAAATATATTCTTTGGACCAGGCTGTAACCATGTTTATTGACATTTTGATACGGGACCTCAAGGGGATTCCTTGGGTTTTGCAGCCAGCCTCAAGTGGACACTCGAGGAACTGCAGCTTTTTCGCACTTCTGCACTGACTTCTTCCAACACTTGATGTTGCTGCTTCATTGAAACTCTTTCTAACTGGCAGCTTTCAGAGCTCGTGTGTGTATTAGCTGACATGTGCCGTCATCCTCTCCTCCTCTGTGTCAACATAGTCGTCACATCAGCTGCAGAAGCAGGAAGGTAATAATAAGAAAGCTCATCAGCTTAGGAGGCCGACCCGCCTTCATTTGAATTAATTTCCTCCTCAGACTCTCCTGCTGCTCTCCCAGAGGTGAGATTAATCCTCTTAAGATTCACACAAAGTCAAAGGTACCAGGAGAAGATCTACAGGTCTCGTTCTTAGGACAGCCGAGGAGAGAGGAAATATTAGGGGGAGAAAGGTGGGGGATAACATGCAGGAAAGGGCCGAGGTCGGATTCGAACCCAGGGCCACTGCAAAGAGGACTATGGCCTCTGTACATGGGGCCTCAACATAACCGCTAGGCTATCTGGCGCCCCAAGAGAGTAATGTTTAAACAGTTTTGGCTTCTGTTGGTTTGAGAGGACACATGTCAGAGTGCAGACGTGAAAACAGCTTCAGATTCTCTAATGTTTGGACTCTGGTATGAGAAGAAGTGGAAATCCAGCAGGGCATGAAAACATCAGACGGTACCAGATAAAAAAATTAGGTCAGTGTTCCTGTCGCTACCTGCTGAGAGCAAATCATGTTGAGAAAAGGGAATAATATAGAGAAGCCTGTTGTTGTCATGTTTACAGTTGGAGCTTGGTCATATTTAGTCATGCTCTGTTTCTGCAGCCTCAGTCAGAGTCCTGTATTTATGACTCAGTGTTTGGTCAGATCATTGAAGTGGTAAACAAAGAGCTTTTGGTCATATCCCGTCATCATGCTTTTAACATGTGACTCATCAACAGCACACCAAAAACAAAGAGTATCTGCAGCTTTTTGAGCCTCGCTTTTCTGCCACGCTGTCCATCAGGAGAAGAGCGGAGCCTGCCTCCTGATCAGCTTCTTTTTCTGTCTCTGTCTGATCCATCTCAGTTTTTTTCTTTCGTCTCTGTCTCATCTCATTCTTCTTGTTGAAAGCCATTTCAGTTCAATCTGGTGGAGATAAATTTAGTTTGGAGGCCTGTGCTTTCTCGTCATCGGGTCCTCTAAGGATGGAGAAAGGCAGACACCCGCTCTCTCCTCGTATCTCTCACCTTCATAGAGCTCGATGTAATGAACAGTCCCTAGGTTTTCACATCTGCACTCCCGAAAATATCTAGATCATTTCAGCAGGAATGCTCCGGATATTCTCCTGACCTAGTTGTTCACACATGCACCTCAGCAAATATCAGGAGTTTTTCAGGAGTTTTCTGCAGGTGTGAAAGCCCTGTTTAGGACTGGAGGCCAAACCAGCAGTAAATAACATCAACGTCATCTTTACTTTTCAATGACACCTTAGCGTCATGATTTGAACTAGTCTGAACATTTCCAGGATTTTCTGCGACCTTTCGTTACTGAATTAAAAAAAAAAACTACAGATGAATTTTTGTGCCTTTATCATGTAGAGACAGAAATCAGGGAGAGAGAGAGAGAGAGAGGAGAAGGACATGAGCAAAGGAGCCACAGGATAGATTCGAACCCGGGTCACCCACTTAGAGGATTGTAGCCTCCGTACATGAAGCGAGCACACTTATCACTAGGCTACAGGCGCCCCCTCCATTTTGTTTTGTATGTTGCACCAGCTGTGCGTAAGTTCAAACGTAGCCTAGTTTAAACTTAAGTTCTAACTTAAGACGGAGTTTACACCCTACTTACGTTTTAGGTGTTGTTGCACGTGCTGAGCTGGACTTTGACTTCAGCTTGTTTATTTCTTTTCTAGTCTGCTGACTACTCAAAGTGTTTTAACTCCGCAGGTCACACCGACACATTCACACACTGATGGTAGAGGCTGCTGAGTAAAGTCCCCATCAGAAGAAACTCATCTATTCATACACATTCATACGAAGCAGCAGAAACAACTTGGGGGTTTAGTGTCTTGTTCATGACATATCGGACATGTGGCAGAAGGAGCTGGGGATCAAATCCTAGACCTTCTGGTTGAGAGAGACTCTACCAACTGAGCCACAGCCGCCCCCCAAGATAGTTCCTACATACCATAAGTACAGTGAGTCTGTGGCTTAGTGGTAGAGTGGGTCGGCTCTCAATTTCCGCAACTTCACTTGTGATCTCTGACATTTAGGTTGCTTCTGGGGTCAGTTTGGTGGTTTTACTGCCAGGTACTGACCTGCTTCTGTGTGCCTAAGTAAACTGAACCAAGCAAACTGTAAACTACTGCACACACACATTTATTCAGTTACTACCCTGAGGTCACTTTGAGTCCACGCAGTGATGTCTCAGCTCTTTGCATGTCCGCACAAACCCACCAACCCACAGGGAATAATGGACCAAAGAGAAAAGCTCCCATCCTCGGTATCATTGGGACTATTTATAGAGAGGTACGCACGCTACAGGAGGGAGTGTTAAAGGAGACTGTCCATTATTTATCACAGCTCTGTGTGTCAGCTGCGTGCACAGCTTTCACTTTCTGAGGTCTTCAGATACTCAATAACGCTTTCCTTCCTCTCACTTTATCTCCTTCTGCACATACATCAATAGCATCACGTGTTACGAAACCTTACAAACTGTTCGAAGAGTTTCAAAGCTTTAAAAAAAACGTCAGATCTTAAAGGTCACAAATTATGCAAAACACACTTCATCATGTGTCTCTAGTCTGTCTACAAACCCCCCAATGATGAGAAAAGTCCATCCTCTCCGTCTTTTGCCTGCTCCACTTTTCAGAAAATGTGTGCTCAAACAGGCCGTTTGGCGACTTTCCCTTCATGACATCACAAAGGGCAGTAACCCCTCCCCCAGGTGGGTGACACTCCCACAGCTAGGTGTTTGTTCTGCCCTCTGAGTCTGCCTTCTCACCGTAAACAATAGGGCATGGAGAGAGAAAGCCCGAGCCACCCAAGCCCTTCCAGAGAGGGGCGTGGTCAGACACAGCTCATTTACATTTAAAGCTACAGACACAGAAACAGCCTGTTCTGAGCAGGGCTGAAATAGAGGGGTTTATAGACATGATCAAATACAGGATCAGAGTGGATTTAGAACAAGACACTTCACACACATGTTTAGAGGAGCTCTGAGACTTATTTACACTGGTTGTTGAAGAAGCGTTTTAACTCAAAGCTTACCTAACGTTTCTGCAGTTAGACAGCGTGCAGGAGTTTCCTGCAGTTTGTGCTATTTGGAAACAAGGATTGATCGTATATTGGGTACCTAGGATTTTTGATTTTTATTGCCGTGTTATTGATGATGTTTGTAAAAGTCTGGTATCGTGACAGCGCTAAAGTCACACATGCAGCTTGTTTCCGCCTCCTCCTGCGTCTCGCTCTAACGGTCACCGCGGGGGGTTCAGGTGCTGGTGTTGTTCTCATCACTCCTCTGTAGTGCTTTCTCTGTCCATCCCTGTGTGTTTCCACAGCCTGTTTAAATTATTCACATCAGGACCATTACTGAGACCGATCCCCACTGTACGACCCCCCCCATTCCCCCACTATCCCTGCAAACCCATCAGGATGAGAAAGGTGGTCCGTGAAGATGGGGGCCACGTTTCCTGGGTTTTTTAGTGCGTGAGTTCCTCCACACAGAGATGAATCACTCCCAGCTACATTTTTTGGGGTGAATTATTGAAAGCCTCCCCGATGGGACAAAGTGCAGCGTTAATACGTGTGATTTCAGGCTTTCAGGCAGATGACCACGAGTCTTTGATTTAACCAGACTTCAGAGTGAGCTGCTCCTCTGTGTCTGCATCCTCACTTCTCTAATGTATAATTAGTCATCGCAGAACTCGAACAAGGCTGCCAAATCATTTTTTGAATAACACTCAGAGAAGTCCTCGGAGCAAAATATATTAAAAAAAAACATAAAGAAGAGATGAAGTGATGGGTAACACCATGAGCTTTTAATCAGTCAATGTTGTCCTTTGTTTCATACTTTTTATGGCGTTTTCACACCTCACCTGTTTTGTTTGTTTATACGAACTCGAGTCCGTTTACCAAGTTAGTGCGGTTTGTTTGCGCTGGTGTGAAAGCTGTCAATCAAACTCTGGCGAGGACCAAACAACCGTGCAGAGACCACTTGAAGAGGTGGGTCTCGGTCCGCTTTTTACGACTCTGGTGTGGTTCGTTTGTAGTAAGAACATGAACCGACCCTCGATCCGGCCTAACGGCAGGAAGTAACCACCGTGGGCCCTCTCTGTTCATCGTCACTGAACATTAATGACCACAGGATCTTCAGAAACAGTTTGGGTGGATGAGCTGGTCCTGGTTCAGGAGGGTTAAAGAGATCCTTCTCCTAAACAATGTAAAGAGCGGTGAGCGGAGCCGACATCAATCCGTGTCTTCGTCCATTTAGAGATTGTAACGTGTCTTTGGAGCAGCCACAGCCAATCAGGAGTCGACTAGTTCCTATGTCACCTGACAAAATGCTGCTCTCTCTCTCTCTCTTTTTTACAACATTAGGACGCACGTTAATACCAGGCGTAAAGAGCGAGTTATTCTTAAGGATGTTGTGATCTTTGTTTGTATGTGAGTGTAAATCACTATCTTTAAATCTCAGCCCCTTTCAGACGGCTTTGTCCGCAAACGTGCCGTAGCTGAGCTCAGCCGCCATCACGTCTTTGTGCGATCATATTGAGTCCACGACGATGTCCCAGTCTGTGAGTTCACGTTGCGTTTCGGCGTTGTGGAAACACAACAACCGTCTCACCTCTGTACGACTCTGTTACTACCTCTGTAGGCGGTACAGAGGGGGGGTCACTTCTTCTTCCCATTAAGCCTCCGTGACATTCAGATTAAAGGCGAAACGTCACAGGGGCAAATATCACGCCTTGAAACGGCGGCCTGAACAGGGCTGTTGATTCCCAAGACAGTCCAAATATTTTTCATTAAATTACACTCAGCTGGTGTTGTTCAGATAAAGACCAGACTCTAATGCAGATGTTTGATCTTCAGGAAGCAGCTGTACGACACTCTACGTATCTTGTTTCGCTCTCTCTCTCTCTCTCTCTCTCTCTCTCTCTCTCTCTCTCTCTCTCTCTCTCTCTCTCTCATAGTCAGCTAAAAAACTCTCTCTACGAACTGAGGCCTCCTGCTGACGCTGCTGAGCCAAACATCCAGACTCCAGTGCGCCACAAAGATGCACGTTTTATCTTTGTCATTTATCTAAATCCCAGAAATCAATTACAGCACGCTAAGGTGCCAGGGTGAGGGATTTGGGTTTTAATTTTCTCCTGGCATGGAGGCTTATGGATTAAACAGAGGTAGACTGTTCTCTGGCTTCACATACAGTGAACGGATGGAAGCTGTTGCACATTTTTGTGTTCATATTTCTCCATGTTACCTTTTGAGATATGAGCTGCTGTGGTTTAAACGTACAGCAGTGCAGATACATTTCGATTCAGGCCGCTGCAGCCATTTAATCCAGTCCTCATTTACAACTTTCCACAAATAGAAAAACTCTCCGATACAGAAAAGTTTGTGTGTGAAACTTCAAAACTCTATGCCTAAGGCCTCCTCACTTCTATCCCCTTAAGCCCCGTGTCCACCTGCCGTTTTTTTCCGTGCAGAAAAGCGCTGGCTGATGAAGCGTTTGTGCGCTGAGAAGAAAAGCGCTGCACGCACGTATATTTGAGATTGTTTATTTCCCGATCAGTTACGGATGCAGAGAGGATGTGCGTACAAGACACGATCCGTATGAGACAAAAAATACAGGGAATATCATACATTTGGAAAAGAGCGCCGGTGACGTCAACAGCGCCTTTCTAAAAAGGCAAAAAAAAGGCGGAGCGCTAGTAAAAAAGACGCTGGGCGCTGCACTTTTTCTCCAGGCGGCGTGCACCTGGCGTCTCTCCATCTCCACATCCTGCTCTGACATCTCAGTCTGACTGCATGCATCGCTGGCAGCGAAGGCTTTCCTGTCAGCACCTTAGTTTTTCTCAGGTTTCACACCGCTGCACAGCTCTATCGATGACGTTCAATAGAGTCTGTCTGTAGAGCACCAGTCATCTCTGGTGCTCAGGAACGTGGAAACAGAATGTGATGGAAAGGGACACGACTTCTGGTATGAGAAGTGTTCTGGTGTCTGTTCGTAGTCACAGCAGTTTTGTCCACTTCTTTGTTTTGGTTGTTTGCAGGAAAAGCAGAGACTATAATACGATCGATATGAGACAGATGAAGTCACTCGACCCAAATCCCAAATTACCCAAACCTCGTGTCTCTACTTGCTCGTTTGTTTGTAAACAATGACCAACACACAGGAAATGAGGTCACGGGCTGGAATTCCTTTATCGCTGATCTGATTCCTGCTGGGCTGCACGGTGGTGTAGTGGTTAGCGCTGTTAGCGCCTCGCAGCAGGAAGGTTCCTGGTTCGATGCAGGGCGTGTACCTGTCTGTGTGGAGTTTGAATGTCCTCCTCGTGCATGCGTGGCTCCCTCAGTCCAAAGACATGCTCGTTATGTGAATTGGTGTCGCTAAATAACCCGTAGATTTGAAGGTGACTGTGACGGGGTGTTTGTCTCTTCAGGGGCTGCATCCTTCAGAGGGCACGTCGCAGATGATCCGTACATTAACAGTTATTTATGTATTTTTGTTGAACGCTGTATTGGTAGTTTACAGTAAAATAGCCTTAAGGGAAGACGATACTGTTTATCATCCCCCCCCCCCTTTATAGCAGCCATCTTTAGGTCAGACCTGCCTCTAAAAATAGCTTTTATCCCCCTCCCTTTATTTCCTGTCAGTTCCATAACATTTCTGTCAGATAAAGGTTGGCATATTTTTCTGACATCCAATTTCAAAGATAGCATCTCAGTTTCCGAGCAGCCCATGACACCTTTAGAGAGAGACTCCAGCTGTGTCTGTGGACGCTAAACAACCTGTAAAAACTGTTTTCTTTTTGACCCGCAGCGATCACAGCTGACTCCGGGGGCTTTTCTATCTGCTGCCGTGATCATTCAGGTGACTGAGTCCTTATCCTGTAACCTGTCCCACTTTCCAGCTGTGCTTAAAGGTCTTCAACAGCTGCTGTTAACACCCAGCTGAGGCCCTGCTGTCCTTTGACATGGCATGGTATGGATTTCTGAGAAGTGATACGAGCGACTGTGTGTGCTCTCCATGGCCTCACTGTAGCTTTGTTATCTCTGCAGAAAGATAGCAAAGGAATGCATTACCAAGTATGTGGAGGAAAAAGAGGGAGTGAGAGCAGGGCAGGATGTCGCTGATTAAAAAAGTCTGAATAATTCTCAATTATATCCCAGCACTAAACATGTTTTATTAGAAGCAGTAACACCGTGTCCTTACAGCATGCGATGCTCTCCTGAGGCAACACGTGATGCAAGAACGACGGGGAAGTGGTGGACGAGTGGTGGCTAGTATATGAGCGACAAATATACTGCCGCTTATTTTGCCTTTTGTTATTGCAGTAAGCCTTTTATTTTGAATGTAAAATGCATCCTGCTGCGTTCTCACATCAGCTCACTCGGACTCACCGCGGAAAAAATACTTGGGCGCTGGCAGGAGAAACTCCGGATAAAGTCTGAGTGAAAGATCCGGCTGTTTGCGTTCACACATGCAGCTCTTTCTGAAATTATCAGGAGTTTTCTGCAGGTGTGAAAGCCCCGTTAAAAAACTTCTGATACTTGATGTAACAACATATTTTATTTTAAAGCAGTGACATGAAGCCCAGCAGGGTTAGACCTCTCCTTTTGGCAGTCATGATGATGTTCATGGAGGATGTGACTCAGGGATATAAAACTCTTAACAATCCGAGCAGAGAGGAAAGATGGAGAGAGGGAGTCGAGAGTTGTCATTGTGCGTGCCTGGTGAAGCACATCGGGCAGGAAGCTCTGGTTTCACGAGCTCAAATGCTTTTAGAAGAATAGATTCAGGATTTGAAGTGGAGGTGAACTGTAAAGGACTTTCTGCGTGTCCCCGTCTCACACTGTTTCCTCAGACACACACACACACGCACACACACGCACTGATGCCTCCTCTTCCCTCTCCCATTTAGAAACTCTAAACCCTCCTTTCAGCTGCGTGTGTAAGCGGAGGTCATGGTCGAGCTGCCAGCCTGCGAACAGTAGCAGCCAGTATGAGAGCGAGCTGGAAATCAGAGGGATAGTAAACAGAGAGGGAGAGCATGTGTCAACAGAGCAAGCTCCCAGGGTGCATTTCTGTTTGGCCCGAGCAGCTTGGTGAGAAAGCAAAACTGAAATGATATAATGACTTAATCTCAAGTAGCTGACTTCATCGTGCAGACTCACAAGGTGCTCGTACTTATGACCTTTAAAGCACTTCATACCTGAAGACGTGTTTCTGAGGAAGTTTCCTCTGCCTGTAAAGGTTTTAAAAAAGAAACTCAGACTGTTTAGAGAACAGATTGAGTATGACTACTTATTACTGCGTCCGTGTCCATTAACAGCTTTTTCACTGCCTCAGGTTCAGAAAGTTGGCTCATTGCACTTCTGTTGACTGTAGGTTTTTCTTAAATTGCTGTTTATGTTTAAAGGAAGAATGTGCGACATGTTCCACATCAATATATCATAAACCAAGTCTCTCCTGTGTAAATGTGTCTCTGAGTCATGACTGTCTACAATGAGTGAGAAGCTCGAGTCCCGCTGGCTGTGTTGTTGTCAGAGCCGTGTTTACATGGACGGGACGGCCGGCTCCTCCCCTTGTGTATAAAAGCTGTTTTAGTCAAGGACTAGAGAGAAGAAGAAGAACATACTCACTGATTATTTGGATGTCACGTAAGAGTTTTTAGATCACGCTCATTCTGTGTCAATGTGAAGCTACGAGCTAACTAAAGAGCGCTAACATTAGCATGCTTACAAAACGCAGGGCACAGGCAACTGCAGCTCGAGCCGAGGACAATCTTGTCCACCACTTGTGCTTAATGGTGCTTAATTATGGTGTTGTGTAATTGATAACTCCTTCATGAGAATGCGAGAGGAGGGGGGTTGGAGGTTTGTCTCTGGAGGAGAGCGGAGGCTTCAGTACGGAGGAGGTGTTTGTTTTGGTTTCATGCTGGTGCTCCAGGGCGACATCTACTGGATCAAAAAGTCGAACATTGTTCCTTTAAAAATTGCTTTTATTCAGTGAAAATTCACCGAGGCATGCGCAGCAGCTCTGGACCTTTAAATGAGAGGATAGACTTTCAGAAATATTGATGTGTAACATGTCGCACATTCTGCCTTTAAATGAGTCTTGCAGTCCACAGAAACGTCGGCATGGTGTTGTAAAGCTGATGCAGAAGGTTATTCTGTTGGTTCTGTGTCACTCTGCAGCCTCTGTGAAACTCTCCCTGTGCGTTTTATCCCACGCTGTTGTTTTTGTGACCTTGCAACTATTTCAGTGATCAGCCTGTTATCTTTCTTCTCTTTTATCTTTATCCAAGGCCACTTTCACTTTTGTTTTAGGTGAGCAGATAAAAGATGAAAGAGTTTATTCCCAGAGGGTTAGGTCGAGGTCGGAGCTGAAAATCACTTTATTAACCAGGAGAAGGCAGAATCATCTAAATCTGTAATCTGTGAGCTCTTCTGTTCTGTTTTTCCACTGTCACTCTGTAAAGTGTCAAATCGCTCTAATGGTGGCCTCGTCTTTGCTGCAGGGTCCGGCTGGAGCAGAGGAGGCGCCGTCTCCTGACCCGTCTCAGGCCCAGAACCACAGAGTCCAGCACAGCTTCGTCCAGGAACTTTTCCAAGCACAGTACAAGTGAGTCTCCTTTCCTGATAAACAACAATAAGATCACTCTAATAACAAACAGGACTTTACGAAGAAGGTATTTCGGTTATCGAGGTCACTTCAGGGTTATATCGGACTTTTCAGTACTACGAAGAGGGTTCACGCCTTAACACCGCCATGGTAGCTTATGCTGAACACCTGACTGGAGTTGGGCGGTTTTGATTCAGTTAAACGAAATGTTATGATTATAAGTTCTGTTCCCTGAAGGAGAGGATCGAGGTACAACACACATAGTAAGGGATATCACTCCCTCACGTGGCCTGACCGAAGACACCTCTGATCACGCCTTTACAGCAGATGATCTGTGGTGACGCATGTGAGGCTCCGCCTGCACATTAATAGATCCGTCATCACGGTCATCCCTCAGTTCGATAGCCGCTCTTCAACGAGCCCAGCTGCACCGCAGGGCGAACAAGTGTTGTACCTCGTTCCTCTCGTTCAGGGAACAGAAGTTATAGTCACAGCATTTTGTTCCGTTTCAGTCGATTCACTCGGTACAACACATATAGTATGGGATATGTATACACGCCCCGCAGAGCAGCCACCGAACCGGATGCTAAACCGGTTGAAAGAACCGAATGAGCCTCAGAAGGGGCTGTTACGTCTCTTTTTGCTGACTTTTTTATCCATATAATCGAGGGAGAGAGAGAAGTCCCCGGGACACGCCGCCCTGGCTTCCTGCAGCTGCTTGCTGTGGACGTCACTTAGTTTCTCCGCTGACTCCTTTGTGTGATCCTGCCTTATCTAACAAGTCATGTCGCAGTGCCTGGTGTGAGTAGAGATTTGATTGGCTGAGTAGCGTCACCTGTGACCTTCTTGGCTCCTGTGAAAGGGTCGAAACTTTGTTCACGAGAAAGAAACAATGAGCTGAAAGTGTATGTTGTCTGTTATCTAACTGGAGCTGAAGAACATCTACGACATGAGGAAGTTTCATGTGAGTTTTGCTTCCTGTGCAGCAGCTCGAAATGATGTCAGATCGCCCTGCAAGAAAAGGCCGCAGCACTTACTGTACAGCCGATCTCTCTGAGACGGTCCTGTTTTTTTTAGTGTGTACTCCCTCACATGGAGAAGTGACTAAAATAGAGATGTATCAAATCCTGTACAGAGACGAGTCAACACCACACAGCCTGCCTGTTCTTATGTGGTATTTAGGCTTCGTTGATCAGATTAAAGAGTCTTTGCTGCATACAGCTGAGACTTCCTGAGAGACACAGACGCAGCTCTGGTACTGTAATTACAAAGCATGACAGAGTAGAAATAATAGAGAAGAAGATGGAGAAACTGCTCTGCTACCCTTACCTGTGTGTCTCTTAAGGTGCCTTCACACCTGAGCCGTTTTGTCCTTTTGAAAAGAAGTCTGGAGCGCTTTGTCTGATAGTTCTTTTGTTTTGGGGGGGCGTGAACGCTCAAATGGCTCAAACCGAACTCTGGTCCTCTTAAAAACGGGGGTCTCGGCTCGCCTCTAAGTGCACCAGAGTTCGGTTCGCCGTAGGTGAGGGGAGAATAAAAGCAGCGCATTGTGGGTTGAATTTGGCCGTCTGTAAATGATGTCATTAGGTTTGCCGAGCATGGCTAACGTAAGCAACACCAGCCTTCAGTCCTCCTTACAGGTTGACTGCTCATGCCTGTGCTAAGTGTGGTTAAACATCGCTGCGGTCGATACGCCAGTTTAACCAGACTCAGCCGACATTTAACTTTATCTCCATTTTAGAGATGAAAATACTGACAAACTGCGCCACGTTACAGGATGCCTTTCTCCCGCTGTCCTGTTGTTTACTTTCAGGCCGAGTGGCAGCAGCTACTGACCCGACCTACATGCTGCATTCAGGTGCTCCTCTGATGGTCACAGTCTCCCAGTTGGGAAGTCGTTCATCCGACTTCAGAGTTTGAAAAGTCTGAATGTTGTAACAACAGCAACAAACAGCGTGGACGCTACGCTATGTGTGAATGTCTCTGTTACGAGTTATATTTCAGCAAAACGTTGATGTGAAATACGTGATTAGCCCATTAAGAAGTAACTTAACATCTTTTGCCCCCCATGTTGATGACGAATATGTCGGCACGTTGGGCACCTCATTCTTTCCCCAATTTCTGACTTATTGTTCCGACTTAAGCAGGCGTTCATGAAGCTCTACATTTTCCAACTCGGAAACTCGCTTTTCAGATGTGTCCAACATCACATGAATGCAGATACAGCCCCAACTAGTAATCTGACAGGCTTTGGTGCACTTGACAGAGTGCAGTCTGAAAGCAAACTGGACCAAATGAAAAATGCACCAATGTTGAAACTTCAGCCCTGAATCACACGAGTCCCCTGAACTTCATGTGTGAAAGCGACCTCAGCGTCTTTAGGACATGTACAGCTCTTACCTTTTTGTGCTAAGACAATGCAACAATGGGGTTTTACGTCACGCCAATATTGGAGTATTCTCACTGCTGTAATACCTGCTGAATTTGTCTGGTGTGTTTCGGATCACAGACATTTTCTTTTCTCTGCTAAACTGTCGTTTTGGCTCCGAGTTGACGGTGGATGTGGAGAGCCAAGAAAACCAGCCTTTTGAGCCGCCTGTATTATCACCATTTCTGTGTGATGCAGCTGGATCTCCTCATGACTCCCATCAATCCGTCATCCAGGAAATAAAGAGGCGGTTATTTTTTTACATAATAAATGCATCTGTCAGCTGGAGCCCACTGGGAGAGAAGCCTCGCTCAGATGTCGAGTCAATTACTCACAGCTTTTTGTTGTGATGTTTCATGGACTGCGTGGATCTTTTTTTTACATGATCAGACCTTTCTCTTGGTTTGCATCATCCAGTGAGGTGGATTTAATGTGTCACAGTCTCTCTTTCTCTTTTACCCATATGCCAATCTTTAACCTCTTCTCAGAATAAAAAGAATATTGTGGGGGTGCGTCAGCTAAAAAAAGAAATCCTAAAAGTGTCAGAAGTCCACAGCTGTCCAAAGAGAGTCAGCAGAAGGTCGAGTCCTCTTCCAACAACAGGTGTCTCTTTTCTTAGGACAGGCTGTCCTTTAACTCTTTTAAAGCTTTTGTACTCACCATTATCGTTATTTTTTCACAGGCTTGGTTATGCATTGTGCGTGTTACTGGAGGGTACCTCTAGAGGGCACTACGGAGAGCTCTGGCTGTATTCAACGCCTCGATGTGCACGATGTAAACTTCAGTCACGGCGACACTCACAGAGGTTATTGTCATCAATCAATCATTATTTGTATAGCGCTGATTCATACCAAGTGTTTTCTCGAGACGCTTTACAAAAGAGCAGGAAGGATTTCTACTTTGTGTTCCTCGTGTTCCTGTTGTCCACACTTTCTCGCCACTGAGGTGGAGATCGAAGCAGGAAGTGCGTGAGTGAGGACGGCGGTGGTTGTGGGGACGACACAGTCCGATGGTGGAGGGTGGGCGACAGGCGGTGATGTTAATTCTGAGACGAGATTACAGCGTCATCGTCTCCACTCCGTTGCTCCAACATTTTCCTCCGTGCATTGACGTAATGGTCCTGATCTTGATTTGCAGGTTTCTCACGTCAACTTCCATAACAGGACTTATGTCTCCCAGCTCGCTTGACTGACAGGCGTGTTTCACGGTGACGATGATCGTACAGATGTGGACTGCAGACTTGATTTATCAGCTTGTCTTTAAACTCTGTTGTCCCTGCTGCTGCTGACTCTCTCACGTCCCCTCTGCTTCTATACTGACCCATCTGTTCATGTTCATACTCCATCTTCAGATTCAACACCGAGCCTGATTCATAATTATTCTGTCTCTGAAAGTAGTCCCTGCAGACTGATCTCCTTACATCTTGTTTGTCTGAGCCATCTTCCATCTGCCAAACCCTCAGAGAAGTGTCAGCTCCGTGTGACTGCCGGTAATACATCTGTCAGAGCTCATCTCGTTATTACTCCCCTCACTGTCAAATGTTTCAGCTGTGACACTCTGGGTGTGTCTGTCCAGGGAGCCGCAGCCTGGCAGGGAAAATGTGTTCCTCTCACCCACCCGAGTGCCGTGTTATCGGGAGAGAGTGGGTGATGTTGGAGAGGGAAACATAACAGAGCGCAAACTTCATACAGCTACTAGAATTTATGCAGAATGTGCAGTCTGAGGCTACGTTAACGATGCAAGAAGCCCACAGAATGTCAAGGAGAGAAATACAGTTTGGGTTGATGAGTTCTGTAGGATTGCTATTTGAGCGAATTCAAGTTCTGAACTTTTTGAAATAGTTTTTCTACTCAAGACCAAGACCGTAAATATCACTGAAAAATCTTCATCTTGTGTGCAGGGGGCGTGTCGCTCACTTAGACCGTAACACCGAAACGGTTGCGGCCACAATGGTAACAAAGGTCAATGTGTGATGTCATCAGGTGGATATGACTTTGGACTCGTCAGCTGAGCTGTCTGAGAGTTTGTTAAAGTGAAATGAGACATTCAAAGATGCAGCAGTGTCCTTCTTTTACGACACTGTGACTACAGGGAGACATTGAGGACGACTATCTACGGTGAGCCTGAAGGGACAAAATAGCATGAGATTAATCTTTGTGCCACATTTTCCTGAAAGAGTCTTAAAGATGTTTCAAAGAAACCAGCTAGAGACGAGAACCACACAAAATAACGTGTGCGTGGTAGAGACTGTTGCAGTCAGGGTTCACATTTTCGTACCTTCTGATAATCTTTCTGTGAGCTCTAAAAATCCGCTCACATTGTCTGAGGCCGTGTAGCACAGAAGTCGAAGAGACGAGTCTTTGAACAAATACTTCTTGACTCCTGTACCTCCCTGCACCTCTGAGTCCTGAGGCCTCACCGCTGCCCGTGCAACACTCCGCAGCGTCTGATGTGATCTCACATCCAGGGTTGACAGAGCGGAGAATGATCCTTGTAATAGCCCCCGTTTGTCTGCTATACGCAATCATCACAGCCATTAAAACATGTTCATACAAGTTAGATCCAAGCGGAGCCGAGAGTAATTTGATCTTGATTTATGCTCTCTGTCATCACATGCTGCAGCGGATCACAATCAGAGCTCGACTTCAGCTCCACGCTAGTTATTCTTTGTTTTCATCCGTGAGATAAGATGCAAAAAAAACGACACAGATCATAAAAAACAAAAACCAGACATTAAGATGAGTTACAGGAACACAAACAACAAGAATGACTGAAATGTGTGCACGGTGTAAGGCGAGCAGAGATCACTTTGGGGGAGAAAAATAGATAACTGAAGACGTGCGTGTGATTGAAATGTTCATTAAACATGAATACAAACACACGAGCACGTCTTACCTCTGTGTCTGTTTGGAACACAGCTCTGATTTAGACGTCTATCACTCTTCACGCTCTTTGATCAAGTGAGTAAATGTTGAATTAGATCAAAGACGCTGATCTTAGTGTGTGTGTGTGTGTGCGTGTGCGTGTGTGTGTGTGTGCGTGTGTGTCACAGGCTGCAGTTGCTGCAGACTGCAATGAAAGTATCTGTCAGTCAAATGTTGGTTATTACAGTGGAGCTCAGCGACGGGCGGCCGAGTGTTTCAGATTACAAACCACCGCAGTTTCATTTCGTCTCGCTGCTTTCTCTGCCACGCCCTCACGTGTTTTATGGTCACTTTATTGCTGCTAGAATAACTATATTATTCTACTTCTGCTCAGTGACTGACAGACATGACAGACTACATGCTGGTACCTGACCATCCTCACGACTGACGTGATGCCTTTGAAAGGAAAAGGAAACACGTTGTAGAAGGCAGGAATAAAATCCACCATAGACGTTCTGTCGGGAGGTCAGGAGGCGTCCCAGATGTGGACTTGATTGTCGTGCACACGGGATAAAACGATCGTCTGACGTCTGTTGGATCTTTAAAGAGGAATGCACTGACGTTTTCCTCTGGAGTGAACACGTCGCTTCAGCTGGACTGAGTGACAAAACATCCTGCAACATGGCTGCCTCAGAAAGACGAAGAAACAATGCAAACAGGAAGAAAAAGTACCCGTTCATCTGTTTCTGGTGAGTCTCAGTTTAACTGTAAATAGTAAGAAACACAGAGGCTTCACTCTGATTACTTTAAGTGTAATGAAGACGAAAAAGAAACAGATTAACTTTATTAACAGGTCTTAAGATTGTTGAAATAACATCATGATGCAGATTTGTCTTTTCCTCAAGAGGAGAAGGAAACTTCTTTTAAAATGATTGTTGATTGGAGGCCGGATTCATCGTTTCTGATGCATTCATGGAGATCTGGAAATCTAAACGCTGACTGGCTCCTGTTACAGATTTTCTGCTCAGGTGTGAATGTTTGATCCAGAACAGACTGTTAGCTGTTCTTACATGTCTGTTTGTTGAGATGAATAAATCATCGTCAGGTGACCGCGTTAGGAGCTGGGATGTCATTACAGTGGATATGTTCTGCCTGCTGTTGCTCTCTCTCTGTACGGGCTGGTTTTCCTGCTACGTGATTGGTCAATAGGACTCGGTCTACGATCTGAAACTAGAACTCCTCACATAACAAAGTCCTGCGTGTAATTCAGAGTGTGTTCTCCTTGTTTTCATCGTCCTCCTGATTGATATGATTTAAAGGGCTGGATAGGGTAACGGATACTTTGGAGTTTACAAGCCCCGTGATGGATCTGTTTATTATGTGTGTTTAGTCATTTCAATTAGTGAATTATGAGGCGCACATTAAGTTTAATGCCTTTTCCATTTCAGAGCATAATGAATAAACAAGCATTCATCCTCGGACAGAGCCGATCTGCACGGCGTGGGGAGCAGAATTATCTGCCAGTCCACTTCTTCTTTTAATCGTCTCTCTGAGGAAAGAAAATCAATGAGATAAAGATACCTGTGTGACGCATCCCAGGGGAACTGAATGCTCTGACAGTGTGTGTGTGGTGACTTTCTTCAACATGGGACACACCTTTCAACACACTTCCTCCATTAGACCATCACCAGAATATCAGCCGCCCCCTGCGTCGCTCATTTGTCTCCGTTTCTTTTCTAAAGTGTTTCAGAGCAGCGCGGGGCACATCTATGTTTTAGTGGAGCCTGAGTGTGATTTGTATGCATGGTGCGCAGTTAGCCTCGCTGTTTCCTGGCGAGAATAAGACATCCGCGGGGCGGCCGTTCTGCTCTGCCAAGAGGGAGAGATCCACTCAGAGCCAGAGTCAGCTGGGTTCGCTTGAATAGAGCTTTATTTCCCCCCCCCCCCCCCCTCGCGTCCCTCACTGGCTCTGTCAGCTGCCTCTCTGCAAGGAAAACACATTTCAAGAGTTCATTACGGTCTAACTTTCCCATGTTGGGATGATGTGTGACGATGTCAAGTTTCAACTTACATGAGCTTTGGGAGTGTAAAGAAAAAGAGCGAGAGTAATGTTGACATAAAGAGAGAGCTGGAACGATTGAATCATCTCTTCTTCATTTGTTCTTTGTGACGTAGAAAACATTTTGTTATGCCGCAACCAAAACAAAACATTAAAAAAGAAAATAAAGTAGGAGCTCGTCTGTAAACAAGAGGCCAGTGAAAACAGGGATAGCTGCTTAGCTCTTGACCTTGGTGAAGGCGTCCTGTCACGGCGGTCCGATGAACACCATCTTCAGCTGAGCCGCCATGCAATCCCTTTTTATGGAGTTAGGTTTTTGGTTTGCTTTCTGATTTTGGTGAAGAAGAGTGGAGAGGGTGTAGCGCTGGTGGTTGGCTGTCTCCTCCGTGTCCTGACCAGGTTCACCCAGTTTCTAATCAGCAGCCCGTCAAAAACAGTTTGGGAGGAAATGTTTCCCAGAAGCCGTCAGCACTGGGAGTTGTAGTTCCCTCCCAAAAAACCTTCAAACATAGCTGCCTGTTCACAACCAGCTCTTATATTAACGCAAGAAAGAAAACCTAAAGATCTGTCTGTAACAATGATCGACTGTTTGTCACATTCAGTCGATCGATCTTTGTGCTTTGTAGCTGCAGAGTTCTGCTTCACTCACAAGTTTAATTTCAGTTTATGTGCAGAGCCGTGATTTCCATATTGTTACAGTCGCAGCAGTTAATCATGTTTCCTCTTTGATTTAAAAGCGAGGACTCGCTCACAGGGATGTTTGACGCAGAGGAATATTTTGTATCCCCATCCAAACAAGTTTTTGAATCTCTCTTTGCAAGAAAACCTTTCTTCACTTCTGAGCTTTGATGCAAAGGACTCTAAATGTAAAGTGTAGTAATAGAGAATCAGTGCTGCATGCATGCAGACGTTTTCCTTTGCATTCAAACACAGAGGAAGAAAGGACATCACTTAGCAACCTGCTGACTTTTCTCTCTTTTATGGCGTCACATGAGCATTTGTATCACGGTGAAAGTGATGCAACAAGATGGAAACCTCGTCTGTTAGGCCCCGTTTGTGGGCACGACCACCCCAGGGGGTTTCTCTTACTACTAACACCCCCACCCCGACCCCTTGTCTCTCTCTTCTCCCTGGTTACATCACTCATCGTCTCCGCTCTCACCGTCAGATCAAGGCCATCCGCAGGAACACCGTGTTCACTTTTGACTTTGGAGTAACAGGATTAGTACGTCTCCTCTCCTGTCAGACTTCATCAGGACGACTCTGAGGTTCATTTTAAATTCTGGTGAAGTCAGCTCCACTGTTTCTTTAAAGTCTCTCTCTCTCTCTCTCTCTCTCTCTCTCTCTCTCTCTCTCTCTCTCTCTCTCTCTCTCTCTCTCTCTCTCTCTCCTCAGATCATCCCTGACCTGCCCTCACTGTCTGAAACAGAGCAACACCTTCGACCCTTTCCTCTGCATCTCGCTCCCCATTCCTCTCCGACAGACCAGGTGAGCACTTTGAATCCATCAGAACTCAGAGATCCTGTCACACAATAACAAACTGCTACAAAGACGTGATGTTTACTATTTTAAACAACAGTATTTCCTGTGTCTGGTCCCTCAAAGAGAACATAATACCTACCTGCAGAAGGCACCAGTCCTTTCTTCCAATCAGGGTTTGATTTGGAGGCAGACCTTTCATTCAACTTTGCTCGTTTTGATCAATTTAATTCATTTCTTTCTAACAGTACAGTACGAAGAGTCTTTATGATTTAGTATTTGGTTTATTACAAATCATCGTTCCTCTAAGTAAAGCGGTCTGGCAGACTATAAGATATTCGGGGCGATTCTCCCTTCAGACCGAAGTCAGCAAAGAAACAACACAAGTGTTTATACAATGTGTCTTTAAAACAAACAAGAAATCCGACTGACGGGGAAACCACTTGGACCGAAATTGCAACCGTAATGGATGTACCAGCTAACAGCTAGCCACATTTAGCTCCACCATCATGTTTGTGTACCGTGCTGGAGCACAGAGCGGAGCCCTCACACGAGTCAAACCAGCTGGACTTTGAGGGTCACACGTCCTCTTCATTCGTATTTCTTCCTCTATCAAAGAAAATAAACCTTCCCCTTCGTCTGCCAGTCCTTTCCGTTCATATATGTTTTATATTTTAAATCCAGCTGGTACCAAACAGGTTCTGATTTTGATCACATCAGAGACATAAAGAAGTCCTTAAAGTGGATAAAGTTGTAATTTATCAAAAATAAATCAGGATATATACATAGAAGGAGCTCCCACAGCTCTGAAAATGTGCGATCTGCGTTTGGTGTGTGGTCGGGATGTGCACGATCAGCCAATTAAAATCCGAAAGAAAACAGGACAAAATGAAAAGGTGAGTGTCTTTATTTAATAAAACACAAAAAGCTGCATCAGAATCTGGATTGAAAACTGAAACATAAGCTTTTGGCAGAACGCTTCAGGCTGAAATATAACGTCCACTCAGCAGAGCCTGGGTACGTGGAGCTCCACTCTCTCTATGTGATTAAAACTCGGAGGTTTGTGATCATTGTTGTGCTTCTCCGGGATTCCTCCCCGCCTCTCTGTAAGAGGGCGTCACGGTTCAGCCAACATCCCTTCTAATTCTGGAAACTGTTTTTAAGAGCTTTGTTCTGAGCGCGTGCCAAGCAGAGAATATTCAGTCACGTCATCTTTTTACTGTGTGGTGAAAAACTAAACACTTGTGAGGGGATCAGCAGACGGGGAAACAGATGGATTGTCTTAAAAAACATTTTTTAAAGGTATTTCTTTGTGAAAGGTTCGACGCTCTCCCAGCCGAGGCTCGTCTGTGAGCCAGAGAAACACTTTCTGTTACCTAACTGGCCGACGGTCCAAACGCTGGACTCTGAGTTAGTTTACACCGAATGTAAACGTCTGAACGCTACACTCACCTTTATACTGTCAATCAAACTCTCATTCATGAGCAGAGTTATCCTGTTCCTATTTACAGGAATCATTTGAAGTAAAGGGCTGCACGTAGGTCGACAGCTGTCAGAAACCAAGTTAACACGTAAACATGCTACAGTATCCCGAGTTCTCCAGAGAGTAAAATCAGGTTTCTCAAAATCGGCATAAGGGATTATCCCGTTTCTGAAATCGAATGTGATGTTTACATGCACAAACACAAATCTGGGATACTCAAGTCCATGTACATGCGTTCATTGGACGAGGCAGCGGGAGCAACTTGGGGTTAAGTGTCTTGCCCAAGGACACATCGGACATGTGGCTGCAGGAGCTGGGGATCAAACCCTCAACCTTCTAATTGAGAGCAGACCGAGTCTACCAACTGATCCACAGCCGCCCCGTATGAAATGTATGCCAGAGGCTTAAACATCTGGTGTCTCATGTTTTCTTGTCTCCTTTTCTCGAGCCAGTGTGTTTGAGTGTGTTAGTAAGGAGGCGGAGCTGATACGACTTTTATTGGTTGTATGCTCCTTAACGCTGCAGAGAAGAGGACATCAAATATTTGTGTTCCCATCGTCTTTAGATCCGCACTTTATGACAAGAACTGACTCGCTCTGTGTCCATGCTCAGAGGTTTAGCGGCGATTTGATCCCATTTATCTTTCAGAGAAAATGTTCCGCCCTTTGCACGAGTATAAATCCACTTCTTCTCATTCTTTACGCCCCGAGATGAATTCATCTTTCTTTTTTTGCTCATCTGCTCTATGCAAGGGTTCTGCTGCTGTAACACTTTATCACCCCTGCGAGGCATCATTAAAGTTTATCTCTCTTCTGAAATTACTTTTATGACATCGAGGTGCAAGAAAATAGTTAAAAAAAAGAATCCATAAAATATCTCTTTGCCACTGGCTACGGCGTCCAGGCCGCAGACTCCCACAGGTACCTGGGAGAGTTCTCCCCTCACGCAGCTCCTCAGTGAACCGTTATTCAAAGGAGCCAGGATGTCCTTTACGCCGGGCTCATGTCAGCGCTGCCTCCAGAGAGGTCAGATCCAAGTGTTCCCTGTTTTAAAAATGCAATAGAGACTCCATTATTTTGCACACATAAAACGGAGTCCTAATGATCCATTATTAATGTTAAAATGTTTTGATTTATTCATGAAAGTCTTGTTTGGTCCCCTCCTGGCCGTAGAGAGGAGGAGTGTGTTCCCTCTCTGTCTGTCCCTCCATCACTGACAGTGTGTGTGTGTGTGTGTGTGTGTGTGTGTGTGTGTGTGTGTGTGTGTGTGTCTGTGTCTGTGTCTGTGTCTGTGTCTGTGTGTCTGTGTGTGTGTGTGTGCTTGTCTTTAGGCCGCTCTGTGTGGTCCTGGTGTTCAGCACCAAAGGACAGAGGTACCTGCGGGTCGGGCTGGCCGTGCCTCTGTTCGGCTCCGTTGCCTGCCTCAGGAGGATGGTGGCTGACGAGGGCAAACTCTCTCCAGACCAGGTAACATAAAACAAGAAGTCAGAACTCAGAGACCTACACGAGGTAAATGGACTTGAGCTTGTTTGGTGCTTTTCTAGTCTTCTGACTACTCAAAGTGCTTTCACACCGCAGGTCACACCTCCACATTCACACCCTGATGGTAGAGGCTGCTGAGTAAAGAGTCCTTCAGTATTAACTCATCCATTCATACGCAGGCATACACCGCCTCCGAAGCAGCGGGAGCAACTTGGGGTTATTTATTTATTTTTATTTTATTTTTTATATACTTTATTAATCCCCGAGGGGAAATTCTGGTTCGCACTCTGTTATTTTTAGAGACATGCTTCTCACACACACAGGCCTGAATCACACACATGCACAACGAGACCTGTGGACATGCATTAATGGAGAGATGTCAGAGTGCGGTGGCAGCCCACAGGAGGCGCCCCCTGAGCTTGTGGGGGTTCGGTGCCTTGCTCAAGGGCACCTCAGCAGTGCTCGAGAAGTGGTCTGGCACCTCTGCAGCTACCAGACCAACTTCCATATTTTGGTCCGCATCGGGACTTGAACCGGCGACCCTCCGGTTGGGAACTGTTGGCTACTGTTGGCTACTGCCGCCCCTGCCGTTAAGTGTCTTGCACAAGGACACATCGGACATGTTGCTGCAGGAGCTGGGGATCGAACCCCTGACCTACCAAGACGACCAACTCTACTGATCCAGCACGGCCTCAACTGTTTTTTTCTACCAGGCTGTAAACATGTGAATGTCTGCTGTAAAAACAGGCTTTTTTGAATGGGTGTGTATGTGACTTCCTGTGCTCCTGCAGCCTGCCACTAGTGGACACTCGAGGAACTGCAGGATTATGCACTTCAGCATCGGCTTCATTTTTAACACTGGAGTTTGCTGCTTGGTTGTTACCTCTAGACAAGTCATAGTCTGTGTTTTAAGTCTTTAATTCTGCTATTGTATCGGGCGATGAAGACCCAAATGCAACGCCAGTATCGAGGGAAATATGTTTAACTTGGAGATTGGGCAGGTACAGAATCTCACAGGTAAGTTTAACTCAGGATGTAGGTTCTGAGCTGGAGGCTCGGCCTGAGCAGACTGAGCTCCACAGAGTGAATAGATTAGAACAACGGTGGAATGAGTTTGTTAGGGAGGCAGGTCAGAGGTCACGTTTGTCACAGTCTCCTTCTGGAAATATTCTGATGTGTTTGTGTGTCTGTCGTTCTCCAGGTGATCCTGACCGAGGTTTACTCCACAGGCTTCCATCGCTCCTTCTTTGACGAGGACGATCTGAGCAGCATCGCTGAGAATGATGTTATCTACGCCTTCCAGGCTCCGCCCCTTTACATCAGGGGAGGCTCTGCACGGATCTCAGGTATTCTGCACGACTGAAGTTTTAACTGGAGTCAAAGTAAACAAAAGTTCTGCTCTTACCCTCGTCGTCTTTGATTATAAAACCCGGTGTGATGCTGCGTTAATATTGTCTCTGCTTGAACGTGATTGTGCACGCCGATCAGTCAGCGAACAAACCCGTTTAATGAAAGTACTCTGCTTAATGAAACCCTGAGGGAATGCACGTTACAGCAGGAGGCCCTTTGGGAGCACATTAAGGAGTATATAACTCCTCACAGAGCTCCCTGAATTACATCCCACATGTGGAGTTTTTCTTGCTGGATGAGATTTATGTCTTTACTTCCTGTGTTCTTCGGCGTCTGATGTAAAACGTGTTCTCAGAAGCGTCCCCTTGTTTCTTGTTTTGTGCTGTAAACAAATCGGTTCTGCTCACAGGGCTGTTAATCGTAGCCCCGACAGCATGTCAACACCGCGGCTGGACCTTAAAAATGTGACTTTTAGTGCTTTAATTTATCTGGTTCAATAAAAGCTCAGAGCTGTGCTGACTAGAAGGAGGCCCCACTGACTGTCTGCAAACTGGTAAAGGCTAGACCCCCCCCCAAACCACCACCTCCATCCTCCAGGGTCTCACTCACCCTTTCCAGAGTGTGAGTCCACAACAGCACCGTAACGAAGCTCCTCCGTTATTGTACATTCATATTGACTACGCAACAGCATAACGTTGATGTCCCGGTAGGTGGATTCACATTGCGTTATGTTGTTGCAGAGTAACAGCGGGGGCTCCACATACACATCACTGGGACATACACACACACAGTCCTGATCTCCCCCACTGGCTCCGCCCCTGCAACGCTCCTGTTACTACCTCTAATGGCGGCACAGAGGTGGGATCCCCACATTTAGCCTCCATGACATTCATAATGAAGGCGAGAAGATGCAGGGATGTAAATATCACGCTGGAATATGGCTACTGACTCTACATCACGGCTCAGCTCTTCTCTTTGCCCCGCAGGTCATCACGACTTTCACCCTATCACCGCTCATTTTAGATTGTGTCATCTTTAAAGGAACATTGCCAGCTTTACAAAAGGTTCTTGTTTCACCTGGACTCAGGGTTTCTTCACATTGACTGAACTTCTGAAATGACAGGCATTTTTCAGGGTGAGCTGCTGCAAACGGCTGAGTTCCTCATCCCGACTTTTCCCAGAGTTTTTTCCGCCAGCCCCCTAGAAAAATGTCTGCAAGAATTTGGGATGAGCCGATGTGTGAACAGAGCTGGAAATATTCTAGAAAATTCACTGTAAGCACGTCGGAGTCGGTAGGATGCTGTTTACTCGGCCCACGGCCCAAGTCCGGGTCGGGCCAAGACCCCCTAGCCTCTGGCCTCGGCCGAGCCGGTCTTTAGGCCTTTTTTGAAAGCGGTATTTTATTTTCGAAGCAGTTAGATTCTCTGTAATGATCTGGGGTCTCGAGCTGAGCGGACCAAACCCAGAAACAGAAGAGCGTGGAGCGGGAGAAACACACACAGTTCAACACAGGGAAATGGTACCGTGTAGCAGCTGACAGGGGACGACAGGGGACGTGGTCCAGGTAGCTGCAGGTTCAGCAGCAGGGAAGTAGTCCGTACTTGCACATAAACAACAAAACCTGCAACAGAGTGATCATGTTTTCCCACAGGGCGCGCCAAAATCGACACAAACCAAATGTGCCTCTCAGGAGCTTTAAGTGACCCTCTAAGACGTGACGAAAGCTGCTAGCAGACAATAATAAACCAATGAACAAACAGCAAGGCAGATGAAAGTATAAAGAATGATGTGAGTACAAGGCTGAGCTTGATTTCTGTTTGCGACGCAGATAAAAGAAAAGAGAAATTAATCCTTTACTCTTTTCTCTACGCTTTCTGTGTCCAAATATTCTTTGGCAGGTGATCCCACATTCACGTCTCGTCCTTGGCACCAGAACTTCCCACAGTGAGAATGTTCTGTTTCTGTCAGTGCGACCTGAAATCCCAAACACAGAAGTCTGTTTCTCAGAGGAAACTTTTGAACAATGCTTAAAGATTTAATGCCTTATTATACCTTCATGTAAAACCTCGGCTTGTTGATGCCAAACAAGCTAACATGAGATACAAGATCCAAACACAAAGTTGTGTCCCAACTGTTTACGATAAATCTCAGAGGAGATATAAACGATGTCAGAGCATCGTTGAAAGTGTTGCTGAGGGTTTTCTGAAGCCCTTTTTATCACACATGGGCCGCTTGAATCTTTAAATATCATGTCAGGATTTAAAAAGAAGACGTCCGTCTGCGTTTGAGCACCAACAAAGTAGCCCCTATTAGTCTCATCACCTTCTTTTTTAAAGTCCTTGAACATGGCGTGCAGACACTTGATGGGAATCGGGGGGTTCCGTAGCTGCGGCGGATCCCTGTTGGGGCGGAGGTGTTTAATTATGGGCTTTCACATCGTCTGCTCGTGTTTAGTCTGGCTCACCCCGAGTGTCGGCCTCACAATGAAAGAAGCCTCAGAGTGCACAGGACTGATGAGCTCTCAGACTCCCGCGGTTTCTTAGAATTAGTCCGGAGCTCTTTGAACCTGAGAGGTGAGAATCCACAGGTACGAGAGCTGAAGAAAGTTCACTTCTGTTGTGTTCTTATCCATTCTCACAAGGTTGTTTTCACATGCTGTGGAGACAAACACACCTCACATACTCTCCATTATTCATCCTGTAAACAAGGTAGGAAAAAAATCAGGAGGTAGCCATAAAAAAGTGTCGAGAAACAGAGGCGCTTCTGACAGCGAGCCATAAAAACCTGATTTAACGAGCGATGGCAGACGGAGGTGTCCTCTCGGCGTGCACACACAAATCTAAGCTGAGGTGACCTCTGCGTGTTTCTGCTGTTTTATGAACATGTTTCACCGAGCATTTAAAAAGGTATTTGTCTTCTTATAAATCATTCCTTCTCTTCTCATGACGACCACGGCGTGTGATTTAAGCAGGTTTGATCACATGCTTGATTAGAGCGGCGTTAATAAATGAAAGCTGTGCATACTTATCCTTACACTCACTCTCAGGGTCGAGACACTGCAATCAGAGGATTCATGTTGGAGACGAGGCGGCTCCAGTGTAGATTAATTTTTATGTAGGTGCTGCCCTTGGGATGTTGCACAGCTTCTACATGTACGCCCTAAACTATGAAACACGTCTTTAAAGAAACGACTTGTTTGGATCTGGAGTCATTATTGAACATTATGTAACTCAAAATATGAAATAAATAAAATCACATATTGCACATACCTTTAAGCTTTATTTTGCATTTGGCCCATCCCCGACTAAGGATTTAAGAAGAAGAAGAAATATTTTATTAATCCCGCGAAGGGGAATTACATTTTTACACTCTGTGGTTGAGACATGCTGCACACACACACAGGCTGAAACACACACACGTGCACATACAGGATCCTGTGGGCATGCACTGATGGAGAGATGTCAGAGTGAGCGGGCTGCCCACAGCGAGCGCTCCTGAGGAGTTGGGGGGGGGGGGGGGGTTTGGTGCCTTGCTGTAGGGCACTTGAGCAGGAAGTGATCTGGCACCTCTCCAGCTACCAGATTTGGTCCCACTGGGACTTAATGCAGGCTGAGCCGCCCCACTGAGAACAAATAGCAGACTATGATTCGTCAGATTTCTCCTGTAGTCGACTGACAGTCCAACGTTTTGTCGATGTTTTTGCGCTCATTCATCCACATTCTCAGTTGCAGGTGCACGCATGAGTCTGCGTGCACATTTTCTGCTATTAAAAACAATAAATTAAACCAGTGTTTGGTGCCTAGGACTTGAAACAAACGTCATTATCACTGGAAGTATGATATTGAAATTTAAAGGAGAACCGTTCGCTGCATGTATCTGGTTTTATTCATCAGGCATACAGGGGAAGAATGATCTCTCAGGATGTCGAGGTCTCTGAAACTTAGCGTATCAAAGCTGTTTCACTCAGTTATGTCGGGTACTCACGTCTCGTTGTTACTGTAAGAAGAGTGAGGGTTCTTCTTCGGGGGGGGGCTCTGTAACGGGATGCTCAGCAGTGGTGTTCGCTTTGTCAGTGATGAATCAGGCGTTGGTGTAAATAACAGTGTTTAATGGAACGTTTGGGGAAGGCACAGCCGCCTCGGATAGTCGATACCTTCTCATCTGAGTCTTATTCACCATCTTATTTATCACCATGAACTTCTGAAGGGACGACGTGTGTGTTAAAGCCAGAGGTGTGCCGACGTCACGTTTCACGGGGGAGCTTGTAATCGCAGGTTTTCACTCAGTCAGTCAGTCACACTCCTCGGAGCGGCGTAAGGGGACGGGAGAGAAGTGGTGCTGCCTGGCATCCCACCAGGACAGGATGTGGAGCAGTCGCTGCATCAGATAATACCTCCTGCTGAGAGTGCAGGCAGCCATTGGTCCATCTGTTCTCCCCTCTGAATCACTGTTCCCCAAATAGAAAGCTGCTGTCTCGCCACTTTATATATCTCTCTCCTCCTTGCTCCTTGTTAGACGTGTTCAGTTACATGATCAAGTTTTCAGTATTTAAAATCAGTTCGTCTTCCTTCCAAGAGGAGACTCTGGATCATCAGCTTCACCGAGTGCGTTCACATGGTGTCATCGCCCGGCTCGTGGGTCGTGGCAAAACATCGGAGGAGTCAGAAGTTATCAAAGAAAACAAATCATTTATCACAAAATGGCTTAGGGCGCCAGGTAGCCCTGTGGTTATGAAGCACGCCCAAAGTACAGAGGCTACAGCCCTCATTGCAGCCGCCGTGTGTTTGACTCTGACCTTCTGACCTTTGCTGCATGTTTTAAAACAAATAGTACTAAACTTGAATTTCCCTCGGGATCAATAAAGTATCTATCTATCTATCTATCTAAACAGTATCTCATATTTCCTCAGCAGCTGAATCTAAACTAAACGTTTATCTCCTCTTTCTGCTTTTTGTTTGAATCCTCTTTCTGTCTGACGTTCTCTGCGTTCTCCCTCCTCTGTCAGGTTATCATCACAGCCTTCCCTCCTCCCCGTACTCCACCGGTCCAGAGGGTCAGAGGTTGCCCTCATCCGGCGCGTTGTCATCAGAGTTTCTCAACCAGGGCGTCCCTGTGAAGATTCTGCTGCTGGTGTGCAACGCTGCAGGAGCAGGCCAACAGACTGTGAGGTGATTATATCTATTGACCCTTCTCAAAGCCCTGCTCTCAAACGGCGCTCGTCTAATAATCGCCTAGCAACGGTAACCAGGCAAGGGGAGACCGCTTTTAACTTCTTTGCATGTTGAAGTTTGGGCCTGTTTGGTTGAGCGCTGAGAGGGCGGTGTCTTTTTACCTTTTACACAACCAAAGCAAAGACAACAATGTAAGATGTGATTATGTCTTCTGACAAAAGCTGCAAACGTGAGGTGCCGATAGCCTAGTGGTTATGTCGCGCGCCCCACATACAGAGGTCATGGTCCTCGTTGCAGTGGCCGTGGGTTCAAATCCGACCTCGGACCATCGCTGCATGTCATCCCCCACTCTCTCCTCCCAATGTTGCCTGTCTCTGTTCAGCTGTCCTATCCTATAAAGGCAAAGAAGCCTTTAAAAAAACTTTACAAAAAAAAAGAAAAGCTGCAAACGTTAGCATGCCCTGCTAAACACATCACTGTTACTAACCTAGCATTGTTTTAAAGGCAGGGTTGGTAATTTCCTCCAGATCCACGTTTTAAGATCTGGGTCGAAATTGTCTTTAGGTCCTGACAGAAATTAATAACTCATGTGCTCTGAAAAAGGAAGAAAGAAAATCTGTCATCTGTAGCAGTACCAAACTGATGAACCAGCAGAGGGAACTCCCATGATTCCCCGCCAGTTCCGTCATCTTTTGTTATTGTAGTATTGATCGAGAGCCCCCCTGACGGCGGGATCTACATATTGCATCTTTAAGCTTTGTAGAAGACCAAATTTTAAAATATTTCATATCACTGACGCCTGCGTTAAAGGTTACAGCGCTGTAACATTAGCGTCTCTGATTGAATTGAAAGAAATCTTTATGATGAACGTTTCTCGCTGGTTTCTCTGTAAACGGCTTCTCAGCAGACGTCAGCTCTGTTTACAGAAGCTGAGTCCACAGTATATCAAACCTCGCTCTGTGGAGAACGTCAAGGTCACGTCAGCTCCCTGTTCCAGAAAGGACTCGCATCTCGCTGTGAGATGAGTTTCAGATCAATCGACTGAGGACTCGGGACACCTGGCGTGATGTAGAGATCAAACATTCATCTCCCTGACGAACGTGCAGAGAGATCAATACGAGACAGCTCGCCAGCTCGGCTGTGGGGAAAGTCCAATCCCATTCCTGGTGTCAGTTTCTCCTTCAAACGCCTCGCCGTCGTCCATCAAAACCACCCACCACCTCCCGCTCTCATCAGATGACAGCTGGACGACTCGTCTGTGCCAGGAAAATGACTTTGGAGTCGCTTACTCTTCTCTCACTCTGGTTACTGAAATGCACCTGTGATGCTTCTCTGCAGACAAAGTGTGAAATGCTGTGATTGGTTGAACTGTGATACATAGGAACAATTGCAGTACTTACTGGTTAGTACTTAAACGTACTGTGAGGAGTATTTAACTGGATCTGAGATGAGTACTGATGCGTCTCTATGACGAGACCGTGAGGAAGAACACTGACTGTTTGTCTGAGGTTATTCTGTCACCGCTAACACCTGACTGACGTCCAATGAGGTGTCTTTGTTTACTTTTCCCATCATCAAGATTCATAGTTATTAAAGTGACTCTGAGACAAGTAGAGATGTGAAGGATTACTCGAGTACTCGTTGACGTCGTCATTCGAGACGTGCACCTGCACACAATCAGTAGTCTGACACCAGAGCGGAGAAGATTAGCCTGCTAATATCTAATAATGGAAACGGGGACTGGAGATGTGCTCCCCTTAAGTTATGTGGAAGGAGGAGGCTTCTGCGAGCTGATGGCGTTTGTCAAGCCGGAGTACACGCCATCATCACGATGAAAAACAGCTACTAGAGCTGAAATGATGTCTGAGGAGAGAGCAGCAGGATTGACACTACAGACTCGTGGACATCTCTCGCCCTCAGAGTTATAAATTACTAATTTCATTCAGAGCTGGGATTTAAAGACCGCTGTCCTGCAAACACTCCGCACTGATGATTGACACACCACAGGAAACTGAGCCGACCATCTTTCATGGTAAAGAACAATGAGTTGTTCATATAGTAATGAGAGTACTCGAGTAGTTATGTAAAGGTCAAAGACACTAAAAGTACTCCCACGAAGGAGGCCTTTGATTCAGCATACACAGAAACCAAACCACTCGTTTCTCCCTTTGCTCCGCAGAAGTTTCCAAACAATTCTCCTCGTTAGTCTCTACCGTGCAGTGGTCAGATCACTGCAGCCGCCACAGCATGCTAATGGTTACCATCCTATTGTGTTGTAGTGAAGACCACACTAACCGAGACCAGAGAGCTCCGAGACGAGACTTAGACCAAGACATTTAGGGATTGAGACCGAGACCATAAAGATCACTGAAAAATCCTCATCTTGTTAGCAGCGTGCGTGTCACTCACTTAGGGAAGGTTACAGACGTAACCGGGGGATAAAAATCAAACTAAGAATGAATTGAAGTTATTGGTTCTTTTAGAAAGAGCTGTTTTCTTCTGATCACAGTGATGACGTGGAAAAATAGCCGATCAGTGGTGGTCTTGACTGGTCTTGATTTAAAATCCAGAGTCCGCCCAGTCTGAGACCGAGACAAGACCGAGTCAAAATGCTTTCGATTCCGAGAACGAGACCTTCAAAAGCCTGAAGTACTCCAACACTACAACAGTAATCTGTCCTAATTGATCTTAAGGGTTGTCCATGGCAGCTTTTGTTTGTTTTCTGGAGGATTTGTCAGATTGTTGCTGTTGTGTTGAAGTGTCTTTAAACAAAACAAATGTAAAAACTAATTAAAGAGAGAATATATTGCTTCCACCGATGCACACAGCTTACATTTCTTCCATCATGCTTCTCCTGAGCGGCCCTCGGCCGTGTGCTGAGCCTGTGTGTGTCGACATGTTTTCATTCTAATAAATCTGAAGCATACAATGGAGGGCTGCCCTCAATTAAATGTGTTATGATGACTTGAGCTATCATTTCAGAGGAGGGGGGGCGGCACTCGTCCCTCTCCTCAGCAGCTATTTCCACTCATTATCTCCCTCTGTCCTCTCAGAGATACCCTGTAATGAGAATCCTCCTCTAATGCTGATCATCTTAATACTTGATTATTTACATCACAATGGGATAAAGGGACACGTGAGACGGTCGGGGTTTATGTGGAGCAGTCGAGAGTGAGCGTTGTGAGCTGTCTTTTTAAGCTTTTTTCTTTCTCTGTTTCTAATGAAGGTTTGGACCTCCGTTCCTAATGAGGGAGGACCGCTCGATTTCCTGGGACCAGCTGCAGCAGAGCATCCTCAGCAAGCTTTATTACCTGATGATCAACGGAGCTCAGGCGCAGGTATCAGAAAGCTGCTCATGATCATTTGGAAAGGATTTAAGGGAATCATCTTTTCATCCTTTGATGAGGACGTGGAGTAGATCTGGAGTCATTGGCTCACATACAGACTCTTAAACATGGCCGCTACTTGAACCCATTATGATGAAACCCTTCCTGCCTTGTGGTCATCTCAAGTCATACAAGTTCATATGCAACAACACAAGTTAAAGCTTCTGCAAGCAGAATTTCTTAATCGTTGTTGCAATTCTCGCCATCTTCCTCTTAGAAAAAAAAACCTTTTAAGATCTATTTAAATGAAGAATGTGCGACGTTTTGAGCTTCAGCATGAATCCAAAACAAACTGCTGTTAGGCCACTGCGTCCACACAAAGGAGTCAAGTGCAAGCGGCTGACAAAATTGTCCTCAGCTCGAGCTGCAGTCACCTGTGTCCTGCATTGTTGTGTTAGCATGCTAATGTTAGCGCTCTTTAGTTAGCTCGTAGCTTCACATTGCATGTAAACTGACACAGAATGAGCGTGATCTAAAAACTCTTACATGACATCCAAATAATCAGTGAGTATGTTCTTCTTCTTCTCTCTAGTCCTTGACTAAAACAGCTTTTATACACAAGGGGAGGAGCCGGCCGTCCCGTCCATGTAAACACGGCTCTGACAACAACACAGCCAGCGGGACTCAAGCTTCTCACTCATTGTAGACAGTCATGACTCAGAGACACATTTACACAGGAGAGACTGGATCTCTGCTGTATTGATGCAGAAAGCAACACATTATTTTGGGGCTTTTCCCCTTTATTTGTTGGACAGTGGATAGATTAGGAAATCAGAGGGGAGGGGGGGAAAACGCCTCTGTACCGCAACCTAACCGCTTGGCCATCTGTATGAGAGATGCGAGAGATATTAGAAATAATAAAATGAACAGGGTCTTGGTCACTCGTGGCTGTGATGAGGACAACGTCTGTAACCACAACAACGAGAAGCAAGGGGATAAATAATGTTTGATATTATTAGGTATTCTATGTTTTATTTACTGCACACAACCAGAAACCTCCTGGGCTGAAGTTGCCTCTCAGCCCTGTGTGATAAATCAGCGTTAATTGTTCCATGATGCTCGTAAAACGAACATTTAATAGCCTTGTTGTGTGGGCGTGCTTGTTTCTGAGCACCGGCTGGAGGCAGAGAGGGGACACGGCTCCCTCCTGCCGTGCCGGCTGGCGCACCTGTTCCCGGACAGGTTTATTGGCTCAGGACGGAGCAGAGCGTGCCCACACACGGACGCTGAGTGGTACAGAGGGGAGAGCTCAAAGCTCGGCTGGAGTGGGAGACTTCACTGGTACACAGGACCAGGAGTCAGGTTCACGGGTTTGAGACCTGCGTATGATTCTTCTTCTCTGCCCTCCTGTCTTCTGGTTATTCATTTGGGTAGAAACTTGTTTTGTGGAGAAAGCTGCAGCTTCTTCTGGAGAGCACCTTTAGACAACACTTCAGCGACTCTCTTGCACCGTCATGTTGGTGCAGGGAACGTCGACTTTGTCCGCTGTTGCTGTGACAGTCTCGAGCCGTCTTTACTGTCTATACTAAGAGTCAATCTTTTTCTGCAGGTTAAAGCTCTTTGAATGTTCTTCCCTGACTATACACAGGATGGGAGACGTAGCTGAATATGTGTCCAGCTCCGTCGGCCGCCGTCAGCCTTTTTTCAGCCGATTCGACATGTTGAATCGGCTTCGGGGCGGTTGGTGAGAGGAGTCACTCTGTTCAGCGGCGTTGTGAGGCGACGCCACAGTCGGCCTTCGTCACAACTATCTCTTTGCCGTCTGCTTGGTGTGTCAGGGTCTTTGGATCTACTTTTTTAACATACAAAAGTAACATATTGTTGCTTTAACCAAACAAACCTGCCGTCAGTTTTAGTCTCTTTGTGGAGTTCAGCTGCAACAAAGACCCACATAGAGCGCTAAACTGTAAAGCAGCTTTCTGCTCATGACTCGGTGTTCTTTGAGAGACACGAGGAGAGAGAGGGAGAGTGAGGAGGAGGAGAGCATTCAGGTGCAACATTTTCAGAAGCTCAGCTGGAGATCTGAAGTCTCCTTTGTGCCTCATGCTGTCAGCCGTTTAATTAAAACCCGGCTCGTACAGTATAATCAGTCTGCTGTAGCCTACCTCTGCCAAGACAGCAGCGACGCTCAGAGCAGATGTTTGCTCTTCATCTCTCAGCTCAACTGAATGTTTCCCTATTTTCCTCCTGAATCAGTGAATTACACTCACAAGTGGAGTCTTCAGTTTGTGTCTAATTTTAGCTCCTCAAAGATGCAATTCAAACACAAAAGACGCTGCTGCCATTGGAGCCATTTCTCCTGCTTTTGACATCACTTGATGTCTTAGTATAGCAGTATAACACGCCGCAGCGCTCACTGGCGGCTGCACATGAATCTACAGCCCGTTAGAGTAACAGTCAGGACACATTAACACTTTCTGGAGCCGTACGTGAACAAACAGGGAGAGCGTTGGGCCTGAACGCTGCAAACTTCAGAAAATGTAAAATCCCTGGTTATGCACTCACACACAAACACAGAGTGCTTACAGTAACAACATAATGAAACTCTGTGCTCTTTGCATGGGCAGTAATTGGAGATCTTTTGCCCTGTCAGGCACAAACAATGCCACAAACATCCCTCCCCTCCCCCCTCGCACCGGCCTCACTGAGGACACAGAGTCATTAACCCGGGTAAAAACCAGAGCAAGGACTTTCCCATGACAGAAACCTCACAAACATCTCCTTCTGTTTGTTTATGAGAAGATGTTAACTGCTCACATAGTTTGTTCATTTTTCTACTCGCTCGTACTTAACTGTCCGTCACAAACCGACCCAGCATCCCTCACGTTTTCTCTTCATCTGTGCTGAGTGGACGCCAAACATGAACGCACACAGCAGCACAACAGTTTGCTTTAACATGCATCAGTCAACAATACAACTGCTGAAATGGCGAGCACAACATTTAAATGTCTCTTCCTCTCTTTATTTTTGATAACTCGTTAGAGCTGGGCGACTACCTGTCTCCAACATGTGACACTAGTCGTTTTCACAGCTGCACTCCGGATAATATTTTGAGAATTTCAGGAGGACTGCTCCGGAGATTCTCCTGACCTGGCTGTTCACACAAGCACCTCACAGCTGGAGACTATCCCTGTCAAACAGAAGGGGGGGCGGGGGATCTCCTGAGGTAATACGTGACGTAAAAAACAACACGGAAATGGCAGACAAAGCAACAGAGTCCTCTATACGACGCTATAATGAGAATATCTGTCTTTCTATCAATACTACGTGTAGTTGAACAGAATCACAACCTGAACTAAAGAGTGGAGAAGAACATACTGGAGAACAGGAAACAGAATGCAGCAGGTTCATTAGAGCACGGAGATCGTAGCGGTGGCGTGCAGACAGTCTATTCACCGTGCTGCAGTCACAGTATACAAACGTCACTCTCCCTCCTATTGGCTCGAGGTGAATTCTCTGGAGAATATCCTGCTGCGTTCTCACATCAGCCCACTCAGACTTGCTGCGGAAAAAACACTAGGGGTCTGGCTGGAGAAACTCCGGGTGAAGTTCTTGCGAAAAATTTGGCTGTTTGCGTTCACATATACAGCTCCTCCGGGTAATCTCCGGGGTTTTTCAGGAGATTTCCGTATGTGTGAAAAGGGTTAATGGGTGTGTTTACACAGACAAGAGTTTCCCGTTTTTTTTAAGAATCCCGTTTTTTGTGTTTGTGCATGCAAACGTCATATCCCGATTTCAGAAACCTTTTGAGAAAGCCAAATTTGCTACCTGGAGCACTCCAAAAGAAAACAGGAAACTGTGGCATGCATACGCTTTACCCTGCTTTCTGACAGCTGCTGACTACCTGCGCAGGCGCCGCCTCAGCCAAGTGACAGGACGCCAGTTTCCCAACACGCACTGTTGCCGCGTTTTGTGTTGTAAGAAATATACATCACAGGAGCCAGCACAAATAAGATGCAGTAATCATAAACTGGGATACTAGTATTAATCATGTCTACTTTTCATTGATAAAAATGAACATGGTGTAACATGTTAGTGTTTGCTCTCTGCTTTACAAGAGAAAAACAAATTTAATAATTTGGGTTAAGTCTCAGATCTCCTCTAAACATGTGTGTGAAGTGTCTTGTTCTAAATCCACTCTGATCCTGTATTTGATCATGCCTATAAACCCCTCTATTTCAGCCCTGCTCAGAACAGGCTGTTTCTGTGTCTGTAGCTTTAAATGTAAATGAGCTGTGTCTGACCACGCCCCTCTCTGGAAGGGCTTGGGTGGCTCGGGCTGTCTCGCTCCATGTCCTATTGTTTACGGTGAGAAGGCAGACTCAGAGGGCAGAACAAACACCTAGCTGTGGGAGTGTCACCCACCTGGGGGAGGGGTTACTGCCCTTTGTGATGTCATGAAGGGAAAATCTCCAAACGGCCTGTTTGAGCACACATTTTCTGAAAAGTGGAGCAGGCAGAAGACGGAGAGGATGGACTTCTCTCATCATTGGGGGGTTTGTAGACAGACTAGAGACACATGTAAAGTGTATTTTACAGAATATGTGACTTTTAAAAAAGAAGAAACTATCTAAACTCTTATGAAGTATGGCTCTTACAGAAACACAGGCCTGGATTAGAGCTATGATTGTGGGAAGAGTAAACACAACCTGAGTTATCTTTGTGTGTGTGACCTGCTGAATCCTTTAGTTGCAGTCGTTGCCATTGGAGGATGTTAAATCTAAAGTGATACAGTTTTCAGAGTTTAAATCTTTGTCTTTGAGACAATGTTTGGGGGAAAACACTTGCTTGGACTCTTTGGGTGGTCTTTCTATGTAAACACGGGCCTTTCATTGGAAGTCACAGTGAGTCCCAGCTAGAGCGTAATGAAAAGACAACATATTTTGTGTTTACACTTGTTATCTAGCATTACAGGGTTTTTTTGTATTCTGCAGAAACATGCAGAAGAGCAGCACAGGACACCTCTGCCCCACAGGGGAGGGATATCTGCAGTGTAAACACAGAAGAACACAACAATACAGTCTTTGTTACGCAGCTCTGCGTGGAGACTCACCAGAGTGAACTGTTAATGGACGTCCAGTGATTCTTGGCCAATCTGATACTGAATATATTTATTCTACATCGCACAAGAGGCAGTCGTTCAGATAGATTATGTAACCTCCCCTCGGGGTTATGGATTCCACTGGGTTCATGTGTTCAGCATATCAATATTGCCGTGTGCTCTGGTGCGATCCTCGTCATCAGAGAGCTCCTGCTGGATCAACCTTTCCTCCCAGGACTCAGAGCGAGGGTTTGTGTTTGAGCTCAGCCAGAAGCTACACGCCAGATTTCAGCACAAGAAGAGATCGCTATCATTTTTGTAAAGAACGCCTGAACTCCTAAAGACGCCTCAAATCTCAGAGTGATAAAAGAGAATTAAATGAAGAGAATAAGAAACACGAGGACCACGTTTGACCCTTTTTTTTATCTTCAACTTTGGCTTTCTGTCCAATACACTCTACAGAAGCCTCAAGCCGACGTTCATACATGCCATGTTGTGGACACTGAAGCTTCAGTGTTTATCCAGCTCTGCATCGGTCTGTAAACCTTTCTGCGTTCTAACCTCTCTCCATTTTTCAAAAGCATCTCCAATATTGATCCTAGTTTGAGCACGTTTCTGCTCGTGGAGCTTATTAGAAACATGCAGAGGCTTTTTAGGTCGGGTACAATCACTTCTATCTGAACCAGTTCTCTTGCCCGCTTCCATCGCTGCAACACCTGTTGGTTTGACCTGATAACTGCTCTCATATCTGGCAAACCGAGGGGCGTCCAAAACGGCCGTGTGGGGGTGCCTTAAAACCGCCTACCTTCTCTGGTCCAAACAAATCCAGACCATTCAGGACCAGAATCTAAAGTTAGAAGGAGGACATACTGGCTGCTGCATTGTTGTCAGAGAAGCCAGCACTTCAACATAGCATGTTTCCTTAATGTCTGATCATAGAGTAAGCTCACTTTATCATTTCAGTCTCTACACAGCTCACTGATTGGATCTTTAAAATGTAAACAAGCTTTGATAGTATTGATGCGAGTTAAGAAGGTCAGGTGCAGACTTCTCTCTCCTGTTGGCCCACTTTGTTCTCGTCTGTCTTTTTGTTGCTTCAGCCTGAAGACTTATTAAATAAAACCCTGAGAGCGTGAAAATACGCCAATGTTTACATGAGCACGCCCAGCTCTGCATTCCTGCAATAGTTCTGAACAGATGTCCAAGAGGCGGACCATGACTTCAATCAGCGTGCACCGAAAAAGTCAGAACAGGAAGTTTTCATTAATTGGTTTCCAATGGTTTGTCAGTAAACACACCTTTTTATCATTAATGACGGTTCAGGCGCCAAGGCTCAAGAGTTTTGAAGCTTTTGAGTCCGCCATAGGAGAGATAGATGATTCAAATCCGACCCAGCATCAGTCCCTTCATCATGAAGACCTTTTCTATCCGAGAGACCGTCCTCAGCTAAACAGTTTAAAGATCATTTTTGTTGTAGAAAAGCAAACACGTCTGCCAAGTTTACTGATGCAAACCAGAGCTTGTTCTACCTTTTGAGACGGAGAATGAAAGTGAAAGTAGAGCTGGACCTCACCTGAAAAGCCTTTGCATTTCTATCAAACACCTTTACTTCCTGCCTGTCTCTTACACGAACCATCTGGAACTTATCAGCAGTAATGACTCTGCTTCTGCACACACATATTGGATTCATAAAACATTTTAATGTTCTGAATCCTCCGAACAGAGCCGTTACTCTGACGGATCACTGAGACAGTCTCCTCATAAACCCTGAGCTACGTGTTCTCATTTTGCCATCGTGACATCATCTCATCAAACGTATGCAAAAGCAGAATGGATGATAACGTCAGGGGAATACAAGGAGCAACTTTTCTGATAGATTGCTGCAGTGAATCATCGACTACAGACACACTGGCTGTGAGACATTAGCATGCTAACATACCCATAATGCCCTGCCATGCACGAGCTGCCACAAAATAATCAACATATAAAATGTATTAGACGAGACTCTAACCCAGAACTTCCACCAGATACATGTGCATTGCACCTCCGCTACGTTACGTGCTCAGCACGGAGCAGCACCGCCGCACATCTGAGTCTTTAGACCAGGTAGTTCCCGCGGTAATTACAGAATCATGCACTGCACGAGACAATACGATGTATGTGGTATAAAAACCCTATAAACACGACAACAAACACACGTAAGGTCATTGTTCTGAGTGTTTTATTCTGAAAATTAAACCGGATGTTTTCATGTTGTTTCGTTGTCTGACTTCCTGTCCTGCTCGATCTGCTCTGTGGTAAATTGATGCTCCGTGCTCCGGCGTCCTGCAGAAATAGAAGCCTTGTGTATGTTCTGCAGAGGACTCCTAACTGACGGAGCTGAAACGCAGCGCAGCGGAGCCAGTGGAAGCACACACATTGAATAAGTGAAAACCTGTCCTGCTGTCGGGCGGAGCGGAGACGGACCGAACACGCATCTTGTGGAATTCAGCAGTTACTGGAAGAGCTGAAGCCGCCACTTCTTGGACGATCTGTACAATAAAGCTCAAGACAAATCCTTAGTCGGATCTTTACATGAAAACAAATCTCTAAAAGGCTCCGACAACACAAACACGACCCAGAGGTCAAAGGTCAGGGACTGAATCAGCTGAGGTGACACCTAGCAGACAGCTAGCAGCTCCAACCTGTCACTCAAAGAGGCCACGCCCCCTAATTCTACATCACTTTAACCCATTTAGACCAGATGCAGTGTTTGCGTGTATAAACTTTTAATGGCCACATATTCTGCAAACTGCAGTTTAAAGTCTTTAAAGGGTTTGTTGTTGTGATCGTCTTTCAGAACACCAGAGTGCTGTTCAACATCCGAGTGGTGGGAGGTTCGGCGTTCTACAGCTACCTGTCACCTCAGGACGGCCGGCCGCTCTACCATCCTGCTGTGGACAGGTGAGGGTCTCCAAGTTTATTCTAAGACCACTGATGTCACACACACATTCAGTAAGTCCTGCAGCTGCGAGAAGACGTTTTGCTTGATAACGTTACGCACGAGTTTGAGCGTCAAAGATTCAGTATTCCTTGATGAACAGAACTGTCTACATACAGGTGTGATAAAGCCCAGGTTTAATGTCCGACCTTTTTTCATCCTTTTAAACTGTAAAGGTGAGCGTTTTTATGTCCCAGCATCACCTGAAGTCTGCAGACCTTTTCATCCCTTTTCATAACTGCACGGATGTCTAATGGCTTTTCTCTTGCAGAGTGAGTTTGTGTTTCAAAGGAGCCTCGTTCTGAAAGGACGTCAGTGGTTTCTAAGTACAGCTCATTCATCGGTCTGATGGAGCTTTCAATCTTTTGACACACGAATGTGCCGCACGCTGTGTCCTGGAAACGAATGTAATGATAAATATAATGATTCTGAAAAAACATGTGCTGCTCTAAAGTCAGAACAGAAGTGTGTTATTCTCCTTGTGGAGAGATCAGGATACGTATGGATCACCTGCTACTATGATTAAATATTTAGAAAGATGAATCATTTTGTGTGCTTGGAAGAAGTTGAATCCTTCCCCTAAATGTCCCCTGAACTGTTCACCCTCCCTTACGTCTCAGTTCCCTTCAAATTGCATCCATGCATTGCACACTCGTGTCCTTTCTCTGCGTCTGTGGCTTCGTTCACACTGCAGACAAAAAGTGACCTGGATTTTATGATAAATCAGATTTGGGCCACTATGAGGTGGATTCCCACAGAAGTCTGATCCAGGCTATCTAAAAAGCAACATGAAGGCTTACAGTGTGAACGCAGTCTTGGACACTACCACCAGAGATGCATGGAGAGACACAGTGAAACGGAGCAAGGAGAGAGGAAACTAGGAAATGTGATTTTTGGGCGCACTCACACCAGGCCCAGTTGTCCCATAGCGTGCTGAAGTATGATGGCCTCACACTGCTCCAGGACAAACCTGCACACTCAGTTTCTTTGCACGTGGTACGATCACGATATAAATCCTAAAACTCTGCATATTTGTCTTCTTATTGACGCTGATCTGGCTCCATGTGGATCTCATTCTCGCTGTTAAAATGCAGTTTGGCTTCAAAATCTGAACTCAAGATCCACATCAGCTTTTCAGTGTCAGTCAGTGTCGGTCCTGTCATGTGTCTGATGTATTCGTCTATTCATGCTGCATTTTATACTGTGGTAGTGCTGACACCTAGTGGTCAAAAAGCACCAATGCAGGGCAGGATTCATTTTTTTTATGTGCTGAACATGGCAATCAAAAGAATTAGATATAGACAGAAGAGATTGAACTTATCAGAAGGCATCAGGACATAAAACCTGCAAACAAGGCTGAGAAAGCCTCAGGTTCTCTGGCAGCTTGTTCCACAGCTGAGGAGCGTGATTGAGAGAAGTGAACCTGTAGCAGAGGACCTGAGGGGGTCTGGATGCCTCAGAGAGGACTAGAACCTCTAATGGGAACACAGAGACGTTTGTTCTGTGCTACAGGTCCTGCACAGTAACTGTTAATGCACATTTCATCGATGAAAAGATGTGAATGTTCGACTTAATGAAGGAGTGCCGTTATGCTGATGCTCTTCCTCTTCCTTAAATGACCTCTGACCTTTGTGTGTCTCTCAGAGCTCTGAAGCTGTGCGGCTCTGGAGGACCTCCACATGTGAAGCTCATCATCGAGTGGGAGCACAGAATCAAAGACTGGTCAGTTCATTTCTCTCACAGGCCGTCTCTGTGTCTTCATCTTTAAACATGAGAGTAAACCGTCTCCCTCTGCTTGTTGATGTTCACCACCTGCAGTCTGTTTGGAAACATCCACGAGGAGGTGGTGAAGGACGCAGACAGCGTGAGGAATCAGCAGCAGCAGCACGTGCAGGCGTACAGCTGCACGCTGGACGAGTGTTTCCAGCTGTACACCAAAGAGGAGCAGGTCAGTCTGCTGTCCTTTAAAACCCTGATCAGCTGATAACGTCATGTTCAGATGTTTTTGTAAACGTCTTTAGTGACAGTAAGAGAGGACACGTATTCATAAATATCTGTGTGATTTAGTATTTTATAAAAAGTTCAATCAACAGTCCTGTAGCATTGGCTGCTGTTACCTTGTGTCACCACCAGGTGGAGGTGCAGGCGTGAGGATGGTTTATTACTCCTGACTATTATTTTCACTTTTTTCAGAACTCCAAACTTATTCATATTAACATCAGCGATGAATCGTGCAATCATAACATTAGGATTTCTCTCAGGACTTTTTCTGTTCATTCATAAAATGAAAAATAAAAAAAGAACTTTATTCAGCCAGGACATAGAATAGAGTAGAGTAGATGTTCATGGCCATTAGCACCAGTACACACCAGTACAGGTTTGTTTGTTTATCTGTTTATAAGGATCGTCATGAGTCTTCTTTGGGTCCAGACGTACGACAACAACACACAGGAGTTACATCAAAAGACGACAGATAATTCAATCATCACACAGTGTGTCTTACCCCCCATTTACTTACTTCTTCTTCTTCTCTGGTTCTTAATAAACGGCAAAATAGAACATATAACAACTATCTTCATGTAATAGATCATGTACATTAGGGTTATCTGTGAACTACATCAATGCATCTGTTCTATCGTGCTTCTTCCAGCTGGCCCCGGACGACGCCTGGAAGTGTCCTCATTGTAAGCAGCTGCAGCAGGGCATGGTGAAGATGAGCCTGTGGACGCTGCCCGACATCCTCATCCTCCACCTGAAGCGCTTCAGACAGGTGGGGGAGCGCAGGAACAAGCTCACCACCTTCGTACATTTCCCTCTGGCCGGCCTGGACATGACGCCTCACATGGTGAGCCGCGGCAACGCTTCCCATCAGCCCCCTCTGCAGCCGGGCTGGAAACAGTCCAGACGACCCGACCTGGCTCCTCCTGACTTCCTGTACGATCTGTACGCCGTGTGCAACCACCACGGAGGGATGCACGGCGGACATTATACAGGTCAGACTATAAAACACCTTCTGATGAAAAGATAGAGGCCGGTTCCATAAGGCAGGATTTACGATTAGAGGGGTAGCTTCTGGGTTAGGTTTTTGTTTTCAGCTCCATAAGAGTGGGTCACATTGAACTGAGCTGCTCTATGACAGGTTGTGTTCACACTCAAACATCAAGTCGTTGAAGCTTTCATACACACCGTGAGAAAATAAGAATTCACTGATGTTCTCTCTGCAGCGTTCTGCAGGAACTCGGTGGATGGTCAGTGGTACAGCTACGACGACAGCAGTGCGGAGCCAGTTCCAGAGGCGGAGGTGTGCACACGAGGAGCCTACATCCTCTTTTATCAGAGAAGAAACACCATCCCTCTTTGGTCGGCCAGCTCGTCGCTCACCGGTTGGTCCTTTTTAAGGGAATGTGGGAGGATCATTGAACCTTTTACTAAAATGATATCTGCATAAATCTCTTATTTCTTATTTCTGGATTCTGTACCATCTTACGCATTAGATTTCTCCTGTGGAGGTTCTTCTCCTCTCGCTGTAGGTTCAGTAAGGACAATAGATGTCACTGCAGGAAGTTGTCTGACTCTCTGTGGTTGTCACTTCCTGTTGATCGTAAACTGATCAAATTACAGGTGTTGGAATCACCACGAGCCTTGCAGCTACTCAACTTTAGTCTGATACAATATTGTTGTAATTTTACACATTTTCTGAACAACTATCAGAAATAATTTCCTTTTTTGAAACCTTAAATCATTTCCACAACTTTTCTATTTTCTTCGTTTCAGGCTCCACCAGCTCCTCCACCTCTGACCACTGGCTGGTCCGTCTGACGGGGGGCAGCAAGCGGGATAGCGTGGGGTCAGGAGGACCTGTTCCTGGACCTCCAGGTCCTCATCAGGCTCCAGAGTCTCCTGAGCTTCCCGTGTTTGGAGACGAACCCACGAAAACACAAGAAACGAGTCAGTATCTGGAGAAGCGTTTTCATCTTCCATACATAAACATCTAAAAACATGTTTCAACTATCGGCTGCATGAGACGTAAAATAATCTACTTTTCTTTTGATTTGTTCGCACTTAAAGGATCTTAAGTTTGCTGAAATAACATCATGGCCCAGTTGTTTTGATTTGTAAAAAGTAAAAAGTGGAGCTTTGTCAGGTCCGTCCTCATGAGGAGAAGAAAACTCAAATGTTTTGAGATTCTGTTGACTCAAACTTTAGCGGGCAACAAGGACTGAAACTCACAAACTTTCTCATCAAATGACTCGGACTAAGTCTAAAGTCTAAATCTAAAATAGCTTCCCCAAATCCACACCGGTTGTAGTAACATACTTTGTGTTTTCCTGCAGATGGGTTTGAATCCAAGCAGTTCATCCGCGGGTCTCAGGGGCGGAGCCTGAGCATGAGATCACCGAGTAAACCGAAGGAGCCTCTGAGCAAAGTCCTGCCTCTGCGCTGGTCTTTTGGCTCTAAGGATCGAATAAAACCCCCCACACAGAGACCGCCCGGAGAGCTGGTGGAGTACCTTGAGTCTGGACGGCGGCCGCGGTGCACAAAAGAGCCGATTATAAAGCTGGTGGCCACGCCCCCGCAGAGGAGCGCCCAGGGACGTGGATACGAGGCGGGACAGGACTGCAGCTCGCCGAGCGGCAGCAGTCTGAGCTGCACGGACAGACTGAGCTCTGACACCTGTTACTCCCCTAAAATACCAGAGGGACAGAGCCGACCGGGGGAGAGGAGCATCAACAGTCTGAGAGGCAGAGACGATGGCGCTCTGAGACAGAGGACGTCCAAGAGAACCAGGCAGGACCAGGGCCGGACCCTGGAGCTGCAGCTCCACAGAGGAGCCCTACTGATGGGTCACGTCAGCCACAGTGCCCCCCCCGAGCAGAGACTCCACATTAAGAAGGACCAAAGGAGGAACGGCCAGACCGCAGAAAGACCTGTTACAGATGGTCCTTCAGCCTGAGGACAGACGGGGACAGAGGGGACAGGAGGGCCGCAGCCACGAGAGCCTCTTATCTTTTTTTAAACCCGGCTTCATGAGGAAAGACGTCACCGGGTCTCCCTTAAGGACGCACGACACAAGACGTCTGAACGGACACGGACACCTGGGACGGCTAGCGTGCAGCAATTTAGCCAAACTGTCTCTGTCCAACGGGACTCTGACCACGGGAGCAGCAGAGGACAGGAAGGCCTGTGAGGTCCACAACTGCAAAGTCCAGCAGGTCAATGGGAAGGCGGGGCTTCACGACCCTGTGGACATAAAGCGAGCTCACAGCTCCAGTAACATCCAGACCAAACTGGACCTGACGTTCCGCCGATGTGCGTCCCTGCAGAGGAACGGAGACGTCGTGGCCCCTCCACCCCATCGAATCCTGCTAACAGATAAACCGGGCTACGCCACCCTGCAGCGGACACGATACAGTACCACCTCCCTGGGTAGGAACAGACCTGAGTCTCAGTCCTGGTTTTAAGGGACTATGAGGTGTTACTAAACCTTTTTTACTTTACAATGCCTGTTTCAGTCTCGAGTAGCGACAGAACATGACATCATGTTTTAGATCCTGAAGGTTCAGCTAGCTTACATGTTGCAATAGAGGATGCTTGATTTTTGCCCCAAAGAGCTCCGCCTTATCTTGCCTTACTGTGCTGTGATTGGTCAGTACAACTGTGCAGCAACTTGCTGGCAATAGTTCCCTTCGTTCCCTTCGCTGGAGGGATTATATATCCCTTCTGGCCTCGGAACACCTCGGGATCCCCCAGGAGGAGCTGGAGAACAGTGCTACGGAGAGACGTCTGGGGCATCTTACTAAGCATGCAGCCAGCGCAACCCAGCGCCCGGATAAGCGGAAGATAATAGATGCATGGAGGGATGGAGAGTGAAAAAAGGCTGCAGGTCTCTCTTCCCCCACGTGGTGACAGGGCTAACACTTAGAGAGGGAGGGGTTCACAATAAAAAACAGACATGTATGAAACATGTTTGAGCCTCTGAGTGAAACATAAACAAGATGAAGGAAGCGCCGTCCGGTCAGTGTGAACACAGAGCTGAGAACAACAAACGCAGAGGGAGTCTGACTTCACTCGCTTTTTAGAAACTCTTTAATCCACGAGATATTTACAGAGGACATGTTTTTTTTTTTGCTACTTAACATTCAGAATGTTGCACAATAAGCTCACTATAACGGTGAAGTTTTGTGTTTGATCTGACGGTGCTCCTGGCCAATCACAGCACAGGAGAGGCCGGATTGGTTCGAGATCTTTTTTGGGGGGGGGGAGAGGCCGTGAACGGAATAAAAAGAGCTTTAGAAGGTAGGAAGTGTGGATCTTCTGTTTAACGAGACATAATTTTATTGTTAGCAGAATATCATCGCTGCTGTCATCAGTAACCAATCACACCGCAGCTCAAGATTAGAACAGATACAGGCGGCTTTACTCTGCGGCGGATGCAGCCACGAGTTGAAATCTTTGATTTTAGGCAACAATGCTTATCTGAGTGACTCCTCCAGTGACTGGTAACATGTGAATAATGGCTTCTTTTTTATTAAAGTGCCTCTGTGACAGCCCAGAAGAATGACTGCAGAGTTAAAGGACCTCTGGACCCAGAGAAGCTTTCAGAAGGATTCACCGGCGGACAGGAAGCGGACCTCCGAGGCCCTCAGACAGAGTACTGTTATCAGTTCTTACCTGTGTGTGTCTTAAACTAAATCTATGCAGAGCGGAGTGACGGAGGAGAAACACTGCTGTGAGAGGATTCTGTGTTGTTGTTTTACAAAGAGATAAGTCGTATGTTTGTGCACAAACTGGTTTTTGTATTTGAGTTGTGATCGATATTCTCAACAGAGAGAAAGATTTCATAAACTTTTTTTTACTCTCAGAAAACTAACATCTGTTCAGAAAGTAGAAAAAACAGAAGAATGTGTTTGATTAAAGCAGAGGAAGCATTTACATTTCAAGAGAACGAGCTGAAATATTCTTTAAAACGATGCAAAAAGTAGAAACACCAGGAAGTGAAGTAGCTGCTAAAGCAACACGCATCATGTGCTTTGCTGTTAACCCTTTATTTTCTAATGTCACTGCACCTTTTTATAAAAGTTTCATTTTGCATTAAGACGCGAGCTAACAGGCTTAAAGGAAGAATGTGCAACTTTTTGATCCAGTAGATGTCTCCCTTGAGCTCCAGCATGAAACCAAAACAAACTGCTGTTAGGCCACACCTCCTCCAAACTGAAGCCTCCGCTCTCCTCCAGAGACAAACCTCCAACCCCCCTCCCCTCACGTTCACACGAAGGAGTTTAGCACAAGTGGCGTACAAAATTATCCTTTTCTCAAGCTGCAGTCACCTGTGTCCTGCATTGTTGTGTTAGCATGCTAATGTTAGCGCTCTTTAGTTAGCTCGTAGCTTCACATTGCATGTAAACTGACACAGAATGAGCGTGATCTAAAAACTCTTACGTGACATTCAAATAATCAGTGAGTATGTTCTTCTTCTTCTCTCTAGTCCTTGACTAAAACAGCTTTTATACACAAGGGGAGGAGCCGGCCGTCCCGTCCATGTAAACACGGCTCTGACAACAACACAGCCAGCGGGACTCGAGCTTCTCACTCATTGTAGACAGTCAGGACTCAGAGAGACATTTACACAGGAGAGACTGGATTTATGATATATTGATGTGTAACATGTCGCACATTCTTCCTTTAAAGACGTTGCAGCTCTAATGCATCAGCAATGGTAACACAAACTCTGCAAAGAATCCAAATTTAGCAAAGCAGGAGTTCAAGAGCAGGAGATTTGTGGGGTATGAAGCTGTTAGTGTTGCAAAAGAGCTTGAAAATGTGGGAAAGGATCCACAAATGCGTACAAACATCCAAAGATGAGTACATATAACCATGAATACATACCGTATAAACACGTCTTCGACTGATGTGCAATACGTGAATTAATAAAAAAGTATCTTAACATTAACAAAACATATTTTGCCCCCGAGGTGAAGTCCGGAGCAGTCCTCCTGAATTGATCTAGATATTTTCAGGAGTGCATGTGTGAAAACGTCATATCTGCAGGTGTGTGCTCACATTTCTGGATGTGTTTATGCATTTGAAAGTAGATTTTGCAGCAGAACTGGCTCCATATTAGAGGCATCACAACAAGAAAGACTCTCTCTCTTTGTTGGATGATAAAGAGTTAAGGCTACAACACAAAATCAGCAGGCGGGCTTGTTGGGACTAAAAAGAAAAATACATCCATCAACCACCCCTGAAGCTCTGCAGAGCAAAAAAAAAAAAGGATTTTGAAAACATGTGAATGCATATCTCTTTGACTGCAGTTCGGTTTGAACAGTTGCTTGTAAAACGCCAACATAGAAGCGGCTCGGTTTGAAGCGGTTTTCTTATTCAGGATTGAAAGGAGGACTCACACGGTGCACACAAACACACTTTAATCCTCTCTGTGCACACACACACACACACAGGGATGTGATGAGTCCTAATCACGCTTCTCCACATTCACTGTCGTTTCAAATCCACCACAGAGAGTGAAGCTGCACGTTCATGCTCCTGCTGAATACTTAATGTGTGTTTAAGTCACAGGCGTGAGTCATATTAACTGTCTCTGTCTCTACACACACTCTTTTGTTTACTTCTGTCACAGCGGACTCTGAAGGACTGTAACCTCAGAGTCCTCATTGTGCACACACACTGTACCTGTGTTCACATCGTGTCGTTAACATTAACACTCTTCACCTGAATGAATCATGAAGGATGTTTCCCGAGATATACGGCTAGATTCTATTTTATTATTAACTTTTTTTAAATTCTACATTTTGTACCTGATGTGTGATGATGTAATTTAAGCACCAGATTTAAACTGTATGTTTCAGGTGAACTGTATGAAGGCAGATTGATACAAACTGTAAGAGGAGGTTTTCAGAGTTCTGTACTCAAATGTCTGCTTCGTGTTCTGCAACCTGAAGTGAAAATTAAAGCCGCTTTTCTCACAAACAGATTCAGTGAAGTTTTATGATTCATGAGCCTGTGTGTGCACTTCATCGTTCTCACCCCGACTCACATCAGACAGCTTGGTTTCTCTCAAGATTCAACACAGGTGTGCTTCTCCTGAGCTTCAGGTGGAACTGCAGCACAGCGAGCTCTAATGAAAGCTTGTTTGAAAGCGGAGCTGTAGCTTCATTTGATTCGAAGCCTTTGTGTTTGAATGAGTCGAGCGATTGACTGAAGTGTGAGAGGCGATTGATTCCCTGACGAAGATGTAAAAGTTTCTTTAATTAGCATCCGCATTGACGTGGATGAATCCCCGAAGGAATCAATTAAGAAGAATATATACTTTATTTATTGTGCGGGGCTGCACACAGGGAGCGCTCCTGAGCTGGTGGGGGGGTTCGGTGTCTTGCTCAAGGGCACCTCGGCGATGTTCAGGAAGTGAACTGGCACCTCTCCAGCTACCAGACCAATTTCCAGACTTGTTCCGCACCGGGACTTGAATCGCCACCCCAAAGAAACTTTCTCTACAAAGAAAAAGTTAAAAACAGTGGAAAAAGTTTGAACAAATATCCTCAGTCACGTCTTCTGTTGGAGACGTGAAAACTAGAGGAGTCAGCCTTTTATATACTAACCCTCTGGGTCCCCTCCTGAGGGTCTGGTGGACCAGACCAAGACAAATGGTAGCATCAGCCTCTCATCAGTGTTTCTTTGTCTTTGCTCCTCCTACTCTGTTTTATGTGCATTTTTTTGTTTGTATCGTTTAGCACTTTTCACATTTCCAAAATAACCACATTCAATAAGAATCCTTCAAAAACAGACATTTAGAGAGAAAGGATCCTTGACAGATTGGAAAGTGATTTTTTTGATGCTTTTGTCTTTTAAAGGAGTTCATTTTGAGTTAGCTGATTATTTTAATGCTTGCAGAAAATTATACCCAATCACAACATCATTTATATTTAAGGTGGTAGGTCGGTCACTGACTCTCCTAAGAGACATTTACTCCATGCATTAGCACTTTTTTTCTTGCAGAGCAACAATCAAAACAAAACTGCTGCTAAATTTGATCGCTGACAAATTGCACCATTGTCTTTTACGACTGTTTCAATCCTGTGTATGTTCTTAAACCATATCATCCTGTCCAAGTTAGGAGCACCCCTGGATGGAGTCTCTGCTCGTGTCGGTGGTGGAAGGCTGCAGGAGATGAAGTGACAGCAGCAGAGAGTAAAACTGACAGCAGCAAGATGAGCTTCATCATAAATCCCTCATTTACTTCAAATACTTCTCAACCTGTGAGCGACACACCATCTGGAAAAACAAGCTCCTTGTCCAGTGGTAATATGTCAGAGCATTGGAAATTTCCATATATTGAATAATTCATTTTCAAACAGATAATGATCTCATTGCCTCAGATCACGTTCTTAACAAGCCTTGGGTTTGTAGGTTTGTCAACAGCAAACAGCGTAATAAAATAATAATAAAACAAGCTCTTCTGTATGCAGCGCCCACATTACTTTATCTTCTGTCTTTACTGTTTTCATTTCCTCGTCTTCTGAACACAAAGAACTCACCGTGATGACGTGTGAACACTCGCTGACACTTAATGTAAATGACATGTTGCAGATAATCAGCAGCTCTTGTGCAGAATACATTCAGGAAATTGGTTCAATGTACCGAGTCAATTTGCAGGAAAATTACCCACAAACCATGATTCAAATCATCACAGTATTTACAGAGTAAAAGTAGAAGTTGCAGAAGAAAGAGGATTGAGATAATCATTTAAAATCTTGAAGAAGCGGTTATCATGAAGGTATCTGGTATGATTTGACCCAAAGGGAGCATGAGCAATGTAAATGATAGTTGTCCGGGAATCGAACCCTGGGGGACTCCCATGTCAGGGTGACAGGGTCGATTTAGAGTCACAACGATTTCCAAAAATCCTTTGGTAGGAAAATCCAAATTTGATTGGCATGTGTTAATCTAGATTGTCATATTGGTCGACTTGTCTCTTGTTTCTCTGCACAAAGACATAATGTAATGTTAGCTTCTCCAGGAAAGCCACAAGGATACCAAGCAATCTATTGGAGTCCATGTTGCGTTGCCTAGCAATGGTGGGCAATAGGTTACCACTTGAACGCCAAGCCTTTCCTGTACACGACTTCACGACTTTTTGAGTTCCATTTCAAGGCCGCAATAGACCAATTAAATTGCCTTATCAAGCTTTAACTGGGACTCGACTTAACTGTGCATGTAAACATACTGAGTGGTCCACGGATGGAACCCTGGGGGACACCACATGTCACAGAGATTCTCTCTGATTTAGTGTCGACAGTGGACTCAACATAGACTCTGTCTGTCAGATATGATCGGAGCCAAATCAGTCAGATAATCTCAACTATAGTTCCTCACTCGAAAAGTATTTTATCACCCGCGCAGAGGCACAGCAAATGTTTGAAAAGGATCAGTATGAGAATATCTTTGAAAACCTTCATCGGGGCTGTGTGAGTCTGTGACGTCAGAAACCAGGTTGGAATCTTAAAGAAATGTAATAAGTCATTTTGTTGAACCGGAGAAGCTTTCTTGATAATTTCCCAGTTGAAAAAAAAAAGAAATGGATCTGTAGGTAGCTCTCATTAAGGATTCAAATTGTCTTTTTCAGAACGTCCTGAACTGATGCAGTTTTTAGTGTTTTTGGAAGAAGAGGGGAGAGCCACTTTCAACGCTGTTGTTTTTGAAGTTGTATGATGTCTACACAGCCGGTAGATGAACTGCTGCTTCACTTCATCCTCCAGTTTTCTGTATTGATCACATTGGATGTTTTCAAATCTAGCCAAATTGCATCGCTCCAGCTGGTGAAGTGGTTTGGTTTCATTGTTTGACTTGGAGGAAATCATTGCCACTCTGATACAAACGATCTCATCAAACAAACGAGCCTTGTTTTAATGAAAAGAGGTGAGTGAGCAGAACGTCCCTGCTTTAAATGTTGTTGCCTTGAAGAGGGATCGAAGACTACATCCTCTGAGCTTTCCTTCTTTGTCTGTTTGCCGATCCTGCACAGTTTCAGTCTTTACCTTCAAACTGAACAGAAAATAAAAGTTCTCCTGCTTCTTTTCTACTGGCTTCTTTTGGAGCAGCTGCAGCAGGTCCTTCTTCTAATTTTGAGGCCTGATCTGATTCTTTGCCAAACATAAATGATTATACAATGTGGTTAGAAATAACAAACTTTTTCACCAATGGAGTTATTTGTTTATGCAGATGAAAAGAGGATACAGCATTAGATTCAGCATGTCTTATACAACCTCCCTGCAGCTGCTTTAAAGTGCAAATGTATGCAGCTCGGTACTCAAGATAATTGGATCATCAACACTTTACCTTAGACGTGCTGTGCAATCATTAAGTTCCTTTTATGAACTGTTTTCCAGATATTATGTTTACAATAATGCGTTTACTACCCACACAAACACGTCAACACCGAGATGACTTCTGCCCCGTAAGTTGTTCAAACACAGCGATGACAATATGTGTTTTGTTGAAGTAGCAGAGTGTGTGGGTTCCTCATGATGATAGTCCAAACTCTGCAGCAGGAGGGACAGACTGGCAGAAGCAGGGCGGAAAGTGCTTTTGATCAAAACTAGAATAAAATCTGCTTTTACGGTTACACTGTCAGGGCAGAAAAATGAAAACGGAGAGGAGGTGTGCAGGCGTGGGTTATTTATAACTACATGTTTGAAGTCAGATAGAAATCAGTCGGTATCTTGTTTAACGCTGAAGTTTTTACATCCCACTTTGAGACAGAAGTAAAGAATCAGTGTGAGAGATTAAACGCTGTTTTCTGAATGTTAACTGAACTGGACATGTGAAGCTTTCTCGAAGGCATGTTTCCTTTATTGCAGCCTCGTTGTTTCCTTTACTTCTCTCTTTTTAATGTTATGTCTCATCTTAATGAACGACTGGCTGTGAGATCTCGAGGCTGTGCTTTACACTCAAACATGTCTTCACTGCTTCACGTGTCAGTTCATGATTTCAGCGTGCATGACTTTTAATGCATCTCATTATACACCATTAGAAAGGATTTAATCCGCCATGATGTGGACCATGCAGCTGACTATCAACGTGTCCAGAATAATCATTTTAATCTCAATCATCAATGCAGAATCATGTTGCCGTTTGTCAGTAATTCAGTGTTATTTCCATCGAGATAATCCCGGGGTAAATTGCCTTAGCGATGGGAGCCTCTCATAATTGTCCTACAAATGGCCAATTGGGAAACAGCATTTAACAAATAACTAAATGAAGTGACCCTAAAGCAGCACCCAGGGGAGCAGGGATCTGAGGTAATAAACAGGCACGTAATAACACAGTTCAGTTCCATATGATGCTTGAGCCGTAAGAGTCCTTGGACTGGGCCGGAAAAGTTGGAAGGCAGGTTAGGACTAGGCTGAGGGTCTGGGAGCCAGCAGTTTAGAGTCCATACAATGCTCACACAATGACAAATGTGGCTACACAGAGAGACACTGAACCACACAAAATCCACAAAAAGTAAGTGAGCAGGTAAACTTGTGAAGAGCCGTCGCAGGAGAACACCAAACAACCCAGGGGGGGAAGCAGACAGAAGCCAGGGACGCTGAGAGAGAACTCGGGATAGGGGAGAGAAGGCCGAGGCGAATTCTGGGATAAGGACATGCAGACAGGGCAGAGGCACGCAGGGTGGGCAACAGGGAATCAGTCAAAGGACGTGTGCTGGGAAGTCTTACATGAATGAAAAAGAACAATCAGGCAAAGAGTGGGTGAACAAGAGTTGTGTGCACAGTTGAGCTGAGTTAGTTGATGTGGTCAGAGTGGCTGGCAGGCAGAGCAGAGGCAAAGGTGAGTGTAAAAATACTGAGAAGGGGGAGGTGGGCCGAGGAGCAGAACTTTTTAATTAATTTGGAAAAACTTTTAATGGGTCAGTTCAAGCAGATCCAAATAATTTTGCAACAGATTCAGAGAAGCGAGAGCGTTGATCGCCCTTTTTCCAGATGCAGAGCAGACTTTGACAGACCCCTAACATGTTCTGAAATCTGTGACATTCAGTTGATTACATTTTGCATTTTTAAAACCTAATGAGAATGAAATACCCCGGGGTACACTTTCTGCGCTGTACACAGTGGAGTCTCTGCCCCAAGTGAGGGAGTTTAAGTCTCTCTGGGTCTTGTTTACGTGAGGGTAAAATGGACTGTGGGATTGACAGGTGGATTGGCTCAGCATCTGCGGTAATGTTAGCCTTGTACTGAACCGTCATGGTGAAAGAGCTGAGTCTGAAGGCAAAGCTCTCAATGTACTGGTCAATCATAGTTCCAACCCTCCACCTGTGGTCATGACCTTTGAGCAGTGACCGAAAGAATAAGATTGCGGACACAAGCGGCTGAAATTAGTTTCCTCTGGAGGGTGTCTGAGCTCAGCCTTAGAGAGAGGGGGAGCAGCTCAGACATCCGGGGTAACTTGAAGTAGAGCCGCTACTCCTTCACATCGCAATGAGTCAGTCGAGGTGGTTAGGGCCTCTGATTAGGATCCTCCTGGACGCCTCCCTTTGGAGGTTTTCTGGGCATGCCCAGCTGGGAGGTGACCCCGGGGTAGACCCAGATTTCACTGGATGGCTTATATATCCTTTCTGGCCTGGGGACACCTCGTCTTTTTTAAACGTTTCTGGGGAGATGGAAGTCTGAGTTGATTTCCTTCGCCACAGCAACCCGACCACACACACACACACACCTGCGTTATGAATTCAGCCAGCGTGATCCAGCAGGACAGCAGATGTGTCCCCGCCTTTGGAGCACACTTAGGGTAATTGCTGTCTTTGCTCATGCAGAGATTGGTGTGATGGCTGCTGGTGCAAACTGGAGGCCACGCTGCGGCCTCTTCATCACATCATCATTCACTCACAGTTTCTTGTTTTTCATTGAAGAGCCTACGAGTAATATTCAACAAAGTTTAAAGATCTATAACACCCCATGAAATCCATCCATTCGCACAAGATGGCCGTCCACGGATGAGTCTGGTTCTGCCCCGAGGTTTCTGCTCGCTTAAAAGGGAAACTGAGGTTTACGTGTCACAAACTCAAGAAAAACTGTGAAAATATACAAAAAGTGTTTAAAATGTTCAAAGGAGAACTTTTGATTTGTGTTTGAGGAGAAACTCGGAGTGTTTGTCGTGTATGGTGTGTGTCCATGATTATTTGTCCATCTAGCTATTTTTTGCCTGCATCACCTGTAAAACGTACTTCCTCTATAATTTCACACCACGTCATTTATAGCAATAAGCATTCTGTTTTTGTCAGACCTGCTGAGATAAAGATACACCTCCTCCTCCTGCTTTCTAAACAACATGGCAGTGTAGTCACCTCGCTGTGTGGTTGTTTGCAGATCTTTATTGAACATGTTTCATCCCTCAGTAATCATTTTGTCCTTTGTGTCCCTTGTTGTGTTTTTATCTCTTTAAAGGTGTTCTTGTCACCTTGTGGTTTTCTGCTTCCTTTCAGAGTCGTTTTGAATGGTTTCCTTCTCTTTTATTATCTGTTTGTGGCAGCACATTTCATGTCTGTGTCATTTTCTGCCACTATGAGGATGATTTACCTTGATTCTTCTCATATTTGTCACTGCTTGTAAATCTGGATCTTTTGTGCAAACCTTGTCCTGTGGTGTCCATCAGGGTTCTGTTCTGGGCCCTCTGTAGGGTGCAATCACACTAGGGAAAATTGTGGTGGAAATGCTGACAACAATGGGCCACAGGAATCTTTTAGTTCCTAGAAGAGAAGTCCCTTGGGTCGAAAATGGTCTCCTCTTTAGTCACCCTGAAGCTGTTTAGTTATCAACTGGTGTTGTGGTACTCCAAATTGGTCTTGGTCTGAAGACCGGTCTGGAGATCACTTTATGAAGGTCTCGTCTCAGAATCTAAAGCATTCTAACTCGGTCTTGTCTCGGTCTCAGACTGAGCTGACTACGGATTTTAAATCAACAACGGTCAAGACCACCACTGATCGGTTATTTACCACGTCATCACTGTGGTCAGAAGCAAAACGCCTCTTTCTAAAAGAACGAAAAACTTCAATTCATTCATAACTTTATTTTTATTCCCCGGTTACAGCCGCAACCTTCCCGGTGTTACGGTCTAAGTGAGGGACACGCCCCCTGCACACAAGATGATGATGCTTCAGTGGTATTTATGGTCTTGGTCTTGTCTCTATCTTGATCCCTAAATGTCTTGTCTTGTTCTCAGACCACTCTGGTCTCAGGTATGTCTTGGTCTCAGTTAGTGTGGTCTTGACTACAACACTATTATCAACCTCTTCATGTTTTTTCTTCTTGTGCATTTGGTCTCCTGTCCCTGTGGTACTCTAGAATCTGCTTCTTGTCTTTTGAGTGATTTTAAATCTGGAAACATTAACAGTAACTTCAAACAGACTTTCTATTCTGCACTCAGTCCCTCTCGATGCACCTTCACATCAGCGCCTTTAGGCTTTAAGTCTCTCATTTCCACTTCAAGTTAAGACTTTTGAAATAACCGTGAACATGAGAGCCGAGTTCAGCTCCAGGATGTTTTATTATCTGAGCGCTGCTCACTGACACTAACTCTGACTCACAGGACAGAAAGTGCACTCAGAAGCAGGAGTGTTGGAAGAGCCAAAGTTTGATTTCAAGGCTGCTTGAGCTTGGTTAGTTTTCTGTGAGCTGACGTTTGGTTTTTACCCTGAATAACACCGACAACATGTGGTTGCTGAGCCCATTGATTCAAGGCTGTTTGATTTTGTCTGAGAGTGTTTTAGGTGGTGGCTTTTATCAGAAGTCTGTCCTTACACTTTGTTCCTTTTTAGTTTTGAAATGTGTCCTCAGATCTTTTTAAAGCTGTTTGTGAAGAAGCGTATCCATTAGATCTCTTTAGAGATGTGTCAGGCTCTAAACACTTTGAATTTGAACCTTTAGACTTTCGTTCAACATTTTTATTCTCCTCTTATTTCTTCCCCTACATGTTGCTTTAGAGAATTATCACAAAGTCAAGACTTAATTAGGTCTTTTGAAGCGTTTTGAGGAAACACTAATTATTTAATAACAAAGTGCAATTTAGAAATAAATGCATTTTAATTCAAAACACTCAATATGTCCACTCTGGATTGAATTACAAGCTCATTTCTCTCTTCTTAGTGACGCACACTGCACAAAGCTTTAGAGCAACAACTCAACACATTTAAGTTATTGTAAACGTGACGCCTGTGATCAGTGTCTTTTAATGTCCAGTTAGCATCATGACAGAGAGTTAACCCCTCACAAAGGCTGAGGAGAAAATAAAGAGCATGCTTAGTTGATGTTTTTTGTTGAGGAGCTCTGCCTTCGTCGTGTCTCACAGCTTCATCCCTCTGGTCTTCACAGCATGAGGGGGGGGGAGACTTAGATTCCTGCTGTGTGACATTTGTATAAACTCTTAGCTCGCACCTCACCGTGAAAAGCTTTTGACCTTTTTAACCTTGAAAATAATTTAGTTTGTCATATTGCAATGTTTGCACTCTGGGCATGATCTTGCTGCTAAACGGATGCAGAGGAGTCGAAATCAACACTTTATTGAACATGTAAGAAGATGCAGGTGATGTTTGCACTGACAGTTCTGAGAGAAATTAAAATTTCCTTTTGATATCACCCGGCATAAAACATCAGCGTTCAAAGATTGTGAACAGCGGGATCAATAATTCAAAATAAATGAGATTAAACTGAATTTGACCCTCAAATAAGACGAATCCTTTCAGTGTCTGTGCTTCCACACGTCACATGTAAGAGTTAGGGCATGCAGCGAGTTACAACAGACACATCAAAGTGCACATTTCTATCGCAGACACATCATAGCAAAGAAAGTTCACTTTAAATACACAGACAAATAACTTCTTTACAAGCCAAAGAGCCACACACAAACCATAAAATGACGTTTCTTGTACACAGTGTGATCACGTCATGCATCGCCTGCAGCTCTTTGGGCTCGCTTTAATGCTTGTCACAGCTGAATGCATTTCTCTGATGTTTCTGACGTCCTGAATGTGCACGCAAAGACCCGTCACAAATACACATTTAATAAATTTAAGATCAAATAACATTTCAAAGGCAGTCCATGCAGCGCTGTGAGTGTGGCTTTGTGTTATCTGTTCAGAGAACGATCATCCATTAGTGCTATGAGTGTCACAACATCTACCAAACACATGACGACATGCACAACAACATATTTAATCCATGTACTGGAAGTACTGGTTGTCAAAATTAGATCTGTTAAAACATGACTGGGACATTTATACAAAGGTCTTTTAGTAAGAACAAGTGTGTAGGCATATTCTGATCAGATTTTATCAATGAATTTTATTCCAAGTTATGTTCATTTCTGGAAACAATGCTTACAATGCATTGTAAGGTATTTAAAGAGTGAGGAATCATGTTCATTTTTCAGCCAGTTTTACCTTTACTTTGACAGTTAGAACTTAGACTTTGACTTATTAGTTTCAGGCCAATAGAGGGCCCCTCCTTCCATTGGGGCCCTGGGTCGTCAGTCCCACTCTCCCTCCCCACTACTACGCTGATGTTTGTCGCCCTTGATTGTGTTTCATTTGATTTAAATCATCTTCCTCAGCCAGAGAAGTCAGATGCAGGATGTCATGATTTTAACGCACATTAAACACCAGGGGGCTCTTAGTCACTCATTATGCTCTCTACTGAATCAGTGTTTCTTGTTTGGCTGATTGGTCGACTCAGTCTGATTTTCAGTCACTCGCTGAGTCTGAAAATGTCATCTGAACTCTTCTTTCACTTTCCTTTTTTAAGCTCCGGTGTGCCTCTTACTCACATCCAAAGTTCTCAGATTATATTATCTCTTGGCTCACAGATTTTCTTTTCAGTTCAGTAGAGTCACATTTGGATTGGAAACAACCTCCTGATTGTTGTTGTGATGTTTTCGCTGCAGGAATAAGAGCAGCCAGCAGTAGCAGGTGTTGATCTGCTGATTGCCGTGGTTGTCGGCCATGGCTGGGTGGTCGTGTGTCCGTCTCAGTGCACAGCCACAGTGACAGGCAGCATGTTGTGAAGCAGCTCTCTAGGGGATTGCAGGTGGGCCGGGTGAGTGTTGTCTGGTGCAATCCTCAGGCTCATGCTGCTGTCAGCGAGAGCGGGGGCAACCCTGAATACTTTGTGGGTCGGCCTGATTGCAACAATGAACTTCCTTTTGAATGTTTCACTCAACACGATGTAAATAAATGGGTTGATGCAGCTGTTCGCATAGCCCAAACTGATTGCAATGTTGTAGGCGTACATGAAGGCAAAGGTGGGTCTCTGTACTCCAAGGTGGGCCAGCTGTAGGATGTAATAAGGGGCCCAGCAGGTGAAGAAGGCCAGGCATATGGCCACTGCCATGCGGGTCACCTTCTTTGTCCTCACCCTCAGGCTGCGCGGAGGCAGAGGGGCGACTGTAGCCGACATGTTTTGGAGAATCTTAAAAAAGACCCAACAGATGACCACCCAAGGGAGAGCGAAGGCCAGGAAGAACTGGTAGAGGGTGAACCAGTAGGTATCAGTGGCCAGGTTGGGCAGCAGGAGGGCACAGCCGACCGAGCCGTCCTTGAGGGGCATAAGTCCCGTGTACATCCAGACCGGAGTGATGGACACCAGAGAGAAGATCCAGACCAGAGCCACTGCCGCCCGGGCCACACAGGGGGTCCTCACATGCTTGAAGCGGATGGGGTGCACGGTTGCCAGGTAACGATCCAGAGTCATCACAGTCAGGATGTAAGTGCTGACGATCTGGCTGTTGGAGTCGAGCGCCGTGATGACGGTGCACATGGTGGCACCGAAGCACCAGGAGCCGTTTCCCACGAGCTGGTGGATGAGGAAGGGCATGCCGAGCAGAAACAGGAGGTCTGCGATGGATAAACTGAAGATGAAGATGTCCGGTACCGTCTGCTGAGAGCACAGCTTGGTTTTCTTCACTATGGTGTAGATGACAATGGAGTTCCCGAAGATCCCGAAGAAGCAGATGACACCGAATATGCTGGGCATGAGCATGTTGTCGTATTGTTGCTCATCTTCTGTTAAAAGGGACGAAAACACTAAACTTTTTATCAGTTACAATATCACATATGATAAATCCTGCTGCATATCATTCAGTCCTATAAATATCTCTAATTCCATTTCATGTTTGAGCCTCTAGATTTGACAAAACAAAGTAGAAAACCTTCATTTTGAATGGTGCTCGGCACTCTAACCTGTTGTGCAGTAAATTAAACAGAAAAGAAGCAGTGACCCATTCTTGAATTCTTTTACAGTAATCGTGCATTTGTTACACATGACTTATTTGCTGAGTCTTACATTCATTTTTAAAAGAAGAAGGGACAAACAACGCACCTCTCTGTAGACTGTCAGATGAATTGAAGAGGGGAAAAGATGAATTTGAAGTGAAGTCCATCCTGACCCTCCTCTCAACAAATAATAATAAACTTTAAAACAGCTTCAGCTCGAAATAAAGTCCAGAAGAAGCATCAAGTTGTTTTAAAACATTCTGTTGTTATCAACTATTAGTCCATAGGTATTCCAGCCTCGCGCATGTTTGTGACATCCTCAGGACTACTTCAATGCGCGCGACATCCAAAAATCACCTGATACAGTAAGTCGAGGTAACAAACTCGTCTTTCACAAAACAGCTTCTGACTGCAATTCAAGGACCCTCAAACCTTCAATATGCGCAGATACTTTCAAGTGTAGTCAAAGTGATGTCTTCCTTGTTTTTAAAAAAGAGAGATTTAGCCTCCATGCTCAGCCACATTCAGGTCTGTGAAGTTCCCGGGTCCCTGGTCCCTACAAAATAAAACCTCTTCTCTCCCTCTCGTGCAGCGTCTCATCCATCACTGACGCTCTCTTCCTCAATGTCAGACTTCTCCGCCAGGTGGCAGCATTGTCAACGTTTTAACACCGCTCAGGTCAGAATTAGAAGCAGATGTTCAAAAAACAAAACAAAGAGAAGTTTAGCAAATTTTTGACAATAAATGGGTTCACGAGTGGGAGAAAGGTGACAGCAGATACACCTAAAGCTGGATGATGTCATTGGAGAGGAGGAGGAATACAGTCGACTTTATGTCTGTGAATTAAACTTTTTTTTAAAGATGGTGTCACGTTTTTCTTGCTCTGGCCTGTGTTGTTTAAATGATTTATCCACAGATTAATCTTGATTTGGTTATTGATTTGAATATTTGTAGAAAAAGAAGAACCAGAAGGATTCTGTATTCTGTATTCTGGGAGCTGATGTACCAAAGAAGCAGAGTGGGATTTTCTGGCACTACTTCACCAACTACCAAGGTGCATGAAGAGGTCAAAAAGCTCCAGCACTTGTAGCATGAAGATTATCTTTATAAACTTCATTAGACCGACGTGTTTCGGATTGTGGCCTCCAGCCAAAGCAGTAGTTCCCAGCCTTTTCTGGCTCGTGATTTTAAGGTTTATTTTGGGTCTTTTTATGCCTTTAATTTAGAGATAGGACAGTGGAGTCGGAAAGCAGGGACAGAGAGAGTGGGGAAGGACATGCGGGTAAAGAGCCACAGGTTGGATTCAAACCTGGGTCGCCCGCTTGGAGGACTGCAGCCTCCGCACACCAACCACCAGGCGCCCCCTCGTGACCCCACTTTAACTTCAGAACACATACAGCTTTTTGATGAAATTAATTTGTTTTCAATCATATAATAGATTTTCTTCTGTGTTACAAGTAAACATTAATCTTAGAGCACATGTATGCTCTTTTCTGTTTAAGACAGGCTGGGAGGACATTTCTGCACAGTCGACAGACAGTCAGAGTCTGCAGGTTTCTTGTTTTGGCTTTGGCTATGGCCCACAGCAGCCTGTGATCAATATATTTTAATATACAATATCTTTTTTATTGATCGATTAATACACATTTCAAGTACCACCATTATACGTGCAACCCCTAGTAAGGTCAGGACCCCAAGGTTGGGAAAGCCTTAAGAGACAGGTGTTAATCCCACTAGGAGACAATCATGAAAAGGACAGACAGACAGACAGACAGACAGACAGACAGACAGACAGACAGACAGACAGACAGACAGACAGACAGACAGAGAGACAGACAGACAGACAGACAGACAGACAGACAGACAGACAGACAGACAGACAGACAGACAGACAGACAGACAGACAGACACACGGACGGACGGACGGACGGACGGACGGACGGACGGACGGACGGACGGACGGACGGACAGACGGACAGACAGACAGACAGACAGACAGACAGACAGACAGACAGACAGACAGACAGACAGACAGACAGACAGACAGACAGATAGATAGATAGATAGATAGATAGATGTCAAACGGAAAAAACACTACTAATAATAAGATATATTAAGGTAAGATGTACTTTATTGAAACCTCTTATCTAAACTACATTGTGCATTACGTGATATAAAGTCCAGAATATGTATAAATATGTTAAAAACAATATGTATTACATTTCATAATAATACACTACAGTAAATATGTATACACAAAGTTGTAAACAAATGAAGATGTAAAATGTGTTTATAATACATCTATATGTTTATATTTGTGCAGGTACAGATAATGAGAGAATGTTTGCATAGGTCGGTGTTGCGGTAAAACGAGTGACCGTGTTAACTGGTGACTTTCAGCCAATGAGTGTGGTTGTCGTAGTCACAACAGATGTTAAAACCGCAGGTCTTATCTGGACTGGACCCTGAGTCTGAGCCTAACGTTTTGATTGGAAAAGTCTTCCAGAATGGCTTTTTTGTTTGTTTGACATATCTCATTAGTATATTGGACTAAACGAATTGGTATTCTTTACGACACTTCAACAGATGTTGCGGCGACGACAACCACAAACCATTCGGCTGACAGGAACCAGTTAACACGGTCACATGTTAAACCGATACACCAACCTATTAGCATTGGGCTACTACTTCTACAACGAATAATAATGGCAGATAATCAAAGCCAGTTGTAGAAGCAGTTGTGCGGTGGGTTTGGCGGGGCAGTGGAGCAAACTGACAGGGAGGAGCTCCACTCACAGCAGCAGGCAGACCCTCCCAGCTCCGAGCGAGGAAACGGAAACAAGCGTTGTAAACCTGATGCTAGCAGCAGCTACATTCAGGCTCGTAGGACGGGGTGTAAGCTAAGCGACATCACTCACACAGTTTGCTGCCTCTTCAGAGGAAACAGGGAGTGGATAATCACACGACAGGGGTTTTTGTTTGCTACTGTGGCGGCTTCAAAACGGAATCTCTCGAGTGGTGAGTTTTCTTCATCCGTTCTCTTTACGTAAAACTTGTGTGTGTTTTTTTCTTTTCGAGACGCAGGCTAGTCAAGTTCAGTAACGTTAGCTGAGCTAGCAACTACAGCTTGCGCTATGAAAAAAAGGTGTTTTCTTCCTTTACACATTTGCCAACGTGAAGCTAGCGTACAGGCCTCTAATGTTCATAAATCGGCGACTCTATTGTGAAGTAAGGACTTGTGTTGAGTAATGTCATGGTAAGTTTTCATGTTGGTGTAAATTAAAGGGGTTAAAGTTTGAAAATCACACAGCAGCGCAGTTATTGTTATCTGACCGTTAGCCGGGCATGCTAGCTCGAGCGCTTTAGAACGCTGGCTGTTAGCTCGAGCGCTTTAGAACGCTGGCTGTTAGCTCGAGCGCTTTAGAACGCTGGCTGTTAGCTCGAGCGCTTTAGAACGCTGGCTGTTAGCTGGAACGGATTCGATGCTCTGGAAGGAAGTCGCGGAAATCGTAAAAAAAAAAAAAAAAAAAAGCGATTTAGTTTTCAAAATAGCAACTTGAGGCTTCTCTTTGTTAAAATCTGACCATAAAAACATTAAATCAAGACTGTAAAATACAGAGAGTAATTGTTGCAGCTTGCCCCCTTTGGAATTCAGCTTCCCTTTCCATCACTTTTGGCTGCACTGGCGTTGCTTTTCTCATCGGTGGTGTGCTTGTGTGTGTTTAGTATGGTTACAGAGGACGTGTAGATGAGTTGTTGACAGCTGTGTGATTGTAAACAATGGCTGCAGTCACAGGTTAGGGCTAACTATGGCCAAACGGCTGTTCTAGAAAAGCTTTCCCTGCATCTTCTGCTCTTGTCAATAATTATAACAAGTTGTTTGAAGATTCTAGCTAACTTTATAGTCACTTAGACTTCATACCAGACAGGTACACAGGCTCAAGACGCTTAACAAATAAAAAGAAATGTACATAGGGATGTAATGATTCACTATACGATTCAAGATACTGGGTTCACAATACAATTCTCTCACGATGTATTTTACAAAATGAGACTGTAGACAAATGACTGACAAAGATTCCTTTAGGGGCTGCTAACCCGCTTGTCAGTCTGGTTTGGCCTCTTAATGTTCTTGTTCTCCCAACAAGGGGAGGTGATTGGAGCTTCTCATTGTGGTGCCGATTAAATGCTGCATCGTGTCGATTGTGCTATTTGTGTAGTTCCCCGTCTTCTTGCAATATCTGCAGTTTACAGTTTTTGTCTCGTCTGTTATCTTCTCACCTCTTTCATTTTCTGTCTTGAAGTCAAAATGCTTCCACACCTCCGATTTAAAAGACGGTGGTGTGTCCTCAATTTCTAAATCTTGCTCTGCAGCTGCCAACCGCCTCTGATCTGCAGCTGCTGACGCTCATTATTGAGATTCATTTTTCAGAGTACCGATGTGACCCTTGACACCTTTGAATCGATTTATCACGATTTTATGATTAATCTTCACTTCCCTAGCAGTAACTATAATTTAAAAGCAGTGAGGTACATGTATGAAAACCCTTTGAGTATTTGTGACACACATCCATGATGCAGAGACACATAGCTCCCACTTAGAGCTGACAATATATATGTCTACGCATCTGCATTTTCACGTATGCATTCATACACCAAAACGCCAATTTTAATAATGCGCATCCATGCACCCATGTTCACTCTAAGCCCTGCATACTCATACATAGACGGCCAAAACCATGCATACAAAAATATACACACACATACATGGATGTTGTGTGCATTTGTAAATGGGACAGTTTGTGCAAAGATTTACGCGTCACCTTTAAAAACAGATGTTTACAAAGTGCTTTGATGGACAAAGCAAAGACAGGAACTCTGATATTTAACATAATACGCATCAAAAGTCGGGTCAAACAGAGAGTGGTCCAGAAAATTCAAACAGAAGGGCAAGGACGAAATGCTAAAGATCAACCAGAATAAAACCAAACGAAGGATTAAGAGACGAAACAATGGGTCTAAAAAGGCTGTAATAGTAAAGCGAAACAATGGAAGAAGTGAATAAAAAGCAGAAAAAAACAACAATAAGATTAATGAATATAAGAAGATTAAAGATTATAGAAAGGCGACATCCCATCACAGAAAAGAAAAACTAAATGAAGATGTATAAATGATGGATTAGTAGGTAAATAAAAGCAATAAACGAAGGTTAAAGCATGATACGAGTAACTAGATTTAATAGCCTTATTGGACGCAGAGCTCTATTAGTGCGAGCCGCTCAGATCTACACAGTAGCAAATCAGCAAACAACTTAACGAGATAACTTAACTTTATCCATTTAACTCAGCAACTGGCGGTTTAGCCAGTGTATCACTGTCAGCTCGGCTTAAGACGGCGAGTGACTTATCTGTGCTTGGGCCAGGTGGTTGGCTGTCAAAGTGTCAGGAGCCTTCGATTGTAGTGAACTTTGCATCCATTGGCTTTTTGTCCTTCTATGAATGTTGTACAGTGTAGCCAGCATTAACCCCTGTACATATAGTTTTACCTGTGAAGAATATGGCTAAAAGAGTTGTCATGATGACAGTATTGATACCTGTTTCAATAACACTGAATCAAAAATAGAAGTGGTAGGTACACCATTTTGGGTCATTTTGTGTTTTCAAAAATTGCAGGCAAACTCCTGCACACTGTCTGAATTTCACGGAAATCATTGTGCAATTTGGACAGTGTGCAGTTTTTGTGCAGTTTCTTTCCTCTTTTAAGCACCTGTCTTATGAAATAGTTGTCTTTTTTTTGTTCTTGGAAGGGGGGAGGGGGGGCTTTTATTTAGAGATAGGACCGTGGATAGAGCCAGAAATTGGGGAGAGAGAGAGAGAGTGGGAAATGAGCCGCAGTTTGGATTTTACTCGGTCTTGTCTCTGTCTCAGACTGGGCTCAGACTCTGGATTTTAAATTGATACCAGTCAAGACCACCACTGATTAGAAGGAAACCGCCCTTTCTTAAAGAACAAAAAAGTCAAGTCATTTGTAGTTTGATTTTTATTCCCTGGTCATGTGCGCAACCTTCCCGGTGTTATGGTCTAAGTGAGTGACACGCCCGCTGCACACAAGATGATGATTTTTCAGAGATATTTATGGTCTTGGTCTTGTTTCGGTCTCGATCCCTTAATGTCTTGGTCTTGTCTCGGTCTTGGAGCACTCTGGTCTCGGGTATGTCTTGGTCTCGGTTAGTGTGGTATTGACTACAACACTACCTGACATACTAACTAACCTTACTCCCACCTTCTTGTTTGCAGGTACCTCACTGTAACCTTTATGTGAGGCCCGAGCCCTGAAAGAGCGGGTCACAGACGGGAGGAGAGACTCGGGAGAAGAGTCACCTGGCCACAGAAGCCTGGATACGTGTTTTTATTTTTTATTCACTCCCTGAAACACAACCACAGCCAAGCAGTTTATCAGCACGCAACAACGACAACAACAACAAAAATGGAGGCCATTGCCAAATACGATTTCAACGCCACCGCTGACGATGAGCTTAGTTTCAAGCGTGGAGAGGTCCTAAAGGTAAGAGACGACTCCTCGATCATTGAAGGTCGAGGCTTGTCTGCATTACTCATAATTATGCAACGCCTGGGTTTATTTCCTGTGTAGTTAATCATATTCTGTCTTGTATTAAATCAAAGTGGCAGCAACAGGAGAGAGAGAGAGAGAGAGTGAGAAGGAGTTTCAGGGGTAGGATTAAAATCATCACCCAAAACAGAGCTGTGGTGTTATGTGTATCCTGTATTGAGATGAACATGGTCATTATTATTCATCTTTTATATTCCTAGATGTTTCCTTTAAACTTAAAAAATCAAACACAGGCTCAGTAGGCTTCAGCTGTAGCCTTAACTCCTAACATGACGTATGGTGCACACGGGTTGAGACATGGAGCAACAGAAAAACAAAATGTTTGAGTCTCAGATGCTGCTGCGGCTGGACGTACGATGATGAGTTCAGAAGGTCCCAAATGATCGAAGAGGCTAAAGATGTTGTTGTTTTTTGTTCCATTATGATCCATCTACAGTAAAGTGCTCTCGGTGAAACCCAGATCTGCAGGAACGAGAGGCTTATTTAAAGCCCTGTGCTGCTTTCTGGTTGCCTGAAAAGCATTTGTGTCAGTCACGACCTTAATGAGATAGCCAAGATATAAGAAAGCGCATACTGCATTTTTTTCTGGGAAGTGATTCTCTTTGGATTTAAACGCAATCATCATCATAATCCGTTTGTAGTCATGGCAGGAAGAAGCGACCGTGCAGACAAATAATCGCCTTATTTTCTACAAAAATGTTAGTAGCTAAATACTGAGAATTTTAACATGAGCTTGATCATGTGTGACTTTAAGAACGTCTTTCAGGTCACTCCCTGTTACACTAAAAAAGATGCCTTGAGTCAAGATGTTTCTCAGAAACCATGCTCTGGTGCTGCTGGCTGATAACAGAGTGAATAAATAGCCTCTTTGTGAAAGATACATTTTTAAAAGAGCACGCAGCTTTGTGTTTATGTTTGTTTCAGTGTAACCTGTCGCCCTGTTTTGATCATAACAGTAAACTGTTTTTATGGGCAACATCTGGTTAGCCAGACATGCAGGTAGATTAAACCCGTTATCGCATTTATACGCTTTGTGTTCACCATTGTTTACTCCCTGATTAAACCACTTTACACTCGATGGAGTTATAGGTACAACTAGGAGGACTGAAATCAGTTATTCTGACCACTGATTTGAACAAGGTACTTATCTAAACAAGGTTACAAAGCGCTTCACAAAATAAAACAGAATAAAAAACATTGTCGAGTTACAAAATGATGAATAAGAATGAATGAAATACTTTCAAGTGGAAAATGAATTACTAATCGATAGGGATGTAACGATTCACTCAACTCCCGATACGATACGATTCACGGTACGATTTATTTTACAAAATGAGACTGAAGACAAATGATGACTGAAAAAGATTCCTTTAATTTTTTCATAAAACACGAATGCACCTCGTAATCTCTTTGGCTCTTAAACTCGTTTGGCGAGCGGGGCTACAAACCCGCTTGTTAGAATGGTTTGGCTTCGCAGCTGCCAAGATAACGCCTGCTTGTTACAACCAGCCGCCTCTGCTCTACTGCTGCTGACGCTCACCATATACTGCAATTAATTTTTCAGAGTACTGATGTGAACCGTGACACCTTTTAATCGATTTTTACCTGCCTCACAATTAATCTTTACATCCCTACTAATCAATCATTAAAAGGCCTTCCAATAAAAAAATATGTTCAAGCTAAGATTTAAATGGGTACGGAGTTTGCCAGTCTTATGTCTTCGGGTAGGGAATTACTCTGATGTTAAATGCACGGTCGCCCCTGGTAACCAGCCTTGACCTAGGAACAGCTAATGATGGTACTCTTGACAATCTTAGATCACGGATTGGAGCGTAAGCTGTCAAAAGTTCTTTAATGTCAGGGGAGGCCGGACCGTGTTGCGTTTTAAAAGGTATTCAAAGAAAAATGAATCCTGTATGTAACTATTTCTTAGTCGCCTTACTGATAAGTCCTCAACTATTAATGTGTGAGGTCATTTTAACGTGGAGAACACTTTTCAGCCTCCAAGATATGAAGATATCTTTCTTTCTTTTTTCTTTCGTTGTTGTAAAAAGTGCAGCCCTGATTAGAACAAAATAACTACAAACAATGGACCTGCTGTGAGCTGCTTACAAATATCTTCTGGAAACCTTTTTCAGTCGTCCTCCCTAGAATCTTATTCTTTATTCTGGAGGGCCTTTAAGTACTGTACACTGTCATATATAACAGAGTGTATATGTTATATAAACGTCTGCGGTGGATGAGTTGGCATGAGGGCTATTTTTTCTCCCGAATAAGAGATTTGAGTTTTTTTCTAAAGGCGTCTTATCTCAGCAGGAGGGCCCAAGAGAGGAGGGAGGGAGGGAGGGAGAGTCAGCTTAGGAAACACTGAGCTTAATATGAGTTCTTATTAAATTTGCATATGAGAAGAAGTAGTGATGTACTTTCCCTCTAATTTCTTCCTCCAGCTGTCTGCTTGGAAAAGCTCCACAGCTCCAGACAAAGTGACAAATACCTTTAGATTACTTTTCTCCACTTGACTGTTTTTTAAAGATGAGATGTGCTTTAAAAGTTTACACCAAACTTCATACCAGTGGTCTTGTATCAGTTCCTCATATGCTCAGCGTGACGTTTCTCTCAATTCCTTCTTGAAAGATGCTTTAAAGGCCGTTTTTTTAACTGGTAACCAGGCGCTCTCTCTCTCTCTGCTGGAACTAGCTCACAAAAAGTGCTTTCACACCTGCAAAATAATCCTGAAGTTATCGGGGCGAGCTGCATGAGGGAAACGCAAACAGCTGGATTTTTCTCTCAGACTTTATCCGGAGTTTCTCCTCCAGCCTCCTAGTATTTTTCTCCTGAAAGTGAGCTGATGTGAGAACGCAGCAGGATATAATCAGACTGTCTGCACGCCACCGCTATGATCTCCGTGCATGTAGTTAAACTGCTGCATTATGTTTCCTGTTCTCCAGTATGTTCTTCTCCACTCTTTAGTTCAGATTGTGAATCTGCCAACAGATAAAAAGGTGAATATTGTCATTATAGCGTCTTATGGTGGACGCTTTTGCTTCGTCTGCCCCTTCCACGTCGACATTTTTACGTCATGCAGTCTCCAGCTGTGAGGTGCATGTGTGAACAACCACATCAGGAGGATTTCAGAGGCAATCCTCCTGAAATTATCTAGATATTTTCAGGAGTGCAGATGTGAAAACGATGACTGCATGATCACATGAATGACTTCTTCTTTCCCGCTTTGGTCTGAGGTTCAACCAAAATAAACGTAATCAAGTTGTTTCCTGACTTTTGTTATTACCAAGTCGTCCTTATTGTGTCACTGTATATTTCATTGTTAATACTATTGCCTTATTAAAAGAAAACAGTTAATGTCAAGTGTTAAGGCTCAAATCATAAACTTAATCACCACTTCAAATACGATCACAACACTCGGGGGCTGATTGAGTTTGTATCTCAAGTATTGTAATTAAGTATTGAAAGTTTTGTTTGTTATTTGTCTGATATTGTTAGTATGTTTACTAAAATTGTGTTTAAATAATCCATTTCTCTGCCCCCTCCAGCTTCATGTGAAGTTTTAATATGTGTGTATTTCTCTGTCATTCGTAACTGTAAGTACACAGACTTACAGGCTGCAAGGAAATTCTTTTCAGGTTATTTCTGGACAGTGAATGAAACATAAATTGAAAAGGAGTGCCTCCATAAATGTTGCCTCCAGGACAGTTCACAGTTCATGTGAAGCATTTGTTGGCCGCTCTGCTCAAAGGACCAGTTCACTTTTTTTCTTTTAACACCGAATGAATCGCCTTGACGTTTGTCCGATCCCATCCCCCTCTGTGTTTCTTTCATCTTCCTCTGCCCAGTATTCCTCTTTTTGTTCCTCCTCGCAGCACTCGTACATTAGTCTCAAGTCTGCGTGTTTCCCCTCAGGTAACTCGTGCAGAACAGGACGGTACAAGCTCACGTCATTCACTGAGGCATAGTGGTACACAGGTGGACCAACGCTACACTTTTTATTAAGCATGCAGCTCTGAAGCTACAGTGCAACGTCATTTTGATTTCGATTAGCGAAGGTTTGATCCGGCTGTTTTATTCTGATGATTCTAGCTGATGTTTTCTGCAACATTAATGTAATTAGGGCCCGAACTTTTGCACAAAAATCTGATTTTTCTTAGTGCTTCATTATTGTGAAGTTTAAAAAGGCTGGGTCTGCAAAGTGATCGAGCTTACTTCCTGTACCTTAAATTATGCTGATGGTTAGGCTGGTTATAGCTGAGTTAGCCCAACACTCTTTCTTTAGTAATATCACTCAACCAGTTATAAGAAATGCTACAGTACATAAAGAACCACAGTAAATAAACACACCCCTGTGTTGTCTCTGTTGCTCCACTATCTCACTTTGCACTTTGCACTCTTTGCCTTTCTGACCAGTTGGATATTTTCTTACATAATAGTCGTTTAAACATCAATAATACTAAACTAAACCTCCTCTCTGACTCGACAACATTACAGCGAAAGAAAGGAAAATGCTCAAGAAACAAATCATAAACAGCCTGACGACGTAGTTCTGTTTACAGTTTGCATGTTGGCTCTACATGTTATACATAACACAAGCATTAGTGCATCTAAATGAACCAGTTTTAGAGGTGGACTGTGTTCGTAGAGGCTCCTTTGCTCCCATCAGCAGTGCTATCTGTTCTCTGATACTAATACTAAGCAGCTCTGCTCTCAAGACAAAGGGTCCCTCTCATGAGAGAGAAAGACCCTGTTAAGGCTCTGCTTGTATGAAGCATCCTTAACCTCTCTCCATTTTCAGTATCACTGGGAGACGGTGGCTGTGTTGGTGTTTGTGAGACTCGCATACAGGACGATCTATGCTCTACTGCCTTTATTCATAATATCTCAGCCTAACAGTGGGGCGGTTTGTGAATATTTGAAATGCCTTAAAGATAATTTTATTCTTAGATACATGTTCATTTTTTGCCTTTATAGGACAGGGCAGCTGAAGAGGCAGGAGATGTTGGGAGGAGAGTGTTGGGGATGATTTGCTACAAAGGGCAGAGGTCGGATAGGAACCCACGGTCGCTTCAACGAGGACTAGAGCTTCTGTACATGCGGCCCGCAATATAACCGCTAGGCCATCCGGTGCCTTGAATCTTGTTTTTCAACCTGCATTGATAATGTATGGATTAAAGTTAGTTGGTGTTGGATGGTCTTTCTGCAGAATTAGCATAGCATTTACTTGCTACATACTTTAGACCAGTGATTCTCAACTGGTGGGTCGTGACCCGAAGGTGGGTCACAGAGCTGTTTTCAGTGGGTCGCGATTATGTGCCTAGAAAAAACCTGGTGGCAAACAGTTTGTCAAGCGCTTTTTAAAACATATTTGTTGTGTTCGGTTTGCAGCTTCCGTCAGATGTTTTGCATCGTCTGAGGTACAAAACATTTGACGGAAGCTGCAAACTGCAAAAACTGCACAATTTTGCATTAAATAAATCGAATTGGTTGAAAAATATCAAAAATTTGAGTCACGTTTTTTTCAGGAAGGAGTTGGTGGTCCAACGAGTTGAGAACCACTGCTTTAAACTATATAGCTAGTGTGATTCACAACAGTGTAAAAAATTAACATTCATATTAGTCGTATTTGTTAAATAAAAATCTAACAGTATAGGCCGGGAAGTCGATGGCATATCACGCTTCAGTTGTTGCATGTAACGTTGCACCTCAGTCGGTGCGTTTACAGGTGGGACGTACCTGCAGACTTCTGAGCTCTCACTCTGTCCAACTACTTCTCATCGTGGAGTGTTACAACATGGTTAGAGTCGTTTCTTAGGCGAGAGGAAGCTCCGGTTGTCTGATGGCACAGACACATGTAGTAATCAGATTCAACAATCGTCATCCAGCTGTGTCACTGTGACTCACAGATGGATGAGTAGACCTGGCTCCCCTCTTATTTTGCAGTCCTGAGTCACACACACCAACATGTAGTTCTGTCATTTGAGAGTCTATGAAGCACACCGCCTCATTATAACAGAGCCTAGTATCTTCATATGAAACACAGCTGTTAGGTAGCAGTCTGCTGACGGAGCCGTTTCATGTGTGCTGCACGACATCTGATCTTTTAATTAGGTGTTTGTGCTTTTACTCTTCGTAATGCTTGTTGCTCCTTATCAGTGACTGGCACACGGAGCTGTAGCAACTACCTTCCTGTTTTATCTCTAAAGACAGCCTCAAGTTGTTAAACTGTTTTAACAAACTTCTCTCTTTATCTGAACGCAGGCGTGAGTTGGATTGAAAAGGTTTGGCGTCGGTGTAGCATGGAGCTTGAATGAAAAACATCTTACAGTACATGAGTGCGTGCGTGGGCCTGTGATAAATTTGCATAACACAGACTGGTTAGGTTTCACAATGTGATTTCCCATCATGCATGGACAAAAAGGGGAAATAGTTTGAAAGAAACACATTTTAACCTACAGAGACGAACTGTAAGATGCTTCTGAGCCCTTTTTTTAAACTGTGGTCTTGGTTTAGTTGTAATTTGAATTTAACCACCATGAAAAATCTGTTTGACCTCGTTCTTATTTGAATATCGCCCTTAGAGGACTATTACTTTTGGTAATTGAAAACACATTTATAGACGGGAAATAGTCATTGTTCTCGATGGTTTCAGGTTTAAACGGATGTTGTAGCATTTGAACAGAGCAGTGAGCCCCTGAATTCAACGAGAGGTTATTCATCATTCGTCACTCTAATAAATGTCATACATGTCAACCTGATATCTGATAACTGATCCTGGCACTAACAGCTTTATTAATCTAATCAGTTGTTTCAAAATGTTTAGTTTTGTGTGTGAGACAGCAGATCTAGAGGCAGAGCAGCAGGCAAAGTGGAGGCCCCAGTAACGTGTGGCCATTGCCCTGAGCACTGTACACTTGTTCTCATTTCCTCCTTAAATAAATAAAGATTAACAGCCGTGCTGCTAGCTTACAGAATAAAAGCTCATCAACAGATCTTTGAACTCTGCCCACGCCTTTTTCCCCTTTCTACTTCTGAAAACTGCTCTCTGCACATTCAGAGAATTTTAAATTTAAACTCTGATCAAGGCAGTATGACGCATAACGAAATATAGTGAACCCAAGTGTTTAATGAACAGATCACTAGTAGAGCGGAGGGCTTTGTGAAACAAAAAAACACTGTCGTAAGGTTGTTACAGTGCCAGGATTTAAACTTAAATGGGGTCTATTATGCTGATCCATATTTAAATATCTACTTAAAATGTTACGGTGTACAAAGTTTTTTTTAAACACAGAATACGCAGATGTTTGCGTTATCCCCGGATGTGGTTTCCTGCTGCTCTGAACGAGAAGTTACGAGAACTTCTTGAGACTTGGCCAGAACCTGACGTCAGTTTCTTCCGACGTTTCAGAGCAAAGCATGGAACGAAGTTGTAGGACACGCCCACCCCGGACGCTCTTTCAAGGACATGCCCACCTGGAAGCTTCCTCAAATTTCCCTGTGACTGCAAACAGAACTGAACAATCAGAGGAAAGTGGGCACGTGGGGAAGGGGGGGCCAGAGAGGGACAGCAGATGAAATGAACCTCTTCAGGCAGAGGCTGAAATGAGGGATTTTACTGACACCAGTATCAGATAAATAAGGAGGTTTTTGAGCTGCTCAATAGGTGTCCCAGACTGACATAGTTAATGGTGAAAGTGAGTATAGTATCTTTGTGTTGACTCAATCCTTTTTAACCAACATTACTGCCCCCAGTCCACTGACTGACAGTGACGTTACCCGTTAACTAGCTCATGTTAGCTCTTGATGTCATGATGAGGAATATCTTGCCCTTCACTTCCAATACGGCGGCATTATTGATACAGCCACATCTAAAATACATTTAAACTGTCCGTACGTTTGTAGACGTTCATCCCTCAGCTGTGTAAAGGATGCTTCTCTAAATATCAGTAAACATCCCCAAATTGAAGTTCTGGTGAGGACGTGACTGTTCATAGTGATTAATATGTCCGGTGTGCTGTATAAGGGTTAAAGCGCCCCAAATCTCACAGTTCATCTTAATATTTCAGTTTTTCTGCCGTTGTCAGGTGATGTAAACATGCGTAATTTTGAAGAGATGGTTATTTAAAAAGCCTGTGCTACAGTGTGTTGAATGGTGGAGGTGGACGCCATTTTCTTAAGCTCTTCTTGCCCGCCCAGCCTGCACCGGTCATGTGACTGAAAACTATGAATATGAGAAGTTGGTATTTTCCCCAAACGAATTTAACATATTTCCTATTTCAGCTGTTTCCACTTAAAGAATGGTTACTGTAATGGTATTTGCATTGCAAAATGTGACACTGGTGTGATCTTTAATACAATGCTAAACCCCATACAATGAATACACTTTTCAAACAGGATAGTAACCATGACCCCCCCACACACACACATCATCCTGCTCCTTAGTTCCTCTTAATACCAGAGTCGAACTTGGCTGACAATCCTAGGAAAGGTTGTCTTTTCTGTCCCAACATTGGTGTGTCCTTCTGTGTGTGTGCTGACATGATGTGGCAGTGTAGCTGTTTTCACTTCCTGTTTTCTGTTTCTTTCAACCCCCAGCAGCTTCCTGTGTCTCCAATGCAAACTCCAGCAGCCCCACAATGTGCACCCATGAAACTACATCAATGAGTTCCCACAGAGAAGGAGAACCAAAAAAAAAACAACGTTTCAGCTAGAAGTCCCCAGTTTCTTTAGTCACCATCTCACTGCACCTCTTTAGTAGCAGTGTAATGGGGGAGAGTGAGTGTTACTTGAAGTCATTCATTTCATTACTTTCTGTGAAAGCTTGAAACCAAAATCAACAAAATTCTTTTCACTGGAGATGTTCCAGTACTGTTTCTTAGTCTTCCTGCTTCAAATCTAGGCTTGAGAATTGGCCAATACAGAGTACCTTTCTAAATAAGTGCACCAAAAATATATTATAAAATCTGGAATATAAGTCTCACTGGTATATCAGACAAAGTCTTGTATGTTTTGGGGGTCTCCCAGAGTTGAAAAAGGTCCACAACGTGTAGTTTCTGTGCAGCTGTGTAGCTCTTTCAGTACCACTTGTTTTCACCATGTGGAGTTTGTAATCCTGCTAGCTACCTGTACGCTAGTCCAGCTCTCAGCCTACGGTAATAAAGATAGTTGTGAAGTTCAGACCCACAGCCCGTGAGTCTCTCTGCCCACCTCCTCTGCTCACTTGTTGTCTTTAATCGGGGAGTCTTTTAGTAGTATACCACCGTTTGATTTAAATACACCATAATGACTTGATGAGGGAGAAAAGATGTTCAGAAGTGGATTCACCAGTCTCTCCACTTTACTTTGTATCCTGACACTCTTTGATCAGTGAAGGTGCTGCACGCAGTAATGTAGGCACATTTTTGACAGCGTCAGGTTGTGTGTAATGTTTGATGGTGGGGGCTGATGGGGATGAACAACCAGTTGGAGTAGCTAATGCAGTGATTAAATGATCTGTCACTAGTTTCTCATTCAAAAGAACATGACCATGTTAATTGTTAGAACCTGAGAGCAAGCTGAAGGAACCCGTTTTTTTACTGTAATAGAGTTTTCTCTTTTATTTAAATTTGTACATCCTCCGAAAAAAACTGAAGCAGAAATATTCTTATTTGAACTTTAAGGAAAATACTGTCTTAAAGGTCACATCACCTACTCTTTCGTTTTGCTTTCAGATGGTTGAAATAAATTACTTATTCACTGATACTTGATTACACATTTTAAGCATTTCAGAAGTTGGTATGATACTGGTATCAGTCAGAAGTGTAGGTGTATGAATACTAAGTACTCGAGGTTGCACAGACTTTTCAACACTTTATGCCTGATGTCAACTAAATGCTTATCAGGATAAAACATCTAAAACTGTAACTATACCAGCCAGTAGGCAAACATGCTGTGTTTACCTGAGTCTCTTTCTTTCCCAAGTGTGACTTTTTTTCTCTGCACTCTCTTATGGGAGTTGGAGCACACGTGTTATTGTTTCATACTTTATTGCAGCTGTTTCAACCTTCTGTTTCATAGGATATGTGTTACGTTTTGCAAATACGTTTCTATTTTGCTCGTTGCAAAGCATTCCCTCTTCCCGTGGTTTTATTGAAAACTTCATCAGCGACTACTCGACAGCGACTCGACTATTATCACATGACTGTAGACTCCAAAAAAATCTGAAGTCGTGCAAACCCTACTATGTACGCTACTTTGGGGTTATGTGTACACAATTAAAAATACCTCAAGAATACATCAAGTCTTGTCTTTCAAGTTCCTTCAAGCTTCCCTGAAATTGGGTTTTACTCGGATGAGGTTTCATTTTGATTCTTATAACAAATATCACAAGATTGACTCCACAATCCAAACACAGTCACAGCCACATGGCAGCCATTCAGTGTAATCATCATCTAAGGGAGACTTTTGACTAAAACTGTTCTTCAATATTTCTGTGGTTCACTGTTTTTGGCTGAAGGACTTGAGTGCTGGTCCAATCATGCAAATTGCGGTTATTGAGCAGTGGTGGAGGGAGCTTAGATTTTTGCTAATAACCAGCTAACTTTAGCAATCTTAAACATGCATGCATTCATGGCTTTAATCCCAAATCAGAGCATCTCAACTAGCATAACATGATTATGCTAACTCTTTTACTCCGGACCAATATGGACAGTAATGCATTTTGTATCTCAACTTTCAGTGACCAACTAAAATTAATAATTTTCCGATAGCAGGGCTTCTGCGTCCTTGTCTTACCTGTAAATTGAGAACTCGTACACATAATCTTGAATATGCTGATTATCTATTCAACCAATTTTGTGTGCTGGAACTAAAGGAACTAAACTTTGATATCATGATGTGATTTTTAATATATGAAGGCAAACGTTCAGACTTCAACACCCACCCAACACCCCTCCACTGATTAACGACTCCCTCTTCGCCTGTAAGTGCTCGAGGTATTGATTTCCCCCACCCTGTCCACTTCACCAGAGAGGAAAAGGCAGAGCATATCAGCGCTGTGTAGCTCTTGGAAATCCAAACCTCACTTGAAAGACTCCTAAGCCATCATTAGAGCCTGATCTCAAATCCCAGATCCAAATCTCACCATTTGATTTTTCCCTTTCCTTCCAAATGCTTAAAGTTCAAGTTGGCAGCGGTTATTTGCAGATTTCTTGGCCGTGCAGTTGACTTATGTGGAGCTGAAGGGTCAATAAATCGCTGCTATGTTGCTCGTTGTGCAGTTTTTGTTACAGTTGAAATTACCTGTCTTACATTGCCAGAGGCCTCATAGGATCTGATTCCAACAGAGACTGTGTGTGTTCACTTTATATTTGCATAAGAGCAGACAATTTTCTAATTAAGGGCTGAATCTCTGGAGAGAACGCTCAGAGACGTACATTACTGACTCACTTCTGTCTCTCTTGTTTCTGGATTTCAACATCTTGACCATGTCAATGTAAGAAACTTTTCTGGAGGCTACAAAATGAAATGTATAGCAAAGAAGAAATCAGACAAACGCATGTTCATCAAATGAATGCTGGTAATAAACACACAAACTCCCGATGAAGTAGATCAGCCAGGATCAAGAGCAGTGAATCATTTTATACTAAAAGAACAGTCTGTACTTACACCAGCAAGCTGCAGATGATGCTTTTGTTGTTTTCACAGCCAGTGTTAGTAAATAGATTTTTATTACAAAAGCAGAAGATGGCAAAACGATGAGAGCTGTGAGGGAAACATGTGGTCCACTTTAAAATAGCTACAAGAACCACCTTTTTCTTCCAGTGACGCCAGTACAAGCTTCCTGCTGTTCACATTGTCAATGGAGGGACATGAGGAAACTGCAAATATTGCCTTAGCTTAGTAATGGAGGAGAGTGTGTTTGCATGTTCCTAACCTGCCTGTCTCCCTCTTCATAGTTGGGCTTTTATGTGTATTTGAAGCATCTGCTCCAAGTCAACATACAGCAGCGGGCTCAGCAGGTTGACATTTCTCACAGGAGCCCAATAGCTGCCCAACAGGGCATGGTTTAATATGTCAGCGGCACTCGTGCCTGCTGCTGGCGCTCAAGTCGAAACCCACTCTCTTAAACTGACAATCTCTCTCTCTCTGTTTATGTGGCCTTTGTTGGTCACAGCTTGTTAGAGAAGACCTGGAGACCTTACGCAGAGTAACAGCAGTACAGCTGGTATCGAGACACATGAAACAGGGTGTATTCAGGGCGCCTGCAGCTGACGTATTGCTGTGTGTCTAATCATGTCCCCTCATTCACTCCTCTTTATACTTAAAACTCTAATTTATTTAATTGTCAGTGAAAGGGACAGCTGGCAGAAATTAGTTTGTACTCACAAAAGCAGAATTTTATACCTGATATATGATGTTCTGGACAGCCAATGTCCAGAACGAAGAATGTGCAACTTTTTGATCCAGTAGATGTCTCCCTTGAGCACCAGCATGAAACCAAAACAAACTGCTGATTGGCCACACCTCCTCCATACTGAAGCCTCCACTCACCTCCAGCGACACACCTCCAACCCCCCCTTCTCTCGCGTTTGCAAGAAGGAGTCAAAATTGACCTGTGCTCGAGCTGCAGTTACCTGTGGCCTAAATTGTTGTGTTAGCATGCTAATGTTAGCGCTCTTTACTTAGCTCGTAGCTTAACATTGCATGTATATTACCAGAATGACCGTGATCTAAAAACTCTTACGTAACATCCAAATAATCAGTGAGTATGTTCTTCTTCTTCTCTCTAGTCCTTGACTAAAACAGCTTTTATACACAAGGGGAGGAGCCGGCCGTCCCGTCCATGTAAACACGGCTCTGACAACAACACAGCCAGCGGGACTCGAGCTTCTCACTCATTGTAGACAGTCATGACTCAGAGACACATTTACACAGGAGAGACTTGTCTTCTGCTTTGTGTAAAATATCGCACATTCTTCCTTTAATATTCAAGGACAACCACATTGAGAGCTTTTTTGATGTGTGCTTTTCTCTTTTCTTGTCATTAAAAGATGACGAGTGTACATGTGTCTTAAGGCAGTATAGGCACCACGGGCAAACTCTAATTCCATAATCCATCACAGGCAAGCTGTGTGGCTCTTTAGGTCAGCCATCTAAAGCAGGACTTAGGACGGCTTGGGTCTTTTTGATCACCACCGCTGGACACAAACATACAAAATAGAGGTCACTTAAACTAACTTAATGTCATGTGACTTTCCCATATTGACAAAAACCAACAAAAGAAATGGATTACGCTTTAAGAAGACATGATGCTGCAGATTTTCTTTTCTGTTTGCTCGGTTTCATTGATATTCTCAGCACATCTCCTGCATACATTCTGAACTCTTTACAGAAATAAGGAGGAGGAAGGACTGTTTCAGATGCAGGTTAGAGGGGCAAATGAAAAGACAACCTTCCCTTTCAGTTAACTGGGGGTGTATCACACATGAAGGCATTAAGCTAGCCTGCTACGGCAGATGGAGGACAGTGCACTCCACAGAATAAAACATAGCTAGTTTGGCTGCCCTGAAAAAAGAGATGCCCTCATTTAGTGTAATTTGCCCTGAGGAGTTTTCCTAAGCTGATCACAAGGAGTGTGATTCTTCAAAGTAGTCCTCTGTCTTCTTCCTGTGCTCCCTCTGTCGCTCTCTCATGCTTTTGCTATTCATCTCTCTCGATGCGGCTTCCGTCATGGTTTGTGTCTGTGTTTCTTTGCTCTCCTTCTCCTGCTCCGTCTGCATCTTTTCTCACCGCTCATCCTCTCAGTGTTGAGTCACTGAGCTGTAATTAGGTCTCACTCCTTCTCATCTCCACTCTACTCCCTTGCTGATGTGCCATAAAGTCATTGACAGCTGTATTTAAACCAAACATTTTATTTCACTCTCTTCTTTTTTCTCAACTCGGCCTCGGTTTACACTCAGAAACAACTACGGGGGGGAATATGCCAAAATTAGGCAGACACTGAGATCAGGCAGTTTTTAAAAGGGCTGGGCAATATGGCAAAAAGTAATGTTTCCTACATTCATTAATATCTGTCAGAGCTAATGTTAAAGTTCTATAGATGCATGTGATCCAGTCAGATTTTGTTTAATCAATGAACAATCGTGATCTCTAAGTCACTTCAATTAGTCGTGATTATTATTTTTGCCATAATTGAGCTGCCCTAATGTCTGTATCTGTCATGCTATAGAATTACATTTTACAGCCAGTTTAAGGAGGGTCCTGTTAATGACGGACGGGACAAAATAAGAGCCGACTAAGAGGACTACTGCGTTCGTACACGTGGCACGACCTAATCACTAGACCATCTGTGCCACAAGTTTGATAAAAGTTAAGCTTGGTTTTTTTGCGTTAGAATTTCTTCATAGTTTTTACAATGACATGGAGAAGAAATACTTTTTGGGGGCGCCAGGTAGCCTAGTGGTTACGTCACATGCCCCATTTACGGAGGATATAGTCCTCATCGCAGCGTCCATGGGTTCGTAAACGACCTCAGCTCTTTGCTGCCTGTCATCCCACCACCCTCTCCTTCCAACATTTCCTGTCTCTCCTCAGCTGTGATATTTAATAAAGGCAAAAAGGCCTAAAAAAATATCTTTAAAAAAAGATTATTTTCTGTGTCTAAAATAAACACACTAGGTTTTTTAAAGTCAATTAGTATGCTTAATAAAGGAGCTTAATCAGATATCGGTGTCCAACACTTTTAAACGGACACAGGAACTCAGGAGGGGCATCCTTCAAGATGTCTCCTCCGATTCAAAACAGACCAGCTAATTAAAACTTTTAAAGAACAGCGCGCTCCATGAGGCTGTGATCCTTGAAGCAGGCAGCCCGGGTTCAAATCCAACCTGTGGCTCCTTTACCACACGTCATTCCTCACTCTCTCTCCCCAATTTCCAACTCTATCCACTTTCCTGTCTTCCCAATAAAGGCATAAAAAGCCCCAAAACAAACCCTAAAAATAAGCAAAACAAAGAACAGCAGTTGAGCTTTGATGGATGGAGCAGCTTCAGGTAGATGAATCAGTGTCACACCAACCCTCTTTAGCAGATACAGTATGTCCAGTGTGAGGGCTGCGTGCTGAGCTGCCTCTTACGCCCATACAATTGACGTCATGTTACTAATTTTTGTCAACGATTTTCTCATCCATGTAGGATCATGGGGGGGTTAGTTACACTTTCACGATCCTGCCCACTCACTGTACATTTTTAAGCATCTACTTTCTTCATTTGCAGCTCAGTCAATGCTTTGCAGAGGGAGGTGGGCGTGTAATGTGCATGCAAAACTGCAGACTTAACTGCCTGTCTGTAAATTCTGCAGTGCAATGTCATTGCAATATAGTTTTAACACCCAATCGAGTGGCATTTATAGCTTTGGGCGGGTGCCACTGGTGTAGGTCTGTGTATTTCTTCAGCTATTGCACGTTACATTGGCATCAGACACAAACAAGCCCCTTCGTTTTGCTATAAAGCTGCAACAGTTGCTCCTTTGTGCATATTATAATCGCCAAAGCTGTCACATCTGTTTACTGCACAGCACATTTTGTTGCTTGTATTCGGCATGACTGATCATTAAAGGATCTGCCAAACAAACAACACAGAGAATTCAAGCTGTGATAAACAACATCATCATGTTAGAGATGATCCTCCAGTGAGCACGCTGAGTCATATCGATGTTGAGAGAAGGGGAGTGGATCTACTCCAAAATTATCCTTCCACATCAGTTATCACACTTTGGCTGCTCATTAAGCTTTACCACCCGTCTGGATTGGCTGTGTGGGTTTATTATCTTTTCAGGAAATGACTTTTTGCTCTGCCGTCATCAGCTTTAGTTTACCTGTTTGATTGCCTGACGTGTCTGCCATGACTGATGTAGTCGAATGGTAAAAATGTAATGCATTGATATGCCTTATTTGAATTGCTGATTCACTCTAGCACCTCAGCTTCCCCTCTTGTTTCCCTTTTCTTATAACCATTTATTAGTCAGCGATGTCCTGCAGCTATTTTGTGAATATTATAGATCCAGGAAGTATAAAAACAACTTTCAGGGTGTTGAAACAGCGCTGGTGTTGTTTCTTTATTCTCACAAGTTCGAGAAGCACTCCTGCATGAGACACTGTGCACGGCCTCAGAAAAAGTCTCTTCTCCTGGGTGTTCATATTCCGTTTATACCCCTGGGTCTGCGGTGTCATGCATGTTTGTCACTACAGTTTCTGTTCTGTAAGAGAGGCTCCCCATGTGGTAACATCCTCGAGCATTATTTTAATTACAATAGTGTTACAAGCGTTAATTTCCTGGAATCCAATGTAATCTCTTTCTGTGTTTTCTTTCTGCATCCGAGTGGCTCTTGCTGTCTCACTGATCCAAGCCTGCAGCCTCCCTGCTGGGTGCAAAGCAGGTCAAACTCATTTTGACAGATTTGAGAGCTGTTTTGACAAACAAAGCAAAAAGTGGATACGTCTGGGTCTTCGTGTCACGCAACCCACCCCTTCACACCCCCAAACATTATCTCCTACTTTTATCTCCACATCCATCAGTCTAGAACAGAATTAGAAACACTTTAAGGCTATTGAGTGTTATTTCACTAATACACAACCGCCTTTTTTGATCCCGCAGACCTTGATGCAGACTGTCCTAGATAACTGCACTGCTCAGAGGTGAATCAGTTCATCCCCTGTGTGAGATCTGGTGCCACCACAGGGGTCACTCCTGCTGCCAGGATGTAAAAATACCAGACATCAGATTCCAGTCCTGCAGGACACCAAAACAGTTGGCACACCAACAAACACGTACATGTGCTCCAGCGTCTCTTAGTACCTTAGTACAACACAGTTTGTCAGTCATGAAATTACTTGAGTTGTAACATTTGATTGAATTTCTTGAGTTACATTTTGATATATTTCTCTGTCAGTGTCTGCTCATAAACTGGGAGCGTTTTTATATTCCCTCTCTAAACATTTTGCCCGATCCTGTCAGTAAATATTGATTGTGCAGTATGTGCTGCGTCTGAGCTGCAGGCTTTTGTGTTGTTTATAATGTTAATATTATATCAGGTGGGGTGTTAAATGTCGTGAAAAGGAGTGAGCGGTAGTGGGCGACCGTGTAATAGAACAGGAAACGGTTGTTTGCGTAATCGTGTATGAATTTATCCAGAATAAGAAAGCATGAGCATAACTTAAACATCTTATATAACCTTTAGGTTGTACTTATTTTACTGAGTTGAAGGTCAGACTTTACCTAGACTTGGTACGTTGTTGTCACTGATGATTTTCTGTCCTTTGATTAAGATAAACCAAGTGTTTGTTTTTTTGTGATGGCATGGTTCCTGCATGGAGCGTAAGAAAACAGGCGGCAGAAGGGGCTCTATCGGTTTCATTAAACTTGGTGGCAGACCAAACAGGCTTTGGGCTCCGAGGTTGTGATGAAGCTTTGGCTCGTCTGTCTTTCTATCAGGCTGACCTGCCACACGCTCAGATTAACTCACACCCCGGGGTAATCCCTGCTGCTGATTTATGCCAATCTCGTGTTGACTGTGCAGACGTGAGCTTTCTTTAGCATCTGGTTTTCTCCGCCCCCACCTTCACTCTCACTCTCTACCTCCATCTCCTGATAGACAAAGAAAGAAACGTCCATCCTACATGCACCTCATGTAATAATGACAGCACATACGTGAGCTTATACAAAGGATTTTCTTTGTGACAATCAGTTTTGGACAGCAAGAAAAAGAAGAATTAAGCTTTAATCTCCTCATGGTCGAAATGTGATTTCTCTGTGGTGTAAACTCTAAACATCGCTTAACAGTAACCAAAGAATGAGCATGTGGAGAGACAACAAGAACATATAGTGACAGCAGAGTCCGTCTTTTGTCCTTCTTTAAAACCAATATAATTTAACTGTATGATTGAGTGTGGCCTTCTCAGTGCACAGAGGACAAAAGCCTGAGTATGCCCCCTCAATTTGTCCACATCAGTTTAAAAGAATCAGTCGTGTGAAGACGACATATCCGACATATCCACAGACAATGATTAATGACGTGAAATTCATCAGCCCTGTTTATCAGATGGATTAACACATAATATGTTTTAATGGTTTTACAAACACGCACTGGATTAGAAGTTTTGGATGTGGCTCTTATGAATGACAGCTACCCGTGCTCATTGTCACACATGATGTGTTTGTGGGTGGAGTTAAAAATAATATTTGAGTGTGACAGAGACAGGGGGAGGAGGGAGGTCTACTGTGGCAGCTGTGGAGGAGATAATCCCTGGCTTGGACCTGAGCCTCTCAAATGGAAAACTCCTACAACTATTGTGGCTCAATCAGATTAAAAAGACAAAAAAAAATCTTCACAGAGAGAGAGAGGGAGAGAAAACAGAGACAGAGACAGAGAGGGAAAGCACAATGTTGGCCCTGCTTTGAACACACACACACACACACACACAGAGCTCAGTCAGTCACAATGCTGTGGTTGTCTCTTCTCTGTATGGTTTAAAAAACTGCAAGCCAAGCGAATATTTTATTTCTGCTTTTTTCTCATTCTCTGCCTCTCTTTCAGTTTTGAGCCACCACACAGAGTTAGTATTTAGGTCAGATGTCACTTTAAAAAGGCTTGTAGAAAACAGCTGTTTTCACTTTTATATGATGTCGATTTTTACACACAAATAGTCATAAATATATACAGGTTTGTTATTGCTTTGATCGAGAGCCCCCTGGCAGCAACAACATATTGGAAAATGTTTGAAGAGTTTTTTAAATTATTTTTTAAAGATTATCATGAGGAGGCTTATTGATGATGACCATCATCCTTAACTAGGAGTGCAGGACTGCATCGGCAACAAGCAAGCAAAAACATTAAACGAAGGCGTGAGCAGCTTCATTGGATGCATTAACGGGAGGGGCGTATAGACAACAGACCTTTCTCTCACTCTCTCTCTTTCTGATGCTCATGTGACTCTATTCTTGGTTTAGCTGTGTCTTGATAACAAGCCTCTCCACACTAGGCTCACCTGTTGGGATAACACAGTAGTAAGGGAAACTTTTAAATGGGAGTTTGTGTTGCTCGGCGTCTCAGATGGCTCAGTTAAGAAGAAAATTAAAACCGGTTGCAGGTTCGTACCCATGGTTTGCAAATCAGTGCACACAAATTTCCAATCTGTGGGGACGGATTCTTAAATAGTTTACAAAGCCATGAGCTCAGTGAGGTCTATCTCTGTGCAGCGTATCACCTCTCTCTCTGTCCTAAAGTAAGAGTGCAGGACAACATCCGCAGCAAGCAGCTGCTGAAAATGAAGGCTTGCACCTCAGTCAGTGCATTTACAGGAGGAACCTACCAGCAGACTTCTCTCTCTCTCTTTAATGGCAATTGCATATGGATAAACCGCCAGAGTATGGTCTGGGAAACACTGTGCAGCTGAAAAGAGTTCATGAACTGTTCACTACATATCCTCTGGTGCATCTCTACACTGGAGCCGAAAAATATCAACAAGCTAGCTTAACTACTTTTAGTATTTGTGCATGATGATTGTAACTTATTCCAGATGCACAGAGCTGCACTAGCATGGCTATGGACTCTTAGTTTCATCATCAGTCATAAGCAAAAAGAAACAAGCTGATGCTGCTGGTGTAAATGTAAGTTCATAACTGCATGTGGGCACTCAGCTGGGTCAGTGTGCCTTTGTAGGCAGTGGCTCTTAAAGGTCGGTTTGGTGTGTCAACACGCCGTCCTGGAGGCTGAGGCCTTTTGTTTGTGTCTTGGCTCAGAAAAACGCCACATTGCCTGGCATAGACACCGTCACCCTGTCTGGTTCCTCCCATTGCCCACAATATCTGCAAGTCCACTTTGTCACACATGCACAAATCTTCACAGCTACTCCCCCACTCTTAATTGTAACCTACTCACGTTCTCAGTCCAAGGCCACTCCCTGATCCTGTAATGCTGGTCTTGTGCGGGGTTAGCAGCTGGGGAAGGTCAGTGACAGCTGGCATTCTGCAGGCTCACTGGAGCAAGTAGACCCAGGCCACTTACACTACATGGGGGCCAATTTGACAGCTGTCATGGGTTGGGTCTGTGGGAAATTATGCATTAAATGGTGCAGAAGAGAGTTGTGATCAAGAAAATTGAGGGACGAAGAGAAACGTTTGAATATATGCATGGAGGTGTTCGAACTGTGTTTTTGTCTGATGGTATCTCCCCAGTGATGCTCCATTAAGGATTGCCTGTCTGCCTCAGCCACACAAAAAAAGATCTTTCTATGAATTATTCAGATGAGCAGTGATCAAAGACAGTAAAATAAATTGCCTTTAGCAGAGTTGACTCATGTAAAATTTCAGTCATTCTTCAGCACAGGATTCTGCATCAGAGGGGCGAGACTAATGCTCGTCCTCCTTGCTTTACTTTAAGCTCCTCCAAGAAGTGACGGCTTGTTCTGTGAAACTTTTGTTCAATCCTTCCCTTCTGACACTCTCAAAGGAGACTTTGACTTCTTTATGCAACATCATCACTCAAAAGAAGGTGACATAACTAAAGGCTGTTGCTCAGTTTTTCCTCTGAAATACTCGTGAAGATGATGAAACGTCGAATTGCGACAGAATTTCACATACAGTATATTCTATAAGGAGGGATATCGTGCAACACATTTCCTCATTCATTTTCAGGCGTTCACTGGAGAGGGCTTTTTTTAAATTCAACATTTAAATGAATAATGAATGGAACAACACTCCTAAGCGTCTTTATTTCAGGATGAAGCAGCAGCTGCAGCACCGAGGTTAATTTCTTCCTGCAGGATCTGTCTCTAATTAGCACAAAGGTCGCCAAAATGTTCGAATCTTTGATAGTTTTCGTAACCACATGTTTTAAAAAGATAGTCAACAACCAATGGTATTTAACAGGACTGAAGCTCTTAAAAACAATGTTTAAATGTACACATATGTTGGCAACGTTTTCCTAACAGTGTGCAAGAGTTTGACTGCAACTTTTGGAAATTAAAAACAACAAATTACCCGATATAGCCGTTTTACATTTGCACACCTGAAAATATCTAGATGATTTCAGGAGGACTGCTCCAGATATTCTCCTGACCTGGCTGTTCACACATGCACCTCACAGCAGGAGACTATCCCTGTCTGACAGGGGGGGGGGGGGCGTCTTCTGAGGTTTGACGCGGAAGTAGCAGACGAAGAAACAGAGTTCTCTATACGACGCTATAATGAGAATATTTGTCTTTCTATCAATGCTACGTGTAGTTAAACAGAATCACAACCTGAACTAAAGAGTGGAGAAGAACATACTGGAGAACAGGAAACAGAATGCAGCAGGTTCATTAGAGCACGGAGATCGTAGAGGTGGCGTGCAGACAGTCTATGCATCATGCAGCAATTACAGTATATAAACGTCACTCTCCCCTCCCACTGGCTTGAGGTGAATTCTCCTGATTATATCCTGCTGCGTTCTCACGTCAGCTCAGTCATACTTTCTGAAGAAAAAACACTAGGAGTCTGGCAGGAGAAACTCTAGGGTGAAATTTGCGTTCACACATGCAGCTCCTGCTGGAAATATCAGGAGTTTTTCAGGACTTTTCTGCAGGTGTGAAAGCCCTATATTAGGTGTTTGAGACTAATATTTTTGTCTGCGTGGTATCGAAATATGTATCTGTATAGTTGGACTTTACTAGAATTAGGTTAAAGTTTATAATTCTGGTATCCTGACAACAAACGTAGACGAAGTGGCTCATAAATATTGAGTCTGACAACCATTGTTGCAGTGCAGGTGTGTGTGGCTGGTGGTGCATCACGCTTTGTTAGGCTTGAGTAACCTCGCAGCTGTCTGTGTGTGACCTGCATCTTTTGGCTGTACACCTCAGTGGCACAGACTGATCAGATTCTTTTATTCAAAGCATTTTAAAATGTCTCTGCCTGCAGCTCTCCTTCTGCTGTGACAAAAAATATTTACAGAGCAGTTATCTAACACGCAGCTCACGCGCCTTCTTCAGTCACAGGAAATTAAAGGAAATGGCTTAAAGCTAAATTTAGGAGGTTGCTTTCCATTGTTGATATTTTAAGTGGCACCAACCTAAACACCCTCTCTCTCCTCTTTCTCCCCCCTCTCAACAACAGGTATTAAATGAAGAGTGTGATCAGAACTGGTACAAGGCAGAGCTAAATGGGAAAGACGGCTTCATCCCCAAGAATTACATAGAGATGAAAGCTCATCCGTAAGTATTTTACATCCCAGATGATTTTTTAAATAGCCTGTGTGTGCACACTATTTGCTGGTTTGAGGTATGTTTACCGCTTAGAGAAGCTGCAGGACTACATGAGATATGATTCATATAATAAATATACTCTAACAAGTAGTGTCGTAGTCAAGACCACACTGACTGAGACCAAGACAGACCAGAGACCAGAGTGCTCTGAGACCGAGACCATAAATATCAACGAAAATCATCATCTTGTGTGCCGGGGGTCGTGTCACTACTTTAGACGGTAACACCGGGAGGGTTGCGGTCATAACTGGGGGAGGGCAAACCAAACTACAAATGAATTGAAGTTATTTGTTGTTTAAGAAAGGGGCGTTCTTCCATCTAATCACAGTAATGGAGTCTGAAAAGCGGTGTAGATAATGAATGCAAATGTCCTGTGAGTACTTGACTGATTGAGTGCCTTAAATGAAAACATTTAAGAACCACAGTGATATGTCATGCATTACATTTTGCTGTTCATTTGTCCCTTTACCTGTGTACCTGGTCTGTCCACGTCCTGTTGCCTCCTATGAGACTTGATTGAATGTGATGCTGGAGTGTGTGTGTGGGTTGAATCCACTTCAGAGAACACTTGACGGGATCCTTAGAGGACGTTACCTCTGGACCTGCGCTCAGTGCCAGATTAGCTCTCTTTATTAGCGTCCTCGAGGCCTCTTACACTTAATTGCATATTGACCTTATTGCATCGTTGCAGGGTTGCTATCAGATGTTCCTTTTTGCAGGAGGGAGGTCACTGCATTGGTAGCAACAATACTCCAGGGTGTAGAGCCTTTTATGGTTATGGGGAATCAATAAAAGCTGTACCTGGTGCAGTTATAACACTGAACCTCTTATTATTATTATTATCTCTCGAATGAAGGCTCTCGGGGGGGTTAGCTGTTTTTATATTCGTTCTTTGCAAAGTTTAATGTTTTTAGCAATATACAAAGAGACAGGTAGCATACCATCAACTGTAGCATAGCATCCTGCAAATCCTTTTTGTCTGTTTGGATTGTCTGCCTTAAGACAAAATGGTGAAATAATCATTATTAAGAACTAACTGTTTAAAATCACTCACTACTCACTATTTAGTGAACACGCCATTTCGTATCTTGCTTGGTTAATTATGTTGTGCAGAAGCATCTTTCTCTGCATGTGCTAAGGCTTTCATGAGTTACAAATAAACCTCTTCAGTGGTCTGTGTTTGGTTTCACCATGTTCCACTGTCCACTTGAAATCCTGTTGAACAGGAGCAGAACTTCTTATTCCAGCATCACAAACATGTTCAAGCGTGTTTCTCCAAAGAGCAGCAGCCTTAACTAAAATCCTGTGTTTGTGCAGAATATGAGACATGATACTGTGATTCAGAACGGTGAAGCCAAGAACTACTTTCGTATTTCTTAGATGAATCACCTTTAAATTGACTGTAACTGTTCATCAAATATGCAGGACTGCATTGTCCAGATTAACTGTAAACATTGTTATTGAAGAAACTAAACAGTCCCATAAATCAGCCGTGACTGGACGATAAAGCTGCAGGAGTTTGCTTCTGTCTCCCGTTGTGGTGACAATAAAGTGCCATCTGAAAGCACCATGCACACACACACAGCAGGCATGCATGCACACACACACACACACACACACACACACACACAGCAGGCATGCATACAAACACACACACACACACACAGCCGACACGCACACACAGCAGACATGCACGCACACACAGCAGGCATGCACGCACACACAGCAGGCATGCATGCACACACACACACACACACAGCTGACACGCACACACAGCAGACATGCACACACAGCACAGCCGACACACACACACAGCAGACATGCACACACACACAGCAGACATGCGCATACACACACACACACACACACACACACAGCTGTGGTATACAGCAGAGCACAAAGAACCAAAGTCCTTTTTGTTTGTACTCATCTTATGCCCCACAGTAAAGTGTTGTTGTGGCTAACACTTAGCTTTTAGGAATGAGAGTTGCGTTCATGCTTGGAGCCGCATGCAGGTTGAGGTGTGTGTGTGTGTGTGTGTGTGTGTGTGTGTGTGTGTGTGTGTGTGTGTGTGTGTGTGTGTGTGTGTGTGTGTGTGTGTGTGTGTGTGTGTGTGTGTGTGTGTGTGTGTGTGTGTGTGTGTGTGTGTGTGTGTGTGTGTGTGTGTGTGTGTGTGTGTGTGTGTGTGTGTGTGTGTGTGTGTGTGTGTGTGTGTGTGTGTGTGTGTGTGTGTGTGTGTGTGTGTGTGTGTGTGTGTGTGTGTGTGTGTGTGTGTGTGTGTGTGTGTGTGTGTGTGTGTGTGTGTGTGTGTGTGTGTGTGTGTGTGTGTGTGTGTGTGTTGTGTACAGTAATGCCAAATGCCAGTCGTGCTCCTGTCATCTCATCAGCCCCTTCCATCGCTCTGCCATCACTTTTATCAAACAGAAAGACTGCGTGTCTCTCTTGTTCTGCTGCCACAGACGCTAAGCGGATCAAGAGTTAGCCATTTCATTATTGATTTTCACCTTCGTGTAAAGGAGCCAAGATGTCATCTTTTGGCTGACTGTACTTTTTAATTATTTACACACGTAAAGAGCTTTAGCTGGCTTTGTCTCTCCCTCTCTCCATCCATCTTTATCACTCTCACTTATTCCCTCTGTCAGGACTTTCTCAGAGTCATACATTAGTCAAATGTGTGCTGCTAAAAATACATTAATGCCACTTATCGGTGTTTACATTTTTTAAATCTCAAATAGATTTGACTGCTTTTCCGTTAAGAGGTTGAAAACACGGATGCTTACCAGTGCCAGTTATACATTTAACAGAATAGATTAATGTTTATTGTATGTTTGCTTTGCCTCTATAATTAGTTAATGACTAATCTACTTCCTTGTTTAAAGTTGTCCCCACTTCCTGGTGTGGTTCTCTTGGTGGTGGGAGGAAGACGCTCTCTGTTCTCAAATACGTTGACATTTTTGGTCATTAAAAACAAGTAATTTCTAAAATTGGATGCCTAGGACTTCCTTTTGTGTTGCCATGGTATCCAAACAGGTGTAGATCATCTGATTGTCACTAGAATCTTGTCAAAGTTCTTGTGTGGTGACGGCCCTGGTTGATGAAATGGAGCTCATTGACTGTCACCACTGGGCGGCTCGGTGTCGGTGGTTAGCACCGTCTCCTCACTTCTGGCGGCTGAATGCCGAAACAAGAGGTGTGATGCTTGCATGTTCACACACAGTCCTCTGCTGCTTCCTCCCTCAGCCCACAGAATCACAGATTAGCTCAAGCGAAAAGGTGTGAATAAAAATGACTTTATGGAAGTGGAAGGTGAACCCGTGCAGTGCGTCACACTGCTGATAAATGTTGTGCGTTATCAGGAAGCTTTGGGCCTTTATTACATTCACATAATAACATTTAGACGGGAGTCAGTAGCCTAGCGGTTAGTCTGTGCACCCCATGTACGTAGGCTGAAGTCGACCAACAGGCAGCTTGGGTTTAAATCCGACCTGTGGCTTCTTTCCCGCATTTCATTCCCTAATCTCTCTCTCTACCCCCGATTTCTGACTCTATCCACTGTCCTGTCTCGAAAATAAAGGCATAAAAAGCCCCATAGTAAACATGTTAGTTATCGGCTCATGGGCTTTTATTTTGAAATAAAATAAGGACCTTCTGGTAGTTAGAGTGTTATGAGCCTCAAAGTCTGTGAGTGTGTAGATTAGGATTGGGCCATGGACTCTTTGAATCCAGTCAAAGCAGGAAGAAAAAGGTTGCTTTGGGACATCCGAGCCATTTCTAACTCGTACCTGTTTTCTGCCTCCCTCAGGTGGTTCTTCGGGAAGATTCCTCGGGCCAAAGCAGAGGAGATGCTCAACAAACAGAGGCACGACGGAGCCTTCCTCATCAGAGAGAGCGAGAGTGCACCAGGAGACTTCTCCCTCTCTGTGAAGTAAGCAGCACCACACCGATGTACCACACAGGGCAAAACATGATTCACTCTCACACTGTTGTCTATAAATACAGTTGAACATTATCCTTGTATCAGAGCACAGCTCCCCTGTGACTGAGCAGGTTCAGAAGTTTCCATACCCGGTGTATCTGACTCATCAGTGCAGCCTCTTCCTTATTCCTGTGGAGTCTCGCTGCCGCCCTCTGGTGTTTCTCCTGATATCATCGTTTGTGCTCTTTGGACGTCAGCTCTGAGTTCCTGTTTTAGCTGACACGCACAAGACTCATTTCCTCTTATCTGACTCTCCCAACAGTATCCACAGTTCACAGCCGTTTAACATGTAAAGTATCTGTGGATCCCAATAGCTCTCTGGACTGTCCTGATTTCTTTTAGTCAAATGAATCAGTGGTGCCAGTAACAGACTGACAGTCAGTGCAGGCTGACTAACAGTCTGCTACGGACACGCCTCGTGCACTTGATAAGTGGAGTTATTGTCTGTCTGACTTTCAAGCTTCATTTGTTTAAATCTGCCTACAAAATACCCTTTTTTTTAAACACCTGTTTTATCTCCTTCACGAGAGAGAATGAACATAAATACACTAAACTAATAAACTGCATAACAAAGCATTAAACACATACATGTTGAAGAAAGCAGCCGTACTAACACAGATCTGTTCATCTGTCAGTTCCTCGTGTCCAAAGAGTCTTAAAAAGCCTTCTACAAAAACAAACTTGGCAAGTTCTGGAAAATGTTGATCAGCTGATCTCTTTAAGAGCAAAGTAAAAAAATTATTCCTTTCAACCACTGGAAGTTCAACGTCATCGTTTAGCCTCCAGAAAGGCAGGCACGCTGCAGAGACGTTACACCGTGGGGAAGAAAAAAATCATCAGATAGAGATTGAAATTCTTGTGGCTAAATTGGAGGCTCGTCCAGTTGATGATATCTGGATGGGCTTTTTGTTGTGTTTCTACCAAGTGGCAACCTCCGGTGTTGAAACATGAAGCCGATGCTGAGGTGTAAAATCCTGCAGTTCCTCGAGTGTCCACTAGAGGCTGGCTGCAGAAGCACAGGAAGTCACATACACACCCATTCTAAAAAGCCTGTTTTTACAGCAGACATTAACATGTTTACAGCCTGGTTCAAAAAACCAAATAGGTCTGATTAGCTCATGTCTCGATCAGCACACACTGTACGGGGGGTGAATGTTGTGATGACTCATCAGTTTTGATTTGATGAAGGATAAGAGTTATTCACAATAAGGCGTGTAGCTGACCTGATTGACAGGTGGGCGCGGTGTAACGGTTTGTCAGGAGGCTTAAAACCCGCCTCAGCTCCAGCTCTCAGCCTGTCGTTAGGTTGACTGAAAGTTAGGCTGAGACAGCATTTCCAGCATGGAGACCGCCATCGATGGGACTCCAGCGCCCCCTGCAGGAACAGACGGTGCAAATCGTGCACGTCCCTGGGGAAGAAGAACCTCTTTACCAATAAATTGCTCAGATCCCCAAAATGACCTTTAAACACCTGATGTACTCTTAAAGCTTGCTAAAGATCCCCTCCTCACACGTTTTCTCTTTATGACCTCGTCCAGGTTTGGAAATGACGTCCAGCACTTCAAGGTTCTCCGTGACGGAGCCGGAAAGTATTTCCTGTGGGTGGTGAAGTTTAACTCCCTCAACGAGCTGGTGGACTATCACCGCTCCACCTCAGTCTCTCGCAATCAGCAAATCTTCCTGCGAGACATCGAGCAGGTCCCCCAGGTAAGAACTGGCACACCTGAGACAGAACACTGAGATCCTTAAAACTAAAGTGACCGTCATTAACTCTTAAGAGGTGGGAAGGGTACCACGAGATTAATCGTGATTACCTTGTTAATGTTGAGCCCTCGTTATCATGCAGTCTTCTTCACGGCCCTCTTGTTAATCCTGCTAACATGTCTCCTCCTGATTTCACAGCATCCAACATACGTGCAGGCGCTCTTTGACTTCGACCCGCAGGAGGAAGGAGAGCTGGGTTTCCGACGCGGCGACTTCATCCAAGTTTTGGACAACTCTGACCCCAACTGGTGGAAAGGAGGCTGCCACGGCCAGACGGGCATGTTCCCCCGCAACTACGTCACGCCTGTCAATCGGAACATGTAAACAGTCAACAATTCAAACAACAACAACCACAACAGCAACCACCACCACCACCACCACCATCATCATCCTTCTCGATCTCATCAGCCCCCATCCAACCCTCCAAAAAAAAAACACCCCGCCATCCCTCTTCGCCATCCCGCGATAACAGGAGCAGACAGGAAGAAGGCAAACAACCGAAAGAGATAAAACAGGAGTAGTGCTGTCGTAGGCGTCGCTGTGTGGGTGGCAGCTGAGCAAAAAAATCAACTCTTACTTGCGCTGAGCGTTCACCTCGCCAGTGAACGCCTCGGCGAGGATTGAACCGTCTTTGAGGGAAATCTAAATGCAGAGAAACTAAAGAGTAGTGCACCAACCGTGAAGATAACCAAATGATTCTACCGCTCCCACAGCTGCTTCTCTCCTCTCCGTAACTTCTTAACATTCTGCCTTTCTTTTGTGTTTCTTTTTGTTTCTTTCTTTGCCGCATGTTGTTTTTAATCACCTAAATGAAATGCCTACCCATAAATCCTAACTCTGTTTTAAAGAAAAAAAAGTTAAAATGTGAAAAAAAAAGAAGAAGAAATGGTTTTAAAAAAAATGTACAAAAAAGAAGAGAGAGGAAAACATGATGCAATCTACCGTACAGCGAGTTTCCATGTCTGAGATCATTGGCACGTGAGCAGTGTACATCGGCCGTCGGCTGTATAAATAAATCAACTATAGAGAGAATCCATTTTTAAGAATATATATTATATATTTGTATGTGTTTGTCTGTTTTACCTCTCATCACAAATTGTATTTTTTTCCATTTGTAAATTATGTTCAATCTTTCGTCAGTCTGGATACGACCTCGTAGCTCTAGGATGTGCTGAGTCGTCACTCTTTGTTTTCCTCCTGAACCGCTCTGAGGGCTCTCGGATAAAAACAGCGTGACGTGTAAGGGGTCATCACAAGTTCCATTGGAAGAGGTTTCTCTTGTCGTTAATGCAAGGAAAGTAGTTTAGTTCTCTGAGAGGAAACTAAACGTGTCACGAAGCTAAAGTTGACCAGCAAGTCGAGCCACGAATGCTGCGAGAGCTGTTGTATTACGAAGCCGCTTTCTTCGAAGCAAATGTATTTATTGCAGCCATTTTTCTGGGGCGGTGAATGTAGCTGACTGAGTCCACAGACATTACCATGAGGGAAGCAAGGTCGGAGAACTGAACTACGCAACCATGCAAGGGATTTTTAACAAACAGACATGCTGAAACAAAAGTGATGTCGATATTCATTTGTAAAGAGAATGACGTGTGAGGATATGTACAGGTAGTCGACCTGCATATTCACAAAAGCTTCATTACATGCATGCATACGCAGACGCTCTCCTCCTTGTTATACCTGCACGTAGCAAAGAGGCCGAGTTTGGATAATCACTTTGTGTAATCACCGGTGCAGATCTGCAGCTGGCACAGATGAACAGTTCAGAAAACTGAGAGATTGTCTTTTATGCTAAAAGTCGAGAGATCAGCGTTAATTATGTAAAGTTTTTGTTTTCGTCCTTCTGTTTGTGTCCAATGTGGCGTGAGGTCAAGCACTTTTTTTGTCAAACATTTTGATTTCTGGTCCCGTGCGTGCGTGCGTCTTTGTTTACCGTGTCTGTGTGTATTTTATTTTTCTTCCAGTTTGTGTTTTCTCGTTCTCTCTGGATAGTGCCTTTCTCTCTGGTGTTTCAGTGTCTCCGACCTGCTACTTTGAGCCCCCCTCCCTTTAATGGGGCCTGCCAGTCCTGCAGTGAGAAACAGTGTACATAATCCAACCTGCCCCCCCCCCCCAGCGCCCTCCTCACCCCAACCTCCCTACATCAACCCGCCTTCACCTTTATCCTCACCAACATGGAACTCTTCTTATTTAAGTGTCTCTTGCCTTGTCTTACCTAATGATACTGTTTTGTTTTTTGCTCTTTTTTTATTTGCATTTGTTTTTTTGTTTTTTCAATTAATAAAATGCAATTATTAAAAAAATGAATCATTTTGCGTCGTCTGTTTCGTAGAATCACCTGAGCAGTGATTCTCTCCCTCAGTTCATCGTGTTGAGCAGATTCTCCGTCACAGCGGTGTCACGGTCTAAGAGAGTGACACGCCCCCTGCACACAAGATGAGGATTTTTCAGTGATATTTATGGTCTTGGTCTTGTCTCAGTCTTGATCCCTAGATGTCCTGGTCTTGTCTTGGTCACGGAGCACTCTGGTCTCGGTTAGTGTGATCTTGACTACGACACTACCGGTCCCTTTTACTTCCAACATAGTGGAAGACCTCCAGAAACCCGAGCAGTGGCAGAGAGTCTGTGGGATGATTTTTAGCTAAACGCCCCCCACACGATACATCAGATGAAACCTATCCATCTTCCTCTCAAAATGCAGATGATGTGCATGTGTCAGTCGAGCTGAGAAAGCGGCGAAGAGGAAGTTGATATTTCTTGAAGAGCAGCCTCGGGGTGCTCTGCATGCAGCGCTCTGCAGCTCACTGAGATCTTTAACATCACGTTAGCCACGGTCTGGTGCACCGTCTGCTCCACATTTTGACTTTTAGCACTCACAGAACCACTTTGGCTCTCCTCTTTAATCTGGTGCCTCTCTGCCTCCATTTCTGTCACCAACAGCCTCTAAGCAGACGCAGTAACATCAGCGTCACTGTCACTATCCTGGCCCTCTCCTCCAGAATCTATTCTAGTCCTGAAAGGCATCAGCTGCCCCAGTGCTCCTATTCATCTTTTCATTTTAAGTCCTAATGTAAGGAATGATTCGTCCCTGTTGGTCACTGGCAGAAAAGGCAGTTGTCTAAATGAAATAAAAGGAGCTTTCTGATGTAGACGATGTAAACAGTGTTAAATAATACGTCTCTAATGATAGTGGAAGTGATTAGATGAACTCTGCCCCCGGGGTTTGACCTCTCACGCTTGATGAAGCGGTCTGCCATATGCTGCTGCTATGATAGTGGACAAAAGCTGTGACAGCATTCAGAGCTGCTCTGCGCTTTGTTTCGACATTTGAAGATGATGTGAGGATTTGCAGGGGAGGAGTACATTTCGTGCAGAGTTGAGAAGATTAGAATCAGTGTGTGAGCAAGCGACCTGTTTGTGGTCTGTTATTTCAGTTCAGTTCAGACGCATGACTTTGACTTTTATGGCAAGATACAACGTGAGCACACTTTGATGATTTGGACAGTTTTAGAAATACATTTAGGGAAATGCATCTGCAGTAGAATGTAGTGCTGGTTTTAAAAAATGGCGCTTTTGTTTGCTTTGCATCTCTGACAACAAAACCAATGCTGCTTCCTTGGGCAGGGCAAGAGAGGTGACCAATCAGAGTCCAGGGGATAGACGGTGCAGCCCATTGTGTCCCATTATCAAGGTTGCATTACGGAGGTATTCTGTATGTAGCCACCGCTGGACAGTTAAATTCTCATGATCTGGTTGTTCACACATGCACCTCACAGCGGGTGACTATCCCTGTAGGACGAGAGGACTTCACAATCTGAACTAAAGAGTGGAGAAGAACATACTGGAGAACAGGAAACAGAATGCAGCAGGTTCATTAGAGCACAGAGATCGTAGAGGTGGCGTGCAGATAGTCTATGGTCGTGCAGCGATCACAGGGAATAAACGTCACCACCCCCTCCCACTCGCTCGAGGTGAATTCTCCTGATTATATCCTGCTGCGTTCTCACATCAGCTCACTCTGACTTTCTGCAGAATAAATACGAGGAGGCTGGAGGAGAAACTCCGGGTGAAGAGAGAAACATTCAGCTGTTTGTGTTCACACATGCAGCTCCTCCTGCAAATATCAGGAGTTTTATGGAAGTGTGAACAAGTCTTTAGACAGTTGGTACCTCAAACAACGACCAAAAAAAGATGAAACATGACTTCAAAGGTTTAAAACATCTACAAAGACAACCTGTGTCCTCAGTATGATCGGCACGAGGGTTATCAGATCACTTTGTGTCGACTGCAGTGGGCATGCTGTTTATCTGGCATGCAAAGGTTGAGACTTTCCACTCCGCTCCCTCCCTGCTGCTGCTGTCAGGGTCAGAATAGTTTGCCAATTAGAGATCAAACCATTGGGTTTAAGCTCTGATCTTTACCAAGACACCAGACGTTATAACATTCATAACACTGTAGTGAATTTGTAGCGGTGAAAATGTCTCACAAAGACCAAGAAAACATTTGGAAACAGTTGTCATAAGTTCAGACGGGAACACATGGATTTATGGATTATGTTTAAACACTGTCCTATCTTTAAAGGTCACATATCCTCCTCCTCTTCAGTGTAAATAAGTCTCAGAGCTCCTCTAAACATGTGTGTGAAGTGTCTTGTTCTAAATCCACTCTGATCCTGTATTTGATCATGCCTATAAACCCCTCTATTTCAGCCCTGCTCAGAACAGGCTGTTTCTGTGTCTGTAGCTTTAAATGTAAATGAGCTGTGTCTGACCACGCCCCTCTCTGGAAGGGCTTGGGTGGCTCGGGCTTTCTCGCTCCATGTCCTATTGTTTACGGTGAGAAGGCAGACTCAGAGGGCAGAACAAACACCTAGCTGTGGGAGTGTCACCCACCTGGGGGAGGGGTTACTGCCGTTTGTGATGTCATGAAGGGAAAATCTCCAAACGGCCTGTTTGAGCACACATTTTCTGAAAAGTGGAGCAGGCTAAAGACGGAGAGGATGGACTTTTCTCATCATTGGGGGGTTTGTAGACAGACTAGAGACACATGTTAGAGTTAGAGGAACATGGTGAAGTGTGTTTTACAGAATATGTGACCTTTAAATTAAAGGATCTCACTTTGTGAACCTGTGCTTTAAAAAACGGTCAAAATTTGCCCTTTTTTATATTTTAAGTTACTGTAGCAACAACTTTTCATAGTTAGAAATGAATTGTAATATATTTTATTAGAGCTGCTGATAGTCAAATAAACATCATGAATATGCTGGTTTTTATTTTAGCAGGTCAGAAAGCCGAGCTGGATGTCTTTAATTTCTCTCACTCGAGGGTTTGCCATGGAGCTTTAATTAGGGCCCGAAGCACTGACAAGTGCGTAGGACCCTATTGAAACCCTTAGGATTATTTTTATTTTTAAAATCCTGTGGCACCCATATTCAAAAACTAACAGGTAGTACGCCATCATTTTTTTTGTGTGTAAAAAAATGCCTCAATTTTGCATTTCACAGGCCACCTATTTGAACGTATTTCCCCGAGCCACCATTTATCCGATCATTACGAAATTAATGTTAGTGTGTTCTAGACATGTTAAAGATCCAAAGTTATGTGAAACCAAGATTCTAAATAAAAGGGCGTGGCTATGGTGTACTGTCAAACTTTGATGTCTCGTGCACTCCCATGAAATTCTTTCAAAAGGCCCCCCCCAGGAGGTTTTTTCCCCGACATGCATGACATTCTTTCTGCATATTAACCATGTCAGGACTTACATAAAATGCCGCAGTGCCCATTGTCAAAACCCAAAAGGAAGTCCACCATCATTTTTTGAATGTATAAATAATGACCAAATTTTGCATTTTCAGTCTTCCTATTTTAACATACTTCCCTGAGACCCTGTTCATGCAATCATTGCCAACTCAGTGTCAGTGTGTTCTAGACATGTTTAAGATCTTTCGTTGTACGCCGCATGATTTTACATAAAAGGGCGTGGCCTCGGTGTACTGTCAAACTTTCTCTTTTACAAAAATCAAACTGTAAGGCCTGCTGCTTGGTCGCGTCTTGCCGTTACACTGCCACGGTCGCAACACACCCCGACATGCACGAAGTGCTTCGGGCCCTTCATCACCGCTTGCGGTTTTAATTGTTAAATGATTTCACTACCTGTTGTAAATAAAAGCGGACAGCTCCACCACTTGTCATTATTCCCCTCCTGTGTATTCAAACTGACATGACCTTGCTCTGCACTCTCCTGTCAGCCATTTATGTGACATTACTGCCACCTGCTGGAGGATCACAGCACTGCAGTTACTACAATACATGTCAAAGTTCTTCAACGTCATCTTACAGAGGAGGATGCAAAACATGACTCCTAATGTGTCGATCATAATTAATGCTAGTCATATATCGTTTGTATTTTGCATATTATGACGATCTAATTATGGAATATTTCATCTTTATTGTTGCTCAGGGGGAACAGCTTGTCACAGCTTTGCACAGATGTTGCACAGGTGTCACAAGCTGTCACACCCTTGTTTTTGGGTGGGGGCAAAGGTCACAGAGAGAAATGAACAGAGTCTGCCTGGCACTAAAGATGAAAATAGATTTACAAGTGTTTTGTTTTTTTCCTGTTTCCATCCATTTGTTACAAATAATTAGTCAGAGAGAGAGACACTAGACTTGATCATGTCAATAGGTGTTACATTTGTTTTGCAGCAGGAGCACACAGAAGACAAGAAACACAAGGACAACGTCATTGAATAACAGAGACCAAAACACATTTAAAAAATCAGGAAATCCAGGTCAGAGTCCTGGACCTCCGAACTGATGGCAGAAAAGAGAAGAGCTGGGTTAAGTGGGTAAGAGGGGTCCTGGGCTGTGGTGTCAGGGCCTTGTAGTTGAGATGTGAGAGGTTTTGGGTACTGTAGGTAGCAGACGAGTGATTTTGAAGCAGCATTTGTGATACTGGTGAGTTTACTTTTGTTTACAGCAGTGAGCATGTTGAAGAAACAGGGTGGGCTGGAGAGGAGGGTGGGCTGGATGATGCTTTTATACAGAAGTAACAACAGGTGAGGTGAAATATGAGTGTCAGTGGTGTGCTGATCAAAGCTGAGTGGATTGTCCAGGGTGAGTCCGGGATATTTGAAGGAGTGTAATGCCGCGAGTTGAACGGTAGAGGGCGCTAGTTCATTACTTTACAACAGTTTAAAATGAAAACAGATTTCCCGTAGACATAAATTAGGAGTGTGCAGCAAACCTGATCATCTTTAATATTATCATTAAAAGGAGAATTAATTGTTTTAAAAAATGAATAAATATTTCGTTGTCGGCAGGATTCGAACCTGCGCGGGGAGACCCCAATGGATTTCTAGTCCATCGCCTTAACCACTCGGCCACGACAACACATAAAACAATTTACAGTTTACAGACCAATTATGCGTGGATTTATATCACGCTAGAGCTGATTTATATAAAATAATCGTCTATTCACTCTTAGTAGGAAGCAGAGCTATAGAGATACTAAGAGTTGCGACACTCTATGATGTCGCCGCCGGGGCAGTCACGTGGTTCATGTAAGCCCTAATAGTTCCAAACACACGCTGGCTGTCATGTTCTTCTATGGGACAGACAGCAGCGATTGCGTTATTGAACGGTAAATATTATAAAAACACACACCCAAGTACTTTTTCAGCTGTTATTGCATTATTGCAAATGTCAGTTTTGCATTTGGAGAGTCAGGGTGACAACGAAAAGCTGTGTATTACTTAGATAAGTTTTACATTTTTAGAGGGAAAAGCTTCGTGTTCACGTTTAACTTTTCTTTTCCATATCATTCATCTGATGATAGACGCCTCGTGATTTTCATTTTAGCACAACTGGGCTGTATTATTGATTCCCCTGATTTTGCTCATAAATTCCGATTCAGCCGTTAGCTTACCTCCGTGGTAGCGCTAAGAGGTCTGCCGTGGTCCGTTCAGCATTCGTCTAGCAGCTAGCATACTTCTTCTGATGAAAGCGGCCACCCCCAGGACCACAACGTGAAACATGATCATGTTAAGACTAAGAATATCATTTTAAGATTAAACTATACACATATTCTCAAAACTATTACAGAATGAAAACTCATTGAGGCTTGTATGTTTGGGTCTATAGGTAAGTGCAGTCCTATTAAGATTTAACTCAACCCAAGTAACTTCAGCAATTAACTATTATTTAATAACTACTATTTCACATTCAGAAGTATATGTTGGTTCTGTTATTTCTTGTATAGTTGTATAGATTATTATTGTTTATAGTATAGTTTGCACTGTGTATATACACATTGTATATATTTTGCTTTCTATTTATGTACAGAGTGTTTTTCTTTCTTCTTTTTTTTGTGGACCCACTGCTGCTGTGACAAAATCATTTCCCAGTCTGGGATCAATAAAGTAATTCTATTCTAACAAATCACTTGTAACTTCTGTTACAGCTATTGAGACATCAATGTAAGGATGGCTGATACAAATGAAGGTTTGCAAATGAAGTATTTTTTATTAAACAATGACAGACAACAAGAATGTGTGCTTGTGTTTGTGCGTGTGTTTGAGAAAGAAGAACAATTATGAGAACAAAAATAGACGGGGGAATATCCATTTCCAATAGATGAATGTCACTATAGGAGTGTAGTGTTCCCTTAAATGACAATGGGTGCAAATCTAAGGCAGCATACACATATGACAGCAAGAATACCTTGTTATTGTTACAGAGATTGAGGGAGAAATTGAGGTGGAGATCGAAGGGAATGAAAGGGACATAACAGACAGAGAGAGTGAAACAGAAAAGGATTTATTTGGCATTAAGAAAAAAACACAATTTGATTCATCAAAAGTTTAAAAAAATCTTCAACACAGACAAAATTCGAGCACTTGGGCATTCAAAAAAAGGGGGGATATGGAGGGGCAAAGAAACCGTGAAAAAAGCAATTGGAATTAGGTTCTGTTGTGGCACTACAGGATATAAAACCCTCCAAGCCATGAATATGCCTCTGCCCGACATCAGGACCATTCAGAGGAGGATGCAGCATGTCAAAATGGAGCCAGGAGTGTTGGGGGAGGTGTTTGATATGCTGAGACAAAGGCTGCATGGACCTTGGTGCTCTGAGGGAGACAGAAAGCAGAGGTGAGGTCAGATATGCTAGATTTATCTGATACTGGCTCTTCTAGAATTAAAATAAGAGCTAGTAAACTCACAATGAAAGAAAGCGAACACATGTAAACTCCACATCAGGGAAAGGCAAACCTTCACTCCAGAGAGGCCAGGTGGGTCAAGAGAACAGTGAGAATGAGTGTTTCAAAAACTGTACATTGACAGTATTGGTGTCTTTAAAATAATGCAATAATAGATAGTTGCATTCATTACAGTCACTCTGTAGAAGTAGTAGGTTTTATGACCATCCAGGTGGATGTCAGCAAAAACACATAACAACAGTATACAGTATAGTAAACTTACAAATGTGAAGAAAGCCTGTGAAGTCCACACCAATTAAAGGCACATCCCTGGGGGACAGGGCAGCCTTAAAGAGAAAGAGTTGCATTATAACAGGACTAATGACAGAAAGAGAGAGAGGCAGGAATGTTAATTTCACTAGTGTTATTTCTCTGGTTACCTACCAATGATAAATCATCCGTTTCTGCAAAGCAATGCTTCACTAATTGAAATTCCTGCCATTCCTAATTATATAACCCTCGCTCAAATCACGAGTCACAGACAATGCCTTGACATGCCCTGATCACGAGCTCATTAAACAGATGAATATATATCACACACAAAATCGACTAACGAACGATGGCTAACACGGTCAGGTTCAGCGGATAAAAGCCACAATAAATTAAAACTCCTTGACAATACATCTAAATCCTGCTTGTTAGTTACCCAACATCATTAATATAAAAGTTGCTAGCGATTCATTACCGGACTCTTACTTTACCTTCACAGCTGGCGAAGTCGCGCTAGCTAACTAGCTAGCAGGCAATGCTTGAAAATTGGTTGCAACAACCAAGATAAAATATAGATAATTACGCTGTGCATATACAAATGAAGACCAGTGTAAGCATCACAAAGGGCCTCTGGTGCAATATAGACAGTTGACAATTCAAAAGAGGTCGATATTTCAGCAACTTACCTCTGGAACTATTCGACGCGCTGCAATGTAAGTGAACGAGGTCCAACGCCGAAATGACAAAGTTTGGAACTAATCCGAGCTCCATACCCCGGAAGTAGGCGGTACAAAGCGCCGCCATTTTTTACAACGAAGGTCTATGGGAGTGTCGCCACTCTGTTATTATCTATCTCTCTGGTAGGAAGATAACAGCTCTACGGGTCTCTAAACATTTCGACACATGGTCTACTTTGTGCAATTTAGCCAGTGTGCAGGAGGTTGTCGGCCATTTTTGGAGATTAATAAACAAGAAATTAACCAGTTTTCAATCAAACAACCTGAATTTGTAAAGCGCCAACTCATAACAAATGTCAAGATACTTCGGACAAAGGAGCAAAGATTGTCCTCATTGTTATATTATCTACGAGGACCCAACATTAAAGGTCCCATATCCTCCTCCTCTTCAGTGTAAATAAGTCTCAGAGCTCCTCAAAACATGTGTGTGAAGTGTCTTGTTCTAAATCCACTCTGATCCTGTATTTGATCATGCCTATAAACCCCTCTATTTCAGCCCTGCTCAGAACAGGCTGTTTCTGTGTCTGTAGCTTTAAATGTAAATGAGCTGTGTCTGACCACGCCCCTCTCTGGAAGGGCTCAGGTGGCTCGGGCTTTCTCGCTCCATGTCCTATTGTTTACGGTGAGAAGGCAGACTCAGAGGGCAGAACAAACACCTAGCTGTGGGAGTGTCACCCACCTGGGGGAGGGGTTACTGCCCTTTGTGATGTCATGAAGGGAAAATCTCCAAAGCACACATTTTCTGAAAAGTGGAGCAGGCAAAAGACGGAGAGGATGGACTTTTGTCATCATTGGGGGGTTTGTAGACAGACTAGAGACACATATTAGAGTTAGAGAAACATGGTGAAGTGTGTTTTGCATAATTTGTGACCTTTAAGATATGACGTTTTTTTTAAAGCTTTTTTTTAAGCTCCATGTCCTATTGTTAAAGCTATAATAAGATAGAGTTATAGCTACAGTGTCAGTTAAAATGATTAAAGTATGTGCAGTAATAACTTAATCTGATGATCAGTCGAATATCAACGTCAGCAACTCAGGAGAGCTCATGAGCTCCCAGGAAGATATGTGGTTAATGCAGTGGTTCCCAAAGCGGGGGTCAGGACCCCCAGGGCGGTCGCAAGACATTGAGTGGGATTCCTACCAAAACACACATTCAATGTATTGTTGCTTCAGTAAATTATAGCCTGCTTCAAAATGTAAACCCCCTCTTCTTAAAAAGATGTGAGACTTTTTTGGGGGGTAATGTTACGAACATAAGCGGGCCCAGTCAACTTCCTTTCTACGCCTAAGACCGGCCAGTGGATAGTGTCGGAAATCAGAGCGAGAGAGAGTGGGGCATGACATGTGGACAAGGAGCCCCAGGTCAGATTTGAAACTGGGCCGCCCACTACAAGCGCTGCAGCTTCTGATTGGGGTGCAAACTAATAATGCGCTTTATTGAGAACTGCAACTTTGCAACATAACCTGATTAGTTGATCAGTCTCTCCTCTGACAGGGAAAACAGCCAATCACAGTTTGGGATTTTGAGGTGGCACCTCCAGTGTTGAAAAATGAAGCCGATGCGGAAGTGTAAAATCATGCAGTTCCTCGAGTGTCCACTAGAGGCTGGCTGCAGAAGCACAGGAAGTCACATACACACCCATTCTAAAAAGCCTGTTTTTACAGCAGACATTAACATGTTTACAGCCTGGTTCAAAAAACCAAACAGGTCTGATTAGCTCATGTCTCGATCAGCACACACTGTACGGGGGGTGAACGTTTACATCTTTCTACATGTTGTATATATTTATCTTATAATGTTTGAGTGTTATTATTGCGTGGCCTTGCAGAACAGTCAATACATTTCACTGCACATCTGTATGAGCATGTGACAAATACAAATCTTGAAATTTGATCTTTGGGGGGGCAATCAGATCTCGAGGGGGGCCCAGGCCAGACCTCCAACCCCTCTGGACGTGCCCTTGTACCCCCGACCATCAATACATTTAGGGTAATTGCAATCATCATTTGGACTGACATGAACACAGGCTTCTTCTCTTTTCTTAAGGTGTCAGTTTGACTTTTTGTTGTTGTGTTTGTATTCCTGTTTTGTCTAAATAACATATTCTAGGCTGAGTAAGAAAATCATTTCCTCCAATGAAAGGAGATAGCGGTGCTTCATTGTTTTTTTGAGTAATATTTCCCTCATTGTTGCCTTCGAGCTGCAAACAGTGTGACCACGTGACCTCTGTGGTGCGAGCCTGCTGTTTGTTCAGCCAGAGAGGCAGAGGAGAAGAAAGATGGCGGCTCTAGGCGAACCGAAACGGGACGCCGGGCTAACGTTTTGAGCTCTCGCACCCGGAGAGACATCCGGGCTTCTCGGGGATAACACACCGTCTGAACCTTCACCGCGCCAGCTTTGTTGGGGTGCAGTTTTCGCTCGCGTTGGTGCAGGATAAATAAACGCAAAAATTGGGACAATAAAATAATCGCTCTCGCTTATCATGAGAGGGAAGCGGGGCAGGCCGCCCAAACCGCTACAAGCCGAGGAACCGTCTCCAACTACGGCCCGGGGATTACGACCAAGGCGGAATCTGAAGCCCAGGCCGAGGGACAGCGGGGATGAGGACGTAGAGAGCCCCACAAGGGAGCCCACTAAGACCTCCAGAAAGAGGAAACGGGGATCCGGGACGTCAACACGGGGAAGGGGACGAGGCAGAGGTGGCGGCGTTGGAAGAGGAGGCAGAGGGGGTCGCGGAGGAAGGCGCACGGCTGCGTCCAAAACAGTGGTCTACGACGACCACGAGAGCGACGAGGACGACGATGCTGTCAGTCTGAGGTCCGAGGAGGACGAGTTCATCGAGGAGGAACCCCAGTCCGAGGAGGATGAGGGCCTCAAAGAGGACTCTGACTGCCTTGAGGAAGATGTGCTGGACGGGGAGGAGGAGGAGGAGGAGGAGGATGATGCGAGCCTCTGCACAGAGAGTAGCTTTCGGAGTCAGAGCACACACGCCAGCACTCCGGGTAAATAAAGCCTCATTCTGCAGCTGCTGCAGCCTCATCCTGCACCGCACGATTCATCAAACACAACCCGACATGCTCCTCATGCTCCCTGTGATAGTTTGTGTGCAGCACAGGAAGCAGTTATTGTTCAAAATGGAGACTGTATGCACACAGGCCGCAGTCATTAATGCTACTGCAGGTGTACTCAAACGACACCTGCACCACTACCTTACCTTTTTATCATCTCAAATTAAACCTCACAAACAGCCCTCACCCATATAGAAACATAAGCACTCAACGCTTCTTATTCAGCTGCTTAAGTTGCATAGAAATGAAAAGCAGCTGCTAGCATGCTAACGTTAGCATGACAAATTAGCATGCTGTCATCCTTGTGTCAATAACAATAAGATAACGGTGCATTAGGTGTGCTTGTATGTGTGTATATGTGTGTGTGTTTACCTACTCTAAGTGCTCATCATTGCTATATTTTTTACACAACTCATTAATTAAATTCCTAATTGAAGCTGATTAGAAAACAGGGAGCTAACTGACTTAGCTTCCTTAGCATGCCTGCCATCTCTCTGACAGCTTTCTGATTTAGTGACTCACAACAACTACTGCTACTAAAACTGAGTGTTTCTGTTGTTAAAGTGGAGCAGAGAACTTGCAGGGGTTTGAATGTGTTAACATGAACAGTGTTGTGTTGACAGCTCATGTGTTTGTGCATGCAGAGGGATGCAGCAGCCTCATTTAGCTCATGACAGCAGCCATGTGTTCAGCCGGCTCGGACTAAAGTTGCACACCCACAAGTTAGCTCCAAGTTTAAACCCCAGCCTTCACAGTTTATCTTGTATGACTGTCTGAGGTATAGAATGATGATATGTGCTTCTTCTTGAAGTTAAAGACCTGCATATCTTTATAAAGAACCACATTTCGATGATTTCACAAAGTAAGCAGCTGAAGATGTTTCTATACAGGAAGTGTCTCAAAACAGCAGAAGAGAAGAAGGTTATGGTTGTTTTTCTCGCTCCTTCATACCAACACGATCATCATGTTAACATCAGGGTTGTCATGATGCAAGATTTTTACACTCTTATACGATTTTAGTACAAATGAAATAATATCGCTGCCTGTTTGAGACCACGGCGTCAACAAATCCTCGACGCCCAAGAGTCGGTCATTTCTTGTTTTCAGTTACTCATACAAGCAGGCAAACTCCCGCTTAACGTCGAGATTGCAAAAATATTTATGCAACACGCTGTTGTTTGTGGCAGCTTTTGTAGGTAAAGCTTCAGTACTTCCTGTTTCTATGGGTCATTAAAATAAAAGAGATTGTCCAGTTTAAATCACGTGGCATCCTGAGCAGCATGTGCATCAGAGTTTTCTTATTACAGTTAACTTATATCATTTTTGTCTCTTACAGGGAAGAAAAAAGTACGGCCACGGCCTCGCACTCCCATCCTGGAGGAGGAGAAGATTCCCCCCCTCGTTCTTCCCGACTCCTCAGAGGACCTCCTGGTGACTAAGGAGGAGATGCTCAACGCCACCTCCATCTATGAGGTGCTAAGGAACTTCAGCACTGTTCTGCGTCTGTCCCCTTTCCGCTTTGAGGACTTCTGTGCGGCGCTCGTAGGCCAGGAGCAGTGCACTTTATTAGCAGAGACACATATTTCCCTCTTAAAGGTCATCCTGCGTGAGGAGGACTCGTCCAACACTACCTTCGGCCCCGCAGACCTCAAAGACAGCGTCAACTCAACTCTGTACTTTATAGACGGCATGACGTGGCCTGAGGTGTTGCGGGCGTACTGTGAGAGCGACCGGGAGTACCATCACGTCCTGCCCTATCAGGAGACAGACGAGTACCCGTACAGTCCGCTTGAGAGTAAGATCAAGGTGCTACAGTTTTTGGTAGACCAGTTTCTCACCACCAACATCGCCCGCGAGGAGCTGATGTCTGACGGGAGTATGCAGTACGACGATCACTGCCGTGTGTGTCACCGCCTGGGCGACCTGCTGTGCTGCGAGACCTGCTCGGCGGTTTACCACCTGGAGTGTGTGAAACCTCCCCTGGAGGTGGTCCCAGAGGACGAGTGGCAGTGTGAGATTTGTGTGGCGCACAAAGTGCCCGGTGTCACAGACTGTGTGTCAGAGGCGCAGAAGAACCGGCCCTACATCCGCCAGGAGCCCATCGGATACGACCGCCACCAGAGGAAGTACTGGTTCATAAACAGAAGGATTATTGTGTAAGTTACAATAACCAGAAGGTTAAACTTTTTTTTTTCCAAAGTTTATTTTTGGGCTCTTTATTTAGAGATGGGACTGTGGATAGAGTCGGAAACTGGGGAGAGAGAGAGTAGGGAAAGGAGCCACAAGTGCAGTGATGAAATGCTTCATGTCACTGTGGAAGTGACAGGTGAGGCCTTCTGTTGGTTGGTAGATATCGATACCTGCTTTGATACCACAGCGACAAAGGACAGAGTCCTCTGCGCCCCAAACTGGTTCATTTCGTGTTTTCAATGACCAGATATGGCCAGCTGACTCCTGCACACGCTCTCAGTTGCACAAAAGATTTGCTAGTTTTGCAATGTAGTCTGCTGCTCTCACTCTTAACTCACGGCAGCTTTCGGTTAAAAATGTGACTGAAGATCTGAAGGTTATTTTAAAGCTTCGGTTCTTTTGAATACATTCAGCCATTAAAAAAACGGAGATTGTATCGTTTTAAAATGTGATATCCACAAAGTATAAAAAACTACTCGGCAATCTGCGGCAAGACGGCGTGAAACAGACTTCAGTGGATTAGCATTACATTATCTAACCACGAAAACAAGAGGGGGAGCTTTCTATTTTAATTTAACTGGGTGAAACGACGTCTTCAACATTACTTGGAAATGAAAGTTAAAAGTTGCTCCCACAACGCGCGCACTCAGACGAGGCGACCCGTACTGTGCCCGAGCACGTTCGAACCCCAAAGTCCAGAGTGCTCCATACCGTACACTTCCTTGGCCCTGGCACGCTTGGAAGAGGTGTGCTTCTTTAGCACTGTACAGGTGCTGATGCACAAGCACGGGAACACAACAAGGACGTGACGTATAATCGAGAAACCCCTGATAAGAGGGCTGTACAGTATCTGACCGAAACAACTCAAAATAAGACACAAAGTCAGTGAAGTTGCCGCCATGTTCTCTGTGTTGTTCTCCGATGTTAGACCAGAGAAAATTCACTGTGCCGGAATTCGTATCAGTCAGTCTATGGCCGCTATTTGACCGGTCCATTTTAAGGTGGACGGTTCTCTTGCACGATCAACAATTTGTGATGATCGGATCTCGAAGCGCAGAATGCAAAATATTCGAGGTCTTTACTTTGGGAAAGAAGTCCTGGAGCTCCGTCCAGGTGTGCTCCGACACATGGCCTATGGTGATGACGTATGTACAGAGGTAACAGTGCTCAGGCCGGGAGCAGTGTGAGTGCAGGCCAGCGGGGGACTGGGGGGGGGGAGGGGACACAATGGTGCTTCAGCAGGGTACGGGGCAGCCGAGTGTGAGTCAGTGCGCTGAAGACTCTTTTCAAACCTGGTATTCAAATGTGTATCAGGACTCATTATCTGGATTGAATATGTCATGTTCTGCTCGACTGTCATCCTCAGTTAGAAGCAAAATACTGGTAAAAAAAATCATCATTAAAATTGTTCCCAGTTGATTACAGTTCCCTGAACGTTGGTTTCCCATTTCCCTGTTGTCTTTACATTGTGTGTGAGTGTCTTGTTGAGCTAAAATTTAAAGCAGCTGGGGAATAAAACTTTAAGTTTCGCCCTCACAGTGTCCTCCATCACGTCTCTACAAAGGGCGAAGTTTAATTTACACCAAACTTCTCAGCCGACACAGAGATATGAAAGTACAAACGATCGACTGAATAGATGAGGTGTTTATCTCCATGAAGAGCTTTGTTTCATCCTGTGAGCCTGTTTGTGTTGTTCTTAGTTAATGCTGTAATCACACCTCATAACCGCTGTGTGTTTCCTCCTCCTGCAGCGAGGAGGACGGCGAGCACGAGAAGAAGAAGATCTGGTACTACAGCACCAAGGTGCAGCTGGAGGAGCTGATGGAGAGTCTGGATAAGGAGTACTGGGAGGTGGACCTCCACGCCACCCTGGAGGAGATGAAGGAGGAAGTGCGAGCTCACATGGACATCACAGAGGACCTGACCAGCAAAGCCCGCGCAAACAACAAAGCCTACCTCACCGCCGTCAACGGTACGGATTTCATTTAGTCTACATTCTGACCTTTAGGTTGTGTGTGTGTGTGTGTGTGTGTGTGTGTGTGTGTGTGTGTGTGTGTGTGTGTGTGTGTGTGTGTGTGTGTGTGTGTGTGTGTGTGTGTGTGTGTGTGTGTGTGTGTGTCACTGCAGGGTGTCATTCAGATGAAATATAGTTCCTCCCATCAGGCAGCGCTGCTCTGACAGTTGACACTTGATTGTAAACGGCTTCCTCGTCTTCCTGCTTCAAGCTCTCTCTCTGACGACAGCCAACTGTTTTCCCCGTCGACCCTCGTCTTAACACGGCCGAGGCGTTTAAAGACTTCTGGTTTCCATGGCGGCAGTTTCCGTTTGAGTTTGACTGGCAGCCATATTTAAGACTTTTGTTGTGTTTGTCACCAAAATGCCTCAGACACCAGTCGTGTTCTGTGTTTGTTGGGGGTCTGACTCTGCTGGTCTGTCAGACACTAACGGATGGACGGTTTCTTTTCAGCCCAGAATGAAGAGTCAAAGATGTTTTTGTGAAGTCGTTGCAGAGCTTTGTTTCTCCATCAGTGATTTATGAGTGTTCACTTCATCCGTTTGGAGCAGACTGCTGCTGCAGCACAGTTCCTTCTGCACCTTCTCTTTCCTCCTCTGAGTCGGGTTTGACACTTCTGTCCCTGTGAGAACTGCAGTTATGAGACAAGGTTCTCTGGAGATTTTGATCTCATGAGGACTCAAAATCTGCCCGTCTTGAAGCTGCGTTTATTTCAAATGCTGTTTTTGAGTTATTGGCTCTAAATATTCTCACATCCACAACAAACGTTATCTTACATTTCTGTTCTTGAGATCTTTATATTTAACTTGTCAACAGAAAAAGCAACACTTTATCTTTCTTTGCATATTTTCTGAACAGCTGAGACAATTTCTCATCCATCAGAATTTTTAGAAGCACCAATTGTCTTGATCAAAACATTTACATAATCTTTCTTACTGTCTGTTTTGATGCAACTGGAGGTACATTTATATTAAAGGACACCTAGTGTTTAAAATGGGTACTGCAGTCCAGATTCTAAACATTACAGAGAGCTGTCTCCCCCCCCCCTCCTCTCTAGAATGGATGGTCACGCAGGTCACCATGTGGTGGACTCTGAAGCTTCAGTGTTTATCCAGCTCTGCATCGGTCTGTAAACCTTTCTGCGTTCTAACCTCTCTCCATTTTTCAAAAGCATCTCCAATATTGATCCTAGTTTGAGCACGTTTCTGCTCGTGGAGCTTATTAGAAACATGCAGAGGCTTTTTAGGTCGGGTACAATCACTTCTATCTGAACCAGTTCTCTTGCCCGCTTCCATCGCTGCAACACCTGCTGGTTTGACCTGATAACTGCTCTCATATCTGGCAAACCGAGGGGCGTCCAAAACGGCCGTGTGGGGGTGCCTTAAAACCGCCTACCTTCTCTGGTCCAAACAAATCCAGACCATTCAGGACCAGAATCTAAAGTTAGAAGGAGGACATACTGGCTGCTGCATTGTTGTCAGAGAAGCCAGCACTTCAACATAGCATGTTTCCTTAATGTCTGATCGTAGAGTAAGCTCACTTTATCATTTCACTCACTACACATCTTTAATTTAGAAATCGGTGTGCTGTCTCCTAACTTGTTAAAAGCTACGGCTCATGTTTGTTTATTTGTGTTGATTTGTGTTTGTAGAAGTGATCACGGAGCGTCTGAAGGTCAGGCGGGAGGCGCAGGAAGCAAAGAGGCGAACAGAGGAGGCGAAGCGGGAAGCAGAAACGAGCTCGCTGAAGACCGAGGGAAACGGAGAAGTCCTCCAAAACAGTGACTTGAAAGATGCTGAGCCCATGGATGATGCTAACTCACGAGGTAAAATCAACTTAAGAAAAGGTTCATGTGAATAATATTGGGGCTTTACCACGATTTCACCCAAAGTGACCCACACGTGCAAAGAGCAGTGCTTACATTTTCTGTAGACGCGTCTAAGCAGCTGTATCAAGACCTATACTTAAACATGTCCTGATGATAAACATTATAATGACTCCAGTGGTTCTGTTTGTTTGCTCTGCGTACGTTTGTCACACCACAGCAGCTGCAGCTCCACCTGCTGCAGAGGAGAGCTCAGCGTCTGATCCAAACCCTTCCTCGGCCACCCAGGACACGACCTCGCCGACAACAGAGAGCGCCGAATCAAACAAGGACACGCCGTCTGCCTGCGCCAGGACCCCGGAAAGCTCCGGGTCCCCTCTGGTGGCGGGGCAGGAAAGGACAGGTATGTGCAGAACAAGTGAAGCCGTGTGGCCTTTCAACCCATCCTCCACCTCTTATCATACCTGCTGTTAGGTTTCACATCCGTCCTCACCTGTCTGCTTGTTTCTGACGTTTACCGCGAACGCTAGCCTCCAAGGTTTATTCTTTAGGCTTTTTATGACTCAGTTTTTAGAGATGTAAAGTGGACAGAGTCAGAGAATCGGGGATAGAGAGAGGGGAACAACATGCAGGAAAGGAGCCACAGGTTGGACTACAACCTGTGCAACCCGCCTGGAGGACTATGCCTCCGCCCACGCACTAACTGCTAGGCCAGTGGTTCTCAACTGGTCGAGCCTCAGCACCCACTGACTACTCCTTCAGGAAAAATCGCGACCCGAATTTCTGATATTTTTCAATCAATCGGATTTTAATGAATAAAAAAAATGGGCAGTTTGGACCTCAGGCGGTACAAAGCGTGATAGAAAGAAACTGAACGAAACAAACTTTATAGACTTTTTTACAGCAAGTTTTACGCCTTCCTGAGAAGAAAATGTGAAACTACAGTCAACAGGAAATGATTTGAAAAGCTCTGAACTTGAACCAACAGCCTGCTGATAATCCCAAAGGACTGACTTTTTCAAAATATTTTTCACCAGAAACACGAGTCTAGCAACTTAATCAGGATCGAGTGCAGCGCTCTTTTTATTTACAATATCACCTGCTGACGAGAACACCTGTTCAGAACTCACGACGTTTATGGTGCACGCAATTATCTGCGAGCCAGCGTGGAGAGTTGCAGGTTTGTAGCGACCCTCTGCGGTCTGCAGAGAGACGAGTCTCCCTCATGAAGGTTTTGCATCACCGGAATCACTCCCCATTGCTTTAGCCACAACATTACTGTCTTCATCAGCTGAGGTCAAGAGTGCATGCAATGGTCTAGTTATGCTGAGAGCGCCCTCTGCTGGATCAAACTACACCAGACGGCCTGATGCACTGATGGACTGTATGTCATTCCAGTGACGGCCCTGCAGCTTTTGTTCTGACAGTAAATGCTCATTGTGCTGGCTGGCTGCTGGTTTCTGTTACTTGTATAGTTTACCTCCTGTGAACTATTCGGCCTCAAACAGAGATTGTGTTTCTCACTTCAGCATGTTGTGTCAGATTGCCTCTTGCTGGGATTTGTGTCTCCTCAGCTGAAGTTCTTATTGATGGGACACATTGTGAAGGAGGTTTCTGTGCTTGTACCTGGACATGAAGTTTCTTTATCTTTGTGCAACTCAACCAAAACATCGTAACTTTTAACAACGTGGAGCGACCTTAATCAGCCTGATTCTTTTCAAGTTCCCTCTCAGCACACGTCTGTCTTATCTTCAGTTTACGTCTAATTAGAAAAACGATATTTTCCTTCCTTTATTTCATCAGTGCAGGACATTTTCAGTCATTCCTCTTGTCTTGACCTTCTCTAAGCCTGAAGCTAAAGCTACTGTTTCTATCTGCTGCGTTGATCTCTTGTCTTGTGTTACACGTCGTCTCCTGCACTCCCGGTAGTCTCCTGCACTCCCGCAAAAAAAGCTTGTTTTTGGCTCTGCGATAGGCGGCGCCCCTGGCAGCAGCTAGCACGCCCCGTCTGTCACAGTCAGCTCCTTCTTCATGTTCCAGTTTGTGTGCATATGGATGTGTTCCTGTTGCTGAGACAAAAGCCTGGAAGCCCCACCTGCTACCTCGTCGACAAAGAGCTGCATCTATATGCAGGACCCCCCCCCCCAGAGGACTCAAAGACAGAGCTGCTGTCTTTATTTGGCCCAGCAGCAAGGGCACAGCTTGTTCTGGATTTGTGCAGCCAAGATAGGTCTGGGTTTTATCGGCTGAACTAGACCAAAGACTCTTTGTGGGTCATCTACGGTGTCTGAGACAGACCTGATATTTCTCTTTACATGGTCTGATTGAGCCAAATGTTTTTGTGACAAGCTTTGGATTTCAGCAAGAAATCCCCGTAAAGTAATGAAAAGAAAACAACGACGACTATGATGCTTTCACATCAGCTCAAAACTCCTGAAACACTCCTGACATCTCCAGGCTGAGCTGCATGTGTGAACACAAACTGCTGAATGTTTCTCTCTTCACCCGGAGTTTCTCCTCCAGCCTCCTCGTATTTATTCTGCAGAAAGTCAGAGTGAGCTGATGTAAGAACGCAGCAGGATATAATCAGGAGAATTCACCTGGAGCGAGTGGGAGGGGGTGGTGACGTTTATTCTCTGTGATCGCTGCACGGCCATAGACTGTCTAGCGTTCCTTCTTTATACTTTCTCATACTTGTACACTCAGTCCGTCTTTTTCTCTTTTTGTCCAGGTGAGGATTCAAAAGCAGAATCCAGCAGTGAAGACAAACAGCCTGACAAGTCGCAGACACAAACTGCAGATCAGCCACAGAATCAGGCGTCTCAGGCGGCGAGCAGCAGTCAGGTGTCTGGATGTGGGAATGTCTTGAAAGCAGAGCAGCCCGACCTGACTGATCCGTGCTCTCGCTCCTCTTTCACCAGCCAGGATGGGACAGGTGAACATGAGCAGAAACATTCAGTCAGTTCAAACTGAATGAGACCGGAGAGTTTAATCATGAGAGTGTTGTCTGCTTTGTGATTGACAGACGAGTACAACGAAAAGTTTCAAAGTGAAAAAGGACGAGTGGCAGGACATCGATCGAATCATCACACACCCAGAGGCAGCAAAGAGGTGAGATCAGGACGTCGGTTTTTAACCTCAGTGTTCAACAAAAGCTCTGGATCATTTTACAATTAGTCAGAAATACTTTTAAATGAAGAGAAAACAAGTTGTGTCCAGAACGCCCAAAACTGGTTAAAACACGTGTGTGGCATCAGAGACTGAGGACGTCTCTGTAGCAGTAGGAAGCCGTTCCATAAGTCTGCGACGTCACGGGGAAGCTATTTTTTTGTCTTATAGAGTATCTGACTGTCATGTTCCCTGTCGTGTTTCAGTCGTCTCCGGTGCCTTGTGAAGGCGACTCTACGCGCCTCAGCTTTTTCAAAAGGGACCTGGCCGTGAATTTGAACAACCTGTTCAAACTGGGGCAGGAGGGTAAATACCGAGTCTACCACAACCAGTTCAGCACCAACGTCCTGGCCCTGAACAAGCACCAGCACCGCGAGGATCACGACAAGAGACGCCACCTCTCGCACAAGTTCAGCCTGACCACCGCTGCAGAGTTCAAATGGAACGGCTCGATTTACGGCTCCCGGAGTCTGACCGTCTCCACCCTGCGGCTCAGCATCATCCAGCTGGAGACCAGCGTCCCCGGGCCGTTTATGCATCCTAACTGGGCTTCACACAGGTACGACTCGTTCAGATAGGTCAGACGATAATAGAAATACGTCCTGAATGTAGAGTAGGACTGATGAAGCTTTTTTCATTTTTTAAAAGAGCACCAGTGATGTCAACAAGGCCATTCTGAAAAGTTAAAGGCTTTGAGGTCGAAGCGTTCGATGTGGCTGCACAAAAAATGAAAAAAGACTCTGGGTGCTGTGCGTTTGCTTTAGGCGGCCACCTGCTGCTGCTAACGCTCTCTACTCTTTGAAAACAATTTTAAAAAGACGCTGGCGCTCAGAAAAAAAAACGCTAGGTGGACTCGGGCCCTAATGGAAGTAACCTGCTGTGTAATCTGTTGTGCTCTGACATGTTTTGTCTGTTTGTTTTTAGGACCAACTGGAATAAAGCGGTGCAGATGTGCAGCAAAGCCCGAGAGTTCGCTTTGGCTCTGGCCATTCTGGAGTGTGCCATCAAACCGGTGGTCATGCTGCCCGTATGGAAAGACTCTCTGGGACACACGAGGTAAAGGAAGACCAAAACTAGCTACACAAACGTCACACAGTGTTTTTTTACAGACACACCAGGACTCAGGGCCCGATCACACAGAGATGCATCGATGGCAAAGTGCCGCCAGCAACACCAGTGTTTGCCTTTGGTTCAGGTCGCTTGCCAGGCGCTGTTCTCTCTCTGCTGCTGCGTGATGTGTTCTTCTAGCGATTTTTTCTGGCCCCCATAAAAGTTTGAAAAAATATCATCTTTTCAGCTCGTCCATGTCACATTTGGCCGAAGCAGCCAATCAAATCATTAGGAGGAGTCTTTACATCTGCTTTTTATGACCTTTACCATATCTATGTCTGGGATCAAAGCAACGGCGAGAGCTTTACGTTTGCTTGAATCCATTTTCCCCACAGCTCAGGCGGGCGAGGCGTCTCTCTGTGATCAGGCCCTAAAGCTGCTGTCTCACTACAGCTTGACCGGAGCTCGCTGTTGTTGCACAAACAAGCAGAAGACTGAAAAATAACTTTTCAGTGCTGGCCATGCCCTTTAAATCTTTCTTGCATCTGCTGTGTTCATCCTTCAGACTACATCGTATGACCTCCATGGAGCGAGATGATAAGGAGAAGGTGAAGAAGCGGGAGAAAAAACTGGAGGACGAGGAGACGCTGCTGCAGGCCACCTGGGTCAAATACACTATTCCCATCAAGCACCAGGTAGGTGGACTTTGGCCTGAGGTTCAACCAGACAAGTGACAGGCATGCAGAGATCTGAAACATGAAGTCAGCTCCAAAGTCAAACATGTGACACCTTAAAAACACCTGACGCATGTAAGAATATCTTAGAAATAAACCTTGCACACTGTAAACTGCAACCTGTGTGTGTTTGTCTTCCAGGTGTGGAAGCAGAAGGGGGAGGAGTACAGAGTGACGGGGTACGGCGGCTGGAGCTGGATCAGTAAAACTCGTGTGCCCCGTTTTGTTCCAAAGCTTCCGGGGAACACGAACGTAAACTACCGCAAAGAACTTGAGGGTAAAGACTAAATAAATGTCCTCCGTGTATTCTCCTGCTGCTTGAACGTTTTGCTCATACCGTGATTTTTCATTTCCCTGTCTTTGTAGCAGCTAAATTGAGGAAGGAAAACGCAGCAGCTTGCACTACAAAGCCGGAAATTTCAGTAGACAATGTGAAGGAGACGACTCAGAAGACATCAGAAGAGGACAAGGAACAAGAGTCTGTCAGCGCTTCATCTCAGAGCACTTCATCAGACGAGGGCAGCAAACCTCCGACCTCCACGGAGGGAGAAACACCCGCTGAGGAGACGGGACAAAACACAGAAGAAAAGAGAGAAGAGGAAAAAATGGAGGTCGACCCCTCCAATGAAACGACTTCTTCAAGTGCCCAGAAAGGTAAACGGGTTGTATGAACGTTTTCTGTTTTCCCCTCCAGATTTGTATGTTAATATTTCCAAAGGTTGTTAACGTTTCCGATGCTTCGATACTTTTAGGTACCACGTGTTTGTTATCTTAATGATCAGTAATGTTGAAGCTCTAAAAAAGAACGACATCTGTAAGACGGGTGCATCAGAGAGCAATGAATCAATCATCAGTTGCAAAAAAACTATTTGCAGGGTGAGCTGCATGTGTGAACGCCACGGACAAATGTTTTACTCTGACCCGTCTGACGGGGAGAGTCTCCTCTGTGAGGTGCATGTGTGAACAGCCAGGTCAGGAGAATATCCGGAGCAGTCCTCCTGAAATGATCTAGATATTTTCATGAGTGCAGATGTGAAAACAGCTAAAGTTTAAAATTCTGTTATGGTGTCATCCCTAATATTTCCAACTTCGACTCTTTGTTTTAGATCAAACTGAAAACCCAGAGGCTTCCTCGCCGTCTATGCAGCCTGCGCAGGAGGAACCGATCCCGAAAGTTGAACAACCTATGAAGGAGGAGACCGCCGTCTCCAAGCCGTACTACGATGTTGTGAATGTCAGCGAGGGCTTCCAGCTGCGGACGGCTTACAAGAAGAAGGTGAAACCCTCCAAACTGGACGGGCTTTTGGAGCGCCGGGTTAAACAGTTCACTCTGGAGGAGAAGCAGAGGCTGGAGAAGATGAGGCAGGCGGCCCTGATGTCCAAATTGACCGCCACAAAGTCAGGGGTAAAGGTTGAAGGATGGACATCGAGCAAACAGCAGCCGGCTGTCAGCCCGGGTGTGAAAGAAGAGAAGAAGGAGAGCCCTCAGGTGACAGACAATGTGGTTAAGAAGCTGAACTTTGAGCAGGAGCAGAACGAGATAAAAGCAACCAACTCTGACGTCAAATCAGACGCCAACCACAGTAAACAGACGGAGGTGAACGCTGGGAACGGGGACGCCTCAGCTCACCCAGAAATGAACGGAGGAACCATAACAAGCTCTGAGCTAAACAACAAAAACAACAGTGAACAGGATGCAATCGAAAGCAACGAAAAAACACAGAAACCAGAGGTGGCTCGGGTGGGAGAGAACGCAAAGAAGCGTGCGTACGAGGAAATTGAACGAGACGGCAAACAGAGCAACACAGAGAGCACGGGGGCGGAGCAGAGCAGGAGCAGTCCGGTGCAGGTGAACGGGCAAGCCGGGGTTAGCAACTCAGACGCAACAAATCAACTCCACGATGACGTCAAAGAGCTTCAGAAAGAGCCGGTCAAATCGCTGGTGAATGGAAACCTCTCGCAAAATAACGTTCCCGACGAATGTCATCAACCTCCGACTAAAGTCCTGAAGTTAGAGAACCATGTTTCAGAGCGAGGAGACGATAAGAGCGAGGACGGGACGGTGAAGAGCAAGGCTGCAGCGCCTGCTTCCTGTCTAAATAGTAACACTACAGATAATAACAGCAGCAGTGAAGGTGGAAAGACTTCCGCTACCTCTAACAACCCCACCGCAGAGTCCCACAATGCACTGCAGCCTGACGGGAAGTCTCAAGCTGCAGGTAGCTCAGTCACGTCTGTTACCACGTCGACCAGCAGCCAGCCCGTCTCCAGAGCAGCCGTTCCTCTGAAGACCAAACTCACGGACACAGCGGGGGCGACGGCCAGCAGCTCCATGACGATCAGTAAAGAATATTCCACCAGCGACCGAGTCAGCCTGCTCAAGTTCTCCAAGTCCAAGAAGACGCGATCAGGAACGGCCCTCCCGTCCTACCGCAAGTTCGTCACCAAGAGCAGCAAGAAGAGCATCTTCATCCTGCCCAACGACGACCTGAAGAGGCTGGCGAGGAGGTCAGGCATCAGAGAGGTGCCCATCTTTAACTACAACGCCAAACCCGCCCTGGATATCTGGCCCTACCCTTCACCTCGGCCCACCTTCAGCATCACATGGAGGTCGGTACTCTTACACGTTTATCAAACGTTAAAATTATAGTTGGAGTTCCCACTTGTGGACATTTAACGAAAATTAGGCCCCGTGTCCGCCTGGCGTCTTTTCCGGGCAGCAAAGCGCTGGATGTGTCTTAACCCTAAGCTCATGTAGCTGAAAGTAGCTTGTGTTTTTTCTTCTTTGTCCCCTTCAGGTATCGTCTGCAGACCGTGAGGTCTCTGGCGGGGGTCAGCTTGATGCTGAGGCTGCTGTGGGCGTGTCTGAGGTGGGACGACATGGCCGTGAAACCTTCTGCTGCTGTGGGGACGACTCGGAAAGGTTGATAATGCTTTTCTTTTTAATCTCCACCTGTACTGAAACGTTTACTTCCTGAGAGCATTCTCTCTATTTTTACTTTGAGGAAGCCTTCTCGCACCAAGTTGGGTGTACACTGTACAATTCAGCCCGATTTATACACAAGTTATTTATCCTACGAGTGGATTTTGAAAGCTAAGAGCAGAATCCCCGACTTAACGACTTTTTCCTGTCGTTGTCTCCACTTTTCCAAAGATTGGATTCTTACTGGTTTTCATGTCTGCAGGGACACGCTACTTTAGACACAACATAAATAATATGTTTGTTTGCCTCGATAGAAACCACGGACACGGACATCATCACAACAGAGATAATAAAACGCCGAGACGTGGGGCCTTTCGGCATCCGCTCCGAATACTGCATCAGGAAGATCATCTGTCCCCTCGGAAACAGAGACACTCCCAAAGGTAACACGGCAAAGAGCTTTTTCAAACGGATAACTAACCAATACAAAAAATGCTTTTCTGGAATAGTTTTGTTAACCCTTTTTGTTTCTTTTTTACGATGAGTAGAGACCCCCACTCCGCAGAGGAAAGGCCTTCGATCGAGCGCTCTGAGACCCAAGAAACAGGAGCCGGCCAAGCTCACCGGGCCTGTCGCCGTGGAGACGTGGGTGGCTGAGGAGGAGCTGGAGCTGTGGGAGATCAGGGCCTTTGCAGAAAAGTGAGAAATGCACAGCAAGCCTCATCTAACACTTCCTCTGATAGAGCAGTGATTCATCTCTTGGATAAAAAGCATGCAGCCTAAAGTGCCTCAGATACAAACAAACTCAAATATTCAAACAGTAAATGGAGGAAATGTTAGAAATGGAGAACATAAGAATCAGAGATGAAGCTACAGCAAACATCCTCTCTCTCTCTTTCTCGGTGTATCAGACTGGAGAGGGATAAGACGCAGGGTATCGACCCCTCTAAGAGTGGCAGCAGTCTGAGGACAGCGGAGGACGTGAAGGCTCACCTGGAGAGTCAGCTGAAACAGGCCCGACTGGCAGCCCAGCAGGTGAGATCACTGCACACACAGCAGGTGTTCAAATGTTCAAGATATCTTGATTATCCCCTAAAGGGCCGTCTGTTGGACAGCCAGCTTTTACATTTTAAAGAACGATGGCAGCTGGGCTCTGCGTTTGTCTGCAGCCAGACTCTTCAGACTGCCGTTTGAAGCCGTGATATTTACTTCCATGTGACGTTTCACCTTCACTCTGAATGTCACGGAGGCGTAACGGGGGGACGAAGTGATCCCCCCTCTTTGGAGATAGTAACAGAGGCGGGTTTTTTTTATTAAGACCTTCTTCAGGAGGTCTCAAAGTCTGAAAATGAATCTAACTTTTAAACATTTTCATGTTTTCAGAAACGTCTGGAGCAGCCGAGACCGAGCACACCTGCCTCCGCTTTCCCAACAACAACCGGCGGCTCCTCATCCGGCACGCCCAGCACGCCGGTGTCCACGGGCCAGAGGGCGTGTCAGGTCACACCCGGAACAAAGATGGTTCTGGCCTCCAAACTGGGCTCTCCAGTTTCCTTCCAGCAAGACAAAAACTTCCATCAGTCGTTTGCTTCGTGGGTGAAGCAGGGTCAGAACAACAACAACAGCTCAGGTGAGTCAGTTTGAGATGAGGAGAATTTAAATCCTCAAAATCCACATTTTATTTGACGGTCATAGTTTGTTTCTTCTTGTAAACATTAACACCGACAGCTATGATGATAAGTTGAGCAGCACTGTGATCTTGTGGGTTAAGCTAGAGGCTATTTTACAGAGAGCTGGACATTTTCTAAATGTTGAATATCTTCAGTCGTTTTCCTTCTCATCCATCATTTGAGACACAGGGAGTAAAGAATATGTTTTTTTTGGTTGCTTTTCCCGTTTGGATTTTGACTTTTCTGTTTTTTTTACACATTCGTTCCTCAACCATCTCAGTTTGTGAGACGACCAATCATCAGCAGAACCTTCCACATCATTCTTTTGTGTAATTTTCTACTATAAGAGAATCTAAACCGACTTTATGGCTCGTGGTGTCCACTTCAAGTCCTGTTAAAACTACATTTGAAACTTCCTGTAGTCCTTTAATATCCTCCTGGAGGTCGAGAGCGTCTTTATCAGCAGAGTTTAAAAGCACAAACAAATCGGCCTGTGAAGTCAAAGCTTCCAGTGGACGCCACAGTCATACTGCGGCTGTCGTGGTGGCCCTTGTGGGTGTGCGTGACCGCAGGTGGCATGGTGTGTCTTGCAGCCTCCACCGTTGCTAGCAGCGTCACCACCTCAGAGCAAACCTTCCAGATCGCTGGAGGCGCGGTGACTGTGGCGGGCCAGGTCCTCGCCGCCAAACTCCCCTTGCCTGCTAACAGCAAGATTGTCACGCTCAACATGCCCGCCACTGCAGGAGGTAGGCCGCATGCGTGTCATCCATTTCTGACGGTTTGGGCCAACACCTGCCCAAATGGATGCCCTGAAGCGACACACAGAACACTTAGCATGGATGATCCCACCCGTCTTTGATTTATTTATTTTTACTTTCGATGGTTGAGCTTCTGTGAGAAAAATAATCTGGATGCCTTTTTTTTTTTGTCTCTTGAGTTGTGTCAAATCGCTGTTGTCCCATGATGTCGAGCTTTTTTATCTACTTTGCAGAGACTTTTTTTTTTTTTTTTCAGAAAGACCCTCCCCCATTGAGCATGCCTCGCTACATCCTTGACCCGTGTCGCTGCATGTTTTCCATGCATATTTGATTCTGCATATTGATGTACTTGTTTTTTCCAACAGGTGTCGTGCAGCAGAAAGTCGTGGGCATCTTCCCCTCTGGGCCTCCTGCGAACCTGAGGACATACAGCACGCTACATCCCACGACTGGAAACATCAACCTCAGAGCCTCCACCTCTGCCTCAAACACGCAGCAACAGGTATTTCAACGTGACCATTTTTACCTGGAGCTTAGGAAAATGTAAAGCATGAGGAGGGATGTTGTTTACCTTTGGCTTTCTGTTCCAGGCCGTCAAAGCAGGAGGTCAGATACAGCCTGGCACGACGATGAGCCCGTCACCTTCAACATCTACCTCTGTGAGCTCGGCGATGGTCAGAAGTCAGGCTCCACAAGGTGAGGTGGTCAAAATGTTCAGCGCTACAACACTTTTGGATACCACATGTTTTAAAACGATACAATCTCCATTATCTTAGTTATCAAAAGTATCTAAGCTTCGGGAAAAACTACAGAATCTTCAGTCATATTTTTAAGCTAAATGTCACAAAGAAGTTGTCAAACTCTTTTTTTTTTTTTTTCTAATAAATTCCTTCTCCATCTTGGTCTCCTGCAGGAACACCTCAGCAGACTGTTGCCCCGATGGGCCCGGGTCAGTCTGGACCTACACCCGTGAGCGCTTCTACTCCTGCGGCTCAGAGAGCAGCAGGTCCTCCACCAGTCACTACAGCACCTGGACAGTCCCCTGCAGCTGCCCCCCAGACCCCCAGACCACAGCAGGGTCAAGTTAAACTCACGATGGCACAGCTGACGCAGCTCACACAGGGGGCTCAGGTGAGAGCACATTCTATTTTGTTCTAACCCTACCAAACCCTGTGCACTCATTTCAATTATTCTTTGTACTTTTGTCATTTCTTTCTGACATCTTCTAAAGTTTTTTTTTTTTTTTTTAAGAACTTCATGCAACTGGTTTGCATGGTGCTGCTGTGTAAAGGAAACTGACATGGCTTCACTGTAAACTGAAAACAAATCCACTTTACTCCTCTGCAGGGTGGAAATCCAGGTCTGACAGTGGTGATCCAGGGTCAGGGTCAGACCCAGGGCCAGCTGCAGATCATCCCACAGGGTGTCACAGTGATCCCCGGTCCTGGTCAGCAGCTCATGCAGGCAGCCATGCCAAACGGCCAGGTCCAGCGCTTCCTCTTCACCCCCATGCCCCCCTCCTCTTCCGCTCCATCCTCAGCATCCACTGCTGCTACTCCCACAAAGCCCACCCCAACTCAAACCCCCCCAACCCAACTAACACCACCAGCTCAAGTCAGAGCCCCTGCACAAGTCCAGACAACTCCCTCAACCCTCGCCCAGACCCAAATGTCTGCCCCCGTACCCACCCCAATGCAAATGCCAAGTTTGGCCTCCATCCAAGCCCCGGTCTCAGTCCCTGCTCCTGCTCCAACAGCCCAAGGCTCAATGCACGCACAAGTTTCAGCTGCTGCCCCGTTTTCAGCCCCTGCACAGGCTCAGATATCCAATCCTGTTCTTGCTCCGCCTCAAGTCACAGCCCACTACTCCACGCAGGTTTTATCCTCCAACCCGGTCTCTCTATCCGCACAGCCCCCAAGACCTGTTTTTGCCCCTGTCCCAAACGCAGCTCCAGCCATGCTGCAACAACAAGTCTCCACAGTTCCCCCTGGCTCATTCCCCACATACACCCAAACTACAGCATCACCTCCTACCATAAGACAGGCTGCGCCTCAGCACCACCTCCAGACCTTCAGTCCTGCCCCTGCCTTTAACTCAGCCCCCGTCCAGGTGCAGGTCTCTGCTCCTGCCCCTGCTCTCGCCCCTGTCTCTGGCCTCTCTTACTCTGCCCCCATGCCTGTTTCTGCCTCTCTTCCCTCGCCGGTCCATGTCCCAACCCCTGCTCTTGCTCCTGTCTCTGCTCCTGTCATAGCTATGGTGTCTACCCAGATTCCTGTCTCCTCCCCAGGCAGAGCTTTAACCCAGATCCAGACCACCGCTCCCGTTCCTCTTCACGCTGCTGTGGCCAACGCTGTCGTCACACCGGTCACAGCCACCTCTACGACACCTTCAGTGCCAGGTAAACAACTCACCACAACTTTCTCAAATGATGAGCTATACTACAAACAGTCAGCAGGGGGAGCTCCAAATGTTTTGGCTTCACTTTATGGGTGCTGTCATGTCGTCCATCTTTATATAAAGTTTATAATCATCTAAATCCTGTTTTTAGTTATTGGTTGACCTCGTTCTTTCTTCTTCCTGTTGTAGCTCTGATGGAGCAGAGAGCAGCTCAGCCTCAGGTCTGGACTTCAGCCTCCTCTCAGGCTCAGAGTCCAGCTCAGCAGGCTGCAGCTCCTTTGCAGACCCCACCCGTCTCTACACATCAACCCATCCCCCCTCAAGCTCAAGTCCAGCACCCGGGCGTCATGTCCATGCAGCAGGTGTCTCAGAGTCCGGTCTCAGCGGTGCAGGTTCACATGAAAGGAGTACCGGTCTCTACAGTGAGATCCCCCCAGCCCCAGATCCAGCCCCAAACCCAGCGCCAGGCTCAGATCTGTGCTCAGATTCAGGTCCAACCCTTCAGCCAGGTCCAGCAGATTCAGGCCCAAGCACAAACCCAGAACCAGCCCCAGGTCCGAGTTCAGTTCGAGCCGCAAACCCAAGTAGGGCCCGCCCTTCAAAATCCACCTCAGGCACAGTTTCAGCCCCAAAAGCAAATCATGCCCCAGGTCCAGGTCCCAGTCCAGTCCCAGCTCCAGTCAAGAGTCCAACCTCAGCCCCAGGTTCAGTCTCAGGTCCAGACGCAGCTCCATCCCCAAATTCAGGTGCAATTCCAGCAGCAGAGCCAGATTCACCCACAGCCTCAGACCCTGCAGCAACCCCAGGTCCAGACTCAGCCCCAGTTTCAGGTCCAGTCCCAGCAGCAGACCCAAGTTCAGCAGCTTCAGGTCCAAGCCCAACCCCAGGTCCATGCTCAGTCACAGGTCCAAACCCAGCCCCAGTTTCAGGTCCAGTCACCTCAGCAGCTTCAGGTCCAAGCTCAACCCCAAGTCCAGGCCAAACTCCAGGTCCAGTTCACTCCTCAGAACCAAACACAGGTCCAAACGCAGCCTCAGATTCAGGTCCAATCCCCGATCAGGCACCAGCTCATCACCGTTCCAGGTCTCCAGCAGCCTGTCCAGCTCCTCTCAGCCCTGCCCCCCCACGTCGCTGCCCAGATCCAAGCCCAGATCCAGGCCCAGGCACAGCAACAGGGGGGCGCCATCCCCCAACAGATCAAACTGCAGTTACCGATCCAGATCCAGCAGACAGGGGGGCAGATCCAAGCCCACCCGATCCAGAACATGGTGACGATACAGGCGCCAGCGAGCGTCCAGGAGCAGCTGCAGAGGATACAACAACAACAACAGCAGCAGCAACATCAACAACAACTACAACAGCAACAACAACAACAACAACAACAACAACAACAACAACCACAGCAACAACCAAAACCAAAGAAGAAGAAACACCCGGAGGCTAAAAAAGAACATAAAGATCAGACTGTCAGTCCCGGAGATGGCATCCAGAAACCGGTGGGACTCCAAACGTTTGATTCACCATGATAAAGATCTTACATTATTTAGATACTGTAAAGGTTAACCTCGAGTTTCTGTTTTTTCAGGTGTTAGCGAAGCAGAACGCGACAGCAGAGCAACTGAAGCAGAGGAAGAGTCTGGCTGCAGCCGAGCGAGAAGAGAACCAGAGGTTTGGGAAATATTCATCACAGTATGATGTCCGTTTATGGATTTCAGAGCATAAACTGCATTTCTCGCCACCCTTGTTGTTGATGTATAAAGCCCGGCGCACGCTGTACGATTGTAGCAAAGTCGTGGTGGAACGTCAGCTTGCACTGTACGAGTAAAATCAGGATGCAGCGTTTACAATTGTCATCAGAAAACTTCCACAGACAGAGGATAAAGTTCTCTCTCTCTCTCTCTCTCTCTTTCTCTCACACACACACAGCATCATTGATAAAAGCTACCTAGCAGCTTCATCATAACAAATATTCCTTGTCAGCTGAAAAGTCTGCAGATATTTTCTGCCAATGTTTCTGTCATGATAAAAGGGGGAAGACAGATTGAACAGGCATGCCTGCGGTTGCCATGGTGATTTCAGATAGAAGCGAACCGGAAAAAAGTCTTGAAGTCGGGGAATCGTCTCGTGGCTCTGCTCTCACTATGTGGTGTGTGTGCAGTCGTACAACCAAAATATCAAACATGACAGGAAATCGGCACAACTAACAACGTGTACGGCTCAAAATGTTGGTTTAAATGGACCTGAAATACTTCAGTGGTCACCCACCATAAGTGCGTGGTCCATATACTCGATTTGATTTTAAACCTTGATTTACGATTCTGTAAAAAAATGAACTAATCGATACTCAGTTAAAAACCATGCAGCAATAAATAAAGTCTTAGCCACTCGAAAATGGGGTTATTTTTCTCCGTAATTCATCAACATGCACACAGTGCCTAGAGTCAGGTTTATGAATGATAAAGAGAAAAGAGGAGAGTAGCGATTATGTCACTCACCCCATGAATGGAGGTGATCGTCGTCCAGGCAGGCGGTCCTGGTTCGACTCTGACCTGCAGCTCGTTTCCCTGCAGGTCATTCCATAATAAAACATCAAACATTTTGCACATTTATTATTGGACATTCAAATATTTTCACCTGTATTACAACTCAACGCTTTCCTTCTATTACTGACAGAAAGCATTGTGTCCCCCCCACAGAATGATTGTGTGCAACCAGGTGATGAAGTTCATACTTGACAAGATTGAGAAGGACGAGAAGCAGGCCGCTAAGAAGAGGAAGAAGGAGGAGGTGGTGGAGCAGAAACGCTCCAAACAGAACGCCACCAAGCTGACGGCGCTGCTGTACAAGCACAAAGAGCAGCTGAAGGCGGAGATCCTGAAGAAGAGGGCGCTGCTGGACAAGGAGCTGCAGCTTCAAGTACAGGTGAGCCTACGTCTGCTTTACCCGAGACCACTGTTTATTTATTTAGTTACTGATGCATCACGCAGGGTTCTAATTTTTAACGCTGGGTTCTCAGGAGGAGCTGAGGCGAGACATAGCGAGGCTGCAGAGAGAGAAGGAGAAAGCCCGAGCTGCTATCACTCAGGCAGCCGCAGCAACCGTCAAGGCTGCTGCCGCCTCCCACGCCTCCTCCCACCCATCCCACTCCACGCATTCCTCTCAGAGCACCCACACCTCGCCCTCACCTTCCTCGTCCCATAAACGGAAGAGGGAGGAGGAGAGAGACAGAAACAGAGACAGAGACAGGGACCGGCATCACGACAAAGACAAGAAGAGGGACCGGGAAAAGGACCGAGACAGATACAGAGACCGAGAGAAAGACAAAGAACGAGACGGGGAGCGGGAGAAGGAGAAGGAGAGAGAGCAGGAGCGGGACAGACATCGAGACAGAGACCGGGACAAGGACGGAGACGTGGAGGGGGACAAGGACCGAGATTCAAGCTCATTGAAACACAAGAAGAAGAAGAAGCCCTCTTCTACCTCAAAGGACCACAAGAAAGACAGCAAACTGTACTGTGTCTGCAAAACGCCGTACGATGAATCCAAGTAAGTTATCATGGGCAGATTTATGACTCTGCTGTGATGTACACGTCGGGATTTCAGCATGGCAGAAATCCAAATAATCTGTTTTTCTCAGGTTTTACATCGGGTGTGACCTGTGCTCAAACTGGTTCCACGGTGCGTGTGTTGGCATCACGGAGAAGGAGGCGAAGAAGCTGGAGGACTTTGTGTGCAATGACTGCAAACGCGGTCAGGAGGGAGGAAGCAACGAGGAGTTGTACTGCATCTGCCGGACGCCATACGACGAATCACAGTACTGCCTTCTTCGAACTGTCATGACTCATAGCCGCACTCATTTCTATACTTCTTCTGTTTCTAACAAAGATATTTCCACATTTCACATGCAGGTTTTACATCGGCTGTGACCGCTGTCAGAACTGGTACCACGGGCGCTGTGTGGGCATCCTGCAGAGCGAGGCCACTCACATCGACGTGTACGTCTGCCCGCAGTGTCAGTCAACAGAAGACGCCATGACGGTCCTCACGCCGCTCACCGACAAAGACAACGAGGGGTTGAAAAGAATATTACGCTCGTTACAGGTATGAAACTTCTGCATGTAAGAATACTAATACAGGCATCACTCCTGAAAACACAAACACTTTTACACTCTCACTTTTTATATGAAGTAAAATCCAGAATATAAGTCGCCCCGGTATATAAATGCAGTCTGCTGTTGGGGGTCTCGCAGGGAGAAAAAACGTGTCGTCCTGCGTGAGGATTTCTATCGTGCTCAGCGAAGTGTTCAACGGTCAGTTTCTGTGCAGCTCTGTCGCTCTTTTAGTACCAGCTGTTTTCACTTTGTGGAGTTTGCACTCCTACTAGCTACAGTACTCTAGTCGAGCTCTCAGCCTGCAGTGAAAGTTGTGATGTACAGACCCTCGTCCCTCGAGTCGTGCTGCCCACCTCTGCTGGTTTCCACACACACATGGCTTTACTATTTAAATGTTTCTGTTCTCTGGACCTCCTAATCTGACACACTGACGTCTGTTGGGTCCAGCCTGTGAACGTTTATAAATAACAGAGGACTCGGGTAGTTTGTAGCCATTCCTAGTTTTGGAATAATTGGATGTAATGTTTTTAAATTGTGTTCTCCTTTCTTTTAACAGACTCACAAAATGGCGTGGCCCTTCCTTGAACCAGTGGATCCCCACGATGCACCGGATTATTATCGTGTAATCAAGGAGCCGATGGGTAAGAATCAAAGTCCTCGTCCTCAACCTTCGTAAACATCCAAGGTGTCTGTCTTCCTTAAGTGTTGTGTCTTTTCTCTCACGTCCCGTCACACTCTGCCTCCCCGCAGACTTCTCCACGATGGAAACCCGTCTGCAGAAGCGGCACTACCACAAGCTCACAGAGTTCGTGGCCGACGTGACCAAAATCTTCGACAACTGCCGCTATTACAACCCCAACGACACGCCCTTCTTTCAGTGCGCCGAGGTGCTCGAAGCCTTCTTTGTACAGAAGCTGAAAGGTTTCAAAGCGGGCAGGTGAGCTCAGGCGCTCCTCCTCTATTTTCTAAAGTCCTCTCTGCTGCTGCTCATGTTTTCAAAGCTTCGGCCGTCATTTTTTTTAAATCTCCTAAGTTCTGCATTGACCTGTCGTTCACTGTGTATCCCTGTTGCATGTGTAGTTCGAGCTGTTTGTAGGACACAGTTTGCTTTAAATATCTCACAGTTGCACTAAAACCAACATGGCTGCCAAACGTTGAGACACTGCGGCGGTTGTCTTAGCTGAGCTACGTGCCGTGTGACATCTGTTTCATGTTGCATTTGTGTCTGTTCATCTTGGCTGCATGCTCGTTTGATTTATTCCATCCCATTCTCTTCTTTCTTGCAGATTGTCAGATTCTTAAAGGGGCCAGTCTAGCAGGAGTCTGGACTGGAAGCTGGGGGTCTCTAATAATTATGTCATGGAAACTTTATTTTAATTTCCAAAACAGCCGAAATAATCACGACCAAAGACAGGAGTCATAAACACACACACACACACACACACACACCAACTGTGCTTTCATGTCAACGCCAATCATGTCACTTCTTTGATATTCAGCTTCAAACAGCGGCCATGTTGATGTGTTCACTGTTTCCATCACAGCAGCTCGGATGTTTTTAAGCATTTTAGTCCCTTCCTTTCTGTTGGACGTCACGTTACGGGGCTCACTTTACTAGAAAAGAGGCAAAATATAAATCAGCGTATTTTATTAGAGAGATATTTATGAGACGTTTCACCCATTCGAGTTCGGTTTAGCTGGATGTTACGGTGGTTTTCCTTGAATGTACATACTTTTTAATCATGTACAGTGCTTGTAAGATATATCTGAATCTGTGTTTGAATGTTTTACAAAGTTATGCAGCGAGTCATTTTAGATGGAGTTATTTTATGAGACTAAACTGTACTACAAAGAGGGAAGGATTTGACCTCACTGCTCCTGGCTTCACAGAGTCACCTCAGTTTGTAGCTTGTAGTTTGAAGCATCACCATGGCTGCAGGATCCTCCTCTCTGCCTGTCTCTCTCTCTGCCTGTCTCTCTGTCCGTCTGTCTGTCGAGGTTTTTACGACAAACAATGCAAAGTGCTCTCATCTTTCCCCTCTCTCCGCACTCTGTAGGTCTCATAACAACAAGCTACAGTGTTCCTCGGCCTCTTAAAAAAGTGCCGCTCATTGCTCAAACAAAATGCACTTGCCAAGAAAAATGGCTTTTCTGAACTGACAGACTCTCTGCCTCGTCCCACGTTTTGGGGATCTGCTCCTCTGACCGACGCTGCGGCCGGCTCTGCTGATCTCACACAAAGCGTTGAGGCGGAGCCGCCGTCTGAGGGACCTTTTCACGGACCCGTCTTCATCAGTGGGACCGCACTGAGGAGCGCGAACAGCTGAGGTGTCTCAGAAGAAAGTTTACCTCGGAGAAAAGACTCTCATGGAGCTCTCATAATTCCACTTTCTTAACTTCTTAAACTCAGTCTTTTTTTGTTTTTGTTTCCCCCCGTGGTCATCATGTCCAATGAGAAACAGGAATTCACATACTGACGAATGACGGCTGAGTTTGACCGAGCATAACGCATCAAGGATTAAACTTTTTTGTTCTTCCATTTCCGCTCATTGTTCCGTCTGAAGTGGCATGAGAGACACTTGTACTAAATGTGTGGACACCAGTAGTCTGCTCGGTCGACCTTGTATAACCTCGTGAACGGACAGTAATAAGCTCTTCTAAACCGTGTGCTCTGCAGTAGTGATGACTGACTGAGAAGGATACTACAATGTATTTCAACGTTCCTGCCCTGTTTGTAAAAAAATGTCAGATTTCGACTGGATTTCTTTTTCTTTTTTTTGTATTACATCTGAAGAAATATTGATGTATATGGAACTTAATAAAATGCAAAAGACTGATCACTTCATCCTTTACGTGTCAGATGTGGGAATGTTGATGATGAAGTGCATTTACACACACACAGCATGAGGAATTTGACTTGTTGTTTTGGTGCAGAATGATCCTTACCACATTACAGTGGAGAGGAAAAACTTATTTTAAAGGGGACATATTGTGAAAATACCCTCCTCTCCTTTGTTGTCTCCGACAGCCATGTTTTTCTCAGGGGGCGAACTGATGAGTTGCCATGAAAGCTCAAAACTGAACTCGCCGGCACACCCCGAGAGGGGGGGCTCATTGCATTTAAAGAGACACACACGCACCAAAATGGAGTGTTCTGAGAGAGCTGGTTTATACAGGGTCACAAACCTCCTCATGACATATTTTGACCACAGCACAGAGGTTTCATTTAGACCACAGGAGACTGTTTGAAAATGTGGGAAAGGGGGAGAATATGTCCTCTTTAAGAGGCAGAAACCTCGAGCAGAACCAGACTCATGTTGAACAGTCATCTGCTGAAACTGTGCTGGGCTTGGATAGCGGGATAGAGGGAGATTCACTAAGAAGGAGAAGGATAGAGACAAAGAGAGGAATAACTGAACAGATAGGAGCTCAAGGTGCCAGTTCCCCTGGCAGTCTGAGCCTAAAGCAGCATAACTAGCTGGTCCATACCTGTGCCAGCCCTAACTATAAGCTTTATGAAAAAGGAATGTTTTAAGTCTATTCTAAAGTACAGTGTGTCCGCCTCTCGGACCCTGACTGGTAGACGATTCTACCAGTCAGGGCCCCTCCTCCCAAGGGATTAATAAAGTTCCTATCTATCTTTCTGTCTATATGATAACTGAAGGCTGTAAATCATGCACAGGTATGTGCGTTAATGTAAAGCATTCAAATCTACTGTGCTTTTCTCTGACTGTGGGGCTGGATGAGAGTCTGTGTTATGAGGGGAAAATAGATAATATAATAATCAGGTAGTAAAACAGTAAAAGGAAGATTTAAGTAATTATGACGAAGCAATAGGGTCTTACTGTCGATAAACACTGTTTAAACAGAAAGGCACAACGTTTTACATGAACCAAAAGCCCATAAAAACGCATTAATATTGACGTTAAGTTTGTGTACGTCACTTAAATATTAAACCGGAAACCCTCTGATTCTGGAGAAGTTTATTCCTCATAAATATTGAGTGAATAAAACTCTGAAAACTGCAAAAAAAAAAAAAACACGACCTTGAATCAGATTCAAACCAAGTTCTACTCTCGCGATAGTTCAGTACAGTTGCGTCACTTCCCGTGCGTGGTGACATTTTTTAAATAGACCAATGAGAGTTGGCGGCTGGATGCTCCCCGCTCGAACCGACCAATCAGGAGGCTTTGTAGCAGAAATTTAAAGGTCTGTGCGGCACTTTCTGCGAAGTGCGAACCACAACCTCTGAGCCACAAGTAGGTGAGCATGTGTCGTCTGCTTATGAATTTTTACATCATAAGAGTTACAATTTCTACTTGATAAATAACAGTTTTGTACGATATTCTGTGTTAGCTTCACGTGATTTGAGTTACGCTAAGTATATGCTAGCTGTGAAAGGAGCTAACTTTGACGTGGACGTCATTCCTTTAGCTGCAGTGTCACGAGGCAGACTCGAAGTTAAAGTTTACCTGTTTATTTTTAAAACTCTTTCTGTAGGATAATCCACCACTGAACTAGATTTCTACCGCTGCTGAACTCCTCCTCAACTTGAAAATGTCTGAAAACGTCGTCCGTCTGACCCAATTCAAGAACAAAGGCAAAGACGCCAATGTGAGTTTTTTTGGTTTACATAGGCTACAAGCTATGTTTGAGATTTAAACCGTATCATCATCTTGATTATCATTAACATTACATGTGTTATGTATTCAATTGGAACAGGAGCTCCGACGCAGGAGAGTGGAAGTGAACGTGGAGCTGCGAAAGGCGAAGAAAGACGATCAGATCTTCAAAAGGAGGAATGTGTCTGCATTTCCGGATGAAGCGACCTCTCCTCTGCAGGAAAGGACCCAGAACTGCCAGGTACAACTTTTACTGTATAAGATCAGGTTTCATCCTTAAACTGTCTTTTTTAACTGTAAGCTCTTAGTTTTACTGGTGAGAGGTCTTACATTGTAATGTCACTTTGTCTGAATACTTCATTTAATCCCTGCCCAGTCAAATACTCTGAAATAGTATGATTATTATTTTTTATGTTGCTGTGGAAATAGTTGCTAGGTGAGTGTAATTGGACAGACCATGTAGTTTTGTCTTTGAGTGAGAGGCGGACAAAATCAGGTTTATTCTTCTCCCTGCTCCTTTTCCGAACATGGAGTGGGATAAAATCGTGAATCCGGTTGTGTGTGTTGCCACGCGGAACAAATTATGACTTTAATTTGACAATTCACCGCAGTCAAGTCGGCTTGTAACAAACTGATTTGAAAAGTAAAGACAAAGAAGATGATAAAGAGAAAAAAAGTACCACGATGAGAACAGACAATCGTTGGCAGGGGCAAATAAAGATCATGAGGCAGATCGCAAGATATAAAAACAAAGTCAGAGTCCTCTTGGGGGCGCGGTAGCCTAGTGGTTACTACATGTGCCCCATGTACGGAGGCCATATTCCTCCAAGGGGGAACCCTGTGTTCAAATCCGACCTGTGGCGTCTTTCCCGCAGGTCATTCCCCACTCTCTCTCTTTCCCTGATTTTGGACTCTACCCACTCTCCTGTCTCTAAAGTAAAAGCCCAAAAATAAACCTGTGTTGACTAATTGTGACCTTTGACAGGCCGCTCGACAGTGGACGGTTGAAGAGATTCTCACAGGAGTGAACAGCGATAACCCTGAGTCCCAGCTCCAGGCCACACAGGCAGCACGGTAAGAAACATCCACTTAAGAACTTTGACTGCACTTTTGTAGGTTTTTCCTTTACTGAAATGTCAGCCATGATGCTTCTCCACCAATGAAATGCATATTTCTTTAATGAAACATGTAAAGGGGGGGGTGGGTATCAGAATTAGTGGGAAGGGGCTGGTAACTGAATATTACTTATTTAAAATATTAGTTAATATCATGACGACTCATGTTTATTGTTCTGTCCCGCTCTCAGGAAGCTGCTGTCCCGTGACAAACACCCTCCCATCAACCAGATGATCAGCGCCGGATTGATCCCCAAGTTTGTCGCCTTCCTGGGGCTCTCTGACTGCCCTCCCATCCAGTTCGAGGCGTCCTGGGCGCTGACCAATATCGCCTCTGGGACAACCGATCAGACAGCTGCTGTGGTCGAGGGCGGGGCCATTCCTGCGTTCATCAGCCTGGTCACATCCCCCCACCAGCACATCAGCGAGCAGGCGGTCTGGGCTCTGGGAAACATTGCTGGTTAGTTACTGAAAATGTATTATCTCCGTTATGGTGATGAGTAAGCGTAGGTCATGATTTAAACACACAATTTGTTGTTTTTTCAGGTGATGGATCACCGCTGAGAGACAGAGTCATCAAGCACGGAGCTGTGGCCCCTCTGCTGAGCCTGCTGGCTGTCCCTGACCTCACCGTCTTTAATGTGAGTATTTTATCATGAAATCAGAAAGCCGTCTTTATGTAGCCTTATGCACTTATTCTCCTTATTAGCCACACGGGGGCGCCCTAACTCAACAAAATGCCTCTCCATGTTAAGAAAGATGCCAGGAGAAAAGACTTCGATCTAAGCAGCAGTTTTTGATTTTGACAATTCAACACTTATAGAAGTCATCAGAATTCAACACGGATACGTTCAGGTCCCTCTGGAATATTTATAGAGTTAAACGCTCCATGAAATGTTGTTTAGAATCAGGTTGTCACACATTTTAATACCACACATCTGTTCTTTTAATGATCATAAAGTTCTGAAGCTTTTTATAAAAACTCAATCTTTTTCATAAGAGAGGAATGAAGCCATCATAAATTGATTAGTCTCTATTGCACAAATATTTCTGCAGCATTTTTTTGCCGACAGTTTGCACGAGTTTACCTACCTGCTATTTTTGACTCTTGGCGCATAAAACTTCTATATTTTTGGTTTCTGAGGTATCGATATCGTTTGTTTATTACTAGAATCAGTTATTAGAATTAGTTCAGAAAACAACCATGGGGGTCTGAAGCGCCACACAAACAAAAGTGCAGGTTTTTTTCCGAGCGCTCAAGTTGATTATCTTCAACTTTTCAGAAAGGCGCTCTTTTCAGATGATGAGACATTCCCTGTAGTTTTGGCTCCTAAGAATCTTGACTTGTACCCACATCCTCTTTGCTCTGACTCTGATCGGGAAACAAACAATCACAAATATAAAACATGCAGTAAAAAGTAACGGAGTAGTGTCGGTCTTTTATGACTGTTGTCATAGAGACAGGACGGACGTGAAGTGCTTTTCTTCTCGGCGCACAAATGCTTCATGCAAGGGCTCCCGAGTGCACAGCCAGCGCTTTTCTGCACCAAATGAAACGCCAGGTGGACACGGCCTTTATAAAGTGACCTTTGGGAATGCTCTTTTTGTTTTGTTTTGAACTCTGTAAAGCACTTGAGTTGCTCCATGTATGAATGAGGCTCTACAAATAATCTTGCTTTACCGTAAACTTCTCTGATACTTGTTTTCTTTGCAGGCTGGCTACCTGAGAAACGTCACCTGGACGCTGTCAAACCTCTGTCGCAACAAGAACCCCTCCCCTCCCATCGCTGCCATCCAGCAGATGTTGCCTGCCCTCATCCGCCTCCTTCACTGTGACGACCCAGAAGTGTTGGCCGACGCCTGTTGGGCTATTTCATACCTGACGGACGGCTCCAATGATCGCATCGATGTGGTGGTCCAAACCGGCTTGATTCCTCGTTTGGTGAAGCTGCTGGGCTTCGAAGAGCTGCCTGTCGTGGTACGTAAAGACTTGATTATTTGACCATGTTTACACAGCGCCTGTTTACGGCTGCCTTCCTGACATCACACATTCGGGGTGGGAAGCGCAAAACCCTGATAGAATGTGGTACAGAAATGTTTGAAGACATTTAAAGGAAATAAATCTGACAAATCGGTATCCTTCTCTCCTTTCCTTTAGACCCCGTCGCTGAGAGCCATCGGAAACATCGTGACGGGTACGGACGAGCAGACTCAGGCGGTGCTGGACGCCGGTGCCCTGAAGATGTTCCCGGGGCTGCTGCGCCACAAAAAGCCCAACATCCAGAAGGAGGCGGCCTGGACTCTGTCCAACATCACGGCAGGGAAGGACGGACAAATCCAGGAGGTCATCAACGCAAACCTCGTCCATTACATGGTCGATTTGCTTGTGCGGGTAGGTTCTAGTTTCTTTATCAGTTAGATTTTTCTCGATAAGTATGGCGTAATACGGACAGAAAAGCCAAACTCACGCATCCCAATTATGCCCATCTGATCAGTTACATAACCTACCTTTATGGCCCTTAGTCTTCCCCGCACACAAAACCGCGATCCTACCTTCAGTAGACCCAGGCTCCGTACGTACAAGCTCCAGGTAGTGTGGTGAAACCGATACTACCTTCCTTACTGCATGGTCCCCACAATCACCTTACTTTTTAAATGTGGCGTGTATCCGACTCCTGTAGTGATCCACATATGTGCATGGCCCAGATCTGATTCCAGGTGACTGGTGCTGTTCAAACTGTCCTGCAGTGTGAATGCAGCCTTGGTTAGAGGAGAGGGGAAGTAGAGCCGGAAAATAGAACAGTGCTTGACCATGTGGCTCATCATTGCCTTCTCTGTTGTCTCTGCAGGGTGACTACAAAACTCAGAAAGAGGCTGTGTGGGCCATTACAAACTTCACCAGCGGGGGCACTGTTCAGCAGGTGGTCTACCTCGTTCAAGCCAACGTGCTCGAGCCTCTTCTGAATCTCCTCTCCTCCAAAGACAGCAAGATCGTCCTCGTCATTCTGGACGCCATCACCAACATCTTCATGGTGAGTTCAGTGTTGTAGGAAAATTAGAATTGACTTTATCTTATGTGTGACTGGAGGAGGCAGCATGGCTAATTTGTGTTTTCATTTCAGGCTGGGGATAAGATCGGCGAGTCGGACAAACTGAGTCTAATGATTGAAGAGTGTGGAGGACTGGACAAGATCGAGGCTCTGCAGGCGCACGAGAACGAGATGGTTTACAAAGCAGCCCTGAACCTGATTGAGAAATATTTCTCAGATGAGGTGAGTTTCTTTCCACATCTTCGAGCTGAGTTTAAAGTTGACATGTTGTGTTATCAAAGACCATCCTAACCTGCGTGTTTGTGTTTTTATGAAGGAGGAGGAGGTGCAGAGTGTGGCCCCAGAAGCAACTGAGGACGCTTATGCTTTCAATATCGGTGAAACACAGAGCACTTTCAATTTCTAGATGACTTTCAGATACCTCTAATCTCAACTGTACTCTTCCTTCACTACTCCTGCTGTCTGTTCTTTGTTCATGTCTTTGTTGACTTTTCCTCTTTGTGTGTCTTGTACATACTGTTTTAATGTGAAAACAAAATTGTAAATAAAGTTGTTGAAAAAGGTTTGGGGGGTTTATTTTTTTAGAGTGTTCACTACAATCTACATGGGAGCAAATAATAAAGCAGAACTAAGGACTTAACATGAAATATATGATATGGCTCACATTATGAAACAACTGTAGGAGATTCTGTTTATAAAGGACTGAAATTACTTTGAAAAATCTTTAAAGCCCCCGTTCTCATCTGTATCAGTTTTTCTCAAACTTTCTGGGGCCGTATGAAGTGGTTTAAAAATGCTGAAGTGTAAAATCCTGCAGTTCCTCGTGTGTCCACTAGGGGCTGGCTGCAGAAGCACAGGAAGTCACATACACACCTATTCAAAAAAGCCTGGTTTGAAAAACAATAGAGGTCTGATTAGCTCATGTCTCGATCAGCACACACTGTACGGGGGGTGAATGTTTTGATGACTCATCAGTTTTGATTTGATGAAGGATAAGAGTTATTCACACTAAGGCGTGTAGCTGACCTGATTGACAGGTGGGCGCGGTGTAACGGTTTGTCAGGAGGCTTAAAACCCGCCTCAGCTCCAGCTCTCAGCCTGTCGTTAGGTTGACTGAAAGTTAGGCTGAGACAGCATTTCCAGCATGGAGACCGCCATCGATGGGACTCCAGCGCCCCCTGCAGGAACAGATGGGTGACGTCACTCAGGCTTCGTCCAGTAATATTTACAACTTATGGTCCGTATTCACAAAGCTTTGTAAGTTCAGAGAGTTAAAGATAGAAAGATAAAACTGATTGACATAGATTAAATTCACTGTAACTTCCATAATATACTCTCAGCATACATGCCATTCAGGCAGACTAAAAAACAGACATACACAAGTAAAAGCAGCTTTAGGGATCTCCTAAGATGAATCATTGTGAGGAGTTTGAGGAGGCTCAGAGTTTCTCAAGCAGAGGAGAAAATTGAGAAATGTTGTCCAAACGCCGAATGAAGAATATTCTTAGTGACTCATGGTCGGGCTTAGTGGACATAAATTAGTAATGCAGACATTTCAAGCCATCTATGACTTTTTTATGCAAAGTGAGACATGCACGGTGAGTCTCTACCAAGCGTCAACCTCCGGTGTTAAAAATGAAGCCAATGCAGGAGTGCAAAATCCTGCAGTTCGTCGAGTGTCCACTAGAGGCTGGAAGGTCGAGGCTTCGATCCCCAGCTCCTGCAGCCACATGTCCGATGTGTCCTTGGGATTGAATGGGATATGAATGGGATTAGTTACTTCTGATGGGGACTTTACGCAGCAGCCTCTACCATCAGTGTGTGAAGGTGTAGGTGTGACGTGGTGTGAAAGCGCTTTGAGCAGTCAGAAGAACAGAAAAGAAATACACAAGCTCAAGTCCATTTAACCATTTAGATTCTATGATTGGGCTCAATCGATGTCACTGTCCGTCGACGCCTGTTATTACTAAGAGAGCACTTTCCGTCTCACTTTTTTACATCCTCAGGGTCCAGATAAGACAAGACACAAGACATAAAATACGAGGCACAGTATAAAAACACTCAACAGATATGCAATGCAGGGTGTAAAAACAATGCCCTCAGAGGATACACCTCCACCAGTCTGAACATATCTTGGATTAATAGCATGTCCTTGATTCTTCAAACAATTTACCTAACAAGTGGTGCAAGCCAGGAGAGGAAATGGTAGACTAACCACAGAGCTAGCGGTCTGCGTTGTTTTGACACGATGGTCCATTTTTCAGAAGGTGCACATCAGGCTACATATGTGGGCTTCTTAAAGGTAGGCTACAGGGCTACGCGAACGAACGGCGTAGATTCGACTCAGGCTTTGGCAGTGCAATGAGAGTGAGTGCTGCCAGGTGGGGCCCGCTTAAGAAGGTTTCCTAATGTCATTGCAAACTTTGTGACATTTCAAGCCACTGCTGTGTTTGTCAGCCCTTGGTTGCCCCCTTATTGTCCTGGGCAGCAAGCAGTAACCTGTTGACAAGTAGCGACCCTGTTGTTATTTTCTCTTTTTTGTAGTGTACAAATATGTGTTATGTGTTCAGATGTTTCCCCTTCAATAAAAATGTTGAAGATCGCCTTTGAAGGTAGTAACAGTGGTGTTACAGGGGTGTTACGGGATCGGCGGAGCCAGCTCTGTGTGTTTGTGGAGCTCTCGCTGTGTCGTGCTCTCTTGCCCGTCTGCAACGCCATTACAGAATGTGAATTCAGAGACTGGGACACCGTTTCAGAATCAATGTGAATATCTTCAGGTGTAACAACAGTGGAGCTTCGTTACGGCACTGTTAGGAAATTGCACTATGAAAATGGTGAGCAACACAATGAGAGTTAGTGCTTTCAGGCGGGGCCCCTAATGAAGATTTCCCACTGTCGTTTTACATTTGGGCCCCTGCTGTGTTTTAATCTTTGTCAGACCTCGGGGGCCCCTTCGTTGCCTCCGCCCTGAGCAGTTACCTGCTGACAAGCAGCACCCCTGTTTCTATTTTCTTTCTTGTACAGTGTGCAATGATGGCTGACTTTCCCTGTGACATAATATAAAGAACTCCTGATTCTGTTTTTTCTATGTTGTCATAACAGCTGAAGAAAATGAAATCATCCCAACGCTTCAAAACATGTGCTGAAACAAATTCCATAACAAGTATGGGTTGGCAAATACTTTTAAATCCACATGTAGGAGTTTTTTTTTTGTTGGAAAAATGTTTCACCCCCCCCAACTCCCACTGTGTGACGTCACCATCGGTCTGCTCCTAGCAGCAGCAGCAGCAGCCTCCTGAACCGGGATCTCCACCGGAGGGCTCAACAGTTCAACTCTCACCGAGCTGAGAGGAGGACGGAGGCTGCTTTACGAAGATGTGAAGATAAAAACACCGAGCTACAGCGACCCCCGAGCGGCCTGTTTTCTTTACACCCACCGGGGAGAAGACAGTTTTTTCTAATAAATGCACTTTTTGCAGCACATTTTTTATTTTTTTTGCTTTTTAGAATTTTACGCATTTGTGCGCGAGCACTATAGCAGTTCAGTTCACATCCGGGCCACAATGCCTTGACTCCATTATTGTCTAAAAAAAACACACTGGCGGAGATTTTTCCCCGTTAACGGCTCATTTTTTAATTTTATTTTTTTTACTTCAGTGACGGCCGGAACCGAGAGGAGATGTCTAACCAAGGAGTTCGTCGGAACGGCCCAGTGAAGCTGCGATTAACAGGTAGCGAGCAACGCTTTTAAATCCCCTCAACACGCACACACACAGAGACACACACACACACACACACACACACACACACACAAGCTAGCTAGGAGGGCGCCGTCTACTTGCTGGAAGGCGCCCGTTCCCATTGGTTATGGAGGTGGCTAACCGCCGGTTCTCTCTGAACGGTTTTTACAGTTAAAAAGCATTTTTAATCTCATTTTTACACTTTTACTCAGCATAGAAAACAACCATGCAGGTGGCTTGATTGTAAACGGTTGCTATGGATACTATTGTTCTTGGAAATAGTCTGAACCATTTGATTGTCGCCAGTTAGCACCACAAGGATCCAGGAGTGCTGTAGCTACATGTTGTGTTGCTCTGCTTTATAGCTGCTTAAAGAGGACATATTATCTCCCTTCTCCACCTTTTCAAACAGTCCCCTAAAGTCTAAATGAAACATCTGTGCTGTGCTTTGGTCCAAATATAACATGAATCAAGCACCAGAGGAGGTTTGTGACCCTGTAGAAACCAGCTCTCTCAGAACGCTCCGTTTTGGTGTGTGTGTCTCTTTAAATGCAATGAGCCCTCCCTGAGTTTTCCTGGCAGACATCACTCCTTCACTAGTGAGAATAAAAATGGCGGACCTGCGTAAAAGTTTTGCACTAGGCTGGTGGTGGAGTCCATGGGTGGAGATACCAGGGGAGGGGAGGGTATTTTTTTTTACCAGAATCCCACTGTGACATCACAAGGAGAGCACATTTGAAACGGAGCATTTCTCTCTGTGTTGTAAGACTTATGCAGACCACAAACAAAGGACTGGATGGATTTATTTCACATTGTATGAGTCGTTAGACACTCTGATCTCTGATGACACACATTTATTAGAGGTTATATCAAAAAAATTTAAACATTCATGTATGTATTTTTTCATGTAGTTTAATAAAGCTGCCAAACTATTAACACTGTTCTGCTTACAGGCACCCTAAAGTTGGCTAGCTGATGTTAGCCTAGCCTGCCAGATAGCTATTATCAAGCCTTTTATTTTAGGACAAGCCAGGGCTGAGCGGAGAGGAGAGGCAGCTCCACAGGTCACAAGAGTCTGAAAATCAGGCTCAAGTAGCAGCCAATAACTGCACACTGTTAAGAAACCAGGGCTGGGTATTTCCCACAACCCCACGATACAATGCACATCACGATACAGAGGCCATGATACAATACATATCGTGATATACATTGATTTTGGATGATGACCATGTCCTACACAGCTTGCAATTTTTGATGTATTCACTCCTCTCCTATGCACCTGTCTTATGAAAAAGATGGAGTTTTTCAAAGATATTGTTAATCATTAAAACAACATATTAAATCATGTTTAATTACGTGATATTGAAAAAGTAGGCTGAAATACACACACATGATGTCAGAGTGAGGGGCTGCACATGAAAGAGCGCCTGAGCAGTTAGGGGTTCAGTGCCTTGCCCAAGGGCACCTCGGCAATGCTCAGGAAGTGAACTGGCACCTCTCAAGATATCAGGCCAATTTCTAGACTTTTTCTGCACCGGGTCTTGAACAGGGGACCGGCCGTCCTGCAGTCCTTGGACCTCTTGCATCAACTGGTCTTAACTTCAAAGTTGGTCTTAGCTTAGGCCAGTTTTATGAATGGAACAGAAGTTAAGCCTAGGTTTAACCACGCCCAGTTTTAGTGATAACTGTACTTTAGTGGAAAATATGTTTAACCACTGCCGACTCCGTTTCAATGGGGAGGTGAACATACTGTGGAAGGCGGCGGCTCAGTGCCAGTAACACCCTGCGGATTGCCTGACAGGCAGTGGACTAGTGGTCGCAGAATATGTCTCCGTTTCTTTCCTGATCAAGCGAGGAAAGCGAGGAACCGGTCTGAGCGAGGAGAAGGCTTGAGCCTTGCTGGTGCAACCGGCGTAATTGTCAGTCGGGCTTAGAAAGACAAGTTAAGACCGACTTAAATTAAAACCAGGGGTAAGCCCTGTTGGTGCAACTGGCCCCTGAAGTCTTTCAGTCTGAGCAGTGTGCTGTTTGGCCATCTCCCCCTCCTCCTTCTCATGTAAACCAGAAAAAAAAGGTTTACATGAGAGCACTGTGTTTTGACTGGGAGGAGTGGCCGACAGCTGCCCCCTTCTTTTTTTTCTTTTTTTGATTCACAGCCAGCATCTGACCTGAATCAAAGTCCACGGCGGTCTTTCCTCTCAGGAAGGGCCAAATTAAATATTTAAACTGGTGCTGTTTCTGATAGGAATGAGTGGAGACAACAAGGAGGAAGATTTGAACAAGATGGATTTAATGCGCTGGAGCTGCAGGATGGCCAAGTTCATCAAGCTTTGAGCAACGTTTAGCAGTCAGAAGTCATTCACGGTTGGATGCATAAAGGAGAAGAGATAATACTCTACAGTGGGATTTTTAAGACTAACTCCAATACTGATATGAGAATGAAAAAAAGTCTCAAGTTACGATATGGCGACAGCATTTTGAGCTTTTAAATTTGAGTAAAAGAAAAAAGATCTTTGCTTATGGGATTTTGCACCAATATGTGTATTCACAGGGCTGCATGGTGTTATAGTGGTTAGCGCTGTTGCCTGACAACGAGGAGGTTCCTGGTTCGAATCCCGTCGGATAGGGACTTACTGTGTGGTGCATGTTCTCTCCGGCTTCCTCCCACAGTCCAAAGACATGCTGGTTAGATTAATTGGTGACTCTAAATTTTGTGATTTCCTTATAGTAGTTAATAGTTTATAGACAATCTTCATGTGGATATCTAGAGTGTGTTAGTTTATCGCTGATGTTTGATATGGGCCGCAGTGGTCTTCTGGAGGAATGCAAAGAATGTGAGTTCACTGTGGAGAAAGAAAACGTAGAGCAGGACCTCGTAGAGCAGTCTTCCTCTTGATGCTGAGTGATACTGTACACTCCATCAGAGCGAATATCACCCGGCTTACAGAGCAATAACGTCACTCTGTATATAGTGTGGTCTTGCTGCACAGCTCTCTCTCTGTAGATCTTTAAGTGGATATTTGTTTCAGTTCCACTAGTAATCACTCCTCAGGAGCAAATTTCTTTCCGAATTATGTAATATTATTGTACCGTGGCAGTCACATGTTGGGCCCCTGGAGAGGAGGCTGTATAGGAATGCAGCTGTCTCGTGGCTCACTTTTAGCAGAGACGTTTCATTACACGCTGTCATTAAATGTTTCTTTGTTTAGCTCTACACAGCTGTGTTTACTGGGCTGATTAGATTGCTACAGGGGTAGTAATGGGCCCGCAGAGCGTCATTGCGACATTGTAGCTGCGTGTTGTCATCTGTATTCGAGTTGATTTTCGCCACATAGCTGCCGATGAACTTGTTTCCAGGCAGGTTGTGAATGATGAGTTGCTAGATTTGAACAGGCCTGTAGCCGTTTTGTGCTGCAGGCGTCCCCCCCCCTCCCACAACCGAACCAGATGTTGCAGATGTTTGCCAGCTTTTAAACTGGAAAAATAAGTCAAGCAAGCTGCTAAAACCAACACTTGGGGTGAGAATTGCCACTTGACTACACGGGACAGATTTACATTATACTCTACAGCTGATCGTTCTTAAATTAAGTGACACACAAACACTGCTAATAAAAACTACAGGATCCAATGAGCCATTGCTATTGCATGATCATAGTGTAATTCTCTGTATGTAGACATAGATTTTATTGTAATTTGGGTCACTGTCTGTGCAACTGCAAATTTGATAACACACAGTCGAGTGCCAAACTAAATATAACAGATTCTTAGCAGAGAAGAGACGAGCATTTCAACTTTAAATACATTAAACACCATGCATTACAGAATCAAAACTGAACCGACGATGGATTTTCTTTTTGTTCTGATTCAGATTCTAGACATTAATTGCTGTTTTCGTCTCTGCCGGGAGTTTACATTTGACTTGTCAAGCATATGGTTTGCTCATCTGAATTCTTTGGCGTGCTGCAGACGAGCGAAGAGAGCTATCTCAGTGGGATTCCCTCGAATTCTCCATTCACATTCCCACCTCTTTCTCCCTCTGAGTCACTCCTGTTCTTTCCGAATGTAAGCCTCTTCCCCTTCAGACCGAGTCCAAAGCATATTTCATTCCCACCCTCACTTACTGAGCTTTCTCGGCACTCAATGATTCTCTTTTCTCTGTCGTGTGTCTTTCTTTCCACTTGATAAGCTGCTGTTGTAAATAAGCTCGTTTCGACAGTTCTGCGGAAGATTCTCCTAAAAAAAGGACCTACGCGGTTATTTCTGATTAAATAGTTGGGAAATATTCCCTGCTTCTTTTCCCTGTAGGATGACTGACAGCTGAATGGCGGCAGATGCGGCTCTGGAATCAAACACTTATTTCTAAAGATGCAACAAAAGCCCCGCGGTCTCACACTGGCCCTCTGTGTGGCTTGAGTGAAGGCATAGGTCTCTTCTTTTAAAGCAAGCCCTTTGCTTTTTCAATGACGCCTGGTCTGACTGTAGTCTACAGACGGGGGTCTTTGGATGTTGGAAAAGGGAGAAGAAACCTTCACAGCTGGGCACAGATGGGGCTGTGAAGGCACAGGACCTGATGATGAAGAGCGTTTTAATGTGGTTTGAGCGGGCTCTCCGTTCATTTATGTGCCCGTTTTTACAGAGTGTCTGTATGGAAGTGATTTAAGTTCATCTGGGTGTTCAGACAGGATATATTGTAAATACACAGTGATTAGCTGCATGTGGTGAACTGTTGACAGTTCTGGCTCGTCATAGATGGGCATTTGGGGCAAACATTTCCACATTTTTGCTTGAACAAGAAAGAAAACAAACTGTGCCGACAAAAGACCATTTAAAAAAAGGATCAGAAACAGAATTTCACGAGTAATTATTGCACATTATATTTAAACATTTCCCGTCCTCCTGCTGAGAGCCTCACATAATCTGAAAATGTTCTATCAGTTAATTGAGTGGCTGGAGTTGGCCTTCCTGTTGCTTCAGCTGCTCTTCAATGAGGACAAAGACTTCTGCGGTTGCTGGACTCTCAAACCGCCGCCAACAGCGGCACTGAGGAGACCAGATGTAGCAGGGGGAGAGAGAGTGGGCAGCCTCTCAGAGAGGAAGTGCTCCCCAGACCCCAACACTTGTCCAAACGTCACCCCTGACAGGTGGGGAGCAGAACAGCCCAGAAACCCCCCTTTAAGGTTCCCCTGTAAAAATAAAGTGAAGAATTGCTATTACTCAGCAGGACACGAGGCGGTTGGTGTGTGTCTCTCAGCTCGGTCCTGTGACTGTATTATAACAGCGCTCTGTGGCTTTGATTAGTGGGTGGTGTGTGTGGTTTGGGGAGATCGACTCTTCCTGCTGAGCAGAGCATCAACACTTCAGAATAGTTGCTTTGTAACATTAACAACCGATAATATTTTCCCGTTTTCACACATCCTGTTACATTTGGAGCCTCAAAGAGCGATTAAATATTACTCACCATGATATCCGTTTTTTACCAACAAGGACTGCTTCTGCCCCTGGGAGTCATTTAGCTTTTCCAGGGGCATTTGTGGAATAAAAGCATCCCTCAAAAAGTTATTTACATTATGACTATGCAGATATGTCCACACGCTAAGTAAGCCGGCACACCTGAACCTTGGGAGTGCCTGAACAGTCCCCCGTGGTAGTTGTGATGATGCCAGTCAGCAAAGTCATGCTAATTTGTCAAATCCCGGCGCCTTTCCAGTGACCTTGCAATTTTAGCAAATCTCTGTAACTTTTCAACAAACATGTGTCGTCATGTACGTCACCAAACGTACGAAATTAAGTTGAATTCAATTTTTACACATTTTATCTGGCGTCTTGACAGAGGACTAACGGCTTGCTGAGCCAATAGATGGCCTTGATTAGAGCGTTTGTCCCTCAAAACACTGTGGCTTGCACTGCAGCTCCTTCCAAAAGCTGCCATGAAATCAGACTTTTCAGGCCTGCGTCAGTCACAGAGGATGTTGCAGAGACGTGTCAGCTCCTCCTTTGTTGCATAGAGCTCAATGGAGAGGGTATCAGTGTTACATACATTACACGTTAATGGGATTTGCCTCTACATATACTGCATTAATCCCTTGAGCAGGAATCATTTGGGCAGTTCGCTGCACACACAGAAACATCTTCAGCTCTATTCTTAAGCCTGCATGGCTTTCTAAACATATGAGCCGTACCGACAGAGTTACAATGCAACCTTTCTTATTCAATACTCAAATGCACACATGGACTTCTCTTATCTGTGACGGCCCTTCTGTAAATAAGATTGAATGAAAAATCCCTCTGATAGTGCGCCTGCACACGTTTTATTTCGATTTTTGTGATTTATGCACTCCCTATCCCTGGGGCCGTGGTTAATTGAGGTTTATCCGTCCCGGATGAGTCATGCGAAGTAATGAAGTAACTTTGCAAGCTTGCACTGGTCGTGTGCCTCCTGTAGTGCTGTCAGAGTGTGTGTTTGGCCCTGCACAAGTGCTAATCCTCCAGGGTGGTTTGGGAAAGACCTTCTTCAAAGGCCTGCTTTGTTAACCTGGCTGTGCTGGTTAATGGGTCAGAACTGGATTAGTGATGAGTGTGCAGGAGGGGAACTCCAGTGAGAACTTGACTGATTCTTGTCCGCAGGTCATTCTCCTATCAGTGCTGTCTGGCAGTTGGCCTTGCTGTCCATCTCTAACTGTCCTCTCTACACTGTTTGTTGCCTATTTTCAAAACTAGAACTTCATTTTAAGTTGGAAACCCTTCTTGGGGGTATTTATTAAATTGGATGAGGTTTGCGTGCTTATTGGTTGATATCTTGGAACCCTTTTTTACCTCAGTTTCCCTCAGTTTTCTGCAAAGACTTTACACTAAACAGGAATAAACTCACCATAAGGCCCTTCTCAGAATTGCTTTTTTAATTGGTTAGCTCATGGAAGTGTCTGTCGTTGCTGCAGGAAAAAGGAAATATCACTGTGATACTTCAAGGTCCTCAAAAGAGTTATTTCAGGCGTTTGAGAGTTGCAAATATTTGAAGAAAAAGTGCAACCTTAGAGAGTTTGGTTGGAAGTTAATGGTTTCGATGCATAATGATGCAGACGTGGACGATTGACGGAACATAATCGAATATTGCGTACTGACTCTGCATGTAGATTTTCCAGCCGCAACTGGACCGATATAATTTACTTATTTTGGTTTACAGTGGAAAGACATTTCAGGTGACGTTGTGTTCATGGATGAAAAAGTAACCATGTGCAGTAATATAGATAATGATCAGTGACAATGGAGTCACCAGGACTTTTCCATTTTCTGTCCCTACTTGAAAAACTGTTGGGTGGGGGGCTACATGGCCCCTGCCTCGGATGATATTATGTATGATATTCCTTGTATTTTAGCCTCCTACGGGTTGTAACTTGTACCCGCATCCTCTTTGGACCGTGTCTGCTGGGGCAAAAAACGATCTCAAATATAAAACATGCAGTAAAAAGTAACGGAGCCGTGTCGGTCATACAGCGGCCGTTGTCAACAAACTGTTGTCATAGAGACAGGATGGACGTGCAGCGCTTTTCTTCTCAGCGAACAATCGCTTCATGCACACACTCCCGAGCGCACAGCCAACGCTTTTCTGCCCATAAAAAACGCTAGGTGGACACAGGGCCTAACAGTGTTCCTACAGCGCCTGACTTTGTGCAAGAAGAGAGAAAAGTTGGTCCTTCATCACTCCTGTCCCTAATTCATGGTAACATTTTTGAATCATTCTGCAGTGCATAACTAAGCGCTCTCTGTGGACGGTAAAGGTGTGTTTGTTTGTAGTCTCTGTAACGTTAACTTTCTGATCTGAAGCTGTGGCCTCTTTAAGCGTGTTTCCTCTTTCGTTTGTTTGTAGGGATGTCTGGGATTATTTTCATCTCTCAGCTGAGTGCTCAGGTGAGACCACTCAGAAAGTTTGCATAAAGTTTCATTAGCTCGGAGACATATCCACACATGCAGCCCTTTGGTGTGCTTAGAGTCAGAGTTGACGCAGGGAGCGTTCCCACCCGGCTGTCTGATGGAGGAGGGTAACCTGAGAGTAATTCTCTAGACGTGCTGGCTCTGCTTTAAACCTGGATGGACACGGCTTGATATGATTACGACGGGGGTCTCTCAAGTCTCCAGTGTTAACCAACTAGGGAAGGGGGGAGGTAAGTTTGGCGCAAAAGCCTCAAGACGCCAACAGCTGACTGGAGGCGTCTGTCCGTGTCTCGGCCTGACGTTTGAGCCCCTTCAGTCCTCTGAGACGGCCGTACCAGAAGAGAGATGTTTATATTCACAGCGGATCACATTTCAAATGGCACCTTAGCTAGAGTAGAACAAATACACGGCAGGATTCCTGTGTAGAGGGGAAAGTCTGTCTGCGTATGCATCGAGAAGCAAACGTGATATTTCAACACTCTTTGCTTCCTGATCACTAACTCCTCTAGAATCCTAAACATGTGTGGAGGCACAGAGCCGGCCCCTATCATCATTTTTTCTTTGTGAGTCTTCCCGTCGACTCTGATGTGTAACTCTGCTTCATAAGAACAGTGGTTGGAAATGCAGGAAATTCATCCAAAAATCTCAACTGGGAGTGCAAAATGTCCAATGACTCGGTTCTCAGGCAGACGCTGCAAAGATGTGGGTGGTAGAAATGTTCTTCCTGCTTAATATTTGCTCTTACAGGCATTATTAGTAGTGTTAAAGAACCTGATGTACTGATCGAATGTCCAGAGCCTGAACATGAAAACAATAACACAAGAACACCTACATTAAACAAGACAGGGTATTCACAGGAGGGCCATATGAAGAATGTTTCTCTGCAGAGCTTGTGCAAACGGGTACGAGATGGTAGAGCAAGTCGAGATCATTGATGGCGTTGTTGTAAATACTGAGTTTATTATCTTGAACCCTTGATTTGGAGTTTCGGTGCGGGGTTGTGATTCCTTTGAAGTTCAAACACTGAATTAAAAATATAAACGGCAGATGAGTCATCATGGAATAATAGTTTCAGCCGTACTCTCCAGACAAAGTAGCTGTTGGCTGTTCAGTTCTTTCGTCTACGATTACAACATGATTACTGTCTCTATTCTAAGAAGTGTCTGAGGGCTTTCTCCATCCAAATTTTATTGGAAACTAACAGAATAAAAGTAAAATATGGCTGAGTGGTAATGATGTAACACGGCTCCCAGATGAAGTTGTGAAATTATTCTTAGAAACAAAACTCCCTGGGATTGGAAGCAGCATTTCTGGCATTTAACACGGCAGTGTGGTGGTCCTGAAGTTTTGTTAAACAGGTTGGTGTTATCCACCCCGGCCTCTTCTCTCCTTCACTCTCCTCCATTACATCAGAGCGGAAAAAAGAGCCAAGAAGCCTCTGGATTCAGCTCGGGTCCCAGCCAGTAGTAATGCAAGCTTGCAGAAGCCTGAGCTGTGATCAGCTCTGTGTTTTGACTCGTTGCTGAAGGCGCTATGGAACACTTTACTCCCCTGGATGACTCTCCGCTCGGCGCTGTATTGCACAGAGTGGAAACACAGAGTGATGTACTATGCAGGCGTAACAGGAATGCAACTAAAAATGGCCATTGTGGCATGGTTTCCCACTATTTGGAGCTGAAAATAGTCAGGGTGGACTCCTCTATTATGCAATTACACTGACTGTATCACAGAGGGAAAAGGTGACGTGAGATGGATGAAATGTTCTCACACTCAGGATGCTGCCAGTCTCTTTCCTCTCACTTGTGGATGTGCATAGAGAGTTTCCTCATGTAGTCAGGCAGGTTTTTGCAGAAGAAGACGAGCTCTTCACTGGCCTCAGTCTTAAGATTTGTACAGTTCTTGTATCTTTGTTTAAAGACTGGTTTGGTCAGAAAGCAGTCTCGATTCAGCTGCTGTGTTTCCCACAGGTTGTCAGTTTACTGACACCAGTTATTCACACTTTATGTTTTTGTCAGGTCTGTGTCTGCAAGAGGAATCCTCTTCATTCCTGTTCAATCTGAAGATCACTGAAATAAAAATCTGTTTATATTGATACATCAGCTTAGTGAAGAAATATTTCTTTAATCAATTTAAAAACCTGATTCTGGACTTGTCATGTCTGATTTTTTGTCCAAAGAATCCTCAAGTGTGTGGTGTCACTACGATTATTTTGCTGCTCCCCATCGAGTCAGAGCTTAATCGATCTGGATTCGTAAATATCAATCATGTTTGATATTTACGATTCCTGGTTGGACTGCCTCAAATCGAATACCTGGAACAGCCAATGAGAGCAAGCACACTTGGAAGTGTCAAGCAGATGTTGCGTACTCTGACAGCTCACCTTCAGCTCACGCTGCAAATTGTATAAAGCCGCACATAATCCGTTTTCTCAGCCACAATTTCATCCGTATTGTTTTTCTTTTTTTCAGTTTTTCGCTTCAAAACAGAAACACAGCAGGACAGCCAGCTGACTATGACGATCGTCCTCCATATTTGTTTGTCTTCTTAAGACACGTTTGATCATGCGAGTGTGAAATCTTTACTACAAACAGCAGGTGTGTGGTCTCCCGGTCTGGCCAAGTCTTCGAAGATTATAATATTAAAAATCGGTTGAAACGGTCCTGATGTCTGTGGTCTCTCATGTTTTTAAAATCGGTTAAGATTTGAAAATATTCTGGTACGTGGCCAGTATTAGGTAACTCCTCTGGTTACAGCTGTCAGCGTTTTGTCATTGCACCATGAAGAATCTTAAACACAAGTATACCTCCTCGCCGGTCACTCGTACCACCTCACTGACATGATTCACAAGAGCTATCATAACTGGAGTTATTTGTGATTATATTTCCCTTCTCTTAGTCAAAGCCTGTTGTCCTGAGTATAAAGAGGAGCTACAGAGGATGGATTAGATCCGGTCTCTTTTCTTTTCTCTGCTTCTGGTCTCAATCATTCGGTGCATTAAATGTCCCCAGACGTCCTCGTACTCCGATGTTTCACAGGAGTCCTGGGAGTCTAAATGTTTTGTGTTTGTTTTGGGATATTTACTTCACGTAACAAGGATGATGAGATCCTTGGGACGTTTCGCTGCTAGTTTCCTCTCCACTCCTCATTGCTTGACAGGATTTTTCTTTCCCCTCTCTACTCATGGCACGTGTGAGCCAAGGTGGAGCATGTCTTTGGATGCCGCTATGATTTATTCTTAAAAAGAGCACATCAAGGTCTTTCCCTCTCTTTTTTTAAGTGCTCCTTTCTGTTTTCCTCTCACTGTAAAGTGATGCACAGGGAGATTTTGTTTCTCTTTTTCCTCTTTTAATTTTCCAAAATCTTGGAAATGGCAGGTCTGGTTAGAGGTATTAGAAGATTTTCCTGGCAGTAAGTAGTTCCATGATCGCTGTGCCACCAGTGACTCTAATATCTTTATAATGTGACCAGAAGGAGTGTTATCAGATTTGCATATTACATAAGAAGATTTCCTAAGATATAAAAAAACCTGCCAAAGCTGGGAATTTTCCCAGTGCCTTAACCACATTTCCACAGTCAGTCTGAACCCGGTGAAAAGTTGGCCTGAACTCCTTAAACTCTACCCTGCTTCCTCTCTCCATTCTGTCTGACTGCAGTTAAAGGCTAAAGTTAAGTGGTGGAGCCAGCTCTTTAAAAAGTAACCCACTTTTGTCATGAATAGGCCAGTGCTGAATGTCAGTGAATGGATGGAGTGGCTGCCTCGGAGGCAAACGAACTAGACTAACCCCTTCCTCTCAAAGCTTGGTCTGTTTTAGAGCTCATTTCATCTGAGCCATAACGAGGGGATGAACTACACCAGGTTGGGGGTTCGATCCCCAGCTCCTGCAGCCACATGCCCGATGTGTCCTTGAGCAAGACACCTAACCTAAAATTACTCCCGCTGCTTTGTCGGCGGCGAATTAATGTGTATGAATGGTTTTAGTTACTTCTGATGGTCACTTTACACAGCAGCCTCTACCATCAGGGTGTGAATGGGTTGGGATGGGACTAGAAAAGCGATATACAAGCTGGAGTCCATTTATCATTTACCATATATAAGATACAGTATGTTTTGGGTGGGGTCTCCAAGAGGGAAAAAAGGTTAAAACTGTCTTCCTGTGTGACGATTTCCATCGTGTTTAACAAAGTCCACAACGTGCAGTTTCTGTGCGGCTGTGTGTCTCTTTCAGTACCATCTCTTTTAGCCATGTGGAGTTTGCGATCCTGCTAGCTACCGGTACGGTAGTTGAACTCTACTTATCGTAACGTTGTGAGGTACAGACCTCAGTCCATGCGAGTCGCTCTGCCCACCTCCTTTGGTCATTTGTTGTCTTCAATCAAGGAGTCTCAACAAGTTTATTTACCGAACAGTGTACCACCGTATTCTTAAAATGAAGGAGTATGATCTCATGATCGAGAAAAAATGTTAGAAAGTGATGTCGCCAGCCGGGTGTGAGTCGTTTTGTATCCCAGCTTGCAGTTACTTGCAATACACAATGAATCATGTGAGGTTGCGTGCAGCGGGTGATGGTGGTAGTTGAAAGTGTTCAACCATGGCAGCCCCAGTTACAGGCACCTACAAGACATGAGACAGCATTCAAGACCAAACATTGCTGTCATAGGTGATTGATTAGCTGACGTCTCGGAGATTAGCAGGAGACAGATAAAGAACAGGTTCGCTCGTATGAACATCAGCACCTGTCCGTCAAAGCTTCTTCATCAATGTTTTCTACCTCCCTTTAAGTCCTGAAGAGGGCGGGGGAAGAGGAAGCCTTTTGTTAATAGAAGAACAATGCTGCACGTGAGAGTGCACGGTCCTGAACTGGAGTCAAAACATGGCAGACAGACAAACAGGCAGACAGGAGGAGGGGGAGAAGTCAGGGAGGAGGGGTCTGCGGGGGAGTACTGTTCCTTAAAGATGTGTCAGACTGTCTGGCGTGTTGGGTCAGTGCACCAGACTGGAGGAACCAGGTGGACAGGAAGACGGGTTCAGAAGGGGGTCGGTCTGAGCTAGTGGGCCTGAAGAGATTCGCTTAAGTTCACATGCAGTTACGATCCATGTGTTTTGAAGCGCCTCCTCTTCTTCCTCACCCATCTCCTCTTATTAGGCTGTGTTTGCAGACAGTTTTGACTCAGGCCTGGATTGGTAATGGTGGAATATTACCAGCCGGTTGCCTCTGTTCCCACACCCCCATTTCCTCCACCTCATAGGCTCCAGTGTAATGGTTAACCGCACAAGCTGTGTGAAACCCTCCTGCCCCCATGGTGCTCTCTGCCTTTCCCATGCTTCGTTGTGTCCGTGTATGTGAACGCAGCTGTGTTAGAAACTGTATACACAGTATGTCACTTCACAACACGCACAAGTGGTCCCAGAGTTAAGGGCTGCCCACTCAAAGTTGACCAATCTAACCATCAGTTGGGAAGACCCCAAGTCGACTTGCATTTGCAAATCTGCATCCTTGTACTTTTAATTTAGAAAAACTGCTCATCAGGCTGAAACTTTACAAAGTCTTAAAATGACATTTCATCGTTTCTTACCAAGAGCCAAATTATTGAAAAGGTCTCGTCCTCTCCGAAGGAAAAAGTCCTGGAGATTAAACGCCTTAAAACCCTGAATTAAGAATTTTCTTGTTTAAAGTCTTTGTTTTTGTGGCACTCTTCTGTGTTGTATTTGATCAACTGCAGCTGGCTTACAAGAAGGTCCTCAGCTTATGTTGGGTTTCTTCAATCTCAAGGGGTTTTAAAGGGTGCTGAATTATCACCAGAGATCTCATTCTCTCTAAAACAAACATACCCTGTGATTAAAAACAGTGAAGACACTTAACGTAGTAGTTTGACATTAAAATCAGAAGGTCTTCAGAGACTAGGAGCTTCAGCCTTCCCAAGAGGCTGGAAGCTGAGCTGCCCATAAATTTAGCTCCCTAGCTGACTGAATACATTCTAATATGTTTAAAAAAAGACAGTGACTTGACTTGAAACTCATAAAAAGTTTTGTAAAATGATAAGATTAGTTTGGTACTGAAAATCAAAATAAAGCAAAGCCCCAAATTTAACAAAATGTGATTCAAGTGGCAAACTCCTGACTCGTGTCCAGCCCCTTCCCAGTCCCATCTTGTCTTGACCAGCAACTGCTACCATGGCGACACCCTCTACCCTCCCTCCCTCCCTCCCTCCCTCCCTGTCGTCATGTGACCTCTCCCTCCCCAGGTGTTTGGCTTGCGTCTGGCGGTCCTCATTGATTCGCCTGCACAGTGGGGCTCTTTGTGTGTCAGCCTGTGAGAAACTGGGCCCATCCTCTCCCCAACAGGTGGAACTTTTTAAAACTCCCCCTACAGTCCCAGTCTGTGCCTGCACCGAGCTGCTGGAGTTCATTTTTATTCAATCCTCCTGGTTGATTATCAGTTGTGTGTGGTGTTTGTTAAGCTGTCCTCTGGGAGCGAGAGGACAGTAATGTGCAGAGACAGTATTTGACTAATACGCTGCAGTCAACCGAGAAACCAACAAGAGCAAACACACTCTCCCTGTGTGTGTGAGTCACAACGTTACATTTCCACTTAATCACTGACACATTAGCCAGGCATTAGTTTCTTCTAGTGGTAGTTTGTGAGGCCGTAGGTGGAGGTCAGGTGATGCTGCATTTTTTTAAACAATGTTTGGGAGTGTTTGTGAGCCTGTCTGCTATCCATCATACCCTCACACTCCTTTTTCTTTCTCTCTGGCGTTTTTTAACTCAGTCTCATCCTCTCTCTTCTTCTGTGGTGTGTTAAGAATTACTAGCAATGCTACACAAGCTTCAGTGTTGCAGGTTTTGGTAATTTATATCTCACTCAAAACTTTGGATCACCCAGTGATAGAAAACTTTTACATGTTATAAAGTTTTACAAAGTCAGAAACCTGTATGATCGACTTTGCTGTACAGAAGATTTTATACTAACTTATCACCCTTGTGTAAAGTTGATTGGGGTGTAAATGTTCGCTGTTATCAGGAAATGCTCTTCTTTGTTTATTGTCTTTTTTAATGTCTGTCCCCGTCCCTCGCTGTGAATCGGTCCTCGCTGGCTGTGTGAGGCGGTGCGACCAGAATGAGAAACACAGACGACACAGAGAAACCCTTCTCCCCACTCTGCCTCCATACTCGCTGTCGCTATGACGACAGAGGATTTTAGTTGAGTAGAGATGCACGGAGGGGGGTTATGTGATGCTTCTCGGAAGTGTGTGTTAGTTTGTGTGTGTGTGTCTATGTGACGGAAGGAAAAAGTTGACCACCATCAGTGAATTTATCAAGACACACAACGGGAATGTAATCATATTATCATCTGCTGGTCTGCTACTGTCTTTCAGACAAACTTTACCGTTCATAAACTCCTGAGATGACAAACTGCTACTTCTTTGACACAGCCATTTTAAACCTACCTATAGTGTTACATTGCTGGATGCTAAACGTGGGTAAAGTTTCAGATCATGAGGTCAACGTATGTTGGAGTAATCCCAGGAGAAGTCAAAGAAAGGACTTGTTCTGCAAATCGCTCGATAGTTCCACCAAATTAAACAAAGTATTTCACCAGACGGCTTCAAACCTCTACGTAAGCCAGTGAAACCTCTTACATAGGCTCTCTTCTCCCAGCACTGGAGAGCAGCCCTCACCTGGCAGCCCTGCAGCGTTCTGCCCCTGGAAGGCTTCAGAGAGCTGGCCAATCAGAGAGGACGTAAAGAGGATGTGCGTTCAAGACACGGGCTGTAGGCGGTAAAACTACAGGGAATAACATACGTTTGGAAGGGACCGCTGGTGACGTCAACAGTGCCTTTCTGAAAAGTTGAAAGATTTTCAACTTGAGCGCTCAGAAGAAAGGCGCTTTTTCTCCAGGCAGCCAATTTCTGCTGCTAACGCTCTCTCCTCATTGAAAACAATTGAAAAAATACGCTGGGGCTCAGAAAGAAATGCTAGGTGGACACGGGGCCTAGTGCAGCATTATTTCAGTGTCTCAGTCACATTGTTGGGTTCACTGAGAGTGTGTCTCTTTGTTCCATTTTGAAGTATAGGAGACAAACGGGGAGAGAGAGTGTAATTATATTTGTCAGTGTGTGATCATGAAAAGTCCAGGTTGACCAATAAAGCAGCTTTTTTACGATGCTGCCCTGTAGGTGTACGCTCGCCCACTTCCTCTGCTCGAGGAAGTTTTCTAATAACAAGAACCCATTTCCTGGAACGACATCAATTTTTTGGCATTTCTGCGAGCTGGGGGAAAAAGAGAGGGAGCTGCCAATTCTATTAATGTTGTTAATGAAGCAAAATGTAATGGCCTTGTGTTTTGGGTCATTTAGCCACTGATGATTTATAGTATTTTAAAAAGCCTCTTTAAGATCGAGGCCAGGGGACTACAGATAAAAAGTAGCGTTTTGGCTAATTCTGGCATTTTTACCCATGTATACTCGTGTGTTTTATTAATTTGCACTTCCTAAATAAACTGAATTTCTATATCGATAGTATCAGAGTACAATCTGTAGGCTGTACTTAAATCATTCATGAGCTTAAAATATTTTGGTGCTGCTGAGTTTAATCTTCTTTCAATGTCTCCATCCTTATACTCTTCTGCTGCTTGCCCTACATTCAGATCCCCCTCCATACTCCCCGCTTCTTCTCATATATTTCATTCCTTTCCCGAAACAGCATTTTAAATCCAGAGCCTCACAGTAAAAATGAAATCAGCATCATTAGAGAGACGTGCACATGTTGGAGGTTTGTTAGAAATTCAGATTTATGTACACACTTAGAGCTTAGAGGATTGTCAGTTGGTAGAAAGAAGAAATCACCTGGAGAGGCTCCATTGAACATGAAAGAGTTTGATCTTTCCGCAAGGGGTGACATGGGAGCATCGGTGGGGGTCCTGAACACCCAGCCCACCAATCATGTGAAAGATATGAGAGAACTTTTATCAAAAGGCGAAACTCTCCTTTATCGACAGGTGAAACTCTCCTTTATGGACATGTGAAACTCTCCTTTATGGACATGTGAAACTCTCCTTTATGGACATGTGAAACTCTCCTTTATGGACATGTGAAACTCTCCTTTATGGACAGGTGAAACTCTCCTTTATGGACATGTGAAACTCTCCTTTATGGACAGGTGAAACTCTCCTTTATGGACATGTGAAACTCTCCTTTATGGACATGTGAAACTCTCCTTTATGGACAGGTGAAACTCTCCTTTATGGACAGGTGAAACTCTCCTTTATGGACATGTGAAACTCTCCTTTATGGACATGTGAAACTCTCCTTTATGGACATGTGAAACTCTCCTTTATGGACAGGTGAAACTCTCCTTTATGGACATGTGAAACTCTCCTTTATGGACATGTGAAACTCTTCTTATGGACAGGTGAAACTCTCCTTTATAGACATGTGAAACTCTCCTTTATGGACATGTGAAACTCTCCTTTATGGACATGTGAAACTCTCCTTTATAGACATGTGAAACTGTACTTTATCGACAGGTGAAACTCTCCTTTATAGACATGTGAAACTCTCCTTTATGGACAGGTGAAACTCTCCTTTATGGACATGTGAAACTCTCCTTTATAGACATGTGAAACTGTTACTTTATCGACAGGTGAAACTCTCCTTTATAGACATGTGAAACTCTCCTTTATGGACAGGTGAAACTCTCCTTTATGGACATGTGAAACTCTCCTTTATAGACATGTGAAACTGTACTTTATCGACAGGTGAAACTCTCCTTTATAGACATGTGAAACTCTCCTTTATCGACAGGTGAAACTCTCCTTTATAGACATGTGAAACTCTCCTTTATGGACATGTGAAACTGTACTTTATCGACAGGTGAAACTCTCCTTTATAGACATGTGAAACTCTCCTTTATAGACATGTGAAACTCTACTTTATCGACAGGTGAAACTCTCCTTTATAGACATGTGAAACTCTCCTTTATCGACAGGTGAAACTCTCCTTTATAGACATGTGAAACTCTCCTTTATGGACATGTGAAACTCTCCTTTATGGACATGTGAAACTCTCCTTTATCGACATGTGAAACTCTCCTTTATGGACATGTGAAACTCTCCTTTATCGACATGTGAAACTCTCCTTTATAGACATGTGAAACTCTCCTTTATGGACATGTGAAACTCTCCTTTATCGACATGTGAAACTCTCCTTTATAGACATGTGAAACTCTCCTTTATGGACAGGTGAAACTCTCCTTTATGGACATGTGAAACTGTACTTTATCGACAGGTGAAACTCTCCTTTATAGACATGTGAAACTCTCCTTTATCGACAGGTGAAACTCTCCTTTATAGACATGTGAAACTCTCCTTTATGGACATGTGAAACTCTCCTTTATGGACATGTGAAACTCTCCTTTATCGACATGTGAAACTCTCCTTTATGGACATGTGAAACTCTCCTTTATGGACATGTGAAACTCTCCTTTATGGACATGTGAAACTCTCCTTTATGGACATGTGAAACTCTCCTTTATGGACATGTGAAACTCTCCTTTATGGACATGTGAAACTCTCCTTTATCGACAGGTGAAACTCTCCTTTATGGACAGGTGAAACTCTCCTTTATCGACATGTGAAACTCTCCTTTATCAACAGGTGAAACTCTCCTTTATCGACAGGTGAAACTCTCCTTTATGGACATGTGAAACTGTACTTTATCAACAGGTGTTTTTTAATGGGATTTTGGATCCAGAATAACGCATCCCAAAAAAAGGACTGTGCAAACCTTCAGTTGGGACTAACTTTGACTATCTGACCCGTTTTTAGTCTTTATAGCATCACTTCCACACAACATTCACACCAAGTGTCGTTGAATTTGCTGCTGAAACAAGCTTCTAGAAAGCTTTAGAATAAAATTGGATTCCTTTTAGAAAATGTGTACAGATGGCACAGTTTCTTCTTTGTCGTCCTGAGTCAAGCTGCAGTTTAGGACAGGTTAACTTCTCTTTGGTTCGAATCTCTCTCTGAGGCTCACACAGCCGATGTAGAAGTGAGACTGTTTACTCTGGATTACTTCCTCATCCTGACGTGTTTGAATGTTGTCACATTTGAATCTTGCATCTGTTCTTCACATGGGCTGCTGAAAATGCCACATTTTTTATTTCTTTCCTAAAAATAACATGAATATTGTACGTTATGCAAACCAAACTGGCTCACCACTGTACACATCTTTCAAAATAACACTCCTATAAACTGTATGTAACGGATAGCAGCTTTTTTTTGATGGCTGTGTTTGGTCAGTGTGTAATAAAAACTGTATTCTGATGGTTGGATTCCTCTGCTGTCCTCCAGCCTCAGACTCCTAATTGTCCTCCTTGCGAACAATTGTCTCCCAGCGTGTACCATTCCAGTGGTTTCCTCTCAGTTTTCTGTTTTCAGCTGTAGGTCCCTTGTATGTTTACATAAGGAGCATATATGGGTATAATTGTAGTGTTGCCTTCCTGCCGTGCGGCTAGCCGAGGACTTCTTGTGCACTCACAGGAGGGTCTGCAGGTTTGGCTCGGCTAAGTTAGGTTCAAGCTGAGCTGGTCATTGTGTGGGCCGAGTTTTTTATTTTATAACTTTACTATCATTTCTCTGTTCCTGCTGGATTTTGGGAAGCATTTGGAGTAGCCGTGTTTCGCAGTGGTTCTTCTTTATTTCACTTTAGCACCTGGGGATTTATTGCATTGTGACTATAAGACTTTGTCCATGATTTCCCCCTCTCTGGAAACACCATCGAATGTGTTATTTTTGTATATATATACTTAGATACTTCGTGTATTGAATATGTTGGCAACGTATTTGCAGTGTGCAGGTGTTTGTTGCAACTTTTGCTAATGAAAAACAAGAAATGACCCAATATTGGTGCCCAGGACTTATCGAAACAGGTATCAATATTGTTTGACTTCTACTAGTATCGTGTCAGAGTTTATAAATGTGGTATCGTGATGACTCTAGTGGACATGTTGATCGTGAAATGTGTGCAGAAACATTGTGGAATAACTGTCACCTGTTACCTAACTCCACCTGGCTCACCTCTCTTAAAGGCACACACACAGACACACGCACACACACACACACACACACACACACACACACACACACACACACACACACACGCACACACACAAACACACATACTCCCTCTGTGCCTGTTAATAATTAATTAGATCAGTCGAGCTGTGGAGCGACGTGTCCCCAGGGCTCGTGTGTGTGTGTGTGTGTGTGTGGCTGCTCCGTGTGTTCAGTTAAAGCACGACCGGACGCGATGCGTACCAGATGTTTTAGAAATGAGGTGTGTTTCACTGGAACGTAACACATTCCCATGGATGTTTGAGGAGAGAAATTCTTCCTCATCTATCGAGCATGTTCAGCCCCCCCATCCTCTCCCCTCTCCCCCTTCCATCCTGCCCCCCCCCCCCCCCCGAGGGGTAAGCATCTCCTCTGTTCGTCACTCCTCTCTGTGTCTGCTTTAATTGGGTTCTTGTCATAAAACCCCAAACCTCTCCTGTGTGTGTGTGTTCCCTCGTGCAACACTATGAATATGTAGATGGCTGTGCGCCTGAAACCGGTGATTTGTGTGTTTAATTGAGTCGACACTGCACTCCTGGTGGGTAAAATAGTTTCAGCTCAGACCTTAAAGTGGTTCAGGATGATATTTGGCATGGTGTGTGTGTGTGTCTGAGTATGTGTGGCATGGAGGGGCAGAGGAATTGGCTCAGGCTGCAGTCTACCAGCGTGGGCGTGCCTTTGTCTATTTGTGTTAGCAGAGTAAAGTCTGAGCACTCAAACCTGCACACGAGAAGGAGTGAGTTACGGCTGCAACTTCAGACTGTTTTCATCATGAATTAAACGACTTTATGCCTGTGGCTTTTGAAAACCGACTCCTTAACGTCAGATAGCTACAGTCTCGGGTCATTTGGACACTTTATGTGTTTTTCCTTGAACTCTTTTAACATTTTATCTCCCTCATCTTAGTCTGAGCTGCAGAGTCTTTAAAACTAGATTTTATTAGCATTGAAGATGGTACAAACAAACCAGTGAATGCACTTGTCTTGTTAGTGTTTTTTACAGTCTGTTCATCTTTATGCTTGATGCTGCTGTCTATCTAGGACCTCCTTCTAGAAAGCGATTATATACCTCCCATGATTCCCCGCCAGCCTCATCGTCATCTCCTCACACATGAACGATATAAAAGCATCAAACTGTCACATCAGAGGAGCTGTAAACGGAAAATATTCAACACTTCTTATTGAAAAAATCCCTGAAATGATACATCTAGTATTTAAATAGTCTAGAATAATACAGATCAGTTTATTAATAGCAGTTTTTTTTAAATCTACGACCCAAATCTTACTTTGCAAAAGTGCTGCGTCGTGATGCTCTCAGATCATGGCTTTTAACACATATTAGTATGTTCTTTTTCTGCCTTTATTGTAGAGACAGGACAGTGGATGAAGACTGAAATGAGAGAGGGAGAGAGAGAGAGAGAGAGAGAGAGGGTGGGGAATGACATGCGGGAAAAGGAGCCACAGGTCGAAGTTGAACCCCGGGCCGCTTGCTTCAAGGACTACAGCCTTTGTACATGGGGGGCGCGCCCAAACCGCTCAGGGCTGCACGATTAATAGCGTTGGCATCGTAATCGCAAAATGAGCTTTGCAATAAACACATCGTAAAAGTCTGTATTCACACAATAAATAAAATGAATGATTTCTCAGTTTGTGCACCTGTTTGATGGAGGCCCAGGTGTAACAGCCTTTTCAGTGCGGTCACTCCGAGCACTCAAGGTGAAAATCTTTCAACTTTTCAGAAAGACGTTGTTGACGTCACCGCCGTTCTTTTCTAAATGTATGATATTCCCTGTGGTTTTGTCTCCCTCGGGTCGTGTCTTGTACCCACATCCTCTTTGCTCCGTGTCTGAAAATAAACTATATCAAGTAAAAAGTAACGGAGCAGTGTCGCTCATACAGCGGCCGTTATCAACAGACTGTTGTCATAGAGACAGGACGGACCTGCAGCGTTTTCTTCTCAGCACTCAAACGCTTCAAGCTAGTTCTACTGAGCGCTCAGCCAGCGCTTTACTGCCTGGAAAAAACGCCAAGTGGACACAGAGCCTTAGTGGTTAAACACATTTTTGCTTCAGGAGAAACATGTTGCAAACACAATCTGTGTCAAACATGCAGAGCAGCCAATAAAGATAAAACTGAGTCATAGATAACGTGCAATCTTTTATGTTTATTAACCACACTTCAGTTTTGGAGATGTTAAACAAAGTTATCACACTTTTTGTTTAACCACAACCCAAAGAACACTGTGAACCCTGTTTTTATGTTGTCTGATTATAGTGTTTGCTTTATATTAACGCTCTTTCATTCTTCTGCTTCACAGTCCTCTGCGCCAAAAACCTGGTGAAGAAAGACTTCTTCCGTAAGTACACTTGGCTCCCAGCTGTTTATGATAAACTTATATTTGCTTTTCACACCCTGTTTGGTTTGCCAGTTCGGTTTTTGTGGGAACAAGTTGCACTTAAAAACATGAGCCTCTTTTTTTAGCCTTCCCTGACACACTTGGATCTACTCATTCAGCCATTTCAAAGGATGTGGATGCTTCACTACATTTGTCTTAAGAAGAAGGAATTCCTGACATTCTTCCTCTGTGATAAAGTCTCATAAAATCCAGTGACTACAGAACATTTTTGGCCACTTTCCTGCATTAAATCCTGAGTTGGTTCCCTCCTCTAAAGCCTTAATAGCTCACGTGTAGGTGTCTTTAGCGTGGGGAGTGTTTGGCTGTGTTTGGGTCGGGCTGTCATGGTGAGCAGGCACGTAAAGGTCTTCTGCTCACTCAGGTGGTTTCTGTGGTGCCCATTCCTGCCATTCCAACGCTCAGGAGCTGAGCAAACACTCGGCCCGAGAGCAGCAGCGCTGAAACCAGAGATAAAAACGTCTGTGTTTGTCTTCATTCGTGAACTCGATCCATAATGTGTTTGTCATGTTGTTGTTGTGCTGGTCTGAACCACAGCGGCGAGAACTGGAGGGTTTGAAATGTCAAGAACAAAAGACGGCTGTCACAAATCTTGACAGGACAAAGTGACTCTGTTTTAGATCAGTGCTTCTCAAACTTTTATGAAACTCTTTGAAATGTTTTGCTGAATTACCAAAAGCAGCCAAAAATATTTTAAGTGTTTTTTTTTAAAGGGCTTAAATTCACTGTCGCCTCGTTTTCTACATATTTGTGTTTCTTTGTTTTAACCATCATTTTCTGACAATACTTAAACTGTCATGTTGCAAAGTTTAACAGTAAAAAAAGGAAACAAACTAGACACAATTGGAGTTTTTTATTGCCAGCCCGGAAGTTTAAACGTCCCCTCGAGTGGGTGGGAGAGGTGATGGCGTTGATATCATGTGTCCAGTGGGATTTCCATGGAAGGAATGATGCCTCTTCGTACTCTTTCTACTTGCCAGTGTTTCCAAGTCAGACTCAGTTGCTCCGTCAATTATCTTAGATATGTTCTAAATATTCCACTGGGATTTTCACAGCGTTCTTCTTTCCTACCTAGTCCTCATCCTCGCTTCGTCCGACACTGAAAATCTCCCACTGTGAGAGACTTATGAAAGGGGAACTCTGGAAAATGTCAGGGGTAGACTGTCCTGAATTTCTCTAGAAATTGTCAGGAGTGCAAACGTGTGAGGGGCTTAATGTAATATAGAAATGTTGCCCCTCGCGCGCACCAAACGCATCCGCACACGCCAAAGTTAAATGTGTCAACAACTTTATTCATAATTCATAAATTAGTTCATGCCATCTTTAATGACACGTTGTACTTACTTTCACATTGCAAGCATGATGTCTACAGCTGGAGCTCCACCGGTGGCGGTACAGAGATGCCCATCACTGTCTGACATGTTGTACGCCAACACTGCTGTGTCATGTGTTTGTTTGAGGCTCCTTAAATTGTTTGTTATTTATTGTCAGTGAGTTCAGCTGTGGCTGACCGTGTTTTCTCTCTCTCTCTCTCTCTCTCTCTCTCTCTCTCTCTCTCTCTCTCTCTGCAGGGCTCCCTGATCCGTTCGCTAAGGTTGTCGTGGATGGTTCAGGTCAATGCCACTCGACAGACACTGTGAGGAACACGCTTGACCCCAAGTGGAATCAACACTACGACCTGTGAGTCACGTATTCTGTTTCTGAGACAAATACATATCTCGTTTTAAATCCTCCCACCCAACCTCCTTTTCTAAAGACTGAACCTTCTTTAGTGTTGTCTCCATTCCAGAAATGTAAACGTCAATACGAAACCAGTAAAAATTGAACGAAGTACAGTAATTCGTTATCTGGAGACGCTTTACAAAGATCAGGTAAAGACTTTACTCATTGTAATGTTACGAAAGAAAAATGGAGTAGGGAGAGATGGGAGAAGATGCAGGAAGGATTTCTCCTTTGTATTCCTGGCGTTCCTGTCCACACTTCCTTACCGCTGAGGGGGAGGTCGGAGCAGGCCGTGCGTGAAGGAGGACGCGGTGGTTGTGGCGGTGGTTGTGGGGACGACACAGTCCGATGTGGCTGGGCGTCAGAGACGTCAGGTGGTAGACTTCCTGTCTCTCTTCAACTGTCCTGTCTAATAAAGGCCGAAAAGGCAAAAAAAACATCTTGTGGAATTGAAAGATATCAAAGTACCGTTATTATTATCGCCATTTTTTGAGGAAAGTTTTGATTTATTTATTACAATACAAGTTTAAATATTTACTCAGTGAATCTAAACCTCAGAACATTGTGGAGACGAAGTATTAAAGCACTGAAACATTTGACAACCTCAATCTGACTCCAAACAGCAATGCTCTGGCTGCAGTTTAATGTCTGTCTTTTTTTAACCTCACACTGAGAAGTGTCGGGCTCTGGCATTAACAGGAACTAAACAGAAACACATGTAAACAGCTCTGTCATCTGCTCTCGTACTTATTTAGATATTATGTAATGACATAACTGTTCAGCGCCGGCCGAGAGTCTAAAAATGTCCCTTGGAGCAATATTTAAAGGAACAGAGGAGGGAGGGCTGTCTCCAATAGTATTTTCTTCCATTGACTGGAACACGTGCATGTCTTGTCGTACCCTGATTTCCTTTCCCAAAGATGGTTTGACCTGTGAAAAGAATTCTGGAAGAAAAAAAAAAAGGGAGACAGACCGCGTGAGTGAAAATGTGAGAGTGAAAGTTTCCAGTATTCGCAGCGGTGTTTATCCAACCGCCGTGCGTAGCCAACAGCGAGAGGAAGCACATGTCTCCGTTTGTTTGGTTGCTGGGGTTACAGGACCCTCGCACTCTCTCTCTCTCTCTCTCTCTCTCTCTCTCTCTCTCTCTCTCTCTCTCTCTCTCTCTTCTCTACATGGCTGTTACATTTAGTGCTCGCGTAACATTTGACAAGAAGGAGCAAAAAAGTCATGTGCATGTTTGCATACTTTAAAAAAATAATCAGACGAGGAGGAGAACACGAAGCTCCACGTGGCTCAGTGGAATTTCTCTGCGATCATTTGTCTGCAGACGTCGCTGGCACAAAGTTTATGTCAGAATTCCTCGTGTTTCTGTGCCAGGGACAAGTTTAACATCAGTCTACCTCCTCAGCTGTGCGTCATCCTTGTTAGCAGATGGAGAGGAGAGGTTTTGAGTGACCGAGAGCGGCTCAGGAAGCCGTCTGGTCGGCTCACACTTATTAAAAAAGAGCCTGCTGCAACACCTGGTGTTCCAAATACAGCCTGGTGCTTTAAACCTTTTGGCTGTGATCTTTTATTTCCATTGGTTGTCATGTGAGGTTGTAGAAATTCTGTCTAAGTGTGTGTGTGAGTGTGTGTCTAAGGCCTTGGTTTAATCGGTCAGCCACGGCCGGCATCCCATGACCCGTCAGTGTCGGTGCAGGATGTGGCCGACGTGCCGAGGATAGCAGACACAGTCCGTCTGGCTGCCTGCCTCTCTCGCACTCTGTCTGTTTTACAAGCTTTGTCTCAGGCACAATAAGAGCTCATGGTTGAAATTAAAAGCAACATTAGCATAAGAACCTCTCCATCAGTCGGTCTGTAGAGGATAAGGACACACTGATTCTTTTTAAGCAGCTTCATAGTGAGCTCCATGAAGTGTTTCAAGCCTTTTTAGGAGATTTCCTCCAGTCTGCTCGTGTTCTGCTTTACTTGATGATGACTTCTTCAAATTCAGCATCATTAATTAAAACCATCTGCAGCCTTAAGTGCTCAGTCTAGACTCAAATTATTTAAGACCACTCATTAATTTGTTTTTCCTGCGACTATCCAAGCTGAGTTTTTAAGCAAGCACCCAGTAAAGCAGCACCGCCATCAATGCTTCATGTGGTTTCAGCAGCAAATCACGGGTCCTTTCTTCACTTTATCTCTGTGTCACTCGACCATTGCTGCTCTCTCTCTTGCTCGAGGCAGCTTTAGGGTCTCACAGCCAGCCTTCCAGCTGAACAGCAGCATCTACAGGCTCGGAGGTCATTTCGTTTCCCACGGACTCTCAAAAACAGACTGAGGAACGGTACCACTTATATTCTGGATTTTATGGTTTATATATTTTTATATTTCTGTAGCCTCTGCCTCCGGGTCAGGGTCAGGGGAGGAGAGTAACGGAACAACGCGGTAAATGCATGAAAGGTATGTTTGATAAAGAACTGCAGGATCAGACAGTCAGAAAATATCACTTTTATGTTCACAGGACCGGATCAGCAAAGTAGTGTTGTGGCACTCGAAATGTCGAGATCACTTTTTGAAGGTCTCAGTCTCGTCTCGAAAGCATTTTTACTCCGTCTCGTCTCAGACTGGGCGGATTACGGATTTTAAATCAAGACCGGTCTAGACCACCATCGTCATCACTGTGATTAGAAGAAAAACGCCTCCTTCTAAAAGAACGAATAACTTCAATTTATTTGTAGTTTGATTTTGATCCCCCGATTACGGTCTAAATGAGTGACACGCCCGCTGCACACAAGATGATGATTTTTCAGAGATATTTATGGTCTTGGTCTCGCCCCTGTCTCGCCATGCCTTGCTCTTGTCTCGATCCCTAAACATCTCTGTCTTGTCTCAGTCTCTGAGCACTCCGGTCTTGGGTATGTCTTGGTCTCGGTTACCGGGTCTAGACATCAACACTTCAGCAAAGATGCACCAAAATCCTAAAAACTGAAAGCCCCTCACAGGAGCTTTAAGTTACCTCACAAAATTGCACCAAGATGTCCGAGCATACCTCCTGGCAGGTTCAGTAGAATCCCTTTTGTAGCAGACACCCCCGGTTGTGAATCACTGTTGTACTATAATAAGTTGTAACCAGCAGCGCAGAATGGATAAGCCTGTTGACTTGTCCAAGTTTAACAAAAGCTGTCGTTCAGTTTTAGGAGATCAGCACTTTCCAGTCCAAACTTGTTAATCCTACAAGAGAAGCCTCCGCATGGTTTCTGTTTCTATTTCAGACTCAGACTCTATTGTTGCTGTAATGTCGTGTTTTTCTTTCACTTTGACCACTGACATGTTCTTGGCGAACATCTCAAAACAAAAGTCAAAGACGCCTCTTCTCAGAACACAGGATGTTCTTAGAAAGCACATCTGACTCTTTAAATCTGCTCGTTTCTCCTTTTATTGAAATGTTTTCATTGTCTCCCCCGCTCTGTGAGTGTGTGTGTTTGTGTGTTACAGCCTATGACTGGTATTAAATATCTCAGCCAGACTAATTAATTTTATTACATGGAGGGTGATCCAGATGACTGGGGCTGGATAATAATACTTCCCTCTCGTCACGTCTGTCTGACTGAGCCGCTCTCTCTCTCACATCGCACCCCAGACAGGCATTTGGCATCGACTCAAAATGTCCAGACGTCTTACTCACAGCCCCATTGTTTCATATCCCCTTTGGTAAGCAGCATGATAATTACGGGGGGATGCAGTTCTGCGAATTGTACACATGATTAGTTTTCGACTGAAAGGAAAGGAGGGAGCCCACCCGAGCAGATGTGCCACAACAGGTTCACATGTTTAGGTTTGATCCCTGACTTGAACCAGGAGACTGAGTTCATACTAGAGCTGTCATGATACCAGTTTAACTTTGATACGAGTAAAAACCAAACAATATTTATACCTGTTTTGATACCACAGCAACAAAGTAGAAGTCCAAGGCTTGTAGTCTGCAGGCTGTGAATTCACATTGAGTTTCGCGGAGGCACAGCACAGCCGGAGCTCCACAAACACAGAGGCTGAATCTCCTCCCTAAACACTGAGCCCGAAGGACTTCATTGATATAACCTAGAAAGCGACTGAGTGCTCGAAGTCAGCACTTTGAGACTTCTCTGTAACCATGACAGCACGATGTCATGTGGCATTATGTATTTTTATGTTAGTTTTTTTACTTTACTCACTCACAGGCATGAAGCTAAAAATATGAACATTTCTGCGTTGTGGGATAAATGTGGGTTTATCTCATATAAATATAACGGGACTAACACGCTCGATGTCTCTCTTGTTTTAACTCGCAGTAGAGTTCTGAATTAGCGTTTACAAATATACGTCTCTGGTACACTGTAAACAGAGCGTGCTTTCACCTTCCTGCTTATTTACCGTCTCTCCCTTTTTTCAGTTTTATGGCGTTTGTTTACTTTTCCATTCTTGCGGGCTTCTCCTGGGAATCACGTCACAATGCTATGAACTATGGGTAATTCCGTCACGCTAAGTCTGCAGATACTCCCACTTACGAACAGGGTGCATACAGAGCTCGTAAAGTCAGCGAGAGATCCCTTGCGCACTTGACTATTCGACAGTGGGACAGCACTAAGCCCTCACAGATTTGGTGAGTGTGTGAGGGTGGACGTCGAGATTGGGCCACACAGTCAGACATGCACACACACGCAGTGCTGCGCTCCGCTGAAACCATCTCGCCTCTGTTACTACCTCTGAAGACGGTACAGAGGGGGGATCACTTCGTCCCCCCGTTACGCCTCTGAGACGTTCACATTGACACCTTAACATTCACTGGTGGAACGTTACAGGGGCGTAAATATCACAGCTTGTGTTTTTGAATCCCAACTTTAAAGGTCATGGAGCAGAGATGTTTATGAACGCCTCTGCTCGGAGGGAAACGCCAAGCGAGTTAAATAACTAATGAAACAAATTTGACATCACAGTTGATATCCGTTAATACCCAATTACATTTTAAATTAAGCTGGTTTAATAAGGCTGCTCGTTTTGATTTCTCGTTTAATTCAAAAGGACCAGAGGGTTGAAAGCTGGGGGTTAAATGTACCGTCTGCTCCACAGCTTTTGAGACACTTCAGAGTAAGTTCATTTTTGCAGCAGTTTGTCGCTGTTCATCAAATCTCTGTCATCCCTCTCCTCCCTCACTCTCTCTCTCTCACTCTCTCTCTCTCACTCGGCCTGCCATGTGGGCTGAGCTGCTGTGAATATCATAAATGATTCACAGAGTCACAGTCTGCCTGCGGCGCTCTGTCTCATACTCAGACGCTCAGGGTCACATTTACACGTTCACATACACTGAGTGGGAAAATCCCTCTCAGCCCCGTCTTCCTCTTCCTCCTCACGGCCCCTATGTGACTTGTAGAGCGTCCTTGATGTGGCGACTCATTGGTAGCGGATGTGTGTCTCCCCTGCATTGCTGAGGACATCCTGCGTGAGACTCTTAAAGTGTTGCATGCTGAAATGACGTCATTTGTCTCTTATGAAGGCAAACGGGTTCGGTTCCCTGCTGCAGCTACACACAGTCATTCTCATGATATCTATGTGGAGTCTTTACAGAATAATCATTTCGTCTCTCTCTCCCCTCAGATACATCGGGAAATCAGACTCCATCACCATCAGCGTGTGGAATCACAAAAAGATCCACAAGAAGCAAGGGGCTGGTTTCCTCGGCTGTGTCCGCCTTCTCTCCAACGCAATCAACCGCCTTAAAGACACGGGCTGTAAGTGTCGATGTCGTAATAATGCATTCACCTATAAAACGGGGGTTCTTATTGCATGTTAAGCCTGTGTGGGGTTATAGGGCTCAGTGTAGTCACTAGTAAATGGAGCTATGTTACATATTATAAGCACCTTGTGGGGTTTAGGAAACTAAAAACTGGAGGCGATGCGATAACCATTCTTTAGTCTGATGCAGTCTGAGATGCAGGATTTCAGAGAACCCCAGCCCACGCACCAATCAGATCTGATACCGTTGCTTTTTAAGCCCCTTGAAATAAATCAACTTATGTCAGTAAAACTCCTCAGACATGCATGTTCTCTCCTGCTCTGAAAACTGGTCTGAATTGTTAAGCCAACTAAAAAAAGTTTGAAAAAGTTGTTGTCTCTCCAACACTTTTCAGCATACATAAGCGATGTCTGAAAGGAAAAAAACGTGAATATCTTTACAAGATGTCCTGGAGATTTATTTCCCAGATAGTTTTTATATATCTACATTTTGTGACAGTAGTTAAAGAATCAACTTAAAGGTCCAGGCCCACAGTGCAGCCCGGTCACCCGTTTACTGCACTATGTAACTTTGTCAGCGGGCCGAGGTCATCTCATGAGAAGTTTGTACGTCTTTACGGCACCAGTTCACACAGCAGCCTTCAGCTACAAAGCAGCCACTAAGCCAGTCTCTGTACTGTTTGATACGACGGCTGAGGCTCAGAGGAAGAGGATGGTGATGGAGGAAGCTAAGAAGAAAAAAAGAGAGAGCGAGTGTACATCCCTGCAGATATTATTCAGAACAGATTGAGACGTAACATTAGGCTGTATCGTTATCTGTGTCATTGTTGTCTTGTGTTTTGCAGAAAGTCGTCTAACCCGAGTTATGTCTCTCAAGTTGTCTCTTTCCTTGTTGATCTCTAAGTTAGCTTTATAAGTTTGGAACCTTACAAACATATCTCAACTAGCTAGAGGATGCTTTAACCTCCCCAGTATCCATCTGTAAGGGCCTTACGAATGGTTCCTTAATTGCCAAGCTGCATATTTCACCTCCCTCAGGCTTTTTATCTGTGGTTCTGTTCACATTGGCCCTGACTTTCTTCTGTAGTGTAGAGTAACTGTTGCATAATTTATTGCCTTTCTTGTTGCCTCGGCCCTAACGGTGAAATGAGGATGTGTGTGTGACGCCAGCCTTTTACCTGCAGTGTGATAACAAGCAGAAGTTAATACCCTGTTAGCTAAGTGAGGGACCTTAGCGTAGCGTCATTTAACCAGAAAGAGGCCAGACCTGTGTGTGTGTGTGTGTGTGTAAGGGGGGTCAACACTCTGCCTCCTGCCAGAACAGGAAGAGCCAATCACCATCAGCCTACAATTACAGAAAGAAAGCTGACTGGATAAATTACTGGGAAATGGCTCCTAGTAGAATCAGTGCCAGACAGTTGTAGCATCAAGAAAGCGTTCTGCAGTGATACAGACGGTACCTGTCCTGTAGGCATAAAAAAAACCTGGGAGGAAAAAAAAACACAGTTTTCCCTAGAAGCCCCTGACACTGTTGCTTTCCTGGAGCGACGCAGGAAACCTGAACCTTGTGCCACAGCTGCAAGCGGTTTGTATGTGCGTTTACTTTCTCTGCTGGCCTCCTCCTCACCCCTCAGTTTCCCCTTCAGCCTCCTGCACAGACGGGCAGCACGCACACACAAACACGCACAAACCCACAAAATGCCATTGTGACCATGCTCCCTCTATCTCCGTCCGCCGATCTAGACAACTGGTCATTCCACGCAGACATGCGTAATTGTACAGCTATTTAAGTGTAAGCGTAGATTTGTTGTGTTCTCTCTGTTGTGGTCTACCCCCTCGTGTGTGTGTGTGTGTGTGTGTGTGTGTTTGTCATTCTTTTGTGTCTTTGTGAAGAGTTTTCCAGAAGTTGCCGTTTTGTCCCCTCCACAGGGCATCTGGTCGGCTGAAATATTTGTATTTAAATGCAGAGCGTCTATGATTTACTGTAACATTTATGTGTAATTGCAGAGTGTCTTTGTCCTTGACTCCATATTTAAATGTATATGTCCTTGTAAGTGCACTCCTGCGTACATTTTGTCGTCAGTGTGTGTGTTTTGTTCTCTCTGTGGCTGCTGACCTCCAGCCAGCCTTGTAACGGTTTGACCATTGCCTGTTATGGTCCGTGTTTAGTCTAGACAGACATCCTGAGCTGATCTGCATGACACCCAGACAACAGAGAGAGAGAGCAGATAGTGGCATTTCTCATGTCTGCAGGCAACTTTTTTTTTTGGGTCTATTTTTTCTTTCTGTGTTTCTCCCTCGTTCTCAAATTCCTCAGACTTTAAGGAGTTCAGACAAAGAGTTTCCAGACTTTGGCACAAGTTCACGTCCATGCGAAGACTGAGAGGAACTGTGCAGGCTTTGTACTGAAATTTGTCAAATGTTTGACCTCTGCATTTGAACTGAAGCCTGCTCTGTACCGGTGCTCGTGAGATTTTTTTACAGCCCCTAGCTGCTCCACAGACCAGACCATCTGTTCCAGGGCCGTGCTGAGCTGCGGTCCGCAGACAGAAGAATGAGAGGCGGATAATGAGGGAGAGAGGAGTGGACTTAGATACAGAGAGTAAATGATACGGAGCCATGGGACTCATCCAAGGAGGGAAAAAACACAACACATGCTAGTTACACAAATCCTCTTTTCAGCTCATTCTTCCAACTTTGAGTTATCACGATACCAGATTTTTAAACTTTGATCAGGAATCTCCTGAAAGTCAAACAGTATCGTTGCTTGTTTCGATTTCACAGAAACAAAAATAGAGTCCAAGAGACCCAATATTCAGTACGTCCTTGTTTTCAGTTACCATCATTTGCAGACAAACTCCTGCACACTGGCTAAATTGCACAAATATGTTGGCAATATGTCAGCAACCAGTCCTGTTCTTCTTGTAACGTTCTCTCTCTCTTCTCCTTCTTTCTGCCATCTCTCCACAGACCAGAGACTAGACTTGAACAAGCTGAGTCCCAATGACAGCGACACAGTCAGAGGACAGATAGTCGGTGAGTGCACATGAACCAAATACAAGTGTTTCTGCCTCCCCTTAATTAATTATTATTATGATTTCTGATGACTGTGAAACCACATGAGTGTTTGAATCTTGAATATGTTCAGCTGTAGTCTGCAGAGTGTTGCTTCTTCTCATGGCTCAAAAAGCTGTCCCAGTAGCTGCGGCAGTAGCTCAGTCCGTAGGGACCTGGGTTGGTTCAAGTCCCATGCGGACCAAATCTGGAAATTGGTCTGGTAGCTGGAGAGGTGCCAGACCACCTCCTGAGCACTGCCGAGGTGCCCTTGAGCAAGGCACCGAATCCCCCCCCCTCCATCAGCTCAGGAGCGCCCGCTGTGGGCCGCTCCGTCACTCTGACATCTCTCCATTAGTGCATGTCCATAGGATTCTGTTTGTGCATGTGTATATATCAGCCTATGTGTGTGTTGCATGACTTAAAACAGAGTGTAAAAACAGAATTTCCCCTTGCGGGGATCAATAAAGGTAAATCTTAATCTTAATATATCACGTCAATCATTTAAAGTTTAGGGTTAGATTTCATAACACCACACGCTCCCTGCAGAAGGAAAAAATAAAGGGGAAGAATAAAATACAACCTCCTTATGTGCAAACCCTCCAGAGTCCTGCTGATCAAATGTAACCCTTGTTCCTGTTACTCATAAAGATATAAAGCTCTATCTTTATGCTTACATAAAATATCTGTGGCTGCTCTGTAATGTGCTGTCGAGTAATCTCTGTGTGTGCATCTGTGTGCCATGTGTTTGTGCAGTGAGCCTGCAGTCGAGGGACCGGATAGGCACAGGAGGCCCTGTGGTGGACTGCAGTCGACTGTTTGACAACGATCTTCCAGATGGGTGAGTGACTCCGGGGAAATGTGTTATCATCTCAGGAGGAGCTTGTTGCAAATCCTTAACAACAAATGCTGCCTTCAAGCACAAGAGTTGAAGATATACAGAAACACGATTCATGCATGTGGTGAGACAGATCGGGGTTAGATGATTCTGCTGCGGTTTAACCATCTAACTGTGTGTGTGTGTGTGTGTGTGTGTGTGTGTGTGTGTGTGTGTGTGTGTGTGTGTGTGTGTGTGTGTGTGTGTGTGTGTGTGTGTGTGTGTGTGTGTGTGTGTGTGTGTGTGTGTGTGTGTGTGTGTGTGTGTGTGTGTGTGTGTGTGTGTGTGTGTGTGTGTGTGTGTGTGTGTGTGTGTGTGTGTGTGTGTGTGTGTGTGTGTGTGTGTGTGTGTGTGTGTGTGTGTGTGTGTGTGTGTGTGTGTGTGGTGTGTGTGTGTGTGTGTGTGTGTGTGTGTGTGTGTGTGTGTGTGTGTGTGTGTGTGTGTGTGTGTGTGTGTGTGTGTCTGTGTGTGTGTCTGTGTGTGTGTGTGTCTGTGTGTGTGTGTGTGTGTGTGTGTGTCTGTGACCAGCTGGGAGGAGAGGAGGACCGCGTCTGGACGAATCCAGTACTTGAACCACATCACACGCACCACCCAGTGGGAGAGGCCGACCAGGTGAGTACACTCACACCACCCACGGAAACTCAAACCCAGACCTCTTAAATCACACGGCAGCAGGCCAATGGGAGACCTCTTCTCTGACCTCGGTGCAAATTGAGGGGAAGTCTGTCTGAAACTGGAGTCGTCTTCTTCAAGGAAAGAAAAGAAAAGAAAGCGGTGTCAGACGGTCTGATCCAGACGGTGTCTAATGATGTTGAAGAGCCAGAGAAGTCACAGAGCTGAATAGAGGCGTCTCTTTGTTTTTTATCAGTTTCTCTCGTTATCCCTCAGTATCACAAAGCTGGACCGCACACAGCCTCAGTACTCAGTGTTTGATGGAGCCGCCTTGTATAGACTTCCTCCTCAGTGCCTGAAGACTTCCGGATTGCTGCTTATTGATTTTCTATTGTGTGATTGTAGAGACTTTTATTTAGATAGGACAGTGGATAGAGTATTAAATGAGGAAACAGAGAGCAGGTCGGAGTCAAACCCTGGCCGCTCGCATGGAGGACACTCATGAATTTAAGACAACAAGTGACCAGCTGAGGTGGGCAGCGCGGCGTGGAGGCTGTAAGTCTGTACTTCACCACTTTCACTCTAGGCTGAGAGCTCGACTATCGTACTGTAGCTAGTAGGAGTGCAGACACAGAAACTGCACGTTGTGGACTTTGCTGAACACGATAGAAATCGTCAAACAGGGCGACACTTTAAACCTTTTTTCTCTCTGGGAGACCTCCGAGAACGAACTGCGTCTGATATACTGGTGCGACTTATATTCAGGATTTTACGGTACTACATTCCGACCACCGTGACGTTCTCTCCAAGTCTCCAGCATTAAAGTTATGTCGGCTTCAGACCAGTTTTGCTTTGCTCTATCCATCCCGGCAATAACAGAAGCATGAGCTTGCCAAGTCACGTGGGGAAGACATGCGCAGCGAGAAATATTTTACACCAACGAAGAAGAATCAAAACAAGTGTTGACGTGGATATTGATCCAAATATCAAACGTTACGAACCATAAACCACCCTGGAATTAAATAACTTTCCAAATTGGAAATTTGGGACTTGGTCGGACCAATCCCTTTTGATAGAGGTGTTAATTAATCCGATCATTAGTGATCTGTGTAGAACATACCATCTGATGCAGAGATAGACTTCTCTTTCTTTCTCTCCCTCCTCCATGATTATCCTCGTATTCACCCTCACTCTCTCTCTTCTCTCTGCCCAGGCCTGCGTCAGAGTACTCCAGCCCTGGTCGACCTCTCAGCTGCATCGTGGACGAGAACACGCCCGTCAGCACGAACGGAGCCACGCCCACCACAGCATTACCCCCCAGTGGCGGCGACCAGCGGGCCCAGGAGAGACGAGTCCGATCCCAGAGGCACCGTAACTACATGAGCAGGACCCACCTGCACACGCCCCCCCGACCTACCTGAGGGATATGGTTCGTTTTCATCACGATCATTGAACATCTATCCTGCTGCTTTTCTGCCCGGCTCTCCTTCAAATGGAAGCGCAATGTGGTGTCGCTTATTATGGAATAGCCAAATATTCTCATATTCTATCGACAGAGATAGATTTTTAATTAGTTTAGAGTACGCTGCGAGATTTTTTATCCTCTGTTTAATCCGTCTGTTCTCCCACTTTGAATCGTGTCAACATTGTAATGCTGTTGTGTTAATTACTTCCACCTCTGACCCACTCGCTGCTTAAAGACTGGGCCCAGTAACCCGGCTAATCTGTGTCCTCATTCAGTCCAGCTCAGCTCTGATGACGCTGCAGCTCGGCAAAAGGAGCCTGAGATACTGGCTCCATTTTACACAATCTGATTGAATTGATCTAGCTGTTAAGGGCTGGCGGCAGCCATTCCCCCCCACCCCCCCTCCACTCTTCTGTTCTCTGTTCTGCACACAGTGAAACAATTGGATGCATTCATGTAAAAGCAAACACACACACACAAGCTGTGATCCCCCACACAGCCCAAGGGAGGGTTTTTATCATCACAGTCAAATCTTCTGCAGGATTTTGGGAGCCAAAGCAATAAAGGCATATCACCACTTAGCTCTCAGTGCTTCACATTAGGAGGCTTCTAACCTCGCTTCACATCTCGCTCGGTCTCTGTCCTTACTCTCTTCTTTTTAATCAAGATGTTTATAAGATTGTCGATCGTGAATAGAAAACAAGTGAAATAGGATAGAATAATGCAGTGGGCATCATTTGTGTTTCATACAACATGTACTGAATCAGTCCATTAGACTCCTGACGCATCGAGTCTGCTCCCTTTGGAAAGATGCTGCCTCAAGCTGTCCAGATTTCCCTTCGTCTCTGTCTTTTTCCTTTTTATTTCTTGGGCAGTCGCTATAAAACCTGTCATCATGTCTGACTCCTCATGTGAGCACACGAGCCTTGGATGTGACAAACGGTTCTCGTGCCCTCGTTGTGTGTGTGTGTGTGTGTGTGAGTGTGTGAGTGTGGGTTTAAAAGGTTATGCGTGTACATGCATGTAAAAGCGTGAGGCTCGTCTGAAGGGATGCAGAGGAGAGCTCCTCTCTGTGGAAATATCTGTCAGACTTTGATGAATGACCTCACCAGCTCAGAAGTCAGACGGCCTCATCTCTCCTCTCCAATGTTCCTTACCCTGTCTCTCCTCCTCCTCCCCCTCGCTGTCTTTTGGGATCTCCACAGACTCAGTCAGTCCTTTTATCTCCGTCTGTGTGATCTCTCTCTTAAGCAGACAGATTATGGGTGCAGGAAGTCTGCATGTGGCACATGAGTGAAGCTCAATTTCATTTTCCATATAAAGCCTGACATCTGACATGCTGTTGATTATAAATCTCATCTTCAAATAAAGGATCTCAAACCTTTCAACCTTTTTTTTATTTTCTCCTTCTACAGAGCAGAGGACCACGCAGCAGGGCCAGGTGTACTTCCTGCACACTCAGACAGGTGTCAGCACGTGGCACGATCCCAGAGTACCAAGGTACGTTCACGAATCAGTAACAGAAATCACACATGACGATGCTTTTCTGCTCATACTCAACGTTTAGCCTTAGGAATAAAAAAAAAGATTTTCATATTACGGCAAAGTAGGTGACTAAGCAAAACTATGAAACCCTTTAAAAACAAAGTTACAATAAAATATGTTCACAGAAAATAAATTGGGAATAAAACTACCTAAAAGCAATTAGAAGTAGACTCATTGCACACGGGGGCTAGATCAGTCGAGAATGGATCACGCCCGCTACTAGCACCATGAAAAGCGCAGAAATAGCAATCTGCCTCTTTTTTAGCACCCTATCCATAAAAGAATTAGCACTAATTATATGCCGGCGCTAAAACGCCCACAAGGTCGTCCTACTCTGCGCAGTTCGCTCCTGTTTTGCGTCTGAATGTTGAGAAAAGCCGTCTGCACCTTTACTCTGCACGGAGCTGTGCACATAAAGACGATGAGCTAGGAGGGGAGGGGGAACTTTTTCAGGGTTTGTTTAAATGCCAGACTTGAAAAACGGAAATGACTTTCACTGTTTAGAACAAAGCTTCCTCTCTGACTGGAGCAAGCTCGGGAAACTCTGGGGGGGGGGGGGAACTCGGCTCCGTAACGTCTCCACAGATGTGGATGAAGTTTGGAGATGCTGACAGCCCTGGAATGATTTAAGCCCTGATTATTTTAATAATAGAAATGTCAAAGTCATGTTTACAGACTTAAACAGATCATACAATTAAAATTCAAACACAGGCAGAATTGTTTTCCTGACATCTCTCTCCACAGTTAACCCCAGCTGAGTGCAATGCATCCTCCTTTTGCGTTTGAGTAAGCAGAGAGAAAAGAGAGAAGGAGAAATGTTCAATTCTATCTGAACCAGTTCTCTTGCCCGCTTCCATCGCTGCAACACCTGTTGGTTTGACCTGATAACTGCTCTCATATCTGGCAAACCGAGGGGCGTCAAAACGGCCGTGTGGGGGTGCCTTAAAACCGCCTACCTTCTCTGGTCCAAACAAATCAGACCATTCAGGACCAGAATCTAAAGTTAGAAGGAGGACATACTGGCTGCTGCATTGTTGTCAGAGAAGCCAGCACTTCAACATAGCATGTTTCCTTAATGTCTGATCATAGAGTAAGCTCACTTTATCATTTCACTCTCTACACATCTCACTGATTGATCCTTTACTGCTCAACATAAAATTACTCTTAAAATTGACCCAAAGCTAACACACAGATCAAGTACTCATCCTTTTTTCTGTCTCCATCTCTTTTACCACCCTCCACATATTCGGCAAAAATTATAATACAAACATCAGCCTACAGCTGCTTTACATTGACTAAAATAACTAACATAACATACAGCTGGTGTCATGGAGTCTCTCAAACCTTGTCCTCGTGTATTATGCTGAAACCTGCAGCTGATTATTGGCCTGTCATGCTGTGAGAAGTCCATTGTTACGGGGCTCACACGGCAATTTGGTCCTTGGGATCGAGTGCTGAAAGGCTTTCGCTCTGGGACACATGGCTGGCAGCACACACGTCTTAATCAACCATAACAGAAAGTCTCAGTCAGGCACGTGTGTCCTATTGATTATCATACTCCAGAAGAAACACACACACACACACACACACACACACACACACACACAGTGGTCTACACAAGCAAAGACGGACTGAAGTGCACTCCAGACGATATCAATAAAACCTGACCGATGCTGTGATATCTGGCTCCTGCTGCCTGCGTTCTATCAGTACATGAGTGATAGATGATGTTTTTTATTACTCGTGATACGAGGCTTTTTGGTCACGCCACACCTCACTGTGTGCTTCAACGTCAGCAGATCGCTCAGCTGCCAAGCTCTCACAGCTTGCAAGGCTCTGGTCCCTTTTGGTTTCAATCGTGCAAAACAGTAAAGTGAGCGGAAGAATTGCAAGAATTCAATATTTTCTGAAGCAAAAAAAAAAAAGTACTGGCCACCCCTAACATTGGACAATTTCTTGTTTTCAGTTACCAACATTTCAGGCTTGTTGGCAACGTTAAAGGTCCAATCAGTGAGATGTGTAGTGAGTGAAAGGATAAAGTGAGCTTACTCTATGATCAGACATTAAGGAAACATGCTATGTTGAAGTGCTGGCTTCTCTGACAACAATGCAGCAGCCAGTATGTCCTCCTTCTAACTTTAGATTCTGGTCCTGAATGGTCTGGATTTGTTTGGACCAGAGAAGGTAGGCGGTTTTAAGACACCCCCACACGGCCGTTTTGGACGCCCCTCGGTTGCCAGATATGAGAGCAGTTATCAGGTCAAACCAACAGGTGTTGCAGCGATGGAAGCGGGCAAGAGAACTGGTTCAGATAGAAGTGATTGTACCCGACCTAAAAAGCCTCTGCATGTTTCTAATAAGCTCCACGAGCAGAAAACGTGCTCAAACTAGGATCAATATTGGAGATGCTTTTGAAAAATGGAGAGAGGTTAGAACGCAGAAAGGTTTACAGACCGATGCAGAGCTGGATAAACACTGAAGCTTCAGAGTCCACCACATGGTGACCTGCGTGAGCATCCACTCTAGAGAGGAGGGGGGGTGGGGGGAGAGCGCTCTACAATGTTTTGAATTTGAACTGCAGTACCCATTTTAAACACTAGGTGTCAGAGTTACATATCGCTCCTTTAAGGTACCAAAACCAACGTATTCCCTAAAAATAAGATTTCAAATGTGCTTTGAAAGGTTTTATATCTAGATGTGTGTAATTTCTCTTCCCTCTCACTCCCTATAATGCTGATCTATTTTTTTAAATCTATGCACACTAATACTTGATTTTGTGTTACGTTTCATTCTCAGGGATCTGAGTAATGTGAACTGTGAGGAGCTGGGTCCTCTACCTCCTGGATGGGAGATACGAAACACGGCCACCGGGAGGGTTTACTTTGTCGACCACAACAACCGAACCACTCAGTTCACAGACCCGCGCCTCTCCGCCAACCTGCATCTAGTCCTAAAGTAAGTACTCCGTTATCCTGAGCCGTAGAAATGAGGAAATAAAATAAAAAATATGACGTACGAGCAGAGAGATTTATTTCCTCTCTTTGTCTTTGCTTTCGTCTGCAGTCCAAGTCCAAACGGTTCCCGAGGAGGCATCGAAGCGCAGAATGTCAGGTGAGGATTTGACGGCGTGCCAGCAGTCCGCAATGCACACAAACGCACACACTCCTACAGACATGCACAGATTTGCTCACTCCCCCTCAGTCGATGTTTTAATATATGATCCTGTGCCAAGGTGTGTTCAACACCTGTAGAGGTTCAGCAGTCGGTATGCTGAGCAGATGTTTGTGTACACACACACACACACACACACACACACACACACACACACACACACACACACACGGTGAACTCTCCCAGCCTTTCTTTCTGCACAAACATTTAAATTCCTCCTGCCTGCAGAGGGTTTGATCATAAAGGCTTTTTAACACACAATCCATCACAAAGTTGGCGCTGGCCTGACATCAGACAGCTGAGTGGGAGCCGAGGCTGCTGTGTCTGCGACTGAGAAGCTTCAGAGTATAAGTTTGATGTCCGAGCACATGAATCAACCGTGCGCGAAGGGGTGGGCGAGAAGGCAACAATATCAAGTCAGAATTCTGTTTTCATTTTTTTGACATTTTGTAAGTTACTGACCAGCACAAGCAAACTGATTCCCCCCTTTACACAATACATCCCTGAAAGAAGGACAAAACATGTATTCAGTCGTCTGAACATCACGACTTACAACAGGTGAGCCTCGTCTGGGGACGCTTTTTATTATCCACATAGCAAAACTGAGAGTGCAGAATAAACACGGCAGCAACCACATGCACAAATCAATTAAAACAACGACATTAGATTTGTCTTTGCTCACTGCAGAGAGGCTGATCTCCTCGCCTCACGCTGTTCAGGATGCTGTCCCCGATGCCTCTTTAATTGGTTTAAAGGTTTTGTTGTGCATCCGACATGCAAAGCTTATCTGTGTTTACTTTTGCGTGTGGAAATATCCAAACCAGTTCCACACAGTTTCGTTTTGCAGCCATGAATAACGCTTTGTTGTGAATCAAAACAGGAGAGAGGGGAAAAAATCCAAGGTGAAAATAAGATAAGATAAGATAAGATAAGATAATCCTTTATTCATCTCACGAACGGAGAAATGTTCAGTGTTACAGCAACAAAGCAGGATAGTCAACAGAAGAAAAAAGCACACAGTGCAAAAATAAGTTCAATAAAAAATATCAAAAATAAGTTATAAAGAAAGCCAGTAACAGTCTGTATGAACAAAATACTATCATGCACACAGTGCATATGAGGATGAACATGTTATTGCACAAGTAGTCCCATCAATTATTATTGCAATGCAAATAAAACAGGTAGTGATGACAGAATACAGCATTAATTATTGCACAGAGGTTTAAGTGAATTGTCCGGTTTGTGGGTGAGTTTTGTGATCTCCTGGGAGCAGGCTTGGTTGAACAGTCTGACTGCAGCAGGAAGGAAGGACCTGCGGTATCTCTCCTTCAGACACCGCGGGTGGCGAAGCCTGCCACTGAAGGAGCTGCTCAGTGCTGTTACAGTACCATGCAGGGGGGTGGGAGACGTTCTCCATCAGGGATGATAGCTTTTTCATCATCCTCCTGTCTCCCACCACCTCAACAGGGTCCAGGGGGCAGCCCAGGACAGAGCTGGCCTTCTTCACCAGTTTGTTTAGTCTGTTCCTGTCTGCAGCCGTGACGCTGCTGCTCCAGCAGACCACTCCGTAAAGGATGGCTGATGCCACCACAGAGTCGTAAAAGGTCCTCAGGAGTGCTCCCTGCACTCCGAAGGACCTGAGTCTCCTCAGCAGGTGAAGTCTGCTCTGGCCTTTCTTGTAGAGAGCTTGTGTGTTATCAGTCCAGTCCAGTTTGTTGTATAGGTGAACACCCAGGTACTTATAAGAGTCCACTATCTCAATGTCCTTTCCCTGAATGTTCACCGGTGTGGGAGAAGTGGGTCCGACAATGGCAGAGTCATCAGAGAACTTTTGTAGGTGATAGTTAGTTGTGTTATGGGAGAGGTCTGCAGTGTACAGGGTGAAGAGGAAGGAAGCCAAGACGGTCTCTTGTAATAAAACGATATTGATATCAATTTTGATACCACGGCAAAAATATGAGTCTTACATCATGTCCTAACAGCACGCGAGTGTTGGATGTCGTTGATGCCCTCTGTTGAGTGAGAAAAGTGAGAGCCAGTGGCCCCTCCATCCTCGTTCATCGTCCATGGTGCGCGAGTGACAGAGAGGAAAATAGAATCTGCTTACCGCTGCTCGCTGCATCGGGTTAAGTCGCTCGTGTTCTGTCAGGACACTCGAATAGTGAGCAACAGTAAACGCTCGCTCACAACGCATGCTGTTAGGACATTGTCTAAATTGCTCAAATATGTTGGCAATTTGTGTAATTTAGACAATGTGGGAGTTTGCTTGCTGCTGCCCTGCTGTGTAGTTTTTTATAAAGCTTTGGTCCTTTATGACTTCTTTACTATCCATTCTGTCTTTAGTTACTCACAGACAGCCTGTGCCTACCTTTGTCCTTTCTTATCACATTGAACCTGAAGTTGATGGTCTGTGCTTCTGTTTTGGGATACTCTCTGTCCAAACTGAAGCTGCAAAAAGAAACGACTCTAGAGTGACTTTCTTTCTTGGGACAACACTCTGGAAAAGATATCACTCTCAGTGGATTTCCATCAAACATCTGCCTTTTATCAAGTCAGGAGATTTAGACATTTTCGCCCCTAAAGTGCCGTCATCCCACAAAAATGTTCGATAAATATATGTCCGTCAAAGTAACAGTTTATTGCTTCTTTTAGTTGTCACCGGCTGGCTCTCCAGACCCTGTTCTGGTTAAATTTCCTCCATTAAGACTTTCTTCTTAATTCAAGGCAAAAGGAAACTGACTTTTGAGTTTCTAAGAACCTTCACTTTCATTTCTCATCTGTGTCACCTCCCACAACACCTCTGTCTCTGCATTGATCATCGTCCGGTAACCTGCACCCGAGTTGTGCTCATGAGTGCAGAGCTGGAAAGAGAGGAGAGAAATATGGGTCATGTTTGTCTGCAACCACGAGAACAACAGAGACAGAGAGCAGGAATGTTTGATTTACGGGTCAAAGAGCAGGAAAAGATGCTGCATGCCTCCTCTCTCCTGACATCTCTCCCATCCTCTGAGCTGTCTGCACTGTTTGGGTGCTGTCGGGTGAGTGCCCCCCCCCCCCCTCTCCCTGTGAGTCTAGTCTGCAGGAAATAAAAGGATTCAGGAGGAGGTCTGCAGCGTCCTTTGGGGCCCTGTGGCTTTCTGGGATAGCAGGAAGTGATTGAAAAGCCAAACAGGATTCAGCTGGGCAGACAGCAGAAAACAAACTCGGAGAAGTCGTCATTGTGGTGGAGGAGAGTGTAAACCAGGTCGGACACTTGACAGACGCAGTTTTGTATTTAGATACATATTTTTATTTAGCTTTTTTTTAAGTTCTAACATATAAACGAATACTTACTCTGTATATAAGAGAAAATGCATTACGTGTCCACTACAGGCTGGCTGCAGAAGCACAGGAAGTCACATACACACCCATTCTAAAAAGCCTGTTTTTACAGCAGACATTAACATGTTTACAGCCTGGTTCAAAAAACCAAACAGGTCTGATTAGCTCATGTCTCGATCGGCACACACTGTACGGGGGGTGAATGTTTTGATGACTCATCAGTTTTGATTTGATGAAGGATAAGAGTTATTCACAATAAGGCGTGTAGCTGACCTGATTGACAGGTGGGCGCGGTGTAACGGTTTGTCAGGAGGCTTAAAACCCGCCTCAGCTCCAGCTCTCAGCCTGTCGTTAGGTTGACTGAAAGTTAGGCTGAGACAGCATTTCCAGCATGGAGACCGCCATCAATGGGACTGCAGCGCCCCCTGCAGGAACAGACGGGTGACGTCACTCAGGCTTCGTCCCTTAATATGGTTAAATATTTGTTTGGCCGTATATATTTTCCCATGTATGTTCATCTTGTACTTCTTAATGGTGTGGTATTTGAAGGATGATCGTTGTAGACGTGTTTCACCTTTAGGCCACAGCTGCCATCTTAACGCTATCAGCCTAGTGGGGTGGAAATCTGTATACGTGGGTGCGTCCCCCTTTGTTCAGTAATTATCACCTTTGATCACATTACATCATAAAAGTCAGTGTGGAAATGCTTATTTTAACCCCGGCATCTGTGTGTGTGTGTGTTTCAATCTCCCCATGTGCTCGCCTTTAGAGTCTGGTGTTTATGAGCCTGCTCTGGGCCGTGCCCGCCTGCTGCCCCCCCCCAACTGGGGGGCAAAAGGCCATTGTGCAAACGATCCTTCAGTGCTGGCTCCATAAAGACTCTTTGATTCTCGTGTGTGTGTGTCGACCTCTGAGGCTCTCTTCCAAATACATTTAAAAGTTGTTTTGCCATTCTACTTTCATCATCGTTTTCTGCCCATTTAACCCTTTAATTGACATGCTATATCAAAAGCTAGAGTTTCTTAAGGACGTTGTGGATTCAGTTCTGAAGGTCGGTCTGCTACAACTAAGGACCTCAAACAAACTACTATCATAGCTTGATGTCTCAGGGCGCACTCACACTGAGTCCAGTTGTCCCGTACCGAGCTGAAACCTGATTGCCCCCCCTTCCCATTCTCCCGCTGGCCTGCAATCACACTGCTCCAGGACTAACTGGGCCTGAGCACGGTTAGCTCTTTGCACATAACGTTGTAATACAACACATGCATGGCTTTACGTGATCATGAAGCGTGCTTAGTTTACAAGACAGGCAGACTCAAAACAAATGAAATTGAATTAAAAGGAACGGGCAGGCAAGTCCGCGTTCGCACATCAGAGAACAGAGAACATGACAGCTACTTCACTGACTTTGAGGCTCATTTTGAGTCATTTTAGTCACATACAGCCGTAACACACCAGGATTTCTTGATAATGGGGCAGGGATTGATTATACTTCATGTCCACGTTGTGTACCCGTGCTTGTGGTAGTGCTCGTGCATGAAATGTCCCGAAGCACACCTCTTTCAACCCTGCCAGGGCCGAGGAAGTGTACAATGCCTGAGCGCAATACTGAGCGCTCGCACTAGTCAAACGAACTGGACTTTGGGGGTCAAATGTGCTTGGCCACGGTACCGATTGCCTAATGTGAGTGCTCTTAGATATTTGATAATGCTGCATGTTGGCTTTGTATGCCAGTCCTTAGTATCACTTTCTGTCTGTGTCAGTCCCTGTTCTCGTCTCTTTCTCTGTCTCAACGTAAACAAACTTTTGGATTGTACCGTAAATGTCGCATTTTGCACTCCCTACGTCAAGTGTCCCTACGTCACCCCCCGTGTGGTGATGAGTCTAAAGTATGACAGCATCTATTTTCAGAACTTTGTTTTCTCTCGGTCGGGTTTAGCTGCCGCTCTGTAGAAAAAGGAAAGTTCTGCCACCTCTCTGTGCGACATCAGACCTCTCCCAGGTGGAGAGGAGGTGAAAGGAAGGTGTGTTACCTCCTCTAATCCCTCCTCCACCTTCGTGTGTGTGTGTCAGTGAGGGGGCTGAGCAGCTGTTTGACTTGATGTGCCGTCCAGATGAGCTCAGTGTGTTTACTCCTCGTACCCAGCAGTCAGCAGAAAGAACTCGACTTCTCTGAAAGATGTTTTCAGCTTCTTGGCCCTTCTCTTGTTGTTTTTGTCAAAGATCTTGCTTTTCTTTTCCCCTCACTTGTAAGCTTGTTTATGTTTGCTATTGGAACATCTCTGAGATTAAGTTTCTGTTGCTCTGTGTCTTACTGTTTCTCTCCTCCTCTTGTCCTCTTTCTCTCTCTTTTTCAGTCGTCAGAACCAGTTGAAGGATCAGGCCCAGCAGGCTCTGGTGTCCCCCGCTCAGCTCCCCGAGGAGGCCGAGTGCCTCACGGTGCCCAAGTACAAGCGGGACCTCGTTCAGAAGCTCAAGATCCTGCGTCAGGAACTGTCCCAGCAGCAGCCTCAGGCCGGACACTGCCGCATCGAGGTGTCCCGAGAGGAGATCTTTGAGGTGAGGAAACTGGCTCTGTCGTGCCATCGAATCATCTGAAGCTCACTAATTAAAAATACTCAGATCACCCAGAGAGCCAGAATGTGCTTGAGACAAGTTAAAACAGAAGAATAGCAGAAAAAACATTGAGCAATTTCTTCATTGCACACCAACAACCTTCCTCAAAGACTAGAGGCCATAAAGCTGCACATGACACGCAAGAAGAGACACAATTTGACACAACAAAATGAGTGCATAATAGTAAAATGTTGAAGTTGATAATGGTCTGTCCTGCAGTACATTAAAAGCCCACCAGGGTGGGGTTTCTGTACTTTGGGAATCGATTCTTTAGATTATAAAAAAAAAAAACGATTCTGTATCTTCCCCAAACTTACAAAAAAATGACTTGTGAACTTCATGCCCTCATTCAAGCAGCACACGTTCCCCTTCTTTTCAACCTGCTGATGATTAAAAGTTATTTATAGAAACACCAGAGTTGTGTTTAATATCCTCTAAAGCCTCCACTCACTTTTATAAAGGTCACTGCCTGGAGAGGTGTTTGGCTGTTAGGATGACTTCTCTCACACACGCGTTTATCTGTGATGTGTGAATCCTTCCCGTTAAAAATCTAAAGCAGACCTCTCGTTTGAGATGAAGACATTCTGCAGAACATTTTCCCAGCCGCCGGGGAGGTTTTCTTCTTCTGCTGTGAGGAGGTGCGGGGCCTTCATCAGAGCAACAACACCTGCAGCAGACTGCGTGACCCTCGTAAAATATGCACTGGAATGTGCTGGATCGACCGCGTCTGTTAATCTGAACGAAGACATTTTTGTTGGCTGATCTCAGCGTGAGAGAGGGAGGGAGGGAGAGAGGGAGGGGGACGACGTCTTAAGGCTGAGATGCATAACTGCAAAGCGTCTCCAGACCAGCTGAGGTGTTACGTTACACACAGAACATGCAAAGTGCGAGCAGGTTGACTATCAGGTCTGTCCTCGTGTACTTTTCAGATAAGACGGTCACGTTTCTCACACAGCACCTCTCTGTTGTCTGCTGTACCTGCAGGGCAAAGTTATTAAAGTCTTATGTCTGTGTTTATTAGAACTGCCCCTAATCCACTTAGAGTGAACCCTCCCTCTGAGCCGTCAGCATGCTCGCTGATCACTGATTGGTGCAGTATAGAACTTTTTAAGAACAAAAATAAGAGAAGATCTTTTCATCAAACAACACATCAGCAATGAAAAAGAAACTTAAAGGAGCACTATGTAACTCTGACACCTAGTGTTTAAAATGGGTACTGCAGTCTGAGAACATCAGAGTGTTTCAGGAGTTTTAAGCTTGTGTGAAAAAAACTCTAACTGATGCTGTAACCGTCGGTTGTATTTTGTGCCTGTGTTGCAGGAATCGTATCGACAGGTGATGAAGATGAGGCCGAAGGACTTGTGGAAAAGGCTCATGGTGAAGTTCAGAGGAGAGGAGGGGCTGGATTATGGAGGAGTGGCCAGGTAACAATCCACAGCGGTTCATTAAACATGGAGGATGACATGTGCTGCTGCCACCCTTGTCAAATAAAAAACATTATCATATTACAAAGTGAGAAGTTTAGCATCATAGCGAGGGTCTGAAAAACACAACGCTAAATGAGCCACAACCTGTGGAGGTGGAGTCCCTATTGTCTATAAAGACACTGTAAACTACAGTTTGCTTATTGGTGCAGTGATTTTTTTATTGAACATTTATTAATGTGTGTGTGTGTGTCTCTGTGTGTGTGTGTGTGTGTGTGTGTTGTTCTCTGTGCAGGGAGTGGCTCTATCTGCTGTCGCACGAGATGCTGAACCCGTACTACGGCCTGTTCCAGTACTCCCGTGATGACATTTACACTCTGCAGATAAACCCCGACTCTGCCGTCAACCCTGTGAGTCACAGTCGCACTGACTGAGCGGTTATTAGTCTGCTCTATTATTAGATTACAGTGTGGTTGTTTGAGGCGTTACACTTCAATAAAAGTCACGTTTGCTGTTGTTGTGGTTTTAATTTCAAGGAGCTGTTTCAGTCAGCAGCTTTAGGACCTACTGGCTGCTGCATTGTTGTCAGAGAAGCCAGCACTTCAACATGTTTCCTTAATGTCTGATCATAGAGTAAACCTCCAAACCAGGAAAACACTTCAGTTCAGACACTGATCACAGCATCTCCTCTTAACTTCAACACCTTTGATGCTGTCCAGTCAACAGACACTGGACAGAACGTGAAGTCTGAACACCAGCCTTTCTCTTCCAGTCTGTGTTTGTTTCTTAACTCGCCTCCAGCCTCTTCATTCATGACCTGACTCTGTTTTTTTCCGTCTCTCAGGAGCACTTGTCTTACTTTCACTTCGTCGGTCGTATCATGGGGATGGCGGTGTTTCACGGACACTACATAGACGGAGGATTCACTCTGCCTTTCTACAAACAGCTGCTGGGTAAACCCATCACTCTGGACGACATGGAGTCTGTGGACCCCGACCTGCACAACAGCCTCGTCTGGATCCTGTACGTACCAAACAACAGTGTTGTTTTAATAGAAACACTGCTTACAAGGAGCCTGAATCAAAACTTCTGTCCCACACTTTGATGACAGCGCCCCCTGTTGTTAATGATTATTTCTTACATCAGTGGTCCCTCAGCACGTGCTGTCAGAACATGTGTGTTTGCTTATCACGTCACATAACTGAGTCCTCTCTCATTCAAGGTAAAGATTAGAATAAAGAAGAGAGATCATACGGGGCTCAAATTGAAGCTCGTGAACACAGGAAGTGTTTCATATAAAAGTGTAGTACCATAAGATCTGGTGTATAGGACGCACGTTTAATACCTATGAGTTATTCTTAAGGTTTGCCAGAGGTCATTAACACCAAGTTCTAGTTGCTATTCATGCTAAGCTAACATTAACACAGGCCTCTCAGCCGGCTTGAACGTCAGTGCGTACATTACTGTAGAGGGCACAGGGTCGCCCCGTGACACCCATATTTTCATCTAAAAAGTCGGCTACGTCCGACAGAACCACGCAACCAACATACCAGTATAAACACGCCGTCATTACCAAGAGTGCAGCCGCCAACGTCACACACTGCATGCCACCTGAAATGTTTGAAACTTCACTTCCATTCATTGTTGCTTGCAAGCTGTGAGTATATAAAGCGAGGCACACCAGGCTGGCAGCGCCACTTTTTAACATCTTTTCTTTCTCATTAGCTTAAAGTCCTGCATTTATAGAAAACGGAGGCATATTGTTCAGTAAATAAAGCTCGTGGCGTGCTGGACTGATTGAAAGACTCCTCAGTTAAAGTCGATGTGTGACCAGCGGAGGTGGGCATGGCGACTCACACTGGTCGCACTGCCTACTTCAGAACTTTCACCGTAGGCTGAGAGCTCTAGTGATGTAACCAAGACATACCCGAGACCAGTGTGCTCCGAGACAAGACCAAGACATTTAGGAATCGAGTCAAGACCTAGACCAAGGCAGGGCGAGACCGAGACAGGACCTAGACCATTAATACCACTGAGAAATCATCAACTTCTGTACAGCGGGCGTGTCACTCACTTTGTATAGTTTCAAAACATGGCGGATAGAAAAGTTTCAAACGTTTTGACAACCTTCTTCACAGATGTTGAATTGAAAAGCACATATTTGCGTTTTGTTCAGTTGGATCTCAAACAGCGACTCGTGTTGTTTCTCTCCTCAGGGACAATGACATCACAGGTGTGCTGGACCACACTTTCTGTGTCGAACACAATGCGTACGGAGAGATCATCCAGCACGAGCTGAAGCCCAACGGAAAGAGCATTCAGGTCACGCAGGACACCAAGAAAGAGTACGTCCGGCTCTACGTCAACTGGCGTTTCCTGCGAGGAATCGAGGCTCAATTCCTCGCTCTGCAGAAAGGTTTCAATGAGGTCATCCCTCAACACCTGCTGAAGGCTTTCGATGAGAAGGAGCTCGAGGTGCGTTCTAAGATATCATCATTTCAAAAATGTTGTCCGCTTCTAATCTAATGAACCCTCTCCACCCCAGCTGATGCAGTTCAAAGGAAAGCCTTATGTCAAAGAGCGTTTGTTGTGTGTGCAGCATGACTGAAAAGTAAAAAGGATATCTTCTGCTTCTCTTCTCGACCTGCAGCTGATCGTGTGTGGTCTGGGTAAAATCGACATCAACGACTGGAAGTCCAACACACGGCTCAAACACTGCACCCCGGACAGCAACAGCGTGAAGTGGTTCTGGAAAGCCGTGGAGTCGTTTGACGAGGAGCGCAGAGCGCGGCTGCTGCAGTTTGTCACCGGCTCCTCCAGAGTTCCCCTGCAAGGATTCAAGGCGCTCCAAGGTAACAGCCAGGATACAGACTCTGAGTGAGGCGTGTTTGTGATGTTAATGCTCCTCTTATGGTGGAATTGTTAAGCAGTTTTTTCAAACTACTCCTGTATGTATAAAACAGCTCCTGGAGTGTTTCGGTGTGAACTCTTTCTTTGGAGCAGAGTGAGGCGTTTTGCATTTCAAAGGATACTACAATGTAGGATGCTAATTAATTTCATTGATTCATACAGAGTAGTGGTAGAAGAGTCGTCACTGTTTCTTAGGTTCACACACATTGTTCTCTCACATTTGCTGATTCTGAAATGTCTGACTCCAGGAAGTTATACGTGTTAACCGAGCAGCAAACAAAGCCGTTTAAGGCCGTGTTCACATCTGCACTCCTGAAACTTTCTAGAGAAAATCAGTATAAGTGCTTCACCACTTGCGGAAAAAAACAGGTCAGAAGAATATCTGGAGCTCTCCTCCAGAATTTATGTAGATATTTTCAGGAGTGCATGTGTGAAACGGCTTAGGACTGCTCCTAAAGTCCTCCTGACCTTGCTGTTCACACATGCACCTCACAGCGCGACATGATGTAAACAGAATGACGAGTCGGCTACTCGACGCTATAAAGAGAATATCTGTCTTTCTATCAATGCTACGTGTAGTTGAACAGAATCACAATCTGAACTAAAGAGCAGAGAAGAACATACTGGAGAACAGGAAACAGAATGCAGCAGGTTCATTAGAGCACGGAGATCGTAGAGGTGGCGTGCAGACAGTCTATGGTCGTGCAGCGATCACAGGGAATAAACGTCACCACCCCCTCCCACTCGCTTGCTCACAGGGAGCTTTCCTGAATATTTCCTGCTGCTATCTCACCTCGACGCCATGCAGAAACATATTAGTGGGCTGGCAGGAGAAAGTCTGAGTGAAGTGTTTATTAAAGTGTTTTTAAGGAAGTTTTCAGTGCAGGTGTGTAAGCACTGTCAGTTCTCAGGCTCTGTCAGCTTAGTCTAGGGTGTGTGTGTGTGTGTTTGGGATTCTTGGCTCCTCCTCGTGGGTCTCTGTCTCTGGGTTTCTCCAGCCTCAGATGAACCCTCAGGCTGTGTGCGTGCGTGCATAGCGAGGCAGTTCAGTGGGTCTGTCCTGGCACACGGTGCTGCCCGGAGACGGAGCACCCAGGCATGAGGAGAGCAGCGTGATCCACAGACAGATGGACAGACAGACAGAAAGTCCTTTCTTGGGCAGACATCAGCCTACCTACACACACGCAAATCCACACAGTCACACACATACTTGTACTCAGACTGTCCGTGGCATCGCTTCCCTTTACTGTTTCAAATCTCAGCCCTGTGTGTCTTGTTGGACGATTGTAGTTTTATTTATGATGTAACGTCAGTAACACAAAACAACACGTCAACACAACATGTTTTTGCATGTCCAGATTTATTTGAGAAAGCTTGTGAAGACAGAGAATACTATGTTTCCACCATCTTGACGGAAAAGAAAAGAACCTGATGGATTTGTTACATGCTCGGTTTCTTTCCTCGCTAACCCCTCGTCCTCAGGTCTAAAATGGGGGGGCTGTTAGAGCCTCTAGATTGTCCAAAAACGTCCTCTACGGTGGCCATGAAGGTCAGTTCTGACTGAGCTGTTTGTGTTTTCCAGGTGCTGCTGGCCCGCGGCTCTTCACCATCCACCAGATTGATGCCAGCACCAACAACCTGCCCAAAGCCCACACCTGGTGAGGAGAGCGTCCACACTCGTACTTTTTCACATTTCGAGTTTCTTCTACTTCATCATAACCTCTCTCTCTCTATCTCTCTCTCTCTCTCTCGTTTGAAAATTAGTTGGTCGCTCTACTACTGTGTACCTCGCTTTATAAATAATGATGAGACACGAGTTGGTGTTTGTTGTGTGAGCGCAGAGTTTCTTTAGGAAACTTCAGTGAAATCCTGCAGATGTTTTAAATGATTCTCCTCGTCTGTTTTCTCAGTTTCAACCGGATCGACATTCCTCCGTACGAGCACTACGATAAACTGTACGACAAGCTGCTCACTGCCATCGAGGAGACGTGCGGCTTCGCTGTGGAGTGACTCCCTGACGCCCGCAGCGCTCAGAAACATCCAGAAGCAACACGGTTTGGTCCCGATGAGCCTCCTCCTGACAAACCTGCCACTCAGACGGGAGGAGGGTCACACACGGTTGCTTCTCCCAGGGGACGCACACACTTCCTGGGGACACGTGGCCGAGCGGAGGGAGGGAGGGAGAAAATGTCATCTGACTTATTTTTATTTTCCAGCCCTCCTTTATGTCTCTCTCTTCAGCTGCTAATAACTCAGACTCTCTACTAACTCGTGGAACCTGCAACACGTTGCCAGCTCTTCCCTTTTTTTCTAAGTTCATTTTAGCATTTAAACACACACAGACTGTACTCCATGTAGCAACGCTCCATCTTCCCAAACGGAAATCAAGGTCGGCCCGCTCTGAAGCGACATGAACGAGTCCGCTCTGTCTGGTTTGACTGCTTGGTCAGAGTTCAGTCATGGTTACCAGCACTACGTTAGGAGGCAGAGCGTGCAGGACTCCGGCTGATTGGTGCTTCGGGTGCTGAAAAGGCTGAAAGAAAAACAACGAGACGCTGATTAAATCCCGAATGTTTACAACCCTCTCCAAAGACAGCAGCAGGATCGTCTGCTCCTGATGCGCCGCCCAACAACCAACGCTGCATTCCCACAATCCCGCCACACGTCCGACAGCTGGTTTGGTTTGAAGATGAATAAATGAATGCATAGCTTAAAGTGTGTTATTTTTATATAACAGGGGGAAAAGAAAACAATTAAATTCTATATAATATATATAATTTATTGCCGTTATATTCCAGAAACCCCTTTTCCAACGACACACCTTTTATAACGTTTAAATGTTTAAATTATAAACGACCACCTGTGATGTAAGCTTGACTGAATCTCACTTTTCTGAATGCTGTCGTTTACGTCTGCCCTCGTGCCGCACCAGGAGGCACGACGTCCTCCTGGTGCCATAAACACGTTCCAACGAGCGAGTCTTTGCAGGACTAAGCGGACCCTTTAAATCCGACTGATTTCATCCCGGAGCTACACAAAGTGTCCTGATGTTTTCTGACAGGCCGTCATTTGTAGCGGGGCTGTTTCGATGTCACCACCTTTCATTTCTCCGTTCAGAGGAGAATTTATTTCCTGCCTTCACTTTTTAAAGGAGGCGTTTAGTCGCACATCCAGCCGTCTCATGCAGTCGGTGTGTAGGACTTCAAACTATCACGTTGAAAAGAAACAAATCCTGCACACTTTTCCTGCTCGCCGTCACTAATTCATTAGAAAAACTCACACAATCAGTCCCTCTGAACCTTTGTGACCTGTGTTCTCTTGCCCTTCAGCCGCTCCTCAGATGTAGGTCGGTGCTCTCAGAGAAGAACCTTAAGGGCCTTTCAGATAGGACGTTGTGCTCGCCGCAGGGTAGGGCGCAGAGCAAAAGGGGAAGCGCTCATCCGCAAATCATCAATCTTTAAAAGAAAAAAAAAAAAAGGAAGAATCTCTACCGCCTGGTGGAAGTCCTCACGACACCAGAGGTTTAATTTAGGAAATGATTCCAGTCAAAATCAAACAATATGGAGACCTGCTAAAAGAGAAGTCGTAGGCACCAGATGATGAGTAACTTCCTGTTTTCAATCACCAAAATGTGCAGACAAACTTGTACACACTGAAATGTAGCCGACACGTGTGCAGTGTCTCCTCTGCTCTCTGTCTGTTCGTAAGAGACGTAAATGCAACCTAAGCATCTTTTTGAGACGCCAAAAAGACTCGAGGAACGTCCGTATAAACTCACCTGAGTTAACAAGCGCTGCTCTCTTTGTCTTGGCCTGTTTGTGGTTAAAAATACGATCGATGGTCTGTCGTTTTTAAAGCTTTGGTACCTTTTGATACTATGGATCATTCAAAATAACAGATTTAACCAGTTGAAAAAAGTGGTATCAAAAAGAATCAAAGTTTTGTTCTTTTTCTCAACCTTAAAACCAACCAATACCTGCGGAGTTAACCTCCGCAGCAATTAAAGGTCACATGCAAAATCCACTTCACCATGTTTCTCTAACACTAGTCTGTCTACAAAACCCCCAATGATGAGAGAAGTCCATCCTCTCCGTCTTCTGCCTGCTCCACTTTTCAGAAAATGTGTGCTCAAACAGGCCGTTTGGAGATTTTCCCTTCATGACATCACAAAGGGCAGTAACCCCTCCCCCAGGTGGGTGACACTCCCATAGCTAGGTGTTTGTTCTGCCCTCTGAGTCTGCCTTCTCACCGTAAACAATAGGGCATGGAGCGAGAAAGCCCGAGCCACCCGAGCCCTTCCAGAGAGGGGCGTGGTCAGACACAGCTCATTTACATTTAAAGCTACAGACACAGAAACAGCCTGTTCTGAGCAGGGCTGAAATAGAGGGGTTTATAGGCATGATCAAATACAGGATCAGAGTGGATTTAGTACAAGACACTTCACACACATGTTTTGAGGAGCTCTGAGACTTATTTACACTGAAGAGGAGGAGGATATGTGACCTTTAAAGCGTTGTTACTTTCCGTACCATCGATCATTAAAATATCCGAGATTGTGTCATTTTATAAACACCTGATGTCAAAGTATTAAAGTATGAGAAACACCTGCTACCTTCGATCCATCCATGGTGCTAAAAGCATTACCGTTTGTCTTTGTTGGCGACTTTACTCATCGACATACTACTGCTAAAAGTGCACAACACTCTACTCGTACCACAGACCCAGAGCTCCACCTCTCCACTTCCTCAGGAGACTCCGTTTGTAGTTTGTGACGTCCGCCTGATGACAAACTCATTTAGTCTTTTGTTTCCTGAATGATGTGGGGTGAAAACTTTTCACTATTTGCCCCGATGTAAGAGAAAAGAAATCGTTCAATGTGTCCAAACGCGCTTTTATTTTGAAAGGGAAACGAATGAGACAAACTCCTGTCAAAGCCTGCGACACGGGGGGGAGGGGAGGCGAGGGAGGGGATGTTTTTACTCTGAGTAAAGCAGGAATCGTTTTCTACGATTTAAAAAATGAAACTGTTGAATGTTTTCAAAAAGATGCTGCCTGTCGAGCAATCTCTACGACCGTGGACTGTTCTTAATGTTTGCATACACTACAGAAACAAAGCGAGCTCTTCGACGTGAGACGAACGTGTATGCAAAGTGAAACGTGTCCTCAGATGGTGCTTTGTACAGTTATACAAATATTGTTCATATATGTGGATCAAACCGCCTGTAATTTATCTTTAACTTAAGTCCAAGTTTCTTGAAATGAAAAGAGGAATTGCACACAGAGGGAGGTGACCGCGTGGCGTTAACGGCGACTTCTCTATTCATTGGCCTTTTTTTCTTTTTTTAAGTCCAGTGCACAAGCTGATGGCCCGACTCTGATCCTTCACGTCATCGCTCTCTTTGAAGAACCCGACTTTTTATCCACAGCTGAGAGACGCCGCTCCGTTTGTTTGTTTCCAATAGCATGATCCACTAGCAGGACTATATCTCTCATAGCAGACTGATGCAATTTGATGTATGTTAACACTATCATTTTGTAAGAGTATTTTATTTTTGTGTGTAATTAGTTCTAATTAAACTTGCCTTTTGTCTAACATTGTAAAGGCCTTGTACAAACATCTGTGCTGTCTGGTTTTTTTCTGTCTCTGATCTGATCTCTGCTCATGTTAGGGCGCCTGCTTCACCCTGACAGTGCTCCGTACACTTCCTGGTTCTGGTACGCTTGGAAGAGGTGTGCTGCGGCACGGTACAGTTCATGCACGGGCACGGGCACGAAACGTGTACATCCTTCATTATGGAGAAATCCCGGAGTGGCTGTTTTACGACGTTATGTACAGAGGTCGCTGTGCTCAGGCCCAGTTAGTCCTGGACCCAGTGTGAGTGTGCCCTAATAAGAGACACACTTCAACAAGAGAGCAACAGATTGTCACCTCCATGATTTACTCTCAGCACACGTGGGAGCGAAACGCCGTCCTCCTCATGTCAGGCAGACTGAAAACACAGAGACACGTAGGCTACATGGATAAAAAGAAACAAGATGCATGACGGAGACAGAGACGAGATGCTAGACGATTTAAAACAGAACAAACCAGTTAAGAACCAGTTATGTTAAAGAGCGGGGCGGCAGTAGCTCAGTCTGTTGGGACCGGAAGGTGGCCAGGTTCAAGTCTTGGTAGCTGCCGAGGTGCCAGTTCACTGAGCACTGCCGAGGTGCTCTTGAGCAAGATACCAAACCCCCCCTCCAGCAGCTCAGGAGCGCTCGCTGTGGTCAGCCCCCCTCACTCTGACATCTCTCCGTTAGTGCAGGTCCACATGATCCTGTTTGTGCTTGTGTGTGTAACATGTTCAACAACAGAGTGTAACAATTTAATTTCCCCTCGCAGGATTAATAAAGTTTATCTTCTTCTTCTTTTGGAGAATAACAAAATATAAACTGGCGCGCTCGTATAAGCGTGGATGGGAGATACTCCTGACTGTATCGTGTTTAATGGCGCCTGTTGAACGCCGACGGGACGCTAAACAGGAGAGGGGTTAGTTAGTCGCCAAAACAGACAAAACGCGCTGGCTGGGAGAAGCCGCTGCCACAGGGTCAATCCCCTTTACTGCAACACTTCATGCATGCAGGGTTGTTACTGCCTTTAGAGGCAGGGGATAAACGAGGGTTGCAGGGATTCATGCCTCACCCCCACTCTTAGGTGCAAAACTGAGTGCTTCAGGCGCTCCTTTGTGCCCACCGCCATCCGACTGTACAACAGCAGTGGGACCTAAAGTCTGTCTTCAACATGAACGCTGACATTCCCCACAGCGGCTGTCACACCGTCAGGTCTCGTATAACCGACTCCCTGGATCATTTCATACACACTACACGGAGTTAAAAACTGTTATTCATGTCATACTTATAGCGAGATGCTTATTATCACTTTATCTCTCACTTTCACTCAACTCTCACTGAACAACATGTCTGACTGTCCTGTAGAGTTTTATTTAGTCTCAGTTACTGGGTGCTTAGTTATTGTTTCTATTCTTATTTGCACTCTTCTGCACGCTCTACTTCTCGTCTTTTCACTGCTGCAACACTTGAATTTCCCCTCTTGGCATTAATGAAGGATTATCTTGGCTTTACATGTGAATGGCACACGACCTCGACCACCCGCTGTGGAGTTGGTACCACTGTGGATTAAAGCGTCTGGCAGATGGCTCAGAGGGGGGGTGGGGTAGGTGGGGGTCAGAGAAAAGAGGGGGGATGAGAATAAAGTGAGCTGCTGATAAAAAGGGTGTCAGTGAAGTTTTTCAGCGTGTGTAAATGCTCCTTCATCACGTCACAGGGAGGCGTGCAAATGTCTATGTAAACACACAAAGTTAGGAAACCAGCTAAAGTTTCTTTATGTTATTTTGAAAACACTCAGAGAGATTAAGCTGTTTGATTTCACGTATTTATGATCTTTTATCAAATTTAAACTAACTTTATTATAAATAAAAAGTCATGTGGAGACTTTTTCTTCTCAGTTTCTCATCCTTTATGTAGTCTACGCCAGTGTTTCCCAAAGTGAGGGTCCAGACTGAGCAGCAACCTCCGGTGTTGAAAAATGAAGTTGATGCTGAAGTGTAAAATCCTGCAGTTCCTCGAGTGTCCACTAGAGGCTGGCTGCAGAAGCACAGGAAGTCACATACACACCCATTCTAAAAAGTCTGTTTTTACAGCAGACATTAACATGTTTACAGCCTGGTTCAAAAAACCAAATAGGTCTGATTAGCTCATGTCTCGATCAGCACACACTGTACGGGGGGTGAATGTTTTGATGACTCATCAGTTTTGATTTGATGAAGGATAAGAGTTATTCACAATAAGGCGTGTAGCTGACCTGATTGACAGGTGGGCGCGGTGTAACGGTTTGTCAGGAGGCTTAAAACCCGCCTCAGCTCCAGCTCTCAGCCTGTCGTTAGGTTGACTGAAAGTTAGACTGAGACAGCATTTCCAGCATGGAGACCGCCATCGATGGGACTCCAGCGCCCCCTGCAGGAACAGACGGGTGACGTCACTCAGGCCTCGTCCTTTCATATTTACAGTGTATGGTCCAGACTCCTTGGGAGACGCAGACATTTAGAAGCACGAGGGGGGAGAGGGAATAAAAATGATAATTGACGAGTAACCGAACCAGCTTCCATACATTGGTCCACACCAGGATTTGAATCGGCCCCTCCAGGTCCCAACTCAAGTCCCTGCACACTGAGCTCCTCCAAAGCGTATTATTCTTCAAATACTCTCCGAGGGAATTATTTCTTATTCTGTTATTTATATTTCTATATTTCCTACTGCTAGGTGAACAGACACTGTAATGACTGAATTTCCCCCTGAGATGAATAAAGTGTTTCTGATGAAGGATGTAATTGAATATAAAATACAACATACTAATAAAAACTTAACAAATAAACACGGACAATAAAAACAATCTCAAAAAACATATGAAATAATTTACATAACAAAAATACAATTCACTGAACGTCATGGAAAAGTCTCTTTAATGTTTGGGTTGGTCCGGATGACGTCACTTACCGGAGCACATCGGAAGCGCAGTCGGAGCCGAATCACCCCGGCTCTGTTTTGTACATATCCATCCGCCGACTGTGATGAATAAAAAAAAAAAGATCCTCCTCAATAGTTTTAATTATTTGACAAGCGGTTTTTTGTTTAAAAAAAGGAAGTTTACGATGAAAGGTGATTGAAACAAACAATTCCGACTGTTTATATCTACGTTGAAAAAAATAAAATAAAAAAAAATACGATTTCTGATGTTTAAGAATCTATTTAAATTTATCTTTCACATTATATTCAATGGGAGGTTTGGCGAGTCATACGCTGTTACACATGAGAGGGTTACTTTGATTTAAAATACACTTAAACTGTGTTTTGAGTCTGTTAAATTCACAGTCTAATGCTGCGTTCATGTGCTGCTCGGGTGTTCCAAGTTTCCGAGTTGGGAAGTCGTTCTTCCGACTTCAGTGTGTTCACGTGACTTCGGTTCGGAAAGTAGCGATGATGAATCAAAAGCTAAAAACAGCGTGGATGCTACGAAGAAGATCTGTGAACTGTAACTGTGAAGAGTTATATTTGAGCAAAACGTTGATGTGCAATACTTGAATTAATTAAAAGTATGTCACCATTAACTAAACATATTTTACCCCTCATGTCATGACGATTCTGACGTGAAGTCGGGCACCTAATTCTTTTCCGAGTTTCCGAGTTGTTGTTCCGACTTGAGCATACGGTTCAAGTACATTTTACAACTCAGAAACTCGTTTTTCCGATGTGTCCGACACCACATGAACGCACCATATGTTTAAAACGTGACGCGGATGAATACGTCGGAAGACGGACTTCCTCTAGCCATATATACCGGGCCTCGTTTTTTCTTTACCGGCATTTCAGCATCACTGCCGGTCGGGATTTTTTAGACGACCGTCAAATCTCAGTGTATTTATATTTTTTATTTATACTTATTACATTCAACATGCCTGGATACGCCGACAGAGATCGCGGCAGGGATCGCGACAGAGATAGAGGGTAAGCATCTTTTCTTTCCGTTGGTTTTGTGTTAACGGGTGACCGGTGGAAATGGCTGCCGACTCCCAACACGGAGAAAGACGTTAATATTTTCCAACAGAGCCACATCTCTCAAACAAACTCGACGTATTTCTTGTTGTCGATTGTTTGGGGATCTAATACCGCTAAAACGAGCTGTTTCTCCGCTTCATTTCACCCCTAAAGCCGGTAACCGGAGCCGCATCTCGTTGTCTTTGGCTCGAGGCCTACTTTTGGCCTCGCGTCCCGGTGTTACGTCGAGATGTGCTACCATGCGGTTTTGTGCACTTCAGGGAGCATTCTTTGATGGAGGCTTTGCGTTTATAGATATTTCATCTTGAATAAAGCTTTAACAAACTTCCTGTTTCCTTAAAGAGCAAATGCAGAGATTAGTGGTGTTTGAAAGTGGTTATATACTAGGAGCATTAACTGGTTATTGTGGTTATTGTCCATCGAGATACGCTAGGCCTGAAATCTTAAATAATGCCACACCAAAACTTGCTCCTCGTCTTCGATAATGCACATATGCTAAGAAATAAATTTACAGAAAGTTATTTGTAGTGGGAGCATGATTTCATGCGTCTGCGATCACGCTATGGTAGTATTTTTCGGCAAGGCAGCACATCTCGCCATAACACCTGCGTGGTTAGCTTCAGGCTGCGTTAGCTTGACACACGCTAAAACAGCGATCGTTATATTCACCATCCAAAACTGGGGGAAAAAATGGTACTATTTTAAGTTGGCGTAAATTGAAGACTTAATAAAATGCGTCCCTTTAAAAGATGAATTTGTTTGTTTTTAAAACGGTGGCTAACGGCTACAATCAAATGCAGCTAGCTAGTCGGCGTTTCGCCATGTGGCAGGAGAATGCGGATACAAAATGCCGGCTGTTTCCCATTGTTCCTCTGCTGGCTGGAAAGTATACGACAGCTAGATTTCCTTGATATGACGCAGAAAATATTGCTCTGTTGGTTTTATATCACTTTGGTGCTGAACGAAAACTTGACGACTGATTTAATTGCAGCTATGGCGGCGGCCCTCCTCGTTTCGGTGGTAACCGGGGAGGAGGTGGAGGCGGCGGAGGAGGAAAGTTTGGGAATCCAGGAGAGCGTCTGCGAAAGAAACAGTGGAACCTGGACGAGCTGCCGAAGTTTGAGAAAAACTTCTACCAGCAGCATCCCGATGTGGCCCGGAGGTCCCTGGTATGTAGGCAGCATGGCTCTTGTTATGCAACACTGCTGGAAACGTGTTCTCCCCTGCACGTGTTGCAGGTTACGCAACAAGTTACGACTGCTGAACTTTATGTGCTTTATTTCTAACTTGCAGCAAGAAGCCGAGCAGTACAGAAGGGCCAAAACCATCACGTTTAAAGGAAGAGACTGCCCAAATCCCATCATGAAATTCCACGAGGCCAGCTTTCCATGTGAGTATAATAATGAACACGTGAAGTAGTATCATTAAAGGTTGTTTGGTGCATTGTGGGCTGGCAGTAGTTAGTCTGTAGGGACTTGGGTTGGGAGGGTCGTCAGTACAAGTCCCGGTGTGGATGGAAGTTGGTCTGGTAGCTGGAGAGGTGCCAGGTCACTTCCTGAGTACTGCCTACGTGCCATTGAGCAAAGCATCAAATGGCTTTTGCGTTTACCGTGTGTTGCAGCCCGACTCTGACATCTCTCCATTGATGCATGTTGTGAATTTGTGTAAATCAGGCCTGTGAGTGGAAACCAGAATTCCCCTTGGTATTAATAAAGTGTGTACAAATAAATAATGAATGTTTGTCGTCTTTTTTTCTGCAGCTTATGTGATGGATGTCATCAACAAACAAAACTGGACCGAGCCAACACCCATCCAGGCTCAAGGCTGGCCTCTGGCTCTCAGTGGGAAGGATATGGTCGGCATCGCACAGACTGGTTCTGGCAAAACACTTTCTGTAAGTTACACGTTGCATTAGTAGTTTATTTGTTTTTGAGTACTGCCCATTAGCTGTAGCAGAGTTAGCTTATTTACATCTGACAATACAGAACCAAAGTACAACAGCATTAAATTCATCCACAGAATACATAACCACGACACGGCAGCCTCAAGTTCCTCCACAATGATCCAATATTAGTGATTTTAGTTATTTGTCAGGGATGGAACATGTATGCGTTGTTGCATCTAAGTAAAGTGCAGTGTACATGAGACTTGTAGCCATGGCTAATATGCCGTCCATGTCCCTGGTTTGGCTTTAAGGAAATGACACAACACCGTAAAATAGACCTATACACAGTATTACAGCAAACGAGGTCGGACAGCCACATGCATGCGTTAAAGTTAACGACAGACGTGCAAATTGATGATAATGACGTAGAGTTAATAGCAAGAGCTGAAACAAATCAGAGCATGCAAAAGGAAAATGAGTCAAATCTGCTTTTCTTTATAAAGCATATCTTAGTGTTTGCAGCTGTAGTTTGGCCTCGTTAGTTTTCAGTTCATTTAATTTCTTCACATTTTTTACTGCTCACAGGTAAACTTTCCTAGGATGTGATTGAAGGTTTGATTTTTGCACCTGTTCAGATCCTGGTAGTGACTGTTGTGTTCTCTTTGCAGTATCTGTTACCTGCGATTGTTCACATCAACCACCAGCCTTTCCTGGAACGTGGAGATGGTCCCATTGTGAGTAGTGTTATTTCAACAGAGACTGACAGGCTTTTTATATATTCTGTCTTTTTTTAGAAGTAGAGTTGTTCTCAGCTCTGAGACTGACTTGTACTGATTCGTCATGTTTTCCTCTTCCATAGTGCTTGGTCCTCGCCCCGACTCGTGAGCTGGCTCAGCAGGTACAGCAGGTGGCTGCTGAATATGGCAGAGCTTCTCGCCTGAAGTCTACCTGTATCTACGGAGGAGCACCCAAAGGACCTCAGATCCGTGACCTGGAAAGAGGTATTGTACTATCAGTTGATTCTTTGTGTTGTAGAACAATTAAAATGTCACTCGAGGTGATTTCCTTACGATGACTGTTTGTTCACAGGTGTGGAGATCTGCATCGCCACTCCAGGAAGGCTCATCGACTTCCTCGAGGCGGGAAAAACAAACCTCCGCCGCTGCACCTACCTCGTGCTGGATGAAGCTGACAGAATGCTGGACATGGGCTTCGAGCCGCAGATCCGAAAGATTGTCGACCAGATCAGAGTATGCACAACGTCAGAGCTGTTAAATCATCCGTGGAGGCTGAATTTAAAATCTTTGTGGCTAATTAACTTTTCTTTTTTTTTTTGCAGCCTGACCGTCAGACTCTGATGTGGAGCGCTACCTGGCCCAAAGAGGTCCGCCAGCTGGCTGAGGACTTCTTGAAGGAATACGTCCAGATTAATATTGGGGCTCTTCAGCTCAGTGCCAACCACAACATCCTGCAGATTGTGGACGTCTGCAACGATGGAGAGAAGGAGAACAAGTGAGTGAAAGCAAACGGTGCTAAAGCCCCAACCTCTGCGTGATGGTTTAAATGCAAATCTGATGCAAAGACTCGTGTTTGGTCTCCGTTCTTTAGACTGATCCGCCTGCTCGAGGAAATCATGAGCGAGAAGGAAAACAAGACGATCATCTTTGTGGAGACAAAGAGGCGATGTGATGACCTCACCCGGAGGATGAGGAGGGATGGGTAAGTGTTGAAGTTAAACTGCTGTACTAAACTGTAGATGTGCAACATTAAGTTAAAAGATGTTCCCTCCCCTGCCCCTGAACCAGAGACTGAACTAGTCGCCCTTTAAATGACAGCACTATTTTACAATAATCAAAGTGTAATGAGAGCAGGAACTGAAGCAAATGGACAACAAAGATCCACAAGACAGACGGGAGCACTCGTGGACAGAAATGTTCAAACCAAGAGTACGACCACAGATCGACAGGACAAACTAACTTAGAGTATTTCTTTGCACACAATTATCTCATGAATCAGGCAGGGCTGTAACAAAAAGCAGGGATGGAATTCTTCTGGATTTATCTAGAATTTTCCAACTTATAGTGACCCACCAAGACTGAAGATGTCGATGACAACATTGCCCTTTTAATGGACTATTCCTGGGCGCGCCTCCAACTTTGGTTTCGAGCAGCCCGAGTTTATCGCTAAGCGTTTTCTGAAATGTCGTTTTAAGTCGTGTCCAATAGTCGTCAGAGATCAGTCAATCAGTGGGTCGAGTGGCGTCTGTATGCTCCTTAGATAATTGTTCCTGCTTGTCGTCTTCTGCAGATCACATAGAAGCAAAGCTATACGTGAATTGTTTGATATTGAAACCTTCTCTCCCCTCAGGTGGCCCGCTATGGGAATCCATGGAGATAAAAGCCAACAGGAGAGAGACTGGGTTCTTAATGGTGAGCGTTGTTTACAACAAACTAAATATCACGGTTAATCAGCTTAATAATAAGCACCAACAAACTTCTTTATGTCTGAATTCTGTTCTTTTCTAGAGTTCAAATATGGAAAAGCTCCAATTCTCATTGCTACAGATGTAGCCTCCAGAGGTCTAGGTCAGTATCCTCCCTGAACGCTTCCGTACTCTGATGTATTTCAAAAAAGAAAGTGTTTTTGCTTTCTTTAACTCTTCTGCTTCTTTCTGAGTTTCTCCCCTGACCTGAAGGAGCAGTCTGTGTGGCAGGGCCTTGGCATGACAAGCCCAGGTCTCCAGAGGGGGAAGGAGGATTCTTGGAGGTGTCCTGACTGGCGAGGCACGCGTCTCCCAGTCGTGCAGATATACAGAGGTGACCAGGTGCGGGTGCAGCATAACGCGCTGGCCTGCCTAAAAACGGGGGGCGAGTTGAAGGGCTGGCCACAGTTCCTCCCCCAAACATACGTCGTCTGTTCTCTGGCAATGGTTTGGACTGCTTCACACACCCAGGCTCTGTAACTGTCCCAGCTCAAAGCCCGGCTACACTGTCTCCTTTTGTCTTGCATGCCTGTTTGGGCGCTGCATTGCAAGCGTTGAGTCATTTGGGAGGTGCTTTGGTTGTGTAGACCTGTTGTAAAGCATGGGTGGTGTTTAACTTTGCAGTCAACTCGTGTTGGAAGAGCAGTCTGTCAGATCGATCAAACCTTCACCTCTGTAGTGACATGGCTACTGGCGCTTTTGGTGACAGTGGGACATGCTAGTTGGACACACTTGGACAAAATCCAAGCTCACACTCCTCCCTCGCCTGCGTTTCAAAGTCATGTCGAGACCTGCCAACAAGAGACATTTTATCAAGTGAACACTGGCTCTGGAAAAATCTTGCCATGCAGAGTCGGGATGCATTGTTTGTAGGCATACTGCAGATTGGTTCAGATCTACAGTTTCTTTTTTTTTTGGCAAGAGACACTGCAGTGTGAGCTTTATCGCACCACGCGACAAAGGGAGCCTTTTTTAAAGAGCTAGTTTGAGCACACTAGGAGCAGTAGTGTGCAGAGCAGGACGCCTGTGGGTCATTTGGTAATGTGTGGGGCGTGCGCTGCAATGGGAATGGACTAGTGAATGCATACTCCACAAAATGGTAAGACTTCTGATCCATTCATTTTGAGGGTGGTCGTAGAGGGGGAGGGTTTTTCTTTTCTCCCACTGGATTGGAAGCAGATGGAGTGTGCATCCTTTATCTTTTCCCACCGTAGTCTCCCCAAGGAGGAAATGTTTGTGTAGCTTCTCTAATGCTAATCTTTTGCAGCCTTGTGGATTAACCAGCCCTGCCGTCCTCATGAAAAAACTAACTTGGCCTCTTTTGTTTTTGATCTGGTTGTTGTGGTGGCATTGGTGCACATCTTTGTGTCCCGTCCTCCTCCTGTATGCCACACTGCAACACAATCTTACAGATGTTGAAGACGTGAAATTTGTCATCAACTTTGACTACCCCAACAACTCTGAGGACTATATCCACCGAATCGGCAGAACGGCTCGTAGCCAAAAGACAGGCACGGCTTACACCTTCTTCACTCCCAACAACATGAGGCAGGCCAGCGACCTCATCTCTGTGCTCCGCGAGGCCAACCAGGCTATCAACCCCAAGCTCCTCCAGATGGCGGAAGACAGAGGAGGTAAATCTAATTGGTGAGATACAGAAACTGTGCTGTGTTCTGCAGCCACTCTTCTTCTGCTGCTCTCCTTCGTTTCCTCTGCGACTTGGTTGACTATTTTAACATCCACACCAGGTTTTAGAGGCGTTGTTCTGATACCAGTTCAAGAAATATATCCACAACCTCAACTCGATCCTGCACAGATTTATTTGACCAAAAAGAATTCATTAGTTTCACCTCCGAAAAGTGTTTGATTCACATAACAGCTGCTACTAGGATGTCAAAATGTCTGATATGACGACACAATCAGTGATCGGTGGTTTTGTAAAGGTAACTAAGCCTTAAAAAAATCATCTCTATTTTAACCAAAGCTGCAGCAAGTGAAAGAGAGCACTAATTTACAAACATGCAGGCAAACCCGTCTGAATCGTACAAATACGTTGGCAACGTTTTGATGCTTTGTGCCGTTAAGATGGCGCTCTTTCTTTTCCCCGCCCGACAGTAGGACACAAGAACTGTAGATCCTTGATTTTCTCCGAAGCTGCACTTTTTGATACGATTGATCTTTAAAGAACAGAAGCTTGTATAACTTTTAAATGCATGGTATCAGATTTTGACCGCGGTAGTGTACAGCTGTTAAAAACCTGAATACACTACACAGTGTTTTTCCCCCGCTGGTATCAGACGACGCCTCGTTATCCGTTAAGTCTCGGTATCAAAACTTTAAACGTGAGCAGACATGGTGTTGGAACATTCACACACTTCAGTTTAAACTCTGACTGTTTCCTCGCCGCTCTTCTAAAGTCTGTTTTCCTTTGCAGGTCGTTCAAGGGGCGGCCGAGGTGGTGACTTCAGAGACGACCGTCGGGATAGGTATTCTGGCAGGCGTGATTTTGGCGGTTACAGGGACAGGGATAACGGTAGAGGGTATGACAACGGACAGAGCAAAGCTTTTGGCACAAACTCCCAAAATGGAGGCTATGGGGCCAGCAACGGCAATGGCAACGGCTTCAGCGGAGGCAGCTTCAACGGCAACGGACAGTCCAACTTCAACAACCAGGCGGGAGCGTTCGGAGGCCAGAGCAACTTCCAGGCCGCTCAGTTCGCTCCTAAGGCGGGACCACAGGCGCCTGCCGCTCACCCTCAGTTCCCCTTCCCCCAGGCGCAGGCTCCACAGCAGCACCCCCCTCCGCTGGTGCCGTACCCCATGCCTCCTCAGTTCTCTCAGTAAACACACCGTACACTTGAAAGAAGTAATTTATTGCTTTTTGTCTCGTTTTAAGTTCAACACTTTAATCCTGAGTATTTTTTTGTATTTACACGACAGGGTTACAGACAACTTGAACCTCGTATCAAGCCTTTTAAGATCTGCAGTGCAGCATTAGCCGTGTTGCGCACTTGTTTTTCCCCCTTTACTATTTAATTTGTTACATTCCTCATTAATGCTTTAGTTATGTTTTGTACTAGGTAATTACAAATGTATCGTTTTTCATGTGTATCCTTGAAAGTGATGTTATGCTCCTACCTGGAAGTGCACTGCATGATCTTTCAAAATAAAAAGTCGAAAACAGAAGCTGGTATGTTTTATTCTTTTACTTTGTAGGAGCAGCTGTACTACCATTAGTGTCCAGCAGGCGTCAGGCTTCTCAAGCTAATGTTAGCATCCTCTGTATTAAACCAGCATGTGTTGGTTACATGATGATTCAGATTTCAGCTGCAGCTTAAAGGAGTCCTGCATCATGTTTCCACATAAATAAATCTCAGCATGCACATTACTTCCTCCCTCTCTGGGTCAGCGACACAGAGCGGGACACGTATTCAAGTTAAGAGTTATAGTAAATCCAACAAACACACTCGCCCTCAGGAACTTACATTTTTGCTGAATCCTCAAACAAGAAAAACTGTAAATTTCCACTTTCCCAATTTAAATGTTTTTATTGCAGCAGACGTTTCTGTCAAAGCCCCTTCAGCCTAAAGGGTCTCTCACAGGCGACATAAAGTAGTAGGCTGTTGGAGGTCAGGCCGCTACAGCAGCTCCCAGAGAAGTGTTAGTCATGTGAAGGGTGTCAAAGAAGGAGCACATGTAGACTTAGTTTTTTTTAGAAGTGATCTCATATTGTCCAGATTTAAACCCCCCTCCCTCCTCATTCATCTCTGCTCTTTGAAAGCTGGGTCCAAAGTGGGGCGTCTGGTGGTCTAGCACAGGGACGGGCGACTTTGACCCTGAGTCGTGACAAACTGTAGGATACTCTGGTTTAGGAACAAAGATACAGCTTGCACAAACTTGTTCTACATTATCGTCATTGTTTGTCTTCTGTCCCTCTGTCTTTATCTCCTGTTTGCTTTTACTTCCTTCTGATTGTTTTAGTGTCACACTCGTTATAAAGGCCCATCACATAACTTTAAGACCTGCATGTTGACATAATGTTTAGGTTTCCCTTCACACACTTTCATGGAAGCATCACAGTGAAGAAGAAAATCCACTGAGATGTTTGCAGAGTGAGAAACTAAAGCACCAACTTTTCTTAAACGACCGATCTGGACCCTTCGCTGTCGAAGAGAATAAGATCGGAAAAATATCTAAATGTTTAAACTGTCACGGTGGAAATGTCTCCACCTGCTGGTAACAAACAGAATAACACGTCACTAAAGTCTGAAACAAAGAGTTACATTTGAGCTGAATCTTTTCTTTACTAAATCGAACACAAACTGAAATATACAAATTCTGGTTTGCACTCACTGGTGTTGTAGTCAAGACCACAGTAACCAGGACCAAGACATACCCAAGGCCAGAGTGCTCAGAGACCGAGACAAGACAGAGATGTTTAGGGATTGAGACTGAGTCAAGACCGAGACCAAGACCAAGGCAGGGCGAGACCAAGACCATAAATATCTCTGAAAAATCATCATCTTGTGTGCAGCGGGCGTGTCACTCACTCAGACCGTAACACCGGGAAAGTTGCTGCTGTAATCGGGGGATAAAAATCAAACTACAAATGAATGTGAAGTAATTTGTTATATTAGAAATAGAAGTTTTCCTTCTAATCACAGTGATGACGTGTAAAAATAGCCTCTCTGTGGTGGTCTTGAACGGTCTTGATTTAAAATCCAGAATCCGTCCAGTCTGAGACCGAGACAAGACCGAGTAAAAATGCTTTAGATTCCGAGGCCAGGCCTTCAAAAAGTGGTCTCCAGACCCTCCAGTACTACAACACTACTTCTCACACACAAAGGCCGGAATTACACTCACAACAGGATCTGTGGACATGCATTAGTGGAGAGATGTCAGAGTGCGGCTGCTACGCAGGGAGCACGCCAGAGCAGTTGAGGGTTCGGTGCCTTGCTCAGGTGCACCTCTGCAGTACTCGGGAAGTGACCTGGCACCCCACCAGTACCAGACCTACATCCAGGTACCGTGTAGTTATCAGCGTTTTTATCCTTTGCAGCAGGTGGAGTTTGAAATCTTTGCACATAGACCTTGACTGCATGTGACTGCTGGCCCTAGGATCCTTTTCTCCACGCCTTGTCCTTCCCTCCTTCAGAGCCAGAAGCTCCCTCCCACCCCTGCAGGATCTTAGAGAGCTCTCATCCTCCTCGGGCCTTCGACGCCATGAGAGATTTCAAGACCAGCTGGCAGTCGAGGTCAACGGGACCCTCTCCTTCAAGGTGCAGCACTTCAATCCCTCTCCTGACAAGCTGTATCAGCCGCTCTTGGATGTCACTGGGCCGGCCCTGTGTGCTTTCAGCCTGCGGGGTCCCCAGCTGGTTTGGGAAGGACTCTTGTCATGCCAACATCTCTACCCTGTGCCCTGCACCAGTGCTGCCTTGCAATAAGGGAGGATGTGCCTCGAGCTTGGGTTTGAGGAGTTGCAGGTTCCAGGGGCTTTGTTGTATGTGGACCCTGATGAGCAAGCTCAGCCTTGCCTGGGACATCCTCCACATGTCTCACATAAAAAAAGTAACCCACAGTTTTCAGGGGAGTTAGCGTCAAATTAAAGGACTCAGAGCAAACCGGCAACAAGAACCTTTAAGGACGGCGGTGATTGCTTTGACATCTTCAGAGCCATTCTAGACAGCATTGAAATACTTGAAGAGCTTTCCTTCTCTTGATGTTCCGTACAGTTCGTTAAATTGGCAGTGATTTAACATTCAAGATCACAACATAAAACATGTCATTAGGACATTCCTACAGTTAGCTGAACTTGAAGACGAGCCAACATGAAGAAGCCGTGTCAAAGTCGTGTTATTTTTTTTTTAATTGATTGATAAAACGTGTTTGTAGATTTCAAACTTCCTCTGACTGAAGATTCAGTAGATCAGAGTCCACGTGTCACGTCAGACCTGCAGCTCCACCTCGATGATAATACTGTAAGTAATCAAAGAGGTAACCCAGGCACAGGTCAGCTGTCAGGGATAATAGATTAAGAGTGTGTGTGTGTGTGCGTGTGTGTGTGTACGGTGTGTTCGGTGTGTGTGGGCGCGGCTGATTTGTAGTATGTGAGGAACGCTCGCTCTGTAAATATGAGTCAGAGGAAACTGCCTTTTCTTTTCCATCCTGATAAGTGACAGACACACCTGAGTGTTGAATGAGCCATCGACATGAATAAAAACATGTTAGACTTCTCGTACGGACTTTTGTTTTATTTGAAAGTATGTCAGCGATGTAAACTATTTACAGTGTGGAACAGAGGAGGCAAAGTTACTCGTGATTGAGTTTATAAATGTGATCTAATCGAGCTTATCTCGGTTCTGTTGCACAACGTGGAGTTTAAACGAGAGGGCAGGACATGATTCAAGTACACGAGTGGACACAACATGAACACGTGATGTGACCCCCTCATGAGTTTATTCTCTTCGATGCTTACGATGCATAAGAGATCACATAAAACTCCTGAGTGACTCCTGTACCTCATCATCTTTTCTCAGCAGCCATGTTGGATCTGACCCGTCCTGCCACAGTTTGTCTGATCTTAAGTCACTCTGCATTTCAACGCACAACAAACCAAACATTTTCAGGACACTAAACCACTCTCTGTTTCGGTGAGACGCGGTTCGTAAGATTGGTTCGATCTCCAGCTCCTGCAGCCACATGTCCGATGTGTTCTTGGGCAAGACACTTAAAGGTCACACATGATGTAAAACACTCTTCCCCATGTTTCTCTAACTCTAACATGTGTCTCTAGTCTGTCTGCAAACCCCCCAATGATGAGAAAAGTCCATCCTCTCCATCTTTTACCTGCTCCACTTTTCAGAAAATGTGTGCTCAAACAGGCCGTTTGGAGACTTTCCCTTCATGACATCACAAAGGGCAGTAACCCCTCCCCCAGGTGGGTGACACTCCCACAGCTAGGTGTTTGTTCTGCCCTCTGAGTCTGCCTTCTCACCGTAAACAATAGGGCATGGAGCGAGAAAGCCCGAGCCACCCAAGCCCTTCCAGAGAGGGGCGTGGTCAGACACAGCTCATTTACATTTAAAGCTACAGACACAGAAACAGCCTGTACTAACTCAGGAAGATTTTAGGGGCAGCCCAAAGTTTCCCAAAATGTTCATGAGTGCATGTGTAAACGTGGCTGTCGTTTGTATAACAGGAAGTTTGCTGAAGATCTTTCGAGCTTTTGTTAACCTGCTGGGGGGGAAAAGATTTTAAGAGAGAAAATAATCAAGTTGTTAGTTCGAAAACAACTAAAAAATGTTGCTCAAACTGTCTCCGTGCAGCTGAGAGCAGCTGCAGCTTAAGGTGTTGGTAATTGTTATTGAACAAATATCATTGAAGCCTCTTTAAGCGCCGCTGGGGGGGCAAAAGTCAGGGTCAAGTTGAGCTAACCTTTACCTCATCACTCATCGCCTCTTTCTCGTGCTGTCACTCACTCCTCTCTGTGTGATCTCGCTTCTTTTCTGCCTTTTTGTTCCTCCGTCCTTCACCCCTCCCTTCTGGCCCTGCAGGTATGTGGGTGTTGGTTTTTGGAGTATCTGCTCAGGGTGTGTGCGTCAGACACACCCACTGCAGGCATGAGACGGAGCAGCATGCTGAGCAGACTTCTCACCGCTGAGGCGTGAAGACATTGTTCGACTCTACCAGCGAAGGTGCCTTTACGCTCCTGCACACACACTCCCCCTGCCCCCGCCCCCCACCCTTCAATGTGCAGGGTGCATACTTGTGTTCGTGCCAACACATACATACGCTCATTATATGTCACCCTGCATACCTTCTCGTTATCAGCGTTTTTATTCTTTGCAGCAGGTGGAGTTTGAAATCTTTGCACATAGACTTTGACTGCGTGTGTGTCACAGAGAGAGAGATAACTGCAGGGCGTGTGCGTCTGATAACCTCTGAAAACAATCAGCTGTGTCACTCTCAGGCTTGTTTTAGTCGTAGCAGATCTTTAGTCAAAGAATGGTTTCAAAGCTCCTGTGAGGTTTCAGTATGACCGCCATGAGAAAACTCGACCATGAGCTAGAACACTGACTCTATCTGTAATCTGAGTTTAATGGCCTGTAGGTGATAAAGGTGCTTAACCGCAGAGATGATAACTCTTAGTTTTCCACAGCAAAGACTCTTAGTGACACATTTGACTGTGAAAGGAGGACGACATTTGTGAAGTACAGGAGCAAAGACGTAATCCCGCTTTACAAAAAGAGCAGGTGTTATATTTGTTATATTTACAAAGACCCAACATGCAGAATCAGATTCATTCGTTGGCATCCATTAGACATTTAGTCTAAACAAAAGTCTTACCTGCTCGTAGCGTACTGAACCTTTATGCTGCACGATACACGATGTTCCCTACTCCCTGCTCACTATTTAGGGAGTTCTCTGAAGTGGACTATATAGTGCACTTATTTGGCACACTTAAAAAACATTTCGGACACTTCTCGTCTCACATGCTTCGCTTCTAGATTTCAGTAAAAATGAACTTTATGTGTTGTGTATCCCCATTTCCGTCTGAGAGGTCAAACGCCACTCTCCGTGCACAAAGAGACATTTGACTTGGATAGTGACCCCTGGTTGTACACTGCTTTTCACAATGCATTGTGGGATACAATGAGTGCCCTATATAGGGTACGAGCATGCTCAGTGGTGTAGTGGTGCCTAAAGAGGGTGGGTATACTCTCAATTCTGATATAAACAGAGACATGTAAGACTCCAGTCAGCATATAAGCATGGAACAAAATAAGAGCCGAGATAGAAGCATGAACAGAATATTAATAACACTAATATTCTCAATGAATATATAAATATCAACATTTGAGGAGCGGGAGGATCTCAGTCTGTAGGGACTTGGGTTGGGAACTGGTTCAAGTCCTGCCCCGTACACATTCCTATATATAACAAGTATGGCAGTATATACGGGTCAGTCTCAGTTGGAGGGTCGCTGGTTAAAGTCCCGTTGCGGTCCAAGTCTGGAAATTGGTCTGGTAGCTGAAGAGATGCCAGCTCACTTCCTGAGCACTGCAGAGGTGCCCTTAAAGAATAACTCAGGAGCGCTCGCCGCCCCCCCACTCTGACATCTCCCCGTTAATTCATGTAAGCTTATGTATGTTTAGCATGTCCAACAACGAAGTGTCAAGGATTACTCAGATTTACTCCAATTTCTGTTTGTATTCGTCCTCTTTTAGTAGACGTTGGTTATCACCTCCTTAGAGCACATATAAAATATTATTTGTCACATAAACATGGTAATGACACATCCGTATGTCGTGTCAAACGAACAATTCAACTAATTATGATTTTGATAAGAAGCGCGACCTGTTCGGTTACATTCCTCCTCGATCACCAGAGTGGAAACAGTGAGAGCTTTATAATGCTGCCACTTCCTGTGATAACAGAGCTGCAGGCACCAATCAGAGCCTGCAGACAGGTGTGTGCAGGTGGAAAAAAAAAACCTCTGAGGGGTTCAAAAAGGTGCAGAGAAACTCCTCAAACAGAAGAGATGTTTGGGGTTCTGCTCATGAGAAAACAGAAACGTTTAATGAGCAGAGTGGATGCTGTAGGGGAAGAATAAAAAGTCAGACGAGGCTGTGGAGCGTCAAACAGGTCCGCCCGGTCTGCTCCTCCGCTGCTACTTTTGACTGACGACACACCTGTTGGCCTGGGAGGAGCTGAGACAGGTGGACGCTCCTTAAACTGTGTTAAAGGAGGAGGAGGGGGACGCCAGAAGAAGGAGCGAGAGGAGAGAGTGAGGAGCTGAGAGGAACAGTCGGACTCAGATTACACAAACAGGCCTCCGGACGGTCCTCCAAAGATGTCGAACAAAAAGGAATACAGTCCTGTGAAACTCAGCAAGTGAGTGCCCGTAAATACCTGTGTGTGTGTGTGTGTGTGTGTGTGTGTGTGTGTGTGTGTGTGTGTGTGTGTGTGAGTGTGTGTCATCCAGTCTCATGTTACTGTCCCTTCTTTTGTTTCCACAACTCTGCTTTCATTTTCCTCCTCGACTTTATGCAGCGATTGAGCACTTTTCTATCTCTGTCCTGTTTGTGTTTGCAAAGGGAGAGGGCTGTTTGATATTCCTGGACGATAAAAAGTACCCTGATGGTCTCCCTTTAAACACACACACACACACACACACACACACACACACACACACACACACACACACACACACACACACACTGTGTTTGATACAGACGTGTGTCTCATTCAATCTTCTGACATCTTCCCTCCTGTGCTGTTTATAATAATGACACCACCGTGTTACTAATGGAGTGTGTTTTACACATCGTCCTCGCCTCACCTCACTTGACTCCCTTTTTTCTGGCTTTATTTTATTTGTGTCTTTGCCTAAGGTGTGTGTGTCATCAAAGTGTGCTGTCTCTGTGCCACTCATCAGGCCGGTGTTGTGACTCATTAAGCTACTCGGTCAACACGGTGCCTTCAGAGCTCTAATCCAGCCGGGGCAGTTTATAATAGAGAGCAGCTTGTTGTCATTGCTATGCAGTGGAACAAGTGCTTGTTTGATTAGAGGAGGGACTCTCTGCTCTATCAGGCAGGTTTTATGAAGGTGCACACGGTCATAAATGTGTGTGTGTGTAATTGTGCAACCCCCTCTGAGGGTGATAAAGCAGGTGTTTATCTCCCCTCGGTGCAGCGTGTCACCCTGAGGTGGATGGGGTTGGGTTGTTGAACATTAGCGCTCCTTCACAGCGGGGCGTGTCCTGCCGCCACAGGCTCGGTGACAGAAGACAGGAAAGGCTGAGGGAGCGGCAGGGCAGGGTCTCTCTGCTCGTACGTGTGTGTGTGTGTTTATCTGAACAATCACACAAGTTTGATTGGATGTAAATGAGTCAGTTTGTGGGTGTTTGTCACGTTTTCTTCATGCATTAGCATTGTATAGGTTTCGATAACCAT